>JACGCM010001796.1:605104-1210208 GCA_014058105.1 Kingdonia uniflora | reverse complement strand
AAAAGTCGATTAGGTTCTAAATTGTACTGAACTTTAACATAGTTGCAGATTGGACAAAGCAGGAAATCAAATTTGTTACAGTTTTTTTTTAACAGTTGCAAATTGGAACATAGCATTTATTTATTAAGCTAAGAACTTTGTAAGCATTTGAAGAATCAGTGCCGTCAGTTCTATTAGCATGGACTAAGACGATTTTTTTTTCTACAGGACTGAATTAATTAAAAAAGGTAGAATCTGCAAAATAAGTTCGAAAGAATTCAAATAAGCTGTAAAACCAAAGAAAAGAACGAAGACTAAATCAGTATTAAGTTAGTGAAACAATTTACAAAGAATGGTATAATCACTATTGTCAAAAATTACGAACTCAAAACTTTACAAAATCTGATGTTTCATGGGGGATTACTCAAACCCTCGACCAAAATACCGTCCTTATTTTGTTCCTTCATTCCTTGGAAGTCTTCCCGATCTCAATATCCTCCATGGCATCTGCGAGATAACATTCACGGACGAACGACACAACATCTATTTTCTCAGTTTCCTCCATTATAATATTTGCACAATTAGGAATATAAGGTGGTCTCGAGATATCTAAAATCGTCTTCCAATCCACCCCTTCGAAAAAACGATGACTCTTGATTCCCTCTAACGTAATACGTTCCAACGGATCTTTCTTTAGAAGTTTAGCAATCAAGTCTACTAGAGCTGTCTGATCTCCTACCAAATTAGGCTCTTTCTTTAAAATCTGATCAAACGTTTCCTTCGGAGTATTCCCACTAAACGGATGTTTCCCATACAGCATTTCATATAACATAATCCCTAATCCCCACCAATCAGCTGAGTAGTCGTGACCCTTGCGTAGTAATATCTCTGGTGATATGTAATGCTCCGTACCCACCATTGACATCGATTTGAATTTATCTGTTTTCACAGACTCTATTATATTGTTAAAGACAGGTTGTATAGGGACCGGTTTGCAGTATCGGGAGACCGGGAGATATTTCTGTCTTAGGGTTTTTCTGTCTGTGGTGGTAACCGTGTTTGCTGGTTGCGGAACTAGTACTGGTTTGGGGGAGAGTTTGGTACAAATATCAAAATCAACGATCATCACATGCCCGTTCTCTTGAATCATAATATTATCCGGCTTCAAATCTCTATACACTATGTTCAATCCGTGTAAATATTCCACTGCAAGAACTATCTCTGCTGCGTAAAATCTGAAAAAAATAAAATAAATAAAAATACCACCCTAAATATTGAAAGCTTAACACGCATAAAGGGTTTGATCTGTTAAGAATACTAACCTGATCTTATTGTAAGAGAACATCTTCTCCGTCTGTCGCTCCAAAAGAGTACGCAGATCTCCACCAGGACAATAATCAATTGCCAAACCAACAATCACATCAGTAACAATCTCGCCCCTAAACTTTGGAAGCAAAGGGTGATCAAACATCTTCAGGAAATCTCGTTCTAACAAAACTTGTCTCAACACCAATTCCTTCGACTTCCCATTCTTCTTCTTCATAAGTTCTTCTCTTGAGATCACCTTTAAAGCCAAAGGTCTAGATCTCGGGAGTTTCACTAAAAACACTACCCCTTTCGTGCCTCGTCCCAGGAACGACTGTACTTGGAGATCTTCTAACGATGAAAATAGTTCTTCTTCTTTCATGCCCATGTTGATGCCCTAAATTTGCAATGCAAGCGAAGATGGAAGTGAAGAGACAAGAGCAAGAGAGAGCAACTATCCTGTGAAGCTGGACCCGGGAAAGAGGAAGCAAGATGAACCCAAGGCTATGCAGATCAGTAGTAGAAAGAGTCGATTGGGGTCTAAAGTGACAAAGGATGCAAGTAGTGAAGCCAGAGCGAACAAGCCAAGGAGACCAAAGAGGAGGAGTCTAGAGTAGTGGTATTGTTGGAACTTGGAAGTTTTATAAGAGCAAACAACTCTGACAAGTTTTCTTTCAGAACAAGTTGAGGCAAGTTAGGTACACTTGTAGAGTTTTATTATAACCGTAAGACTTATCAATAGTCTAAAATTAGAAAGATTTAAGAGCAAGCCCAATAACTGGCCGACCTGAAACCAAAACTTAAACCGATATTCTTTCAACATGTTGCAGAATATACCTCTAGGGCATTTGTCAAACATATTTTTTTTCGTTACCGTTTTGACTGACCCCCACATTCACTGAAACTAGCCTTAATCCCCCAATCTTGCCTTAGTCAATGAAATACACTTGCACTCCTCGTATACAAAAACATGTGAAGAAAATAAGTTTCTTTTAGCTTTAATACCCCAATCTACTCTTAATGACGTACGTTACAAAACAGTTTTGATGAGCCTTCATAATGGTTGTGTAACGGTATGACTCTTCTTCTCTGTAACGGCTTCTTTAATGACGTCGTGTGACTATGAAGTCAAACTATTTGTAAAGAGAACGAGATCAATGCTTGAGTTCACTATCGGGAGTAAGTCCTTACAATCGCCCCCTCTTAACCAAGAGCACGACTGATGTTGGTTGAGAAATTTGTCTCGTATGCAGTAAATTTTTACTGATGCCAATGTCGTCCTTAAATACCTAACTTGAATTGATTGGAGTTTTCAGAGTTTCAAGGTGCATTTATGGCATTCCTTTTAACTATTGGGACTCTACAACATATGTATTCAGCCTATAAATATCATTTTCTCCATTAACAGATCTTTCTCGTCGTGAATGCACAATAGTGAAAATAAGATCTCAGACTCATTGTGAAGGACTCGAATGACACATTCAGGACAAACTTGAGGAACTAAGAACTCACTACTTTGGCCAGTAATTAATCTCAACTCCGATACCAGCGGAGCCTACTTACCAGGGTCTGTATGATGTCGAGGTAGAGAACACCAGCGAGGACTTCTTCTAGCTCTGTCAATTTCATTACATCATTATGTCAGAGGTTGAGCGCAGGAATTGCCTTCATGGCCTAGCAGAAGGGATTGTGAAAGATGAAGAAAAACATATGTTGTTGATCTCAAGAAGTCTCGCGCGTGAGGATGTATAAGTTGTAAATATATAGGTTTTGAAACAAAACTTGTTTGCAATATGTACTTTTGAAATAAAAATATACTTTGTTTCCTGTCTTTTGTAATGTCGAACTTCTGATGTGAACTGTGATATTCGGCTTGTAGGGACTTATTTTGAATTGTTTAGATAATAGTTATATGCGCTTTGGTCCAAGATTCTTCTTCTTTTATGGTAATCTTGTGATATGGAATATATGTTGGTATTATTGCATCCCTGGAACCATGTGGTAGGATTAATAGGGAAGATATTGTGTTTCCCAAAAAGGTTGGTTTCCAAAAACCTACTTGCAGTCCTAAAAATATGCTTCTCTTCGGCTATATAAAGGACTTGGTCCTTGGGTATACTTCAACTTACTCTTCTTCGTAAATCTTCTTATTCATTGCTTTTAGGTTTCCATGGTGAGGAGATGTTCCCAACGTCAACACCATGTAGTGGAGGGTAGATTAACCATCAAGGTGGCTGAACTATGTGAGTGTTATTTTCAACTGTTCCCCTATGATACAGTCTTGCCGGAGTAACCATTACGATTAGAGGCTCTGAATTGGGAGGAAAGACGTGTAGAACTGGATCGTCACTTCTGGTGTGATGTTTTCGTAGTCTCATCCTTGATGCAGCAGTTCGAGAAAGTATTATAACGAAGATGGCATTAGATAAGCTTGTAGAAGAAGATGAGAGAGCATCGGGTGGGGAAATAATTCTATATGGCGAACCGAATCATCATGGTTGCTTTAAATGTAAATATATTTGAATATATGTGTTTGCGTTGCCAGTTCAGTTTGGGTGAATAAAGAATTTGCTGCAGGATTTAGTATTTTGTAATGTGCAACTGTATTCTTATTCGAGTTGTTTGATATGAGTCTGCTTGATTCGTGCTACATATAGTTGCGCATTTCATGTGTGACAGCTGTTTTGTCAAAGACAACTGAAACTTAAACTATTGTTTTGTGAACAAGATGATCTAGAATAGTACAGTAGTACGACTGCTTGAGAGAAAGAATAATGAGTAGTCATACATAGTGCATGGTACCCAAACTTTCTTGGGAAGGAAAAGTAAAATTAATTTAATGGTTGATGTGAAAAAAAGGCGTGATGACAAAACTCATTATCCCAAGAGCAATTATGAAATTGGATGGCGAAAGGACGCCTCTATTCAGATTGTAGGGGTGGCTAATACGTGTTAGAAAGAACCATCCTTTCAAACGCTGAGAGAGAGTATTAAAACTCGTCTCTCTCTTCCCAATGGACATTCCACAATTTTAGAAAGAGAAAAAAATATTGAGAAAGGAACGTCTAGAGAGAGAAAGTGCATGATTTCTAAGAATCTTCTACAATCTTTGATCAAAACCTCTCCTGGTGGTCTGATTGTTTCTGAAGAACATCGCAACCAGAGATTTATTCCTAAACCGTCTGTAAAATTGGAAGATTGTGGCTCTTCTAGTACATGTTAGTATATGCGCTGATGGATTTTTGATTGTTGTACTGTGATTACTACAATTTTACTTCTTTGTATGTGATGTTCTGGGTTTTTTTATGTTTATTAGGAATTCGAGGGATTTGGGGATTTTTGTTCCCAAATTGGGTGTTTAATGGGTTTGTAGTTTGGGGAATTTAGGAGTGGGTCGGGTTACTGTAGATATGGAGTTTTTTTGGATCTGAGGAAAGTGTGGGGAAATGTTTGTGAATCCTCCTAAAATTTGAATAAAGCTTAAGACAAATACTTTTTATGAGGGTGTTTGAGTAAACTGGGAAAATTTGGCATTGGAAAACGTATGATATGCGAATTAGGGAAATTGTTAAAAAAGTATATGTATATTTATAATATTATTGTCTTTGTGGTGGAATTAATCGACCAAAAATATAGGACAAATCGTAGAATAAGTTTTAATAAATAATCATTGCTTCTATTTGTAGGTCTATTATACGTACTAAAAACTTAAGTCTTTGGAGTAATTTGTAGTTTTATCGAGCTCGGAAGAAACGTTTTCGTTTGGGCGAGAGGATGAGTGTGATAACATGAAAGAAAAGGTTGTAGATAGTAGGGTGGTATTGATAGGGGTAGTAGAAGTCGTGGTTGTTCAGGTCAAACCTAAAGTGTTGGGGGCTACTATGAGGGAGGAAAAGGAGAGTGAGATGAAGTTTTGCATATATCAGGAAGGGATGGATATTGAGAAGGAATTTCTTAGGTACAAAAAGAAATTAAAAGGCGAATAGGGGTCGTATATAGTAGGAGGTTTATATTTTAGGAAGTTCACGTCAATAGGTAGGTTAAAGACGTGTTACCAAGTGCCAGACCTCGAGTAGGTTAGAAAATAGAGACAACCCTAGGACCTGGTGATGGATTTTTATGCTATGCCAATCAATTGGTATATGGTCTTAAGATCCCTCTGACTCATTTCCAAAAGGGGGTCGTAAATCCTCTCCACTATTGCCCTGCTTAACTAAACGGCAATGCTTATGAAATGTTGAAAGTATGTGAGACTCTAAATGAGATATGGAGAGCGAGCGGGGTTGAAAAGAGATTTGTTGCTGCATATATTATGAAATTTTATAAGATAAAATATCTGAAGGCGAATCGAAGTTGTTACCTATATAGAGACTCTATATATGAGGCCAAATTTTTTTGATTTTGATTATGCTGGTCGACCTTGGAATGACTTTTTAGTTATGGTTAGGGGAAACTATATGCAGGTCTCATATGAACTAGCGTTCGAACTGAGGTTTAAATATTTTAATCAGAGTAAGTGTTTATTGCTAGACTTGAGAAGTGATTGTATGTGCCTGTTCGAGCTGTTGAAAATTTAGGTAGCTACTCTCTACTCTATAGCAAGAACGATACGTAGAAATTGCCAACTCAAGTAGTAAATTAAACAAAGAACAATATAAAGGACACGAAGATTTTCCTGGAGGAGGAAAGTAGAAAACCCTTGCGGATGAAAAACCACTCCCTACAAACAATTCACTATGATATCAAATAGGTTACAATGATCTTTCCAAGCTTCTCAAGCTTTAATGAAGCCTCTCAAATTCTAGGTCTCTCTAGAATTAAACTCACCAAGATAGGCTAACAAAATAACCTAAGTCCTCTTTATATACTAGAGGACTAAATACAAATAGAACGGATCTCGAGGCAGAACTCAAAGACTTAGAAATAACAACTAAAGCAAACCTACGCCAAGCTCGTTCGAACGACTCCTAGCTCGTTGGAACAACTTTTACGCCAATTGGTCTCCAGCCCTAGAAACATAACAACTCATTCGAAAGAGATTGACTCATGGGCCAAAATTCCAGGGAGTAGGAAAAAATTCGCTCGAACGACTTCTTTCTTCGTTCGAACGACTTCGACAATTTCCTGATTCTTCGGCAATCCTTAGTTCGAGTTCACACCCAACATGAGCTCTTTATCATTTCTTATTTTTCTTTGGGGTTTTGAGGTAATCTTTGGATTTTTGATGGATGTCTTATGTTTTTTATCTCTTATAAATCTATGTGAGGGTATTATAAGATTAGAGAATTCTATGTTTGCTGGAATCTCTTAAGAGCTTGTAATTGAACTTGAATATATAGTGGATTTCTTGTTTGGTGTGGGGAGTAGCTTTAGGGTGAACCTCCAGTAAATCTTGTGTTATGTGTGCATAAATTATTGTGTCTTTGTTTTTTGGTTGATTATTTGTGTGTTATGGAGATAACGAATAAAGCCAAATTGCACATGGGGATGCAGTCTTCCCGGTTCCCCCAACAGTTTTCGTAGAAGAGTAGGTCGGGGTCATATTGAATTAAATTTGGTAGGTCTATATACACACTTGACCATCTCCTACAGTGACTCAAAGCTTGAATTTATAGGTACATTATGTGTCTTGGATTCTTCATCCGCCTGTAATGTTAGTAACTGTCTTTCTAATAAACTCGGGCGCTTAAGTCTTACGTAAAAAAAATAAAAAATCACATTGCTTGATATTTGTTTTAAATTGTTCTGGCGCACGATGCTTAACTCAAAACTGAAGTCACATAAGAACATCTCCAGCAGGGTTTGGGTTTGGGTTTGGGTTGGGTTTGTCAATTCAAATCCAAACCTAAACTGTTTGATTTTATTGATTTTTTTACATCCCAACAACACTGGAAAATTATCAATAACCTCGAAAGACAGACGGCTGCTATGGATATCGATATTTGCAATAATTTTTGGTGGGTTCATGAAAATCATTTTTTTAGTTACGCACTACATGCTGTTAGGGATGCACAGGACATGGAGATTGATGAAGTTGTTATTGTTGTTACAATAGAAATATTAACAACAATAAAACCTAATCACAATGTCAACTTTATTGTGTTCCCGATTACGACATTAGAGGAGCATCAACGATTCTCAGGCTATAACAATGAAGCAAATCATATCTCATCACAAGATATACTGGAAGACCCGCCAAGTGATACTGTTAGTGAACCAATGGAAGAATTTGATAACGAAGAAAATGTCGATGAACCGATGGAGTTTTTTGATTACTACTATCCTGCAAGTGAAGCCGCGGTCGAATAGTTAGTAACAAAAGTTATTGGTGAAGGCAACAAAGCTAGGAATGTTAAATGCTCAATTTGCTTAAAGACACTTGGAAATGCAGAAGTCATTGAAATGCCATGCAACCATGAATATCACAGTATATGCATAAGAGATTGGTTATCCACAAGAAATACATGCACAATATGTAGGCATGTTTTACCAGTTGATTAAGTGTAGTAGTGTATAAACTTAAGTGATACTAATGAACTTCTGTTATTTATTGCAAACTCTTCCAAGATAATCTTCTTTTTCTTATATATGCCAGATGTTGTCCACAACAACATGGATGGAGTTACTCAAGTTTGATTTGATTCATGTATACATCACACTGTTACAGATTGAGTTTAGTTAGTATTTTTACTATTTCACAAATTTTGGAGTTTATTAATCACTGTCTAAGTAATTGTTATTATGTAGAATATTGGATAAAAGTTAGCAATTGCTTTTGTTTTTTTGGATTTTGTTAATTGTGATTTTTAGTAGATGTAATTCTTTATCGTAAAATTCAAGAAAAGGAACGATGATTATCACGTTAAGAATGCAACAAAATGTTGCTTGGATATAAACCAACTAAACTGTCTGCTGCTTTCTTAGTCTCCCTGTAAACATGGTTTATATCGAAGTTGTGAAGTTTTGTAATCATAGTTTGATCCTGCTCATAGTGTATCTCAGCTTCCAAGGAGGGATAATGTAATTTCTAATCAAGGGCATAACTGAAATAGAGTTTGAGACAACCTTGATTCTTCTGAAATCATTTTGAATGAAGAAGCTCAAAGCCAAGTTCAATCCCGAACTCATGTATAAAAGCAGAAGTAGGTTTTGTCCCCCTGAGTCAACTACTGACATAATGCAGGCATAGTCCCTTCTAATACAATTTAACCATGTGAGATTGCTACGACGAGAGAAGAAGAAGAAGAAGTTAATACTTGATGCTCTATTTTACATAATTTATAGAATTCTGAAGCAGGGCATGTTTGAAGTATCCCATTGCACTTCTCTTCGACACTTACGAATGCAACCATATAAATCAACCCCTGTCATGCACTCTTCTTCAGAACATTAGAAGACGCTAGACCAAACCTATTCATATGATCTCCAACCGGATTTCTATCATCAAATGCTACCTTCATCCTCACTTTCACAATGTTTCCCATCAAATATATCTTCAACCGGATTTCTTGTATGTTAGCATATTGGAATTGCGGTTCCTGAATCAAGGATTAAAGATGATATAGCTAAATATTATGCTGAAAAAACAGCTGCAAAGAGAAACAAAAAGCTGCAGAGGTACCATTTAACATACATTTACTACTTTGGTACTTCTATTAATACTGCCTAATAATACACCTACTCCTGAGTGTTCGTGTTCGTGTGTGTGAGAGAGAAAGGGAGGGTCATCACATAACCGTTATTATTTGAGACTTCGCGCCTCACAATTACAGTGCAGTGAGGCTTATACCTCACTCTTAAATTAGGTTAATTACTTATGTCTTTGTTATTCATACGTTTTCACTTCTGCTGTTGTCAATCCATATACTGTAATATCTATTTGCAATACATTTCTTGTTTGCTTTTGATTTATGCAATGTTTCGCCATTCTCACTTATCAACAATTATGCATTTTATTGTAGGGAATGTATATCCTGAGGAAACGAAATATGCTCTCAAAAGGATACCCAGGCCCAAATTTAAACGCTCAATGAAAGCTCCCAAAACAAAACAGCCAGAAGTTGCTCTCAGAGACTCAAAGAAAGGTCCCCAAACAGAGCTGCCAAAAGCTGCTCTCAAGAGGTCAAAGAAATCACCCCAAACAAAGCTGCCAAAAGTTGCTCTCATGGAGCCAGGGTCCGAAAAGTTTCTTACTAATTAGGGTTTCAAAATTCTTGTCTGTTTCTGCTCTTCGTGCTAATTAATTAGGGTTTGAAATTACTTAAGATTCTTGTTTATGTCTGTTGTTTTGGATGAGCAGCGGCTGCAGGCCTAAAACTTGTGCACGTCCCGGCCAGTGGTATGGATTAATCTTGATGATCAAAAGATTTTCTTTGTTTCTATTGTTTTTAATGATTTGGGTTTTGAAATTCCTAAATATCATTTAATTTTGTCCTTTTGGTGATTAGGGTTGAAGAAATGTTGCCTGACGGGAGAATCAAAAAGACTATAAATTGTGAAAAGGAGGTCGATGGGAGTCCTGAATGCCGGGTATGTGCAATCTTTTATTATGTCGTCGTTGTCGAAGTAATTACGACTCTTAAATTTGTTTTTTTATGTTAGGAATGTAGTGCGAGTCGCTCTGGCTTATATAGTAGTAGACTCGGACGCTTTAATATCTACATTGTTTGTTGCTGTTGGTATTTTTGTTTGTTTAAGTTCTAAATTTCTTCTTGTTTGTATTTACACGCGAAAGAAACTTCTTTCGAAAGAGAAAAAGAAAAATCCTCAGGGGCAGGGGCAGGGGCAGTTTGATGGCATTATAGGATTGATAGGTTGTGGAGCTATCTATTCGAGGCCGCGGGATCGGGAAAAAATGGAGATGGCACCGAAAAATATTCTCGAAGTGCATCCTTCCTCAGGAGTTAGGGGCCCTTCCCGATTTCGGATTTGTCAATGAGTTTTTTAGCTGTTCATTAGGAAGTTGTCCTAGTTTTCTCGACTTTATTTCGACTTGCGTGAACCATGCCTAGCTTGAAATTTGCCTCTTTTTTCACAGTACTTATCTTTGTATTGTGTTAATGTCTCTTCACAGATAAATATGATTTGCAACCTTATATACTCGACATGGGCAAAATGACCTGGGAAAAGACCTGCTTTGTTCCTAATTGCAAACCCTAATGCTAATCCAACAAATCCCCTAAATATTTAGAGATGGGCAAACGATAATTAACTTGTAATTGCGATAAGCAAGAAATCCACGATGGATTCGAGGCCTCTGGAATCTTACCCCATGATTATCGAATGAAGAGTTGAATGCCCTTGAAATCATACCCTTAAATCCCTTGCACAACCGAATAACACACTGAAATCAAACCCTTTAGCATAGATCAAAACCTGGTTGAACCAAAATTAAACCCTTCAAAACCAAATCAAACCCTTGAAATCCATACCAAGAGACCAAATCGATTCTTTCAGGGGAGATTCACAATCGAGGGAGAAATCAGTTATACGGAGATAGAAGTCGGAATTGGGAGGTTTTGTTAAGAGTAAACAACATGAACTTGCTTACTTCTCATTCATCAATCACCATTACCACCTCAGTCAGCATCCATCACTTTTAAGTGAAAAAACAAACAATCAAAAGAGTAATTTGCAATATATCATTCTTAATATTCTCGACTAACCATAAGAGCATCTCCTAAAGTGCCTCACTACCTTGGATTTTTGTGATCCAACAGTGCCTCACTACCTTGGATTTGAGTCTCAAAAGGCAAGGTTGAATCTTAGATTAGTCTTGTTTTTTAAGTTCGCGATTGGGTGCTCAAGTGTTCGGCGTCTATTATATTTTTAAACATGCGCCTAAGGTTTGGGCGCCCAATTGTTTTTTTAACAAAAATTCAAATCAGGTGCCTAAGACTTAGGCGCCCAATTTGAATTTATGAAGAAGAAAAAAAATCAAAAAAAAAAAAAAACAGGTGGGCGCCTATTAAAAAATTCAAGTCAAGTACTGTTAGAAGAAATATAGCCTCACTAACTTGAATTTGGTTTTTTTTCAACAAGGTAGTGAGGCACTTTAGAAGATGCTCTAACACATAGAGCTCCAGTTCCGTCTAGACGTTCTATGCAATCAGCGACATTACTTTTATCTTTGTTGCTGGAGATGCTCAGATGCTCTTTGAAGCATCAACTACCATTCCAACCGACGCTTACATCTCACGCAAACCCAACCGTACGATTCTCAACACGTGTCCCACACGTGGCGGGAACTCTGCATCTCAAAACTCTCAAAGGAGAGGCTTTTCAAGAGCTCATAAAGAGAGAGAGAGCGATGAAACTCTGTGTAATTGTGATTTTGTTACTGTGTTTCGAATTAGGGTTTAGCGGTGAAGAAGAAGATCGATTGATAAAGATGTCAACTGCTAGTGCTGTTGTTGGTGGTGTTCGTGAATCTCAAGGAGTTGAGAACAGTGTGGAGATCGAGAGTCTCGCCAGATTCGCTGTTGAAGAACACAACAAGAACGAGGTAATTGTTGCTATTGCTGTTGTTTGTGATGATTTGTTATCTGCTTATTAATGATTTGATAATAGAGTTGTCTTGAAAATTTAGTGCCTAATCGTTAGGTGTGAGCAAAGTATTAATGGGTTTTCATGGAAAGTTGCAAAAAAACTGTGGGTTTTAATTTTGAGTGATGGGTATCAGTTTATAAGACAAAAGATTGAGTCTTTGGCACTCAAATTTTGAGCAAAGTATATGTTATAGTGTAATATATATCGGCTTGAAAAGGCGTGGTAGAAATTTTAGATGCCTAACTTGATTGCTATGTAACATGGACAATACGTATTTGAAACACCATTGGGTACTCCTTGCTTAGATGACCAACTTTTTGGCATATAGTTTTTAACTTTTCTAGTTCTTTAGACATGTTACTCAATGGTAGTAAATAGTAGTAAGTTCTATCGTTTTTTTTAGCATCATAAATGTAGTGATCCATGTTGACTATGTAGTTATAAAAAACAAGAAAAAACTAAGTACAAGGCCGTGTCCGCTTTTGACCTTTTTTATAGTCGGCGTCATACCCGTGTCAATGTTACATAGTTGATTGGTGTAGCGGTGTAGGTAGCTAGTGGGTCTTTTGATTGAAAATAAGCGAATTGTTGTGTTTTGATTTGACTTGAATTGTGTTTTCTAGGTTCTGCATTATTTTTAGGTAGAGGTTTGTAAGCTGGCAGTTTTGCTTCTGAAAACGAGTTACTAGTCATTATTGTGCATATAAGTTTATCTACCAAGGAAATAGTGAAAATTTACTGATATTAAAATTTAGAGATATAATATACCGATCTTATACATTTATATTGGGGGGAAAGGATTTATCGTGGTCGGTGCTAAATTTTAGTATCTGACAATGTTGGTTGATACCTATTGGTTGCGTTACCTATTGGTTTGTAGTGTAGCCTACAGTGGTTTAAAACTTACATTATATTGGCTTTCCATGCTGCACGAAGTTTTTATTTTATTTTTGTATGTTTTATATAGCGGATCGTCGGGGGATTGATGTGAAATTGTAAAGATATTGGTTATTTTACCTCGGATGGGTTTCTCAGGGGACCTGTATATCCACTCAATACTGATATCTCAATTCATGACGCACTAAGCTCTTATATTTTTCAGAATAATAAAGTAAATAAAATCTAGTTACCTTTGATTTGATCATCTGTATCTTGGGATATCAATGGATGTTGGACGTTTTGTGCAGAATGCCCTTTTGGAGTTCGTAAAGGTTTTGAAGGCGAAGGAACAAGTGGTGGCTGGTACTATGCACCATCTTACTCTGGAGGCGATTGACGGGGGTAAAAAGAAGATCTATGAAGCGAAGATCTGGGTGAAACCATGGATGAACTTTAAGAAACTGCATGAATTCAAACATGCAGGTGACTCTACGCCTTCATTCACCTCTTCGGATCTTGGGGCCAAGCAAGGTGAGCGCCTAATCTTATTCTATAAGTTGCGCATTTTTTTATTTTAGAGATGTATTTAGTGCCTGATATCATGTTCTATAACTTGCACACTTGTCTTATCGTAATCATTTGTTCATTAGTAAATGCATATCCGAGAGAATATAGAGTGAGTTAGACCTAGAACTGTGTACATAGGAGGAACTATTTTGTTAGAATTCCATTTTTTTGTAGATGTGAAAAATATTTAGTATCATCTGAGAAGAATGCTTTCTGAGGAAAACATCGGATAAAATTACCAAATAAGATTGAGTTTTCTTCAACTCTTCTCCAGATTCTTTCTGTATGTGTTTCTACACCTTTAGGTGTATCACAAATGTCTACTTTTCCATCCTGTTGTTTGTTTTATCTCTTTCTTCTTTTTTTTGCTAAGACATTACATTCATATCATTTAAAAGACTAGAGCACTGTGGTGAGATTTGAATACATGTGGTCAAGGGTTGTACTTTGAGGTTTTGAAAGAATTTATATCCCTTAGATGTCGTTTAGTTATTGATTTGTTCTTGTGCTGCCATTCATTCAGCCATGAGATTTTCCTTGTCGTCCTCTCTAAATTTCCTTCATAAAACCAGCAATCTTCATATTTATTTCCAAGCTCTCCTTTTCTAGTTTGACATCCTCGAGGGAACTGAGTGGTTAAAGCTACACAAGATGTCATAAACGAACATCTCTATCTTTATTCTGTATAGCATGTTTTCATTGAACCATCCGTAAGTTAAAGTATACTTGCATCATTTTCTTCCTACTTTGCACCGCCTTAAGATGAGGGTTGTGATCGAGGTAACGTCTCGAATGAGATTTCTTAGTTTGGATTGAATATGTAGCTTACTTACATCAATATGCCAGCTATTAAAAAAGAATGTAACAGAACTTGATCAAAGCTATGCCATCATCTATTCCACCAAGAAACAATTTCATCACCATTAGAAAATAATTGGTGATCAGAAAATATTAGTTGATTAAACTGTTTCCATGTCTAAGGTATGTATTTTGAAGTTCTTAGGTTTCAGTTGTAATAGCTTATCCCCAAGACCAGGGTTATTTCACGTGCATGTTAGAAAATATTGTGTGACCCGTGCTTGCTAAGAAAGTCCACACCTGAGGCAGCCACATACAAAGATAACAGTGGTGATGCTAATTTTATGTAATCAACTTGTCCCTACAGGCAACAAAAGGGCGGCCTCTCTAACCTGAAACTATCATGGGCCATGTTTCAAGAAGCGCTATAATTTCTCGGAGGATTTGGGGGAAGTTGAGGCACTTCCTCTAAAACTTATAATGTTCCTCTCTGTTTCCATGCCCCAAATGATAGTAAAATGACGATAAGGGAACAATTTGGGCCTGTCCTCTGAAGTTAGGCCATCAAAATGATAAACCGAGCCCCTATAGCTTTTAACATAACCTATGCTGACTCTACCGATGTTAGAAGGAAATTATCATAAACCAGCCATACCACCTGATGATGTAGTAGGACAAGATGAGCTCCTGTCTTCTAATTGCATGACAGGCGTAGCGATATTGATGTATTGGTTTTTTCTTGTTATTCTGTATATTAGATCCTAGTTAAGCAAGCTATTCTCCATGTTAATGCAAAAATAACAATGAAATTCAGCGGATGCACTTAAAATTAACGAAAAGACCTGGGATATCTCGTGTAAAATGTTTCTGTTCTAAGTTCTTCAGTGTTCCGTTTTTGGCCATACATGCTTGAGAGTTGATATCTCGTGTTTAGGTGTCCCTCATCTGAAAATAGACTTGCTCTTAAAGCCTCCATGGTTCACCAAGCAGATAATCTTTAAGTTAAAAGTCGTAACTTTTAGGTGTTGTGGTTCTTATGAACAGATGGTGGCCATGGACAAGGATGGCGAGAAGTGCCAACACACGATCCTGTAGTACAAGATGCAGCGAACCATGCAGTGAAGACTATCCAGCAAAGGTCAAACTCTTTGGCTCCCTATGAACTGCTAGATATCCTTCTCGCCAAGGCCGAGGTCAACATCTGATGTTCCCATCTTCTTTGGTATTATATCACCAGCCAATAAAAGTACTGTTATTGAATCTTATATATTTTTGTGCATGCAGGTGATTGAGGACTCTGCCAAGTTTGACATCCTTATAAAGCTGAAGAGGGGCACTAAGGAGGAAAAATACAAGGTTGAAGTGCACAAGACTCTTGAAGGTACCTTCCATTTGAATCAAATGGAACAAGACCACTCTTGATTCTTCTGACGGTATAAAGCCTTAGTAGTCTCTGTAATGTGTGTGGATTAGTACACCTGTGATGTCTTCTACGACGTCATTTTAGTACTTACGCTTGTTGATGAATAATTGCTGTACATATGCTGGATATCTTTAAGCAGAAAAATATTTCCAATTAATAGTCAGTTTCAAGATATCTACAATATGCTCTAGTGCAATATCTTAATCCTCCTGTATTTATTATATTTCTTTCCAAGGAAATAGGTTTTGTGATGCCATAAAATATTCTGGTCATACATAGATGGAAGGGAAAGGTTAAGGTAAAGCTGATGATTAAGTCATGTAGTTTGTTTGCAAGCCTTTTTGTATCCTATAAAGGGATTTGTCTGCCCTAGACAAATTTCAACACAAAAGACTGAAACTTTTGTAATGACCCTTTAGTACTCGGGTTCTTCTGTGAGTGAAACAAATTTCAAGCTTGAGCTAATATTTAGGTATGTGCTGGGCTAGTGTATGCATTTGTGTGCCTTTAATTTTATGGCTCATGCTAAAGATGGCACATTTTTGGATTCCACTTCTACAGTTGTTTTCGTCATTGAAAAAGGAAGTCGGTATTCAGCATTTTATCGATGCACTGTGAACAGTTCGAAGAAGAAAAAAATTAGATAGAAAAACCTTCTGGAACCTTGGAAAAGTTTTGTGGTGTGTTACATTTAATTTGGAATTCCAAAACGAAACAGGCATAGAAATTTGGACAATCAGTTTTCGCTGTACAATACATAGTGTCATCTCTTGATTTTATTCTTATGTTCAGCACTGGCAATGGTATCATCATGTTCATGGGCAAACATCAAAAAAATAAATTGGGCACCCGCCTATCATTGTTCAGTCAACCTTAACACTTGTGCTGGGCCACCAGGGCTGCCAGGCTTATGTTTTACAAGATAGAAGATTGTCGCCTTCTTAATTGAAACAACCTATCATAGCTGTTTTTGGAATAATTGGCTGACAAACGAGTCACTCTTAACCTGTGTCACTCCTAGCTTGCCCAGCAAAATAAAAAAATCAATTGCAGAAATCAAGTTATTGAAAAAGTTGATTTAGACGAGGTACTAGTGTGTTTGAGCCCCTGGAAAAAAATATCAGCTTTATAGCCAAATTATAGCTAGCAGTACGAAGAATCCTTCATAATAAACCGTGATTTATCAGTAACACTTGCAACATCTCAATTGTATTCAGTATATTTGAAAATCACAATTGATCAGCCATTCTTTCAAAACTGAGAAAGTGATGTACCATATCCAAGACAGATCTCAATGTATCAGTATCACTGCTAAATAGATCGAGAGAGTGAAA
Source organism: Kingdonia uniflora (assembly GCA_014058105.1). NCBI lineage: Eukaryota > Viridiplantae > Streptophyta > Magnoliopsida > Ranunculales > Circaeasteraceae > Kingdonia > Kingdonia uniflora. Next base: position 1,193,375 of record JACGCM010001796.1, on the reverse strand, counting down.
TAAGAAACGTAATGCCATCTGGCTCAACTGGCTTTCTGCACTGAGAGACCATCCGGTTTCCATGGAGTAAAAATAATAAGACATCTGGCTCGACTGAGGTTTTGTGCTAAGATCATCACTTTCTAGAGTAAATATCATATTAGAAACTGGCTCGAACGAATGTCTTCACTGAGGCTGTTACTTTTTTTTTATGAATACTAGTACAGGAAAAAGGAACTTCCAAAATGGTACAAGAAAAGGAAACTACACGAGGACTACTGTGCACGAAGAAAGATTACCAGAAGCTCAGATAAATATATTTCTGCATCTGCTCCTTGTGTTAGTGAATTGTACAGAAACATATAATACAATTCCAAGAGGCTGCCAAAAAAAACTTTCAGCTTTTCTAGGTGTGATTTTGTTTTGCTCCCACTAAACTAACTAAATCAACAAGATGGAAAAATACATTATCTAACATCTGCTACTCTACATATCAGATTGAGCATGACTCCTACTGACCTTTTTCGCTTAGCTATCTTCTTCATCATAGTCTTCCTCATCCTCATCTAAATTCCTATTCAGGTGAGCAAGCTGGAGAGGGTCAATTACCATTTTATCCATGTCAGATAGGGACCAACCTGGAAATTCGGCGTGCTTCATCTCAGAAGGAGTTTCCACTGCTGGGGTAGGGCCTCCTGTTGCCTGTGGGGGAGGGACTGCTACGGCTGCTGCCATGTCACCGTTCTCATGCAAGTCAACATTGAGATCAAAGTTCCTAATTACTGCATTAGAACTACTAGCAACTGCCGTGTTCTCCTTAGATTCTTCTTTTGGGTTTAGGTTTGAGTTTGGCTTATTATGATCGGGAGACATGTCAGGATCATCTTCACATTTTTCTAATTGTGCATTTTCTCTTTCTAAAGCTCGGCTGCTTCGCCCCCTGCCTCTTCCTCGGCCTCTTCCCCGGCCTCTTCCAGTAGTAGTAGTTCCGTGGCCAGCCTCATGCTGCACCAAATAATTTTCCACATTACTAGAGATAAATTACTAGAGCATACCCAGAACCACAATTAATTACATATGAAAAAAATAGAGTAACTGGTGTTGCTTCTATCGTCAAGTTTTTTTATTATTAAAAAGGTAATAGCACTGCCAATACAGCTCTACATTTGTGAATGATGCTCGATTACGGGGGTAAGAAGGAATATGAGTGGTTTTCCGGTTTTCATTAATAAAAACACTCTTTTTACCCAATTTAACAACTTTACAACTCCCAATAGCACTCATGGTATAAGTTATACAAACAAGCAAATATAAAGCACCAATAAATAGGTGCTCTCTTCCTCTTATAGAATCCGCAGCACCCTTTCGGCAGATTGTTCAAGTCAAAACAAATTGCGCGGGAATAGCTATAATAGTAAATATATCCTATCTTAGTTTGGCCAGCTAACCAAGATTTGAATAATGTTGTGTAAAAAAGGCCTGTGTGGAATTTTTGGCTGGCAAACTTGGTCAAGAAATTAGACTAGTAGAATGAGTTTAAGCAATTTGATTTTTATTTGCTTAGATGGAAGCAGTAGTTTTTTTCCGGTGTTCTTGCTAGTCATATACTTTTAGAGAAAACTAAGGCTGTGCTTGGTTCGCAGCGCGGCATTGCATTCCGCAAGGAGCTGCGATTACAATGAGGTGCAATTCACCACTTGCAATGCACATCACAAAGGGTGATTGGTTTGATTATCTTTGTGGGTGTAAGCTTTAAAATTCTCCACCCCCCCCCAAAAAAAAAAAAGTGAGAGTGATAGGTCGAGATCATCACACCCATGACCTAGGCACACTCCTATGTGCTAGTTTCTATTTTTCTTTTAGTTTCATTTTATTTATTATGTTATTTGATTTGAAGATAATCCATACTAAGGGGATATATCGTATGTAGTAGTTAACTTGGTACCAGAGCTAAAATGAATTTTGGGCAGAGAATTATTTTTCGTTTCAGAGGAGATGGGTAAGAAAACACTGTAGAAACCGATCTTATGCAAGGAGAGCGTTTGAAATCGGTAGAGGAATCTACGGTGTTACTTATGGAATCCACGAAAGGGTTAACGGCCTCTAACAAGCTCATGACAAATTGAGGCAACGTGAGTAGCGGTGATGACAAGTCAGGCGAGAGTATCGTTGTCCGATGTTGGGGGTGACGATGTGCAAGGTAGCGACGGGTGTTCCTTTAGAGAAAGAGGGAGAGGTCTGCCGCCTTTATGCGAGATGGGAGAAACGTGGGCATCAACCCCATGAATTCGAAGCCGTTACCCCATGGGAGAAACGTGGGCATCAACGGAAAGGAGACGAGTTACCCCTAAAATCAAGAAGAGAGCCCGATTAAGAAGGGGAAGGGACCCATCTTTACAACTTTTTTGCGGGTCTGAACTAGCGTTGACAAATTTGCGGACTCAGAGGACATCGAGGGTTTCGTCGAACCCCATGGAATCCAGCGTACGACGGCGGCCCCTGGCGAGGAACCGTCTATCGGCAACGGGTTAAAAGCACACCAAGGAGAGAGTGGTCCCCCACGACTCCGGAGACCGAAAGTCGGGAGAGATAGGTCCCCAAAGTCGCCGAGAGCCGCAAGAGAGATGGTGCTAGCCACAAACAAGACCAGGGAGTTGGGACGAAAGGCACGGGTGTGCCTCGGCACGGGCAGTGACATGCCCACGTAGAGGCGAGGCACATAAGGCATGTAAACATGCATGCCACCTCGGGGATTGGGCACCGGAGGCATTAGTCAAAGCTTGTGTGGAATGTCGTCGATTGAGCAGGGCACGGAAGGCACGTGTCAATGTGTGCCGAGGATTGGGCAGAGCATGCCACCGATGGCATACGTGTGCCACAACACCAATATAGTTCTGTCGTGAGCACGTAGGTACCTCCAATGAGTCATGGGCCAATAGGGTTGGCGCGGACAGTACCCGCCCCCCACTTTTGGACGGGCCGACACAAGTCGGGAATGACACTAACCGGCCTGAGGCGTGCACATCACGTGCGGAAGACCCAAGAGTCCCTATAAAGCAAATACCACCTATCACGGCCACGACAGGGGAACCCTAGGACTCGTAGGGTCTTATCTTGCCGGTTACGACGACAGTACAGGGAGTTTCTAAGGCTAGGGTCGTTGTTCCCCAGGTGACACAAAGATGTGGGTACGGTTTTTGGCAGTAATGACAAGAACGGTTAGGGGTATTTTGGCAACACTAGTGGAGATTGGAGGAGTACGGAACAAAACTTGGGAGGGTAGCTGTCAACAGGAGCACCTCCTTATGTGCCTCCACGACCACAAAAACCACCAACACCTCTGCAAGGAGCTTACTATTTAGGACAACAGAAACAGTGGACTGGTGGGAATGATTTTGCTGTTGATCACAGGGGATGAGATGATTCAGAGCAGAGGGATACGGAGACAGATACGGTTTCCATGACAGGAGAGGTCGGGGTCGCAGTAGTGTTCCAAATAAGTTTAGAACACATTCTCGCATGGACAACTATCAGCCAAATCCGCCAAATTCGAGTATTGGGGCTGCTAGGTATGGACCATGGTTTAAAAAAATGTATCAAAAAACGCCTCGAGGCGGCCGCCTTCCAAGCAAAATGGGAGGCGTTATGTGAGGCGTGTGAGGCGCTGGTGAAGCGTGGAAAGCGGTTGAGGCGTATGTGAGGCATATAGGAAGGCGCCGCATCCCATTTTGCTAAAATAAGAGGTCAAAATTGACTTTTTGACCTCTTTATTCTTTCCTTTTTTCAAATTGCCCCTTGGGGTATCTTGTAATTACAAAAACGACCCTAGAGGATCGTGTTTAAAGACTCCATTCATTTTGTCTTCTTTCAATTTGAGATTTTGGAGAAAAAAAACTAGGTTTTCACATTCATATACATTCATTTACTTGATTTGCATACAAAAATAGGATGTGCCTACTTATTCTTAATTTTTGCATTAAATCTAGATTGTTTTGATAGTTTTTTAAGATAAAACATGAGGCTTATGCCTCTCACTGCCTCCGCCTTTTTAAACCTTGGTACGGACAGTAACCACAGTATGGCACTTGGGAGTATGCCAACTCAAAGTTACACGTATCCTACGGTCACGATTATATCACTGATTGGGGGGTAATGAGGGGTGAGATGATGGTTCGATTTATTCTAAGTACTTACGAGGAGAAGAGTTTTGCTAGAAATCAGGTTCGGAACCAGTCCGTGGATGACTATGCAAGTGACTTTTATATGATATCGTGTTGTCTTATCAGAGTGACATAAAGAGTTGGTCACTTTCGTTTAGGGCTTACAAAATGCATTCAGGATGAGATGATTTTGTTTTCTCAACAGTCGTTGTCAAAGATAATAGGGATGGCTCGTCGGGTTGAGGCCAAATTGAGCCTTGTGGATATTCATCTTTTACAGCACCGGCTACAGTGACCACGACACCTACGACGACAACACCAATAACAACGGCTAAGGCAAAGCAGGCATGGACTATCAGCACAATTATTTGTTACAATTGCAGTAAGACATGACACATGAGGTACGAGTGTCCTAACCTACGGAAGACCAAGACACTCATATCTCAACAGCTACATGACCACGTTGACAAGGCCCTTGAGCAACTGTCGAGTCCAGAATACGATGACGCAGAGGTTATAACCGTTGATTCTCCTTCTTGAATTTGAGGACGAATCCTTCAAAGAGGGGGAGCATTGATAGGTCGTGGTCATCACACCCACGACCTAGGCACACTCCTATGTCCTAGTTTATATTTTTCTTTTCTTTTAGTTTCCTTTTATTTATTATGTTATTTGATTTGGAGATAATCCCTAATAAGAGGATATGTCTTAGTAGTTTCCAAATTGGTGAGGGGAGTGGAAAGATGAGGATATCTCTATATATAGAAGATCCTAGGGTTGAAGAAGTCTTGGTTGTGTTTGTGAGATCAAGGAGAAACCCTAGTTGGGAAGGTAGAACTTAGAGAGAGAGCTTGTAGTAGAGATTATTCAATAAAAAGATTATATGTTAGTTTACTTGCTTCCGCGTACGTAGCAGAGTTAACAGAGAGAGAGATTTAAGGATATCTAAAGATTTTTAGAGGAAATTTTGGGGGATATAGATCTGAAATTGGAGAAAAATATTTGAGGAGAATTTGAAGTTTTTTTTATCGGGGATTGTAGATTTAAAATATAGGTTCCACTATGGCTGCAACCCACTGCAGACCATTTTTTGCAGCAAGCAGCTGCAAACAATTCCTTAAGAAAATTGTAATCACCTGCAAATGCACGCCCTTAGGGAATTGTAATCACCTGCAAACTTGTTCAATGCATCGTCGTGCATTGGATTAACCAATCAGTTGGTAAAGCCAAACTGTTGCAAGGGCATGTGTTTGCACCACAATGCAGCCAACCATGCACAGCCTAAGACTCTACTACCGATGCTATTGTTGTAAATTTAGAGCACATTTAAAATAATCTTTGATTATATTAACAGATACAGAACAGATGGGATAAAGTTGACTTACAGTCCTAGTCTTTTTAGCCTCCTCTTCACTTTCGTTCTCTTCATCATCTACTACTTTTCTGGCAGTAGTAAAAACAAGTTAAAAATAAGAGTTTACCATAAACAGATTTACAGGGATCATATAATTGAGTTAATAGTTTTCTAACCTTCTTTTGGGACCAGATCTATCATCACCAGTAGGGTCTGAACCGCCTAAATCTGGAACTTTGCTAACAATTTCTCTCAGAAAATCAAACACATTATAGCTTTGCACACACTGTTTTCTGCAGTTAAATGGAAATTGATCAAATTCAGTAACATTTTTTTTTTGTAAGGAGAGTAGATACAACTATCTGTTCTCAAATTTAATTCTTAGAAGAAGAAACTTTGTTGTCTTTGTGTTGTAGTAAAGATTCCCCGGCAACTTCCCACCAACAAAGCAATGAGAAATATAATTTATGCCAAACTTATAAATTTCCTACTTATACATTTTTTTTCTTTCAAAAATGACTCGTTATTCCATGTTAAAGAAAGCCCTAAAAACGATAATGCTGCACTTACAAATGGAAGGAGCTCATAGTCTTTGCTCCTCTTTGAAGGGTTATGTCATATGTACGATCACAAAGATCTTGCAGAAATAGTTCCAACGCTTTAGCTGCAATTGGTATAATCAGGAGAGAGTAAACTTTATGTACAAAACAACTGATTGGAATTACGTTTATACAGAACACAGAATTTGTAGTCACTTACAAACTAAAAGGGGCACAGCCATGGCAATCTTTCCAACATCTTCATCTGCTTGCATTATCTTCTTAATCCTAGACTGTAGATAATAGAAAGAAACAGATATGAGATGTCCATACCACCACAACATTTCCAGTTGTGTGTGTGTGCGAAAGGAATATATATGAGAATGATACACCAGAAATGAACAAGAGCCAAAAGGCAATATAATAAACTTTCAATATTTCGAGTCCGTGGAAAAAGATGTTCATAAATAAAGATTATTCGATGACAAATTTCACTAGTCAAAATTCGTTTAAGCTGTTTGTTCATGATGTTATACCACGAGTTAGAACTGCTAACTGGGAAAGAAGGTTAAAGTTCTTCAGAAGAGAAAGAAATACAATCTTTGAGTTTGCGTCCTTAAATATGGTAAGTACAAAAAAGGAGAGAAAACCAATACTGCGTATATATTTAAATTTAAGATGCAGATTTTCTTCCTCAGGGGTAATCATTTATAGTGCTTACAACGCCTACCTTTTAAGCAAGTATTTCACGTACCTACTTCTTAAGCAAGTGTTTCATGTAGAGAACCCGCCTAAATAGCACCTTAATAACATGTGACCTCTTCTATATCTATCGTCTATTTACTACCTCAATCCCACACCCTTTTTTATCCCTCCTTGCAATACTTCTATTACATTGAACTAGAACATAAGTACTTGGTGGCCTACCGTTGGGTTGTTTTCCTTTCAGCAATGCTAACAACAGTTTAGTCTGGCGAAAGTACTGCCAAATTCTTGGATAACTAACAATGAGGCCAATAGTAACTCAACCACATTGGGGTCGCTGTCAAATTCTACTAATCAAAAGTCCGGCCAAATATGTAGTCAAATCCATAAATGGACTTCAGAAAGGATATACAAACTCCATTAAAAGCTAGAAGAGCTAGAAGCTAAGTAAGCATATACGTAAACGTAAGAAATAGATCCACAATTTCAATATTCTTTGTGGCCAAACTTATCCATAAGATCATCGACACTCCCAAGAAAAAATGGATATAGATGATATCCATAGCGGCTAAATCTCCTGCTAAAGACAGAGCAATGAAATCGCATTCCCTTAATCCTTCCAAGAAATAAATCTATCAAACAACACCTTCGAAATACCATTTGAACACATCATACACTCATGTAGCTCAACATCCCGCTCCTCATTTCCAACAAGTTTTCTCAAAAGTTAATAGCCACAGAATTCCTCCCTCATATATCAATTTCGAACCAACCTCAAACTCCATCTTCAAAGAATAATTTTGTTCAATATGTTCATCCTTTGGAAGCAAGGTCCATCCCGTTTGTTAAAGGAATATGCCCAATGCTATTCTCCAAAAAAAATTACATGTGATCTTTCCTATATAAGAATTCTCACCCTACTCTTTACGAACTTAGAAACACTCATCAGAATAATTAATAAAGAAGCAAAATGTAATATAGGTTGGCCAAGGCACTCTTTGCCATCTTCTCCATAACCTGGCACTCTAATCCTTAATGTTCACCTTCTAGCCTATTTCGCCCTTGCCAATGTTAATCCAAGTTAAAATATGATGCTTGATTTATAAAATTAAATAGCAAGTAACTAACAACATAAAGACTAGAACTTAAGTTCTATAATAGTGCCACCGCAACAGAATCAAGAAGCAATTAGCTGAACTTAGACCTATTTATTACACTCTAAGAGTCCCACCCAAGTTGGAAAACCTACACTCGGCATATCCATCATGGGATACAACCCGAGATTACTCCCCATACAAACTATCACATTAAATAATATCTTTTCCATCACAATGACACCATCTGAGCACGAATTGTTCACGCCTCAAGTTTATCAAGCCCAAGTAGCAAAAACCATTTTCTACTAAGAAACACTTACCAAACTTGCGGTAAGGACAAATCTCTATCCCTAACAACACAGTTCAAATACTCATTCCCTACTACAGTTGACACTTTACTTGACCCAAAAGCTTCTCCATCTTATTCTGATCGGGTGTCTGCACCATCTCCAATACCCAATGTATGAATCACACTGTAATTCGTAGTCCATTCACGGCATTTACGTCAGGATATCGCATGATAAACAGTTAGTGTGTTTTATCAAAACTTCTACTATAAATTTTTCAGCACATGCAACCAAACCCATCATCTAAAATTGAAGAAAAAAATCTTCTGTCCTATCTTTCTACTACTATGCCACTGTTAGCTCAACCAAACTAAGCCCAAATCACATACATAAAAATAAATAAAAAATCCCCCAAACCCCTTTATCATACGAACCCTAATTACAAGCATCAAAACCTAATCAACCCAAAATTAAAAATACCCATCACTAGAATCAATCAAAAGTAACCTAAACATGAATCAAACAACACAATTACCACTAAATCACTAGAAATCACAATTGAAAAAGAGAAGAATCCTTACAGCGGGAAATCGAGTATCGAGTTTCTTCCTCATCAGATCAGACCAATTGAAACACCAAATAGAAATCCAAAACCCTAATTAAGTAACAAAGCTCTTCAAATTGAGAAACCCTAACTTCAGATCTTCGATTATATGTACAAAGAGGAGATCAATTTCTTCTAGAGAGAGAGAGATCTAGAGAGAGAAAGTTCGTCCGTTTCCGAACCCTAACCCGAACCGGTAATTTCGGACCCAAATTCTAAATTTTTGACCGTACATTATATTTTCCTCCTTTGATTCAGCGGACTATTTTCTATCTGTGGACGATAATAATAATTTAACTGGAATTAGGCCTCTTTTTTTTCTTTTTCTTTTTTAGCTGTTTTGTTGTTTGACCGAATTTGATCCACAAAATATTCGCAGTCTGGGTTTGGGCACTCACAAAAACTGTGCTGTTGTTTTTGGTTGACAAACTATGCTGTTGTTTGGGTTGACTCAGAGCACCTCCAAAAGCATAGTACGATGTCCAAGGTTTTCTATACTCTTGAAAAAAATCCATCCAACAGAGGTATGGGGTATGGTACAACATATTCACCCCCGTACCCCTTCAAAGTGTAAAACCTGTACTTGAAGAGGAGTATTCGCATACCACCCAGGCGTTGAACCGTTGAGCGCCCAAAAACTTTTAAATACAGCTGGCATCTCTCTCTCCCATCACAAGTTTGTTCCCTAATATGACATTTAATTCAATTTTTTTGTTAGGCGCCTAACCAAATAATTTGGCATTTTCTGCTATGTGCTGAACCGTTGAGCGCCCAGGAGAAAAATTGTAATTCCCCGTGGGACGAAAACAGTATGCGATTCTGGAATACCGATATGGTAAACTGGAATCGCATACGATTTTGTTGGAGGTACTCTTACATGTAGGGGTGAAAACAAAGCTTGCTTTGGGTGAGCTGGATCATCTCCTGCAGTGCCTCCAAATTTGAGTTTAGTGGTTGTCACGTTAGATCAAAACTCAAGTTTCCAACATTCAAATACTCTAGAGCTGGGACTCCAGGCCTCCAACCCAGTTTTTCTAAATCGAGTGGTGTTTGAAAAGAAAAATTGCGAACCTACCAAGAAGTAAGTATATGCATAAATAATCGGGGATGGTTTTGGGAACCTCGAAAGAGTAGGGCATAAAATGGGATGAGCGTGACCCGAATCACGAACTGAATCCGAATAATGTAATTTTAATATCCATACTAAAATGGAGCGGGTATGGATCTTAAAGTTCAAAGTTTGTGATCCGATCATAGCTCCGGGTCTGATATAGTTCATCACTAAATACCCATTCAATCCGAATGTATTTTGCCGACTCTTAACATTTTTAAGTTGGGCTTGTTAGGAGTTGAGTCCAAGCCCAAGATAGGAACCCAACAGGGTTGGGGTGTCCTATACAAACTCCTAGTAAACCCATAGGCCCAATAGGGTTATGGGGAGAGTTAGAGTAGAATAGGGAATTCTTCTGGGTTCTCTATATATATCACTATACTATGTACAGAGAACACATTTATGATAATCAATAAATTTATTTCTCTCTTGTTCATGCTTTAGTATTATATTGCTCTAGATTCATATATCCCAACACGTTATCAGCACGCAAGCTCTAGGAACGAGGAGAGCAAATATTTCCGTCTAATAAGAGATTTCACGGAAACCAAGCGATAAGGAGAAGAACTATTTTACGATTTTTTGTATACCTATATTCAGATCTATGCTATATGATAGATCATATGTTTTGAAAACCTATTTTCTCTATTTTTTTGGATTAAAAATTAGAGTTTTTAGTATTTTTTACCCTTGATAAAGGGCTATTTTCAAACGTGTATATCTTTCAATGTGGAGATCGAATAGAGACTAGACCACTTAGGTTTGATAGCATACTCTGAGAGCTTTCCAACGATATATGGCACATCTCTGGGAGATATCCTAATCGCTAGAAATAGCTCGTTGAAACTTGGCAGTTTCACGGCCAAAAACGGCGTGTGTGTGTGTGTGCTTTTTTTTTTCTGATGACGTCATAAAAAAAAATTATATATATTTTTATCCTTATCCATAGTTACGTCAACAGTGACACTTGTCGATGACATGTGGCACGCTGACGTGGCATAGCACGTGGGCTTGCATGGCACATGTGGCATGTGACAGTCACCGGAGGTGACACGTGGCAGTCGCCAAAATTTTGGCCAAAAATTTCACCGGACAGTCATCGAAATATTATTTACCGGTCACCGGATATTCCCCGCGCGGTGACATGTGGCAGTGACGTGTGTGCCACGTGCGCATATGTGACACGTGTGGTGCACGTGTGACCGAGTCAGACCAGTCAACCCAGTCTAGACCTTGACCTAGACCGAGTTCGGCCGGTCCAGACACTAAAATGGCGATTAATAGCCTAATTTTTGGTCAAATTGAGCCATTTTTTTTTTTGAAAAATTCCTATTGACTGGACCTACCCCGTGAGGGATTTATTTATTTTTATTTTTTTATATTAAAATATTTTTAAAAAAAAATTGGGAAGAGGTGCCTCGTATAGGAACATTGGCTCACTTATATGTAATATAAATACATAGAGTAATACCTATTTAAGTATATTTACGATAGGTAATAAGATATTACTGGCATACCCCTAGGATACTAATTATCATAATCAGGGATCACAGATAATACGAAACCAAGACTAATTTAGCATACAACTGTGAGTCATATCTAAATCACAGTTAATTGTCAATGACAAATAACTAGAGCTCAATTGGGAATTGACTTAGTCTTATTTCTAAAAACTTGGTGTCTGAGGAACCAATTTTTTGTATCTAGGTGCAATAAGATATTACATACATAATATTTAGAGGTATATATGCATTAATAGCAACCTATAGTACCCTAGAATGTTAGTTCAAAGACAGACCTAATCAACATATCTTGTGAACCCAACTGACTTAGGGATGAAACCACTTGCCAGCTAAATATCTAATATCTCTCATATTCGTAGCAAATAGGATCATTTGGCTAGAATATATCTACCTTTATAAAACTTACGGGCTTAGAACACCCTAGTTTTTAGAATAAGGAAAGCACACATTTAGTGGTTTTATATAGCTTTCTTGTGTAAAACTCTATTAAAATGCACTTTAAAGGTTAAAATTACCATTTTACAAGGTAAATTTGGGATTTAACGCTTCATAGGATATGAATAAGGTTCACCTATAAGTAATATTTGAGAATCACTGACTTCTATTATATGAATTGCCTTTTGTAATGATTGGAGATCATGTACTTCAAAAGGATTTCATAAGGAACGCACACATCTGGTGGTTTTGAATATCAATTTTGGCTAAAATTCTATTAAAACGCACATCTAAGATTAAAATCGCCATTTTACAGGGTAAATTTGGGATTTAATTATTATAAAAAAAATTATGAGTTTTAGAATATGAACATGGTTCAACTATAAAATGATTAGGAATCATTTATTTAGCTTTATTCTAAGTACTATGATCTATATTTTATGCAATTGATATGTTTATCGAGTATTGTCTCTCATTACGATATTTATATCTTGCATTACAGATGTTTGCGAAACTCACAAATCTTGAATTTCCACCATTGCTACTCACTTGAGCCAATTGCCTCACTTGGTACATTGACGTTGACTTGTTCTTAAAGTCACTTAGTTTGTAGAAGACCGTCGTCATTGGCAACAAGGTAGATCCGATGGGCAAAGCAAGGGCTTTGTTTATCCTCCGTCATCATATTCAGAATGACCTGAAGACTGAATACCTCAACATGGTTGAGCCAGCTGACTTACGGGCAAGCTTGCCGGGGCGTTATGGTCATCATAAGACCATTATGCTCCCAAAAGCGATGCGCCAATGGAATACCCTTAGGTTCCAAGATTTTTGGACGGTCGCTGATTACAACATAGTAGTCCATAAAATCACTTCTACACTTGAGCTGTGTGAGAAAAAAGTCATTGATGCTAAATGATAGAGAAAACTCTATCAACCTTCCATGCTAGCAATTTTGCGATTAAGAGGCAATATCGGCAAGAGAACTTGAAGACTCATACAGTCTTGATTCAAACACTGCTCCTCTCTGAGCAGAATAATAAACTTCTGATGAAGAATTATGCTATGCGGCCTTCTAGGAGTGTGTCGCTGCCTGCGTCAAACAATGTTCAGTTTCGGGGAAACAACTCTGCACGTCGGGGACGACGATATGGAAGGGACAGGGAAGGCTATCAGGGATACAGGAAGGGTGGGAACAAGCAACCATTTGGCCCTAGGAGAGGTAAAGGATTTTTGAAATCCTGGACACTAGGCAATGCGAAGAAGGAAAAGTAGACTGATCAGGTATCTACTTGCTTTAACTGTGGTGACACAGGACACTAGGCAAGGGAATGCCTTGTACCACGGGTGGCTACCGGTGACAGAGTCCGAACCCACCAGGCAGTTGTTGACACTAACTCTGCCTCTGTGGAGGTTACAGCGTCAAACTTCTTCGGCGACACTGATGCCATTATGGATTGACATACAGAGTAATTCATAATTATATCTCAGTAGACATGTGATGTCACATTAGAGAGAGCACTAGTAGTTTCTTGTCTCGACAGACTTGATTTACTTTTTGTTGTCAGTATTTTTGATTTTGTTGGGAACATATCATTTATATTTCAATAAAGTGTTCGTGACATACATGAGATCTATTTCATTCTAATATATTGTGATTATTTAAATTTTTTGCTTGGGAAGTAGTTAAATTCTATGTATGCTAGTTGATCTAACATACAACCTGCCTTTGGATCTTTCTGCTCATTGAGCATGATCGATAATCTGATGAGTGGCGACACATGTCTAAGAAACATTAGTCCATGCACTCGATCCTTTTTGTAATATGAATATATTTCTTGTCTACCCTTGTGCATCGGGGATGGCATGAATATCATTGGCACGGCCAACATGATTGAACGCACTGAGTGCGTCACACTATTACTCTCTAACGGTATGATACAAGGTATTTAGACCATTTTATAAACTAGTAAATCCAGCCAGATTTTACTGAGTTTAGGGAGGTACATGATAATACTTATCACGTCATGACTATCGAAGAAAATGACAGACAAGGTTCTGTGTATTCACTCCATGTCTAAAGGTTAGCACACGCTATTAGAAAGGTTTCTAATACACTCCTCAGGGCTCGGATAACGAGGAGGATTATCGGGATTACATCTCAACATTCCTTGTAAGTAGAGAAGATCCAGATAGTGTATGTGTAACGATAACTTTCAAGGAAATTCAATTATGACCAAGGTGAATTGGGATCTCCAGCCTTTGCTCCAACCGCATTCATGGAGACCCATGTGGACCTTTCCATCCACATAGTGGCACATTTGAATATTTATGATCATTAAAGACATATCTAGGAGATGGTTCTAAGAATGCAACGTTAGCATGACTTCTCACATAGATCATTCAATCGCATACTCAGTTCCTGGATTAACCGATCAAAGTTGATCGATGCAACTTGACGGAAGCTTGGGAGTTGGACTCATAGGCTTTTGATGATTATTTTACCGTTAAATGGGATAGATGATTGAACATTGTGAGTATCCCATACCATTCCCCACTCGGGATTGGCGGAGAACCTAATCCAGCAATTTAATATAATTGTTAGGCCACTGTTATTACGATCACAGGTTCCAGCTAGTGTGTGGGATATGCATTGGTTATCCCATAACACTGATTAGGGTTCGTCCCTTAGCAAATCATCAAATTATTTTTTCCCAAAAGCGATTAGTAATAGGGTCGGAACCCCGGTGTCGCCCATCGATGAACATTTGGATGTTCCTTACAAGTACCAATCGTACCACAATGTATGAAGATGTGACCCTCAACGTTGGCCTGGTACTATGTAGGCTAGGATTCGTATTTATCACTGGATATTTGGACCCACTGGCGACGTATATTATGCAGGGCAGATAATTATTACTTTGATGAGACGATATTCCCAGTATTGGGGGGAGATATGGCAGTCAATGTTGAGGATGTTTCTAAGAGGTCTTGGAAAACACCATCATTGTCTCATCTAGATCCTTATACATAAGTTAGCTGATAATAAGGCTCAACGGATTACAAACTTCCAATAGGTCGTAAATGAATTACTAGATATATTCATAGATACTATTGAAGTACCGTAAGTGTATGTACCTGCAAGTAATACACCTACACAGCAGAACGTTCTGGGGGAACTAGTTTCACAGCAGAACGTTCCAAGGGAATAAGTATCACAACCAAATCTGAGGCTAGCACTTACTACGAAGCACTGTTGGAAGAAAGTTGTCTTAGCCGGGGTGGTGCTATAGAATAAGGGACGCATATGACTAATGGTGTAGTCAGTTCATCGAGGATGGAACCACCCATTGACAAGGTATTCATATTCGTTGTTGTGCTCATCATCTAGGATGAGGATTCAAAACCACTAATTGTAAACGACTGTATGTTGTTGTACATTAACAAAAGTAGGTGTCAGGAATCCAAGCGGAGCTCAGCTTGCGCATAATGCGAAATGATACCATTGAGCCTGTCGATTATAAATGAGAATAGTTCATAAACATGATTAACTCTGAGAAATAATATGGTCAAGGCAAGACTAGTTGCCCATAAAATCTTTAAGAGATATGGCATCGAGTGCAGTGTGATCTATTACTCGGTTATGAACTTTATAACGTTTCAATACTTATCAGTTTGTCAAGTTTTCAAGGACAAGCTAGACATGCGTCTGATGCAAATACCTCGTATCTATATGGGAAACTAGATACAGATATATACATGAAGCTACCTGGGATGGTATAAGCTTCTGTAAGCAACTAAGCCTGACGCACGAGGTGTGTACGTAATAAAACTAGAAAAATTATGATTGACTTGAAGCAATCAGGGCCCATGAGACATAGTAAGTTGACTAAGTATTTGAAGGTCGGGGACTTTGCAAATATTATTATCTATCCATGCGTTCTTATTTATAACACAAAAATTAACTTCACTCATCATAACAGTGTACTAAATGATTTAGATATCATTAGACCTCCAGGGGAGATCACGAGAGCCGCCAAATACCTTGGGAAGGAATTTGAAATACAAGACCATGGGAAATCAAGAGTGTCACGCTTTGCAGATCGAACATCTTGATAGTGGCACTCATACACCAAACAATATATATCAGAAGAGTTATCTAACACTTCGATATGGATGTAGCACACGGTGCTAAGTCGTTTAGTACATGTCCAACATTTGGGTGTGGACAACAACATCTTCCACCATCCTAATGGAAGGAGAAACTCCTAACGCTATGACACCATAACTAGGATGTGCTTTGCTATAGTTAGCTAGGTATTCTAGACCCAATGACTCATTCACAGTGAACTGTTTGGTTTGCCATAGTTTTGTTCCTACCCAAAGGTACTAGAATGGGATCAAGCACATTCTGAGATATCTCATCGGCACGAATGACTGGGGTCTGTTCTATCGATAACTTGGCAAATGGGAAATTATGGGATACGCCGATGAAAGATATTTGTCAGATCCACATAAAGGCTGATCACAATCGGGTTATGTATTCTTGTATGGAGATACTACAATTTCATGGAGATCAGTGAAGCAGACGATGGTTGCTACATCCTCGAACTACACAAAAATTCTTGCACTATATGAAGCCGGCAGAGAATGCTTTTGGTTGTGGTTTATGATCAACCACATCAACGGGAGTTGCGATTTGAGTTTTATCCAAGATAAACCGAGGACACTTTATGAAGACAATATAGCTTGTATCGCTCAAGTCAAAGGCAGATTTATTAAAGGTGACAAAATGAAACATATTTCACCAAAGTTCGTCCACATACACGAGTGGCAAAAGACAAATGAGATCAACGTTGTTCAAGTCCATTCAGAAGACAACCTGGAGGATCTATTCACGAAGGTTCTTGCATATCCTACATTCAAGAGATTAGTTCATGGAATCGGTATGCGAAGTTTACAAGATTTATTATCTCTGGGAGATAGATCTCAAGGAGATCGACGTTAGGGGGAGTAGTCTCAGCCTGACGTGGACACATGCGTGTTATACTCTTTTTCCAGATAGCGCAGTTTTTATCCTAGGAGGTTTTAATGAGGCAACGTATACGCGTCTATAACCCATACAGGGCATATGATTGTACTCTTTCCCTGCACAACTTTTTGCCCAAGGGGTTTTACTAGGCAACAATTTTATTGAGGCAAGTCGTCATAGTATGGAATACCCCAAGGGGGAGTGTTAGGAGTTGAGTCCAAGCCCAAACTATGAGCCAAACAGGGTTGGGGTGTCCTATATAGACTCTTAGCAAACCCATAGGCCCAATAAGGTTATGGGGAGAGTTAGAGTAGAATAGGGAATCCTTCTGGGTTGTCTATATATATCATTGTACTATGTACAAAGAACACAGTTATGATAATCAATAAATCTATTTCTCTCTTGTTCATGCCTTGGTATTATATTGCTCAAGATTCATCATATCCCAACAGGGTTTACTTTGAAGAGCACAGGAGGAGTTACGAAATCTAATGGAATGAACCTTGGCGTCCCTAATCGCAATTCATCAATTTAAAATTTTCATAATGCGAATGTGTTGTATGTTTGCTAAACATGAAAAAAGAGACAATATTCAATTTCAAAAAAATTTATAAGAAAAAAAATTGAGTAAAGCGCAGTGGCGGAGCCAAGGGTATTCCAGGAGGGTCACTTGAACCCCCTGACTGTCAGAAACCCCCATTAAGGTACCATCGCTTTGATGGGGGGAAAATAGTTCGCTTAGTATCTATCTATCTATCTATCTATTTATACACCTAAAAGAATAACTCATCAGTCATTTTTTGATCTTAGCCGTTCGTTACCCATCTCTCGTGAGTCAAGGATTATTTAGGCCGCTCGGATCTATCCTATTCTTTAAAATTAAGTCCTAGCCGTCGCATCCCACAAGAAATTTTAGACTTGGTTCAAACTTGAAAACTGCCAAATTATTTGCCGATTTAGCCTATACTTTCGGTCAACCAGCATTTGCTTTAAGCTTTAAAGCCAAATTATATGACGGATTTTGGTCTTTGTTCATCATCCCCCCCCCTCCCCAGGTTCAAATCCCTCCTCTCAATCTTCATAAATCAATCCTTACATTGTAAGGTATTCTCTTCGTGTTTTATGATTTGGGAGTATTTGGAAGTTTTTAATTTGGGGTTTTTATTAGTGAAAGTGTGTGAATTATTAATTTTCATACATGGGATTTGTTTTAATTATTGAAAGTGTGTGATTTGTTGATTCCTTCCTCTAAACCTACCATCTCCCTCCTTCCCTCATCAGTCATCAATGGTGTTAAGTTGGAGTTTGAATCAGCCATTCATGGCTGAAGTGGTTTTCATGCCCAAAGGATCACTCTACAACACTTACAGAGAAAATCAATTGTTAAAGCAGTAAATTCCCAAGCTTTGTCTTTGCAAGTATGTTGGTTTCACTCTTCAAGATCAGAATTAGAAGTCTAAATATGGGTTTTATCTTTAATTCACTCATCTAATTGATGTTTCTTTGGTTTTTTTCTAACTCATTTGCTGTTGTTGTTTCAAATCATCTCCGAGATGAGCCGCCTCGCAATTTCCACTTACATCTTTCAAGGTCAGATACCCCCATTTCTCTATCTCTGTGTATTTGATTGTGCGATTGATTTGTGATTGTATTAGGTACATTTTGAGGTTGTCATCTAGGTTGTATTAATTTCTTATCTTGCTGAAATAAAGCTTGATTGTGGGTATATTATGATGGGTTAATCATGAATTTAGCTTATCAGCCATGAGTTTTTTTTGGAGGTTGTTATGTCATCTAGATTATCTTAGTTCCCTTCTGTAGCTGAACATGAAGCTTGATTGTGGGTATATTTTGATGGGTTACACCTGTTCGCGTAGAATTAGATCAATATAGATGACCATGAATAGGAAGAAGTTTTTTGATTTCTCTTGGCATACACCACTCATTTTTATTGATGAAGTCCCCACCCTAGCTTGGCACTTTTTCCATAACTCCTTAAGAGGCAGGAATAGTGTCTCTATGGGAGTAATTTACAGCCTAACATTCCCTCCATAAATCAATAGATTTACTATCCCCAATGAGCCAACCAAAATGTGGTTTAATCACATTAAAGCAGCTTTGATACCTGTCCAATTTAGAAGAGCTTCTATGGTAAGTGAGAAAATTCTCAACTCTTGTTCTAAATTTACTGTTTGAAAAGATTGCCCATTCTTATTTTCTTTCATACATCTGTCAAGCAAGCTTACTCAACATTGTGTCATTAAATTCTTTCAGTCCTCTCACACCCAAGCCGCCCTCCTGTGGAGGTTTCCAAATGTTACCCCAACTAACGGTAATGCTTTGTCTAGTAACTGGATCTCCTGCCTAAATAAAATTTATAAGGGTAGATTCACCCTCCTTGATGAGAGGAAAAAGCCACTTATAAATGACAATATTAGATGTAGGAATACTGTTAAGAATTTTCTACTAAAGTGACCTTTCCTTGTTAAGATAAAAGAAGATACTCGAAAGCGAAATTCGACTTGTCTGCATATACGAAGACTTACATGCATATACGCATGATTTAAGTTATTTAATTTATATAGCTTTAGTAACTAGAAATAAACTTGTCTGCTTGTGAATATCATGATCATGTGGGTGAGGAACAGACAACATGAAATTTTAATGTACTTTTCTAGTCGATTTGTGGGGGGGGGTGTTATAAATAGCTTTAACCACTTCGTTGTACACTCCTGGTGGACGAAGGCTGTGGGAATCTAAAGACAATCAGAATTGGGGCATGACAAGTTTGAAGAGATGAGTATGCAAGAAACACACTTTGAAAAGGTAACCTTTTTTTAATTTTCTTCTGTGGTGTCTCCTATGTATGTATTATTATTAAATTTATTATTATTTGTGTGGCTATATTTTCATCTATCATCACTATGTGCATTTGATGGACCAACATAGAGCTACTTGGGGCCATTAAAAAAACTCTTCTAGTTAATTTCAGGAAAGGAGGAGTTCTAGAGGCCGTTACAAAGGTAGGGGTAAGAATCGTGGTGTGGATCGTGGGCAGGGTGTAGACTGTGGGGAAGGCATGGATCGTGGGCACGGCGTGGACTATGGGCTAGGTATGGACCGTGGGCAAGGTGTGGATCGCAGATCGGGTATGGACCGCGGGCATTCAGAAGTAAATAGGTCTAGGGATCACGGCGACATTGGTAATCAAAACTATTCTCCAAAGAGTGTGTGAGGGAGAGGTCCAAGAAGGTACGAGCCTCTTGCAAGGAACAATAGTCAAACTCCACCAGCGCAAAATAGACAATGAGTAAATATCTTGAGCTTTAATAAGAATCTGGCCTTTGAAAGATTTTTTTGTATAGCCTTAATCTTTATTTCTATGTTTTGGTGAATAACATTTTCAGATTTGGAAAGTCCAATGAGCCAACATCAAAATCAAGTTCAACAAGAGTATCAAGCGTACAACCTAGTGTTGCTCCTGCAAGGAAACATGTGTTTGCATCAAGTTTGAACTCTGCATCTCTCCCATTTTATCCATCCAGCTCTTCCAATCAAGATGTTCCAGTCACACAGAAAAGGGACTCTAGAATTATCAACAAAACCTCATCTTCTTATCCATTTGAAGAAATTTTTTCTTCAAACTCCAGTGGTATCCCCAGAGGAAAAAATGTTTCCCGTTCTAATAGTCACGACATGAATTACATTGACGACTCTATTCGTCCAGTTGTTGGGAAATCAAGCAACCTACAGTCTTCTTGCTTTTCATCGGTAAATACGACCCAATATATGCAATCCAAGCTTAAGAGCATCCGAAGTAGCTAGGTACACCCTGACGTGGCGGGTGGATTCTCAAATCCACCCTCTTTCCCTCCCAGCAGCTAGGTGAATTCTTGACGTGGCAACCCAAAAATCCATCCAAGGGTGGATTTGGGTGGAAAATTCACCTTGTGGGTGGATTGAGGGTGAATTCATGCAGCACACTTCTAAACTGCGTGTTGGGTAATGGACACTCCAGATTGATCCATGTGGAGAGATCTTTTTTTTAAAATTATGCCGCGTATCTCTCGCGGTTCAGAACTACGCGTAGACCAATTTACCTTCAAATCCACCTTCAATTGTTGTGGGGTGGATGGGATTCACCTCAAAATTCATCCCAATCCACCCTCTAACTGTTGCGGATGCTCTAAATGAAGGGGGTTTGCTAATTCTAGAGAACAACCTAGTTATCAGCAAAGATCATCTAATAATCAAGTTGTCAGAGTTTCTCAACAAGCGTACGCTAATCCAAGACGGAAAAAATTTAGATCTCTCTAAAGAGATCCAAAATTGATATCTTCAAATCAAAAGTTGTCATGTGGCATGAGAAAGAAATAAACTAAAGCAACATGTTAACACTGTTTGGATCTTTTTGAACTCCTCTCTTTTACATTAATCAAAAATTCCTCCCTAGACCCTACACTATTTGGAATCTTTTTTAACTCCTCCCTCCACTTATTCAATCTCTCTTCCAAGCTTGATGGAACCTGCACAAAAACGAATCTTAGTTGGGAAGAGGCCATGGAAAGTTCTCGTTTCCTCAAAGTTCAGGCCGAGGAGTTGTGATGTCTACATTGGTTTTCATGATTCCAAGCCTTTGTTGCTTAGATTTGCTAATTGGTTACGTGGAGAGTTGGAAGTTCAAAGTTCAGGGGATTAGTTGCTTTGCAATAGATAGAGCTTGTTGTAAAGTCGTGGATATCCTTTGCTTAGTTAGAGGGTCTAGGCCCGTATTGCTGACGATAGACTCGATGTTACAGGGTGTGCTTACTCAAGTCCCTTATTATTACAGAGTGAAATAAAGATTCAAAATGAAAACAATTATCGTTATCAACAGGTATGCCTTTAGAGCTTTTATTGATATGCATTTGCTTTCATTTACTCGCGGCTGTCTACAACAATAAAGAGCTCTGCATTTTGTGAAAGTTGTATTGTCAGCTACAATGTCAGTTAAGCATTAGTTTATTAAAGTAATATGTATTTCCATGATAGTGAAGTTCATGTATGATGTTGAATTGGTGCATCATATCATCTAAACGTACCTATATTATACACTTAAACTAGCTTTAATAGTTGAATGTGAATGGAGGAACATGTTTCATGTGATCGACACCGGTCAGGAATCAGCTTTGCCTACAATATCCATCAGTATGCCGATGTGTATACGAGTAAGCCGGAGAACTTCTATTTACTCTCACCTGAAGCATGGCTTCATGCGCCTTTTGATGTTAAAATAATGCCGCACCATGTGAAGATACTTGACTAACTGTTTAGTTCGAATATGCATGTATAGAGAGATATGTAATTTGGTGGCACTTGCATGTTCAGTTTAGCTCGTATGTAGTTATAATGGCAAGTATATATTAAACTAGAGTAAGCGAGCTCTGTATTTGCATGTATGCATTCACACATTATAAAGAAAATAAACTTGTTTCTTTATCCGACAATCTAAACTAGTGTGTCAAACCAAGGTTCAAAATACTTTTGAAAAAAATATTGATGTCGCCTTCATATATGTATTGGCGCTATACAGTTCCCTTAAATAATTTTTTTATTGCAATAGTGATTATATTGCCACTTGTAAATAAATCTTTATTACTTTTCATGTTATATATTCCGCTTTGGTATTTGCATTATCTGACCATTATCATGATTTTCGGATTTTGTGTTAAGACTTTGACATGAAAGCCTCAAATTGATAGAAAGAGGTAATGAAGACAAATCATGAAAGTAAGTCTTGTTACGCGTTCAGTTGCTAAGATTCATTATTGTGCAGGTTTCATCAAGCTTGGCAGAGAGATTGAATATGTGGAGAGATGAGTTAAAAAAGGATTCCAAATAGTGTATGGTCTAGCGAGGAATTTTTGATTAATGTAAAAGAGAGGAGTTAACAAAAATCCAAATCGTGTTAACTTGTTGCTTTAGTTTATTTCTCTCTCATGCCACATGGCAACTTTTGATTTGAAGAGATCAATTTTTTTTCCATCAAAGACCTACTTCTAGAGCTTCATCAACTGATTCATCTGAAAATGGAGAGCTGGATTCTCCAACAGGTTTAAATAAATTGAAGACTGCATTGGTTGGAAAAGGGAAAACTCAATCAAGTGGAAGGATCCCGTCTTTTCTCTATAATGGGGCCGCTGGGAGTATGGGACTTGGTCATGGTGATCATAACTTTCCTGGCGCTCCAGCACTTTTGCAAGATCAGCCACTCGATGAATATAAATCATATCTCATACTAATCTATCTCTTGTTACTAGATTGATTTAATTTTTTCTTTCTTTTATGCTCTGCATTAGTGTTTCCTGCGTTATTATTTATGAGTTCAGTATTACTTGCCTCTTATCTTAAGCCTATACTATACTACTATTCTTTCTATAATACAGTTTTTATGGCATTAATGATTCTGTTAGACATTCAATTCAGTCAGATATTCTACATTTTACTCGTAGGTACTCGAATAATACTGTTAGTTTATCTCCACATTTTTTCTTATTTACTTAAATATTAATTCCATGTTTTTATATACTTGTGCATTCAAAACATATTATTATTTCTTCTCCATGGTTTTGGAGATAATTGGTTGTGCTTTCACTTATGTATACGAGCGAGAATGATGGATTAGGACTACTAAGAAGTTAATTTAATCTTGGTCGAGTGGGTAATAATGAAAAAAATTTGTCTATATAGATTATTTCTTATAGTACGTATATGTGGTTACAAAAAAGTGTCAAGGTGTATACTTTTTGTAAACCATTTACTTCAAGTACATTTCATGTGCGCATCTTGCGTGCAGCTACACTAGTAAACTGGAAATAAGTAAGATACATGATTTATAAGTACTCACATCACAGAAACTGAAAGTCAATTAAAAAAGTTGAAATAACACAAGAAATTTCGAGAAAACTAGTTAAGTGTAATCAACCTGTTCTATAGACCTTTTGGGAATAGCAATGTCATCAGGAATGCTAGAATCATGAGTATAAATAATCGGAGTGTTACTATTTTTTACACAGCTTGGTAACTTGAAAACATAACCGGCCTTTAGAGTATCACTAGCAATAGGAGGGGATTGCTGACCAATATGGTTTGTTACCTTGAATCATACCGCTATATATTTATGCAGCCTTCACTTCTAGAACATGTTGAGAGTGGGTTGACTACTCTCGACAGTTTTCATTCTTATCCTCTGCAATATTATTTACTTGCCTTTATGTGTATATGCAACCTTAATTTCTAGAACATGTCTTATTTATTTTTAGTTTTTAGCATGGGTTTTGTTAAGTTTATATTAGTGTAGCGGATACGCACAATGCACTTGTATAACACTTGAGAACCTGCAGGAAAATAAATGATTTAATAAAATTGACATATGGACACTTCTCCAACACATGAGTTGTCGTAAGAAAAACATGTATAAACATGTGTTCATTATTGCCCGTTAAGCTGAACATTTATCAAATCTTAATAACAAAATGGAAAAATGGCTTTACAAAAAATAGAAGGAAAAACGAGGTTCCAATGGGAATAGTATGCTATCAAATATTATTTTCCATGCTAAGTAATCGTAATAAGTCTCACACATGTAAACACTTGTCATCATTTTTGAGAACTTGGAAATTAAGTAATAATACATTTCCCCATCAGTCTTGCTTTATTCTAAAGTTTAATTTATTCATCTCTATACGCTTGGATGTGCATTTATGCAATTTGGCAGTCAACATCCTGGTGGAATGGGAGTTTCCGCGGTTGGTATGGCATTTCTTGGATATGTTGGCCAACCTGGTTTCGGAAATTCTGAAATGACATGGTATGACGACTTTCTCATTATTTATTGAACTTTTCTTTTACCGTTTAAGTTAGTGCACTTCAAAGTGCGATCTTCTGTTGGCCAACCACCGCTTGGTTTTTTGAAATATCATTTTGCTGGATTTCTCTTTTGCGATTATATTGTAGTTAATTTTTTTTCCCGATAAATGATCATTAGATAATATCTAGTAAACATTATTTAATTCCTAAAGTATCTATTTAACATTTTAGTTAGGGCTGAGCAAAAAACTGAAGAAACCGAGAAACCGAACCATATTAAGCAAATCGGTTCAGTTGTAAGAGCCTCGGTTCGGTTTCGGTTTTCAAAATACGAAACCGAAAGGCTTTCGGTTCGGTTTCGGTTCTCTACTTAAGAAACCGCTAGAATCCGAATCGAACCGGTAAATCATCCTCTTTGGAAGTCTACGTGTGCCTAAAGCCTTAAATACTGCCAAGATAAACCTACAGAGACAATTAGAAGTGTAGACTATATAACATAACTCTCTCTCTTCCTTTAATTTTCCTCAACAACATTTTAATCATTGAAAACTAAATTTAATTACAAAATTTTTCATCGATTTGTGCTTTCTTCGAATTCTTTGATCCTCTGCTCCTCTATTTCTTTCACTCCGCTCTTCAATCGGTGAAAAATGGTATTTTTAGCACCCATTTTGATTATCGCCATGTCATTGGCATTTGGGGTTGTGTTTGATTGTCGTTGTTGTTGGGTTTTCTCTTCTTCAAAGGTTTGTGTTGTTGGGAGAAAGTTTGAAGCTAGTTTTATGGTGGAGACCCAAGAGAGTACTTCTAAGCGGGTCCGTGTTGTTTCAACTCTTTCTATTCTAATTATGGCATTGTGTCATCTCATACCCAATAGAGTACTTCTTGCATCGACGAACGAAGGATTTCGGATTTTAGGTTACTAGTTTATCTTACTATTGGAGCATTTGGGTTTCTCTTACAGTTGAAGCATTTGGGTTTCACTTAATGTATCAATTATCTGTAAAAAAAATAAAAATAAAGGGTTCGGTTTCGGTTTGATGCTGTTTACCTTATAAAATTTTGGGTCGGGTCAGTTTTGGTTTGAGATCTAATCGGTTCGGTTTCAGTTCCCAATTTTATGAACCGACTTAGGTAGGTTCGGTTTTGGTTCAGGCCAAAACCTGACCCGAACCGACCCGTGCTCACCCCTAATTTTAGTTAAGCTATAAATACTAAAATGAGATGCCAACTCTATAAACGCAGCTGAACATGTTTTAGGTTGTAAGGTTTAAGAAACTTGATCGATTTACTGGAAGATCTACTTGATCAGCTAGTTTGATGCCCTATCACCCATATCAGTCATCATTTATCCCGTGTTTGGCTGGCAATTAGTGGCGAATAGCTGATAGTTCATGTGGGTAGCCAAATCGATAATTTGGTACTTGATAATGGTGTAGGAAGTTACCTCATTCTGCTAAAGGGAACGTTTATAGTTCAACCATATAGATGTATGTTGTAATTATTCCCTGCATATAACTAATTCGTCCACTATAAGCAGTTCATTTTGACTAAGCTCTTAAGGTTGTCGTAAAAAGTTACCTCATTATGTATGTGGGAAGCCAAATCCATAATTTGATACTTGGTAATGGTGTAGGATGTTACCTCATTCTGCTAAAGAGAGCGCTTATAGTTCAACTAATGTATATAGATGTATGTTGTAGTTCTTTCCTACGTATAACTGATTTGTCCAATATAAACAGGTCATTTTGACTAAGCTCTAAAGACTGTCATAAAAATTGCCTCCTGTTGATCACGAAATGCATGTGCTCTATTGGCTATTTGATTGCTATGCAATTTCGATGAGAGTGTCCATTGTATTCTTCTTGAAGTCACTGCTAATTATTTTTGTGTAGAGTTGGTAAGAATTAGTTTGTCAAAACTCTCATTACAAGTTAAATAGATAAAAACAACCTCTTTTTGTATAGATAGTTGAGCCAGTAGTTAGCCGCTAACATGTTGGGATATGCTTAAAACCTTACTATATCTCTTATAACTGAGTTGTATCATTCATCCAACTTAGCTTTGTATTCGTGTCCTATTTTTTGACCATCTAACTTTATTGTTCAAAACCTAGATTAATGGTTGAAAAAATGATGGCTGCTTGGGAGTTACTCACTTTACACGTCCCTTTCGTGATTAAAGGTGTATTTTGATTTGTCAATTTTCTTTTTCGTGTCTTAACTGTTATATTTTTAGGTTTGTTTCTTGATTTCCATCTTTGTGAACTGTAGGTTACCAGTGTTAGCAGGTGCTGCAGGGGGAGCATTAAGGGCTCCATACAGCACCCCGTACTTGACTGTTGATAGTTCTTATTATAATCGTCCATTGGGACAAGCATTTTCTTTTGGTGGTTCTAGGTTAGTAACATTTTACTGTTAAGCTCATTAATTTCCCTATGTTGGCTTTAGATATTAGAAGCTTAAGATGGCGTTATGGCACATACAGAAAAGTAACAAAAATATCCCTTTTAGTTATGATTATTTACTATTAGAGACTACCATGACAAATTGATTATTTACCATATAGAAAAGTGACAAAAATATCCCTTTTAGTTATGATTATTTACCATTAGAGACTACCATCACAAATTGATGTGTCAATTTAACACTTATTACACATATAAGTCAACTAAAATAGGGTTGTTGGAATATCGAAGAATTTGGGACCGTCCAATTTCCCTCGAATAAACTTAATTCTAGATTTGATATTACTTACAAGTCCTAGATTTTTAGAATATTCTATTAGCATAATCTTTTAACTTATGTCAGCATAATCTACAAGGCAAAAAGATTATAATAAAAAACGTATGGTCTCCTGAATGATACTATGTCATTCTGTTTATCATTTATTTTTCGTATGTCATAATAACTGACATTACGTATATAATATATACATTTATAATTACGTGTTTGTCCTACTTAACTTGCAAACTTGATTCACTTTCTCGATACAAACTTTTTTATTTTCCTTTTGTTTGCAAGCAGATTTGTTTTTTTTAATTAAATAAGGAAAGATGGTGGTGGGACATTGAACTTAATCTACTGGAATACCCTTTTATCTCTTACATCATGTAGGTTTTAGTTATTTTTAGGCCATGATATGAGTGGTAATTGTTTTTCTCGAGATTTTTTTATGAATCAATTAGCTTAAAATGGAAAGAGCGCTCAACTTTTTGAGATGATGGTGGTTCAATTCTACCTGGATTCAAATCATTATGGTTGTTTAATAGCTTTTGTTTAATTTCTACTATTGATCTACATGTCGTGTCTGTGCAACAAGTTTTAGTTGCAATCTTGCATCTGTACAATAATTAGTCAATAATCTGTTGAGCTTTTATTTTCTTTCTATGATTGTGTAGATGTTAAGTTGTTTGCAACTCTTAAGGTTACGAGGTTTATACTGAGATGAAAAACCATGTTGCCACTTACAACTGCCATTGTAATTTTCATCACTCTCCCATAGGTATAAGCCATAAGTGCATTTTTGTTGTTTTCATAATTTGTTGTGTTTGCTACTTGGCCAATGCGATAATGACATGTGGACTTTGATTAGTTGTCACATCTCTCCTATCTACCCGAGATTTTGAAGGGCAGTTTACATGGGTCCCATTTTAGTGTTTTACTTTTTATCTCTTCATCCTCCATCCCCATCCTATCTCTTTCTACTGTGTTGGTTTAGGTCCTAGTCTTGAGAAGATTACTCAAATAACAAAAAACAAAAATTATACACAGTTCCACCAAAGGTCTTAATTCTCAAATATCAACTATGATGAATTCTCAAAAACAAACATAAACTTATTCATTAACAGCTCCTAAAAAACAAATAAACATTCAAACTAAAAGCAAAAAATTGAACCTACCATTGAAAACCTTCCAATCAAGACAGTAACAGATACCCATTTGATACAACTGATTCCTTAATTTAAAAGAAAATGTTGGTGCTAAGCTGTAGTAGATAGCAAATCAAAGGGTGAGTTACTTTTGCTACTTGGCCAAAATTTTCTTTTTAAGTTGCTAATTGTCTCAATACGATTCCCAGTTCTTTGGTTTGCTTCATGTTGTGATCTGTTAGGGAGAGAGTAAAGAGTGAGAGTGAGGATTGACACAAAGACAAGAGTTACAAAAACCCCATTGAAGGAGAAAAAGAAGAGATAAAATCTAAATGAACTTGTGGACCCATGTAGCTCCCCCTCGGGTAGATATGAGTATATTCGACAGCTAATCAAAATTCGCATGTCAATACCACATTGGCCAAGTAGCAAACACAACAAATTCTACAAACAGCAAAAATGCATTCTATAAACCATATCTTTAATTACTTTTTTTTTCAAACAAAGCATAATATTAAAGGCTAAACAGAGTTTGGGCAGCCGGGTATATCCAACCCGGCATAGAGTGCCCATAGTACAAACCACTATGACTAGTGCCTAGAGCTGCTAGTTCATGTGAAATAAAGTCCACGGATCTAGAGATCTAATAAAATGAAAAACTAGCAAGGTTTTTACATAAATTTAAACAAGGATGAAGTTGTGTTGCTGTACTCCACTGCACTCCGGATAACGGGTCTCTTAGATAGGCTATCACATTCCAGCAGTCTGCAAAGAGAAGCACTTCTTTTTCTCTGATTTTTTTGGCACTCAGGTTGACGGCCCAGGGAATGCATTTCCCTTCTGCTTGTTCCGCATTGTCTGCTGAGATTGGTGCGTGTCCTGCAAGAATTGGTTTATTAGCCTCATCAGTAAGAAGGAATCCCATTCTACCTTTATGAGTAGTTTCTGACCAGGACGCATCTGTAAACAATTTGTAACTCGAGGCAGTAATAACAGATGTAAATAAATGATCAGCAAAATCAGTTTGGTAGTAAACAGGCTAACTATTCGTATTACTAATATGCATAATATTAGTCTGGGCCGTAATAATAATTTGGTTTATATTAGGCTTTTTGTTGTTGAAAGTTAATTCATTTCTAGCATGCCAGATTCCTTCTAGCATAGCACAAAACAGGGACATAGAATAAATGCCATTGTTGTCCTTTTGACTCTGCTCAAAGAGTTTTTTCAGAGCTTCCAAGTAGCCGAAGTTAGCACCCTGGGTTCTGAGGGTGAAACAATTACCGAACCTAAATTTTGCTACCCAGTCACATTGAAAAAGAGCGTGCTGAAGAGTTTCGGGTTCCTGATTGTACACTAGACAACAATTATCGGGGATAATATGGTTTTGGAAAAGCCTGTTTTTAACAGGCAGAAGGTTTTGGACAATTATCCAGATAAGTAATTGGCTCCGGAAGGGTATTTTAAGTTTCCAAATAAAGGGAAGGTAATAGGTGCTAGTAGTAGTATTTTGAATTATGGTTTTCCTTTCAAGTTGAGTGTATACAGATTTAACCGAGAATTTGAATTTTTGATCTGGTATCCACTGTATGGTATCCTTTTCTTCGTGTGCTTGTAGTTGTAATTCCAAAATGTACGGAATTTGTTATGTTAGGAAAAGTTCATCTAACAGTGTAGCATTCCACCTAGTAGGATTTTGGTGGATAAGTTATGAAACCCAAATGATTTCTGGTTTATCAGAGGTTTTCCGTGTGTGCTTAAAATTTGGTAGTGAGGGGATCCAATTATCTTTCCAAATATGGATGTTAGTCCCATCTCCTACAATCTACCCCAGAAATTTGTTAACTTCATCACGGGCGTCAAAGACGTCTTTCCAGAATCTGGACTGATTCTGGGTTTTTTTACAATGTAGGAAAGGGATTTTGGGGAAGTACTTAGCCTGATTTTTTTTGTAGATAAAGCTATCTGGTTGAGCCATATTCCAGGTATACTTAGCCATCAGAGCTATATTCTGAGTAGCAGCCTTTCTAATATTTAGGCCTCCGTTCTTTCTAGTCTTGCTAATTTGACCCCATTGTGTGAGGTGATACTTGTTGCTCCCTTCTGTAGTGAAACCCCACCAGAAGTCCCTGTTGAGTGAGTCCATTTTCGTAGTCAGTGATTTAGGTAACAAAGTACTGGCCGTTTGGTAGCCCAGAATAGCCAAGAAAACACTTTTAATGAGTGTTGTCCTTCCCGCTTGACTAAGATATTGCGTTTTCCAGTTTTGAAGTTTACTTTATATGAAATATGCACTGGGGTCCCCAGGTATTTTGAAGTAATATGGGTTCTTTGGATCTTAAGAATCTTTCTGATAATTTTCCCATGTCTATCATGGACATTGGAACTAAGAAAAACTTCCGATTTGTCGTAGTTAACCTCCTGCCCCGAAATGAGATTATATTGCTGTAAAACATCTTTTGTAATACCAGCTTCTTGCAAATTTGCTCGAGTGAAGACAAAAGAGTCATCAACAAAGAACATATGGGAAATTAGGGGAACTCTTCTACCGACCTTGATCCCGTGAATTTCCTTAGTCCGTTCTTTATCCAGGAGCATCCTAGATAGAATTTTAATGCAGAGGAGAAAAAGATAGGGAGATAGAGGTTCTCTTTGTCTAAGCCCTCTAGAGGGAGATAAATAACCAAAGGGAGAGCCATTGATTTTGATCGAATAAGAGACTGAGGACACAATTGTCAAAATGACACGTAAGAAGTTATCTTTAAACCCAAACGCCTTTAAAATATGTTCAAGAAAGTCCCATTCGACTCTATCATAGGCTTTACTCATGTCGAGTTTGATAGCTATACATCCTTGTATACCTTTCTTTTTCTTTTTGAGAGTATGAAGTCTCTCTTGGACAATTGCAATGTTATCTTGAATATATCTTCCTTAAATAAATGCATTTTGATAAGGCCCTATCATAGTGGGAAGAAAAGGTTTACTCCTGTTGGCAATAACCTTGGAAACAATTTTCATAGCTGTATTACAAAGCTAATCGGTCTAAAATCAGTCGTTGTCCCTAGATTACGGTTTTTTGGGATAAGAGTCAGGTTAGTATGATTGATCATAGTTCTACTATGTGCTCTGGAAAAGAAATGATTACAACAATCGATCAGGTCTGTTTGAATCCAATTCCAGGATTGTTGATAGAAAAAAGGGTGAAAGCATCAGGTCCAAGACTTTTGTACGGGTGCATAGAGAAAAGAGTGACTTTTACCTCCTCTTCGGAAAACGGGAGGTTAAGGGTGTTCTGATGATGATCCAGAAAAACTCGCTGAATAAGTTGGTTAATGGAGCCAAAGTTATTTTGTATCGGGGTTGTATGGGATGTAGCGAAAAGATCCTTAAAATAATCAACAAAGATAGCTCCAATACGTGCTCGTTTTTCCTTCTAGATACCATTTCTGTTCCGGAGGAATTCAATTTTATTCGAGCTTCGGTGTAATTTTGTTACTCGGTGAAAAAATGAGGTATTTTTATCTCCTTTTAATCAGATTTCTCTACTTTGTTCTCTCCAATAACATTCCTCTTTCTCGATAAGTTGCCGAAGGTGAATTTGGAGGCTATGGAGTTGTTGGGGATCATAGAGACATCTTTTTTCTTGTACTTGAGCAATTTGGGTCTCTGTGTATTTAATTTGCCTAGTCAGGTTTTCAAAATGTTCCTGATCCCATTTTTTCAGGGCCTTTTGAAGGCTAACGTATTTATTTTGAAACTTGATAACCAGGCTGCCTCTGGATTGGTTATTTTCCCACTGTTGTTCCAAAAAAGGTTTACATTCTGGATCCTTCAACCAAGCAAATTTAAAATGAAATTGCCTAAAAATCCTTTGTTTATCTGGATTGGTATTAAGCAGAATAATTCCATGATCAGAAGTGGTTAAGGGAAAAAAAATATTTCCGCCTCAGGGAAAAAAGAGTTCCATTTGGAATTTATAAATCCTCGGTCGATTCTTTTCCGAATAAGGTTACCTTTTTGGCTATTATTGGCCCAGGTAAAGGGTGCTCCACTATATGGAATGTCAATTAATCCTGATTCATTAGTCATATTTAAGAAGGCAGGGTTAACTTGGACACTGGAAGTGTGATTGGAAAGCTTATCCATAGGGTCGAGAACCTCATTCAAATCCCCAATAAGTAACCAGGGGATGGTTATCCATTTTCCGAATTGGTTCAAACCGTCCCGAAGAATATGTCTGAATCGTCTATCTGGGATTCCATGCGTGAAAGAGCACAGCCAGTTAGCCGAGTTAGGATGTGAGGTGATTAGAGTTTGAATTGAGTAATCACATTTGTGAATAATATCAATTTTAACCGAATCATTCCACATCAGCCATAGGCCATTTTTGGTGCCTTGAGCCTGGAGGATACAAATATTCCAAAAACCCAGATATTTGGTTTTCATTTTACTATGTTTTTCATCCAGTTTAGTTTCCATGAGGAAAGGGATATCTAGAGTTTATTTGCGTATATTGGATTTAAGTTGTTGAATTGTCTTGGATTTCCCTCCACCACGACAATTCCAGCAGGTAATCTTCATTGAAACTGTGGTGGCTGAAGGGCCACCACTGCCTGTTTTAAAGTTGTACAGCCTAGTATAGGAATAATATGCTCATAATTGTATAAAACCCAACTAAGACTAAAGTACCATATGTTTAAAATAAATTGTTGGTAACATACCTGGACTTGATTAAGGATAGCGTCCTGAAGTCGGCTAAACTCTTCAAAATCAAAATCCGTAGTGTCTTTATCAAGTGTATCATCGACACGTTCACTTTTATAGAACCTTCCTGAATGCCACCTTCCTCTTGCTGGTATTCCAGTAGAAATATTGGGGGAGGCAAAGGTACCTACTTGATTGAAAGGATCAGCAGGTAAGTTAGGTTCCGTTGCTAGCATATTGACCGACACTGTTGGGTTGGACTGGGTGTATAGGTATGATCCTACCTTATGGTTTGAGAACATGCATGGGTTAGCATGCACTTCTTGTTGTTGCCCATGCATAAGATCCTCAAAATTACAAACTTTGGTAGGGTCGCCCGTTTGTTGTATTGGAATGTTGATGCTTTGTTGTTGTCCTATAACCATATAGGGAACCATAATCCCCATGGGAATCATGTGCACGAAAGCATGCACTCCTTGCTCAACTGGTATTAGAGAATGTCCTGACAGTGGTAGCATATTTGGTAGTTGTGTGACCGGGTGGAATAATTCCTTCGGTAGTAGGGATATAAGTTTTTGGTTGTTCATCCAAACGGGTGGTGGGGGTATGTGGTTCGTCGGTTACACTAGAAGGGTGTGAGAGAACATTGTTTTCCACAAAGCTAGATGTAGCAGTTTAACATTTATATGTGTATGGGTTGGTGTTGTGATAAGGATCCCTGTTAGAGTAGGAGTGGCCTCGTCCACGTCGAGGAAAGGGTCTCCCTCTAGTACGGCCAGCTTGGATTCTTTTCCCTCTAAGTACTCCATTTTCCTGTTTTCGTTCCATGCAGCTGAAGAATTGGTACCCAAGTTTATGTTTACAAAGTTTGTACGTACCTCTTATTTTTTCTTTAAATATCTCCCACCACCGATTATCCTTGTTGCCACTTGTCAAAGAGTGCATTATCCTAGAGTAATGATTTCTTCTCTTCATTTTACTTTTTCTTATGGCAGATTCAAACATATTTTTAGTTAGCTTCTCGTTTTGGTTTTGGAGAAGCGTTTCTTTGTCCTTTAGTACTTGTTTGCTAGGATTTGGTGTAGAGACAGTTTGAGGTTTGAGGATGTGACATCTGAGTGAAATGATATGGGCCGAGCCCAGTTATGGTATTAAGATTAGCCTAATCATACACTAGGGTTGATGTAAATTGTTTATCAGGATGTTGGTCCAAATGAATTGGGCCTTGAGGTGCATGGGATTGTTTAAGCCACCGGGTTTTTTCATTATTGGTTTGAACAATTTTCCTCAAAACGAATTATTGTCCTAGATATTCATTCTCACAGGTATTCCATCTAAATTTTAAGTAAAGAAATTGATTATCTAGATAGGAAGAGGAATCTGTAGCCCATACCTGATGTTCGTTCATACGTGGATCCGTATCGTCAATAAGCATGTGCCCTGGCCCGCTATCATGATCTCCTAGATTAGCTTTCTGGATGTTAAATAACTGTTCTAGTTTTTCGACCTGTCTTTTTTCATGATTAACCATGTTTTCCTTTTTTTGTGTCGTGGGTTGTGACATCATCGTGGTATTTGAAGGAACATTGACCCAACTTGTATCACCCCCTTCCTTTCTACAGTTTTGGTTGGAAGTGGACATATGAGTTGATTGTTCCCCTGGTTGTTCTCGAGCGTCTTCCATTTTTTTTTTCGTTTGGTGTTGATGTATCCAAATTGTCTTTCTAGGATTGGTTTTTCGATGTGTTCCTGTAGAGCCATCCTTGTTTCATTTTTTTCTTGTTGTTGAATATCTCTGATAGTTGAGATATCAATTTTTGCAATTACTGCATCAGAGAATTTTATTCGTCTCATATTGGTTTGCACATCATAATCTTCTGGATATTTGGCAGGGGATGTACAATGACTCTCTTTATGCCCGATCTTTCCACGGTAAAAACACAGACCACTTAGTCTTTCATATTGGAATTGGAGTTCATAGTCTGGGTGACTTTTAACTCTGAGTTTGGCTGTTCGGATGAAAGCTAGCCCCACGTCAATTAGAACTCGAATTCGTAAAAGTTTTTTACCCTTATGGTTGAAAGCGGGTTCAAAATCAAATTCTAAAAATGAACCGATTTTCTTCGCCACTGTCTTTGCAATAATAGGGACAAACAAGCCAAGCGGCAATCCATCAACTTGAACCCAAAAGGGAATCAGATGGAAGTCCAGTTCCTTAGTAAGGGAGAATGGTGACCATCTCTGTATAGCCAATAACGTACCAAAAATATACCATGGTCCGTGCTCAAAAATATGTTTTAGCATCTTCTGCTGTTTGAACCGAGACTTTAAGAAGTTCTCTTTCAAGCATCTCAATTGGGACTCCGTAGTTCAAACCCCAGGTTTGTTGTAGGGCCATAGGAATGGCTCTTGTATCAATTCGGTAAGCTGATAACAGTTTAACAAAGAGATTACAGTCCCATTGCGCTTGTTCCTCGAGAGGAAATTGGTCATTTAGATCAATTCTGTCCTCGTCAGCAGGAACTTCACAACTACTCTCCATATGAGAGCAGAGTTGTTCTTCCTCAGTGATCTGTAATGGTGTAGTCCCCGATTGAGTCTTGCTCATAGACTGCTCTCTGTTTATATCCACTAATTGTTCTGGAGGTTGTGGATTAATCGTACTTTCATATACAGTTTCTTCCATAATCAAACGACAGGAAACCAGCGTTTGAGATTAAAACTGTTCAAACACCCGAAAGAGGGGGAGGGATAGAAATCCCACACCGTCAGTGGGCGAGACTGGCTAATTAACTAAAACGAGGAAACCTGGGTGTCCCTCCCAATAGGGGAAGGGATCAAAGTTTCTCTCTAGGAACAAGATAGGAGAGATATCCAGGCGTCTAATGTTTTTTCTTAGCTCTCTCAAGAATGTGCTACTCTCTTCCTTTAATTACTTATTCTATACACCATTAATGTCTAATTAATTACCGAACATAACGGTCTAGCATGTACGATAGCGCATGCCTAAGTGCTCGTATCTTTATATAGATTTGAACCCCCTGAAATTTATAACATCAATAACTAGTAGCTTAAATAGTTCTTCCTTGATATTGCAACTAGAACAGACAAGGGTTCAAGCCACGTTTATTTTGAAAATAAACATATTCGAGATCCATGCCAATCAAATTGTACGCACAAATAACACATACAAGAAATCGTGAATACCACGTAAAATTATTTTACAATCTTATTTTTCTTTTGGTGCTCCAAGGGGGGCCGAAGAAAAATAATAATACGAGCTGCAGCCCAAAATTGAGACCTACAAATTCCCGCATCAAGCAACAATACGCTTGTACAAATGCGGAGCCAACCTCGGCGTAGGAACGGCCTTTACCGGGGTCTTCATATAAGTAACCAACCCAGGGTTCTCGGCCAAGTCGATATCTTCGGGCTTAACCCCTTCAGGCGGAGCCCAGCTGAAATGGTGCAACAAATGTCCCAACATTGAGGTCACCAAGTTGATAGCTAATTGTGCCCCGGGGCAAATTCTTCGCCCCGCACCAAACGGCAATAATCGGAAATCATGTCCCTTCATGTCGACATCCTCCTCAAGAAATCGCTCGGGCCTGAACTGTAGTGGCTCCTTCCAAACGGCAGGATCACGGGCTACGGCCCATACATTTACATGGATGTTGGACCCCTTGGGGATATCGTACCCACCGATCTTTACATTGGCGTTGGCCTTGTGGGGGAGCATAAGGGGCGTCGGAGGGTGCAACCGTAACGCCTCCTTGGTTACACATTGTAAGTAATGTAGCTTCGAGAAGTCTGTCTCCGTCATGACACGGTCGGTGCCGATCACACGGTCAATTTCCTCTTGGGCTTTTTGTTGCACCCTAGGGTTTCTTATTAATTCCGCCATCGCCCATTCAACAGAAATTACCGTAGTGTCTGTCCCTGCAGTGATCATATCCTGCATATATATAGGGGGTAAACATGTAATTTTAAAAAAATTCACGGCTAATCTCAAACTACGCGGGGAAAAAAAAATACTGACCCAAAGAAGGCCGATGATAGTGTCGTCGCTAAGATCATATTCTTTTTGTAAAGAGTGTAATGCGTCGACAAAATGTTGCTTAGCCCCACCGGTCATTTTCCTCGCCAAGTTGTGTTCTTCCATGATCGATTTAGTTAGACGATCCCTACGTTCGTTATGCTTGTTGATAGTGTCTTCCTCAAGTGGGAACATCCACTGGAGCCATGGAATGTGATCGCCTAAGGCTAGTGATCCACCGATTTTGATACCGTTGGACACGATTGCCTTGAACTCGAGCCCTTGTTCGTCTGTCAAACCCTCCGCGTTTACAAAACGTTTTCCGAATGCCAGTCTTGTTATGTTGTTGAATGCTACTGGGCTTAGGAACTCTTTCACCAAAATGCTCTTCCCTACATTGGCTGCATAATAAGAAAAAACTTCATTAAAATTATGGTAATTTTAGTAATTTTTTCACGGTACCGAGGGTTGATTACGTCTTAACGGTGTTGGGGAAGACATCAAGGACACTATGCCTTGCGAAGCAGAGGGTCTGAGGTTTTTTTTATAAACACTTTGTTGCTTGAGTGCAAATCCACTTTCTTCAAATTACTGCCAAGATTGTATTAGTCGAAGTAATCAGTCATCACGACATTAAGCGATGACGCTATATATTAAATGCATCATTAACCTAAAAACACAAACTAATTTTTCTTATGTATATATGAAGGAAGAGAAATGAAAAGGGCTAGGAGGAAAGGATAAATGAGTTTTATACAAACGTTGAGCTTTAGTTGTTGTGGCAATTTCCCAAAAAATATTTCGACTTGAAAACAACAATTTTCAACTCAATTTCGTCTAAATCAAACAATCACAACCAATTTTAACTCATCTGTTGAAGTTTAAAATATTCCTAGAGCTTCAATTTTCATATTCAAAAACTCAATCACAACCAGAAATAATGAAATCAGAGTCTTAATGACAACTTTGAGCTTCAATTTTCATACTCAAAAACTCAATCACAACCAGAAAGAGTCTTAATGACAACTTTGTTGTTTTCTTAACTAAATTAGAAGCTTCCAATAATGGTGGATAATAAGCAATAACAGGTTGTATTACTACTATGTCGATAAGAGATTACAATAAGAGGCTGTGTTACTACTATGTTGATAAGAGATTGGAAAACTCCTCCACCATAGAACATTCATGAAGGTCTACCACACCGTAAGGTGAAAATTCGATGAGAGAGATGCGATCAACGAGTTGGATAAAGAGAAAATCTTAAACAGACTCCGAAGCAACGGTAGATACTGGAATTGCCAAAACATCTCTAGCAATGTCATGCAAGGTTGGGTATTTACTTCCATTTGTTTTCCACCAGATCTCGATCTTTCTTGATGAATTTTTGTTTAAGAGAGAGATAAGTTTTATATAAACAAAGAAGGAGAAGAAAAGAGACCTGCTATTGTCATCTAGTTCATTTGTAAAACAACTTTTTTATGTTTCGGGAAAGAATCGGTCGGTATTTCAGTGCAGGCTTGGATGAGTATGAACTAGAAACGTAGCCCCACATCATTGCCAAACACAATTTTACTGGTTCGGTTCAGAACTATCCCTCATTAAACTGGTTCTAGCAATATCCAAACAACCCTAAAATTATGCCGATGGATTAAAGAATTTTTGTTCATGGGAATTCTAAGTTTCTAAAATTATGGGGATTAAGGGCATTATAAGTAGAAATTTGCTTCAGTCTGACTACCATCTAACGGTCTATAACCACCAAACATATTTTTGCATAATCGTTTGTAAGCGACCCGCAACCGGTTAATCAGATTATTCATGCTCAATTGGAATATGTCGTTCTCGCGGTCTTTCAGGCACCAGCAGTATTTTAGGCCCCATCAGTCATAAGATTAGTGATCCTTAGCTCGTAGGGGGCGGTCAGGGCCAGCCCTAGAGTTTTGGTGGCCTAAAGCCAACCCCTAAAATGAGGCCCTTATTATGTATTTAAAAAATATTGACACACCACTATTCACTGTATCCGAACGCATCTTTAACTTATATTTATATAATGGTAGCGGAATATCAACCATAATTCAACCATGGGCTTTCTAATGGGCCCAAATCTTTTGCGTTGGGCCCCCATAATAATTGAAGTTAGTTAGCTACTCAACTACTTGCAGCACATGATATAAATCTATATTATACAAAGCTAGAAAGAGAGAGATAAAAAAAATGTACCTGATTTGGAGCACTCTTTGAAGATGGACTCAACCATAGAAGTAACCTCATCTTCTCTAATGGGCCTCAAAGATTCAAGCCTTTTCGGCGAAAAAAGCTCCACTGTACAAACCTTTCGGACCTTAACATAATGAGGCCCATAATCAGCCCAAATCAAATCCATCCCACCTCTACTAAACCTCTCGGTGACCCGGTTCCGATGTCGGTCCGCTAATTGCTGGTCCTTTTCCTTCAACACCTCTTTTGCTAACTCCGTGTTCATGACCACAACGTTTAGGGTCGACCCGAGCCATACTGAGATTATGGGCCCATATGTTTTGGCCCAATCCGCGAAACACCGGAACCTGACTGGGGTTATATCGTATAGGTTGCCGACTATGGGGAGCGGACGTGGGCCTGGTGGGAGAGTGAATCTGAGACGTTGGTAGATCGTGTATCCCAAGATGGGTAGCATTAGGGCTAGGAGGAGCAACATGAAGAGTGCCATGTTTGAGAGAGAGAGAGAGAGAGAGAGAGAGTTTTTTATTTCTTTGTTAAGGAAGAAATGGGGGGAGAGAGAGAGAGAGAGTGGGTGGTGACAAGTGAGAAAGGTTGGTGATGAGGAAACTTAAAAAGAGGGAGATATTGAAGAGTAGTTGGGGTTACTTTATAGTTGAGTAGTAACTAAGTTTTACAACAGTAAATATTGTCAATTAAGGGGAATGATTATAAAGAACAAAGTGATAGCACAACTTGACCTGATCTTGACTTGATTATGTGTTGCTAATCTAGGCTTAGATACTAGAAACATGTCAAAATCAAGTATACTTGTTAATTCTTAACTCTATTAAGACTTGTTTAATGAAGCTATTATTATATACCAACATTTTGGGAGTACTAACAAAGTATATTTGAACTCTTTAATATAGTTTGAAATGGAGCACTAAATTTGATGAAGTTTTAGTACAAAGTGTTGTTGTTGGATATGGTCCGGATACATGAAAATTCATGAAAAATGCAAAAAAAAACTATGAAGCACAAACCCTATAGAATCTGATAATTTGTACCCAAACATTCTCAAGAACTTGAGACTTGAGATGAAGTAGACTGTGTACCAATATACTTGGTGGTGGTTGGTGAGAGACATATTGGTGGTTTTAGGACCTCTTGGTTTTTCAAGTACTAGTCCTACTAAACCAAACCTCAATGAGTCCCAATCTCTCTTGATATTGTGTTCTCTCTCTTTTCGCTTTAGATGGTGGTCACAAGAAATGTTTGGTGGAGACTAATCCTCCACATACACCAACTACCAATAGCACAAGTGGCTGGTATGGTACATTGTGCTCTTATGAGACCCAGGGTGACCCAGGTTCATAATTTATCACCATTTGCCCAATTAATCCCTAATTAATCCAGGGGCACGTAAGAACCCCACCAACCCACACGTCAGGCTTATATACCGGATAAATCCTGGCAAGTAGTCCCGTTGGTAGTGAATCGAACTCGTGCTGTGGAATGATTTCTATCGCATATTCATTTGATGGCGGTCTGTGGGAGCTTGTGGTACCTTTTGGTCCATCCATCTATTTTTTTTTTTTTTTTTTTTTTTTTTTTTAAGACCTTGTAGTCTTTGAGGCAGATTTTATCAATGTTCTTTTAATACCCCAACCCTGATAGTCACCATGGCGATCAGATTGGCGCTATAAAACATAAAACACGGCATAAGTCTTAAAAGGATATAATGTTATCTGACAAATAAGACATGATAAACCATATACATTTGTTAAATCTCCACCTTCTGCAAATGTGAATCTGACTGCTCAGAGTATAAATCAATCTAACAGAACAAATTTACAATCAAAACAGCATAATAATATGACCATTATTATTATATACACAATTTTCTGGTGTTATGAAATAATTACAGAAACTCTTTTGGAGAAAAAAAAAAAAAAACAAAACAGAAACAAATTGTAGGAAAATACACAGCTCCTAGTGCCCGTTGGAAGTCCCACGAGCGACAGCACCGGAACCATTAAAAACAGGGAGGAAAAAAAGCATTATAAATAAACAGAGAGGTGACGTAGCCTCATCATGTACACGAGGAGAAAAGGAGATAATAAAACTACAAATTCGGGACCTTGTAGAATCTTCGTTCATACTTCTCAAGAGTTTCTTTTCACTAAGATGATATTCGGGCTTGGAAGAAGGTGAAGAATGCAATTGTTCATTGTTGGCTTTGGTTCAGAAGGTGAAGAACCCGCTTGAACTCTTATCTGCACATTCACCAAGAATGAAATAATGGTCAGAATTCAGATTTTGATCAGATGTAATATCACATGTAATAGAATCAATTAATGTAATCAGAGAAAAAGTAAAAGTAGGTTTTAGTGTTGCCTGATAATAGTCAAATAGTAGTGTTTCTAAACGACAAGATCAAATATATTATATGGGAAGCAGAGGCATGCTCTAAAAGTGCTTTGGGTATGCGCAATATGTGGCTATATGTTTTCAGAAAGTGCCCAAAAAGTTGTCTAACTGGCTAAGCATAGACATGGTGGAATTGATATTTTTGGAGAGAAGTGTCATAGTATGCTCTTTCTTTAAATTTGATACCCTATCCAACAATCTTATATGTAATACTTTGTTGGTTTTAGAAAAAACCAATGAAATAAGACAACATAAACCAGTATTATTCATATATCTTACAAGGAGAAGGAGCACTCCCAATCCACTTATCATCTTGATTTGAATCAGGCCTAATAGTTCTAACCTATCTATCGAAAGCGTAATGACGTTTTGTTCCCGCATAAAGATCGATAACTTAAATTACATGTCAGTTAGAACCAATTTCTAATTATGTCCTAGTACTTGTGATGGCCTAATTTTTCCTGAGCAAGGGAATGACTTAATATTTACCATTAGAAGAATTTTTGTGGTTCTATTTCAGTTATTCTACCGACTTCCTAGACACATTGTTGGCTAAAATATTATCTGAAAGTACCAAAAATCCGAGCCAAGGCAATGCAGAGAAATAATGAAGTTCAGGTGTATAAACCTCATATTGCTGGAGCAGACATGCAAATAATCTTGCAATTCCAGCTATTACATATTTCTGGCCAACACAAGCCCTTGCTCCCGAGCCAAAGGGCAGAAATGAAGCATTTGTGTTAGGGTCCTTTAACATCAATGGACCTTCTCCAAGATTCACAACTTCTTCTGCATCCATGAGACGGAATTAACTCAACCCAAATATTTATAGAGGATTAGATCTTAGTACAAATTTCAGAACATATATCTTGAGTGGGCACTCAAAGAACTAAGTTCTCTTGTAATTGGAGAAATATACTGAATAACTGTAATATATTCACATGAACAAGAGTCAAACCTGTGAATGACATTATTGGCCCTGAATTAGATCTAATACCTGCTTTTGACAGAAAGCGTCGTGGGTTGAACTGAGGAGCATCACCTCCCCAGCGAGAATCGTCCATCTGAACCAACTGCACAGGGACAACCAGAATTGCTCCAGCTGGTACTATTATACCGGCGTCAAGATGCAAGTCTGGGAATCAAAACCCTATGAATCAATAAAGAAAAAAGTATTACATCAACTTTTTTGGTATCATTTTTTTTAATGTCACTCTAAGCTTTCTTTTTTCTTTTTCTTTTGTAAGTGTCAGTCCCTTGATCCCCATCTATTTGGTGTTTAAATCCTACATTTGTTATTTCTTGCAAGATGTGCCACTCCTGCATTTGTTTAAATCCTACATTTATTTTTGCCACGAGCATCTATGTAAATGACATTTTGATCTCAGGTAATGAGCCCAGATAAATTCACAGCCTGAATGAATTCTTTTGGGGGAAAATCATATGAGGATAGTATTGAGAATAGACTAGGTATAAATTTTTCCAATATTTGATCAACTCCTTCTCACATATTTTCTCCTTTTTCAACCCTATCCGTCACAATACTCATTTACCCATGGGTTACATAAGTATCAATATTACCAATTAAAAAAAAGCCATATTCGGGCGAACTTCAATGCGTGAAACTTCAAATACAACATGGCAAAGGAAAATAATCCACATATTACTAATCAAGTATAATGAAACATAACTCCATATGGCTAAGTGTATGCAGATCAAGCTTTTAGAAATGTGATAGGTAATTCATACCATGTTTAAGAGAGCATCTCTGAAGTAGAGGTCTTGCTGGAAGAAGACGAGCGGATTCGAATATAGTTGCCAACAAGAAGTTCATACTGCGGAAATCATGCATCTCCGATTCATTTGATCTCTGGCGCACCATAATTATCTCCGAATGAATCTGCAGCATGTTAAAGAAAGACCTAAGCACCTTGTACAAGAAACTGGATCAAATTATGAGCACAAAATTTATCATTTCTTCTATTCATGGCTTTTGATCCACCACTACAAGATGAATAATTAAATGCAACTTTTATGCGTGGGCGAAGGAAGGAGTTAAGCTTTTGATGGGGATTGTACAATTCTTCATAGATCGACCTCCATTTCTGTAGGAGATCGAAATTCCCTTGAGGAGTTATTATAGATGAGTAAATTTAGTTTATGAATCTTGTTTATTACTTTTGAATAATGTGCCTCTTCGTTGGAATGTTGTCAACTATAATTTCCTTTTTTTTTTGCTTCCTCCTTGTAATTTCCCTGAACTTTTCTCCTTTATTCAATATAATCTCATGTAAAGAAAAGAGATGTGATTATTTCACTTATATAAATAGCACAAGCACAACTTCTATTTTTCTTTGCAATAAAATATATGTTATAGCCTATAACTAATTTAGGCAAAAGGAAAGGAATCTTACTGACACTCTAAGAACAGTATAAAGTTTTATGAATAATTCTATGGGTACGTATTCTGTCATCAAGATGTTTAGAATATGAATGGTTATAAACATGCTTACCATTCCTGAAATAATTTTAGAAGAGGTACTTGAAAGTCAGCAGAAGTTCCAATTCCCATAAGACGAAATCCACAACAAAGCAAGACTAACAGATACTTAGAAAGAATAAGACGAAAGAAAAATAAATTACCTTATCCTGCATTTCTGGATGCGTCACAAGCCTTGTTAAAATGTTAC
Source organism: Kingdonia uniflora (assembly GCA_014058105.1). NCBI lineage: Eukaryota > Viridiplantae > Streptophyta > Magnoliopsida > Ranunculales > Circaeasteraceae > Kingdonia > Kingdonia uniflora. The sequence goes on along the minus strand of JACGCM010001796.1, from coordinate 1,148,771 downwards.
TAATAAGACCAGCAGTGGTCAAGCATCCATGAAACATCAAACCCATTATATCTCCACATGTTTCTTCTTTTAAATTTAGATTTTCATCAAGCTCCCCTAACAATACGTCATCGACCATCCAATCGCTCGGAGAAACTTCCGACTTGGTTGGTGTTTCCCTTCTTATAATCATAGCCTCAGTATGAGAGTCTCGATCTCTTTGACTGAAGTGTTGAATGATTTCTTGAGTTAGACGCTTCAACTTTAAGCATAGATGCTTGTACCTCCAAAATCTTCTTTTCCAAATGGGAGGAACACTGTATGAAGCCCAAATGCAAGCCTCGCTGGAGATCTTCATAAGAAGATCTTCGTACAAAAGTGCGTTAGACCAAGCCAAAAACGTGTCTCCAAAGAGATAGGATCCATGGAATGAAAAGGCCAGCTGCTGGGCAAGTAATCCACAATCAAGAGCTCCTCCGACGACAGCACCATTTCTTTGCATGACAAAATTTACTACCTTTGAAGGAATTTCATTTGATCTTCGAAACAATTTCTCATTTAAGTGCACAGCTAGAGACTCGCGCTTCTTTTTTGCCTGGTAGATATGAGCAAAATAATATCAAAAAAAGAAAGCATCATGCTTAAAGCTTTTCTTTTTGATAAATTTATGATAAGAAATATGCTTATGATTGTTTTGCCAACTCAACTGGAGCTCTGACACACTTTTGAGCTTTCTAGAGCCAAAATGTTGCCTTTGCTTCTCAAATTTGCCAAGACATCTACAGTTGCTATTAAGAACGACCTAGCCTTACAATAAGAGTCGCTATCTCATGCAAACAGGAACGGTGAGCAATCTTCTCCAGAATGAGAACTTTGTACCTTCTTACAAACAAAACTTTATTGATATATGCTACGAGACAGGGATTCTTAAACGTCGCTTCCTCCAAACCAAGAAACCCGTTTGACAAAATACTAATCAAATTTGGAGTTTCATTAAGCACGTAAAGCACCCATTAGATGTAAAGCACGTAAAGTCACTAGCGTCTGATGTGGTGGTGTCCAAATCTGCAAACATCTTAATTGTTGTAAGCCAAACATATAATAAGTATTAATATAATAGACTTCGAGCACAATTACGTTTATATTTAGATATTCTCCTATTTAAGATGTTTTAGATATTCTCTCTATATTCCTATAACATACTACTGGTGCAAACCACAAATCTTTAATTTTATGTTAGAAACCACTCTATTCTTAGATAGAGTCCTTCGTGTTTCCCATACCCACCAGACACAGAAATACAGTTTCATTTTCCACCTCTACAAAAACTATTTCAAGGAAATGGTTCTCCGTTTTGCACGAATAAAGCACACCCATATTCGTAACAGAACAAAAAAACACACAAAAAATAATTTTTCCCTATCACGACCTCGGTTACTCCAACGTCACCATAACAGTTGATGGTAACAGCAGTAAGGTCAATGCTTTGCACCTCGGAGTGTCTGCAACGAGCCGGATCGCCAAGAGTACCGTTATCTTCCTTCTCCAACACTATCTGTAATGTAAAACTTCCAACAAATTTTTCCTTAATTCCTATTGCTGATAAGATTTTTGTTAAACTTAAAGGCATCCACTGTTGCAGTTGAATCCAATTCAATTTAAGCAATTTCCCAACCCATGTGTGCAGCCATCGCAAGACCAGCAACCACTGCACTACATTCAGCCAAGAAACTAGTAGCAATGTCCAGCCCTTGCATAACAAAACCCAACACAGTCTCAGTTGAGTCTGTCAAGATGGCCCCACAATCCCATGTGCAACTCTTAATTCTTGGATCTTTAGCAAATACAGGTTTAACAAAGAGCTCTCACTAAGAATATGCAGATCCTGAGCACCACCAAAAGAGCAAGCATTGGAGAGACAACTTAATTCTTTAAGCACTCTGAAAGCAAACCTCTTACGCTTTTGAACAGACCAAGTAAAATCCTCAAAAATAGCAGAATTTCTTGCCAACCATAAACCTTTAAGTGTACTCCAAGCAGCAGCTATCCCAAGGTCTCGTCTCTCAGTTGTGGAGAGAAGGAACCAGACTCGAGCAACATAGTTTTAAAGTTCAACTGAACCCTACCAGTTTTAAGAAGAGCAAACACCCAATCTTAGATATGAATAGCAGGACTACACTCCCATAAAATATGCTGCATTGTTTTCTTCTTGGCTTTACAGCACCTGCACGTAGAAACCAAAGAGATACCCTTTTTCATGAAAAACTCATCAGTAGGAATCCCATTGTGACAAATTTTCCAACTCAAGGCAGCAATTGTTGGATGAACACACTTTCTCCACACAAATTAATACCACCACACACCAGTTGATTTCTCTCTAATAGGCTCAAAGGCAGATTTACAATAAAATAAACCCCTCAGGCCAGGCTTCCATACTCTGATGTCCTCCTCTCCCATGTGGCCATGTCCACTTTAATATGAGAAAAATACAATGTTTAGCTTTATCAAGAATAAACAACTGATCTGTATTGAATTGCAGAGTACCAAGCTCAATGACTGAAGATAGTTTAATTGCAGTCTTCTTCCAATTAAGCTCCTCTGGTAAGAGATCACAAACTTCCCCCATATTCAACCAATCATCTTTCCAAATATCAATCTTACTACCATTGCCCACCACCCAACCACTGTACTTGAGCACTTCCACTATAGCTTTCTGCAGGCCTTTCCAAATAAAGGAGCCTTTAGAGTAACAAATTGGATCACCAAATTTGTTAAAGATCTTGGCTCACATAAAGCAATGATTCAGGAGGATCTAGACATTAAACCTATTAAAAGACGCCATGTCGTTTGAACGAGCATTGGAGCCGTTTGAACGAGATAGAAGGAAAGTCAAGCCAAAGTTCTGTTGCTGGCATATTTGCCAAGGTCGTTCGAACAAGCCTGGGAGCCGTTCGAACGAGATAGAAGACCAGAAGAAGGATTCTAGCTCTCTCATTTTCTAGGTTTTTTTGGGCAAGTCGTTCGAACGACTCTGGGCTCCCAGAAGACCAAAGGTTCTGCTTTAGTTTTCAGGCTTAATTAGGGAAGTCGTTCAAACGACTTATAGGTTCGTTCTAACGACTAGCACTACTACATCTATTTTTAGTGCATTTAAGGGCAATTTAGTCCTATATTATAACTAGAAAATTTGTAACCTTCATAAAAGGGCAAGGCTATGCAATATGAAAGGACCCAAGTTTTAATCTAGAACTTAGGGTTTGAGGAGTAATTTATTGTAATCAATCAAATTGAGCAATAGAAGTTCATATTGGGAAATTATCCCGCCAAAACGTTTACGTTTGTTTCATTGTTAATTCTTCTTCAAGGTTAATCTCTAATTTGATTGTGGATCAAATGGTATCAAATTTTGGATTACGATTCTCGGGGGGTTATTGGTTTATCTACACGTGACTGACTTAAGCAAATGAATGAGAGCCTTGTGAGTCCGTTGAAGATTCACAGTAAAACCTAACTCGAAGAAGAACGTGAATTCAAAGATGGGCGATTCAAAAGATCAACTCAGGAAGCTTGAAACTAAAGTTTCTAACCTAACTATTATTCTAAGAGAGTTAGTAGAACAATTAGCTCTCGCGAACCTCACTAAAGCATCCACTTCGACGAAGCGACAAGAGCGCAAGAAGAAAGGAGTTGCGGGGGAGGAGGATGACAAGGGTAACGAGGAGGAAGAGATTCTAGTGATGCCGAATCCGTGGAAGAAAGATCGGTTATTGGTAAGTCCATGAATCTTATGGATAATCTTCGTATTGATTTTAAAATTGAAATTCTAGTATTCAATGGGTTAATCGATGCTGAGAAATTGGACAACTGGTTAGATAAGTTAGAGACCTACTTTTTAGTATATGAATATTCGAATGCTCAAAAAAATTGTTTTTCAATATTGAAATTCGCAAGTCATGTACTTACGTGATGAAAGTCTTATAAGAAACATCACGTCGTAGAAAGCTTGAGTTGGAAAGAATTCAAGGTGTTGGTTAGGAAACAGTTTTATCCAATTGAGTATGAGCAGGAGAGATGGTTTCAAATAGCATCATTTGTGCCAAAAGCATGGGCAATCCGTACAGGAGTTCACTACGGAGTTTCATAACCAAGCTTAGGTTTTAGATATCGATGTGGACAAGTATGAGGTGTTTATGAAGTACACGGGGGGTTTGTCAAAGTCCATTAAAAGGGAGTTGAAACTCTTTAATGTGGCAAACATCGACGCTACCGTGAAAGCGATTGCCATTGAAGTCAAATACTTGACTAATGTCACGAAAGACGACAAGAACAAGTCGGGGTCCAAGTTTAGTTAGAAGAACGAGCATAAAGGAAAGTCCAAAAGATAGGGGTCTTCGTCCAAGGAGAATTATTACAGTCATCGTAAGGTGAGTAGGCATATTTTGGATAAATGTTGGAAACTTCACCCGGAGCTTAGGCCGAAGGAGGACAAGAGCAAAAAAGAGAGATATGCACTAGCCGCAACGGTTGTTAACCTCCTGGATTTAGATAAACCGAATCCTAAGCTTACTCTTATGTTTCAACAGACTATGGCTACCGAGGAGGCGAGTCGGGAAAAACTTTTTCATGTCACTATTCACATGAAGCAGAGCTTAGCAGAGGCCATTGTTGATCCGGGTAGTCAGAAAAACTTAATTTATGAGGCGTTGGTGAAGAAGATGGGTTTGGCTACTACGGCTCAACCTAAGCCGTATGGTTTGGGGTGAATTGAGAAAAACACAGAGTTGAAGATCACGAAGTAGTGTGCATTCAAGTTTGCGATCACTAAAAAGTTTATTGACAAGGTGACGTGTGAGGTGGCTCCTTTAGATGCGTGTCAAGTCATCTTGGGTAGCCCTTACCTTTGGGGCCGAAATGCGATTCATTACCGTAGAGCTCGCAAATATCGTCTTGTAAAGGAGATAAAGGAGTTCCTTATTAATGCTTGTAAGGAGCATGTCACAACGGAGAATTTAGTAACGGCGACTCATGTGAAAAGGTTGGTTAATGCGAGCGGCAAGTTTGTGTTATTGGTGCGACTTCAAGGGGGTATGTCGGTTAAAGTGTTGTCTACGATGACAAAGTCTCCTAAGCAACCAACCGAAATGGGGAAGTTGCAAGAGAAGGTTGTGGTACATTCCGATCACAACCCGTTTAAGTTTTTATCTACACAGTCCAAGTTACAACAAGCTCGTCATATGCAGTGGATGTCGTATCTACAACAATTCACCTTGATTATCAAGTATAAAAAGGGAGTGGACAACAAAATGGCTGACATGTTATCTCGACCTCCATTACCAACTATTTTTGCTATGTTGGTAGTTGCGCAGATCAACCTATTGTTTCGTCTGAGTATGTTGCAGGATATGATGATCACAAAGAGCTCGGTGTGATTCACCAGAAATTGCTGCAAGGCAAAACATGTGAGTATGAATTGAATGATGGTTTAATTTACAGGGGCACTCTACTATGTATTCCTGAGGGTGGAGACCGTTTGCATTAAATTAGAGAGACTCATTGTTCTCGGGTTGCTGATCATTTCAGGGTTAAGCAAACTCTTGAATTTGCGGCATTATGTCTATTGGCTGAATATGCAGGTGGATGTTGCTCGTGTGGTTCGTGGTTACGTTCTGTGCAACATATCTCAAGTGAAGTATAAGGCTTGACACGACAAGCATCAGGTTGAATGTACTTTTCAAGAGGGTGACCTAGTTTGGTTGCATTTGGGGAAGGAACGACTAAAGGGAGAAGGTAAAAATCTCAAACCTATCCGTTATGGTCCATTTACTATCCTCAAGAAGATTGGTGACAACGCTCTCCAATTAGATTTGCCACCATTTATGAAGATGTATTCGATGATTAATGCCGAGCATTTAAAACTCTTTGAGTCGTCTCTCCTAGATAAAGACTCTACAATCGACACTCGCCTACCGTCAATTGATGACTTATGGTGGAAAAAGAAGATCCGTTACAGGAGGATAGTATTCTAGAGAAGAAGGTTATTGCTACAAAATGGGGAAATATCGAGTCGTTCAGAGTCGGGAAAAAATGTCAACTATCCAGCAGCAAGTCGAAGTGGTACAATAGGGAAATGGGCATGGTCGTTTTCCCTCATCTCTAGTTCTAGCCTGAGCAGGAGCTCAAGACTCCTTAAGGGGGGAGCCATGATCCAATAGGATCTAGACATTAAACCTCTTAAAAGACGCCATGTCATTCGAACGAGCCTTGAAGCCGTTCGAACGAGATAGAAGACTAGAAGAAGGATTCTATCTGTCTCATTTTCTAGGCTTATTTACCAAGATCGTTCAAACGAGCCTGGGAGCCGTTCGAACGAGATAGAAGACCAAAAGAAGATTCTAGCTGTCTCATTTTCTAGGATTATTTGGGCAAGTCGTTCGAACGACTCTAGGTTCCCAGGAGACCAAATGTTTTGTCTCAGTTTTTACGCTTAATTATAGAAGCCGTTCAAACGGCTTATAGGTTCGTTCTAACGGCAATCGCTACTACTATTTTTAGTGCGTTTAAGGGTAATTTAGTCCTATATTTTAACTAGGAAACTTGTAACCTTCATAAAAGGGCAAGGCTAGGCAATATGAAAGAATCCAAGTTTTAATCTTGAACTTAGGGTTTGAGGAGTAATTCATTGTAATCAATCCAATTGAGCCATAGAAGTTTATCCCGCCAAATTGTTTGTTTCATTGTTAATTCCTCTTCAAGGTTAATATCTAATTCGATTGTGGATTAGTAAGCCCAAGCATTAGAATAAGATAGAATTGACCAAGCTTGCTTCATCAGTATGGTCAGACTCATTTCTTTTAGAGATCTCAAACCAAAACCCTCTTCCCTTTAAGGTTTACACATCTTCCATGAGATAGGCACCATCATTCTCACATCTGGATTCAACAAGGTACCCATCATTTGGAGCATTTAATGTTGAGCAGCGTCTAACACTATCCAAAGTCAGGAGGAGAGCATACGACTCCAAGCTCATCATGAATCGTAACTAAACTGGTAAAACCTAACTAAACTGCCTCATGAATGGCGAATTGACGGAGGTGCTATCTCCTAATTTTCCTTGGATGCAAAAATTCTAACCTCGATTCCTGTAAAAAGAACTCTAAGGGCTGCAATAAGAAGGGTTAGACACTACATCTTCTACTTTAACAACGGCATCCACTGGAATCCTAAAACCAGTAGCAATTTTTTGTGGGATCGCTGCAATCCTCGAACTCCTAGAACTTCTAGGTAATCCGGAGAAATCCCTAGACTACAGTGATGTTTGTATATAGTGAGATGCGATATAAAAGGCACTAGCATCTGATGTGGAGGGGTGTCCGAGTCTACAATGATCTTAATTGTTTCAAACTAAAAAAAGAAGTTTAACTCAGAGAAAAGCCACTAATTCAAATGTACTTACTCAGAAAATTATCTTGGAAATTAGATTGAAGCTTATTAAGAAACTACTAAACTTGCTGATAAGGATGAGAACAGATTCCTGACCGCTTGCTAGACAATTAAATGTCGATTAACCCCTGTAAATGTTCTTCATTAACCCTTGTTCTTCTACAACCCCACTTCCATAAATTAAATCCACCATTAGAGAAAATTAGATTGTCGATGAAGCAACATCAAAGTCATCCATTTTTCTGTCGATCGAGCTATTCGTCGAAAATTATATTGTCGATGAACAGTATTTTTGAGCATAATATTGTTGAGCAAACTATTCATCGACAATTGTATCGATCATAGTTGCATGTCTAAAACGCTTGAACTAGTGAAATTGTCGGTATGTACCCCATGTCAACAAAGTTTCAGGACCCCAATTTACTCACACTAAAAACCCTAGGTACAAACCAAAATTATAAACTAGTATCCTTTGTCTTCAACCTCTTCTTTGATGGAAATCCAGCCGTTCGTAGCCGTTCGTGGAAAGACTGCAAGACGTTTTGAAATTGAATGTAAACCCAACAACCTATAACAATTTTCAATCGAAAACCCAACAGCCTGGAGCAATCGTTCTTCGATGGAATCGAAACCGAACTTCAATTGAACTCCATACCTCTTTACTTTGATTATGAAAGAGCGAATAAGGGAGACACGAAGTGATGCTCCATGGAAAACCTAATATCGTTATGTTGAAGGAACTGGTTGGAGATTTGGAGTCAGGATATCTAATAAGCCTAATATCTCTCTCGCAAATCTTAATCTGTCTCTAAAATTTTGAATCTTTAATGGCAGATTAAAGAGAGAAAGAGAAATTTCTAGAGAGAGAGGGGAGAGGTTTATTTTCTCCTTGAGGTTTTCTGGAGAGAGAAAGTGGACTTATGAGAGCGCATGAGTGAGTGAAGGCCGATGAGATAAGGGAAAGAAAGAGAGAGGGATCGAATTAAAATTGGGGAAACAATAATAGAGAAAGGGAGAGAGACAGAGAGACAGACATCATCAAAGAGACAGAGAGTGGGATTCCACCTCATTTTCTATATAGGAACTCCTTTATTATATAAGCCTTTTATCTCTATTAGATGAGTGGTTCCTACTGAGTAAGACTTGAGTGTCCAATTTTTGAGTGTTCATAAATTCATTCCCTATATATAAAACTTTTATGCATCTTGCAGGTGCATTGGTGAATGGTATTACTAACCATCCAATTATGGGTAATTGGAGGAGTAATATGAAAATAAAATGCATACTTTTGAAATATCTTTTAAAATATCAGAAAGTTCTAAGAAAAAGAATAGCAAAACTTATACAAGAAATGATTTTTAGAGGGTTGTGAAGGGAATTAAGCAAATCACATCCCCAACTCAAGTTTAGATCATATACCATTTTCTCTTTTGTTTTTTCTCATTTGATATGATTGATAATGTTCGGTTATTCTGAACAGTTATTTTGAATGTTTTGAGATTTTTTTTTTAATAATGTTTGGTTATTCAAAACCAATTGGCAATAAGAGGAGTAACCCGAGGATCTTATATATTGGGGTACAAAAGGCTATATATGTCCAATGTGGGACTATATATCTCTATGTGTCCAACGCCAACGTGTTACTCTGCGTCACCCAAATATTCGTCTACGTGTTGAGCTTAAAAATTACGACACATGTGAGGGGGCGCGTTGAGATATATACTGACGCAGAATAGCATGTGAGCCGTTAGGCTCGACACGTGAAAAAAAGCCTGTTCTTATACCATATTAGAACTGGAGGTTCCATTTCAAAACCAATTGCCAATTAGAGGATTGTCCCCAGAATCTTATATTTTGAAGTGCAAGGCCCTACGTGTCCAATGTGGGACTATATATCTTAACAAACCAATAGGAAGCAACAAGAGGGAATTGGCAACGTTGCAAACTCGAGAATAACCAAACATTAATATAAAAAAGTATCTCAAAACATTCAGAATAACCGAACATTATCATTCATATCAAATAAGAAAACGGTTTATGATCTGAAATTGAGTTGGTGATGTGATTTGCTTAGTTGCTTTCACAACCCTCCAAAGATCATTTCTCTTATAAGTCTTGCTCTTCTTCTTCTTAAAACTTTAAGATGTTTCAAAAGTCTACATTTTATTTTCATGTCACACCTCCAATGACCCATAATTGGATGCATAGAAGTTAATATATATATATATATATACACGGGGAAGATTCAGAACCACACCTTCTAAAAACACACCTCCAAACACACTATCATTAAAACCCATTAAAAGATGTTTTTAGAAGATCTATCCGTATGGATATGATCCCCTTATCATGTCAACCATCCTCGCAAAAAATCGAGCCATTTCGACAATTTTATCAACATCAAAATAAGAATTCGTTGCCTAGTAGGCTTAGAGTCACGTCACGGAATACCTTATTTTTCAATACCCAGTCGCGAAATATTTGTTTCGTGGCCTCTTCAATCTTGATAGGTAACGTAATTTCGTGACTTGGTTTACATGATGTAGAATTGTCGTTTAACGTGATTTTTTGTAAAGATGATCTACATAATAAGAAGATAACATCCATACGGATAAAACATTATAAAACACCTTTAGATCTGTAGAATTTATTGTAGAAATATAGAAGTTGAATTAAATCTACATCAAAGTTTGTTGGATTAACTCTAAATTTTTTATGTAATTAATATAAATAATAAAATATAGAAATTGAATTAAATATTTACTGTAGATTTATAGGTAGGGCTGTACACGGGTCGGATCGGCCCGGGTTCAGCCTTGAACCTCATCCGACCCGGGTTGGTCGGGCTACCAACTTTTGAACCCGAACCGATTAGGTGCAGAACCGGAACCGAACCGGACTGATCGGGTCAGGCCGGGTTCTGAACTCGGGGTTTTTTTTTTTTTTAGACAACACAAGACCTGAAGCAACACTAGCTGTATTTTTTTAAGATGTGGTCCACAAACCCACTTTCCATCTCTTCATGCGAAAGTGAAGGCAAACCATGTCCAAAACCAGCTGTATTTGTAGTAGCAGCACTACTTTATTTGAGCTTATGGTTGTACCCATTTGAGCAGTTTTTGGGCAATGCAATTGCAGATATGTATGGAGATGGTGAAGGTTGATAAGGAGGGGGATTAGGAGTATTAGTTTGGTTGATGTTAGAGTTCTCATCTTGCTCTAACATAGTAGAGAAGATTGATGATGGGAGATCAATAGGAGGTGGTGGGACTAACCATTGTCGAATTTCTGATCTTAGATTCACTTGCTCTCTTTTGAATGAGAATGCTTGATGAAGGTCATGGGTATTCATAAAATGGGGTTGTAGGTTCATGAATTGTGTTAAAATGGTTAGCTGAACTGGGTTTGTTGTGATTGTTCTTGCACTCTCTTCTGCTAAAGCATCACAAAAGGCCATGTGAGTGATAAACCAGATACGGTTCGGTTCGGGTATTAAGCTAAACCAAATTACTAACCCGAAACCGATCCGGTTATATCCGGGTTTTATAATAACAACCCGAAACCGATCCAACAGATCCCTAAACTAGAACGAACCGGCCGGTTCGGGTCGGCCCGGATCGGGTTCTCGGGTTTAGTTGTACAGCCCTATTTATAGGTGTTTAATGCTTGTTTTATTGCAAGCATTGGTGCTTATAATTCTTAGTGCTCTTTGGTGTAAGGTTCTTTGTCCGCGCTTGTACTCTTGAGCTAGGGAGTCATCCCGACCCTTGTATTCCTTATTCTTTCTTTAAATTAAGCTCGTCTTTATATAAACCAACTCTAAAATCTATTCCAAGTCCATATTTCATTTCAAGCTTAAAATGATAGACTTTGAGCAGGTGTTAAATTTATGTTTATGTTACTCATTCTCCTTTTTAAGATGTTTAGATATTTCATATATATCCTAAACATATTGTTACAAACCAAACATCTTTAATTTGATGCTATAAACCACTCTATTTTCAGACAGTATCCAGCCTTTTCTTCATACCCATCTAACCATTTCATGAATTCATTTTCTCACCTCTCGATAAGCCATTTCACAAAAATCGTTCTACAGCATGAACCAAACATACCCATAATCGTAAGAGAGCCAAAAAAACAGATCATAATAGCCCTCATTGTTACGCAAGTTAAAATACTCAAATTCATAATATGTATTTATCAATAATGCTCACCTTTTCAAACTCTGGTACGAAGAGATTCGATCGCCCAAACGCCAACCGAAAAGCCTTCCCCGTAAACGGCAACCTATCTTCAGCTTTCACAAGCACTTCTCTGATAAGTTTAGGGTCCGTGATCGACACCATAAGCTGCGTCGGACCCATCCATAACCTCACCACCGATCCATACTTCACATGTGCCTTCGCCAAGTAATCTGAAACACGCCCAAGCATGAAAAAACATAATAAGCAATCAAATGGGTGGTTCTTACATATATTTGAAGGTAAATTAGCTCAAAAAGTAGAATAACACACATAAAAATGGTAACTTTTAACTTAATTACAGATGATCACACACACAAACACAGACAGAGTGAGAGAGAGAGAGAGAGAGAGAGCGAACCAGAAGGGTTATCGGAGGAGAAGAGATTGGAGTGACCAAAGAAGGAAGGACAAGGTGGGCCTGGGAGATTGATGGTTTTGGCCCAAAATTGGACCAATTTGGTTAGTTTTCTAAGAAGAAAGTATGTGATTGAGATGAGAGAAACCCAGAGGAGAGTGTTGATCTCTCTAATGGCGTAATCTCTGATGAAACTTTTAGGAGCTTCGCATGAACTCTCTAATGGCGTCATCTCTCTCTGAAGTCTGAAGGCCACGAGGTAAAACTACGTCGTTTTTGTATTAATAGATGTTAAATAATAAGAAACAACGGATCAGAGAGTTGTCGTCTGTAGCATCTCCAGCACAGCTTGAGTTCGGATGTAAAGCTATCCGTGGCAGGCGTGGTGCGCATTTTTATTCCAACCCAAGAAAATTTATTTATCTGGCTGGGTGTGCATTTTTAATCGAGCACACTAAACATTATTTAGCGTATCCATTCGAGATTATTGAATGGACACGCTAAATAATTTAGGCTTTCGTCTATTTTGATATGAATGTTTTCATTGGTTCTTTGTTGGCGCCATTCGATGCAATTTGGTCACGCGATGCTATTTGTTGGCACCATTTGATAATCTCATCGATGCAGTTTGGTCATACGGCACAACAGCCTCAAACTCTAAAACTAAAATGGCGCAACATTTTTCCTTTGCCATCCAAGGTATAGCGAAGGCGAGAATGGCACAACTTTTGTGTCAAATACCATAACATTGCACTCTTCATAATGTAAATACAAATCATAATCATCTGTAAAGATACATTAACACAACAACGAAACCAGATCATCCAGTAATAGTCGTCATCAACTTCCTCTACCTCCTCATACGTCATAAATACCTTGGTAAGTAGAAGGGACAAGGATGGGAGTCGGCATATCAAGGTACTAGGTTCCAAAGTAACAAAATTGGAGCTCTTGTGTCTTAGACAGAACTCTGGCGTCATGAGTATGGCTTCTCGTCATCACCATTGTACTTGGAGAAAACTATTTGCAGTAAAATCAAAGAAGAGTGTCCTTGTAGAAAAATAACCGTAAAAAAAAACGAGGCAAAAACTTATAGTCGAAATTACAATCAATGTTGATAATGAATTCATAAACAATTTTATGGAAATTCCAACAGCCAACTACAACAGTCACAATCATTACAGCAGTTCAGTCTCCAACAGTTCGTTACAATTCCAACATCAACAAATCCATATCAGCAAATCCATCATTCCATTTATCAGACAAACCTATTTAAATTCCAAATACCAAGCTCGATTGGAACTTCTCAACTCAAGACACCAGTGCCTTCAGTTGAGAGGGAGCGATTATAGGGATCTGTCCCTCGAGATGGAATAACATTGAACTAGTACAATGCAAGACTCACGCAAAATATACGTAATTTGTACCCTGTCAGTATTGACACCTGGACTACGAGCTGAGGAGAAACGTGGCTCGAGCACTCCAAATGAAACATAATGAGTCAATGACACCTGTCCCCCACAAATTTATAGTTACATGGAAAACCTCCACTCTTCCCCCAATCCAGGAAAACGTGCTGACACATGTACATGAGCTGAAGACGAGATCTATAAAAGGAATGACAGACAGAGAAGAAAGGACCAAGATTTTATGGCTTAAGATATCTCAAATTGTATTCAAACATTTACTAAATCTTGAGCAATAAAGTTATTCTTACTAAATCATCGAGCTGAGGTCGTATATGATTTTTACCTACTCAAAAGTTTTCACACTAAAACCTGTGCCATTTTATATTTTATGTTTATTATATATATTTGTCACATGTCCATTTGGTGTAAGCGGCCCTTATACTCAGGGGCGAAGCCCGGATTTGAGTCCACTGAGGTCAAAAGGCAAAACGAGGGGGTTCGGGGGCATCGCCCCCGAGAAAAAAAATTATGAAACATATTAGGGTATTTTAGTATCGCTTATATTGGAACTCATGCTAAGTTTAAAAAAAAAAGTCAGAAAATGAGGCTATAGGGACTTGAACAAGAGTTCAAGTAGTCAAAACCAACATACTTGTCCACTAGACCAATAACAATCATATGAGTAACGCTTAGTAGGGTAAAATATATACAAATTATACATATATGTATCATTTTTAGCTATCTGGTAAAAGCATCCACAGCAGTTGGGTGGGTGGATTCGCCCAAAAGTAGGGTAAATTCAATCCATCTAACATATTTTCACAGTAGTTGAAGGTGAATTTCAAGGTGAATTCTCAACGCGCAGTTCTGAACCGTGCGGCGTCACTACGCGCAGTTCTAAACTGCGTTGCATAATAATAAAAAAGATCTCTCCACGTGGCTCAATCTGGAGCGTCCATTACCCAACGCGCAGTTTAGAAGGGCGCGACATGAATCCACCAAAAATCCACCTTGAGGATAGACACCATCAGGGTGAATTTTTCATTGCCACGTCACAGATTCACCTAGCTGCTGGGAAGCATTTGGGGTGGATTTGAAATTCACCCTACCACGTCAGAATCTACCTAACTGTTGTGGATGCTCTACGGGATTTCTGGCAAATCTAGTGGGGTCCCCACTGGTCCCCCTAGCTTCGCCCCTGCTTACACTTATATTTGTCAAACATGCTGGCAATCAATTACCTTTTTTGTCTCAGAGACTTCTAGAGAGAGAGTCTGGGTGCAGTCCTAGATAAAGAAAGTAGATCTGATCGGCTATTCCTTCGCTGGTGATTGTGAGCACTTCCCTAGAGTGCTTAAGGTTCCCAAGTCTTCCTTCTACCTCCCTCTTTTTTCCCTCTTCATGTCCTTGGTTTTTTTTTTGTATTTGGACTTGGTGTATGGTATTTGTTTTGAGTGGCGTGTGCAGGTGATTTGGAGCTATTTTCAGCTTGGACTATCGATTTTCAGGGGTGATAAGCTTTGCTTTGCTTTGATGTGTTTGTGATTGCTTTTTTTTCCTTCTTGTGTTTTCTCTTTTGTGCTTCCTGCAAGTGAGACGGTCGATGTGTAACGGTCGGATGGTCGCCAGGAATGGTAAGGAAGGATGAGATGCACTGATCGACGATTGGCGAGGTGGTTGGTGGTGAATTTTCGGACCTTTGTGGCGATAGTGTAATCTGTGGTTGATCGTTGGAGGGTTACGAAAAAAGAAAAAAAGAAAAAAAAATCGGAGGAGGGGCCTGATCCGTTTCTACCTGATTTGCAATTCGAGCTTGGCCTATGGGCTGAAGTTAATTGGGCTTTATTGTTGGTGGGCTTGACGGGTTGGACTGAAGCATGTGTGGTGTGGGCCTATCCTGGTTGGTGGGGGGAGAGTGAAAGCGATGGGCTGCTTGTTTTGGTTGGGCTGAACTGGAAATGGGATGTTAATTGGTGGTGTTGGTATGGGTCCACAACCTGTGTAAGTTGGCGATTCTTTGGGCGTTTCTCACTGGGGTGTCAGACTGTACTTGTACTTCTACTATTTCAACCACCTTTGTAGATATTTTGAAGACCAATAGAGAAAAAAAACGAAAGGGTTTGAGAAGTTTCTTTCTTCGGTTTAGTCGTCTAGTGGCAAGGTGTGCGTTTGGACTGCTTCCCTTCCTTATCTCTGTCTATTTGGGGATTCCCTCTTGTCCCTGGTTTCCTTGATGGGAACTGCCGGTTAGGAGTTTGGTTTTGGGTGTACTCTGACTTCTCTGGGTATGACTGGTCAAAGGGAGGAAGGGTTTTAAAGCTCGGTGGTTTGTTTTAAGTTTGTTGTTGTTAGTTGGGTTTAGGAAGGCTGAAATTGCTGTTATAGAAGGATTTCGCTATAAGGTTTTGCTAGTTTGCTTTGGGGTGGTTCGATTCTGTTTGCCTGTAGGGAGGACAGTTAAGGGATGTTGTGACGGAAAATACGGGTTATCGATATATTGTTTGTTGTGTTTGTTTGTCTGGTGTTTATGTTTGTGCTCATTTATTAAGTGTGGGTGTTGTTAAGTGTGGGTGTTGTTCGGTAGAGTAGGGTGATGATTAGGGTCGAGTATAACTTCTTACTCTGTCACTCAGGATTTTGTGTAACGTATGGAACAACTCACAGTTCAGAAGCCCCGAGGGGCGGCTGTGGTGCAGATTAACCCGGTACGGATTAATGTTGAGGAAGCAAAATGGAGGTACGCCCTTATAGGAAAAATGTCCTTTGAGTCCGGTCGAAGTTTTACAAAAATTGTTGCAACCCTGAAAAGTTTTTGGAGCACAGACACGTCATAAAATATCCAGATGTTTGAACGGTCGGTGAATGGTATGATGTTCTTTCTCATAAAATTTCGTTCCGCCTATGACCAAAATTTTGTTTTACTAAACCAGCCGTGGAATCCCTACGGTCATTCTATCATTCTACTCCCGTATGAGGTTCGAACACCTATTGACCCACTCGTTTTTAAATACGTTCTGTTTTGGGTGAAATTCGATATCTCGGATCCATTTTTTGGAACGCCGGAATTCATTCATGATTTTGGACAAAGTCTTGGCCGAGTTCTAGTGACGGAACCTAGTCGAGAAAATAAGCGAATTACAAAACATGGATATAGAGCTCGAATTGTGATGGACATATATGGAGTTTTTCCTCCTGCGGTATGGGCGGATTTGGATACTGGTCCCCTCCTTATTACTACGCACTATGATGAGGAGTCTATGCACCTTTGTGGTCTGTGTTTTAAAATAGGACATAAAGCTTTGGATTGTACAAAGATACTAGACGAGCTGGGGGGGCCTTCAACAGGTAATCCTAGGGGAGCTGATGGATCACTAATGGGGCCAGACTTAGTCCGGCCGACTTCAGAGGGGGTCTTACCTAGACCCCAGCCTAACCTGGGGATTGAGGTTGGTCTTCCTGAGTATAGGTCCCCTCCTTTACCTTTACCTCTACCTCTGCGCCCCTGTAGACACGACAAAGGTAAAGGTGCAGTTTTGAGAGGGGTGAGGGATTGTCAGGTGGGGACATCGATTTGGCCACCGGAGCGAGAGACGGATGGCTTCACAGACTTTGCAGGTTTGGCGGATTTACCTGGGATGGCATTAGTGGGCAGTCAGGGTCTGGGTTGGGATGTGGCAGATGGCCGGGATACCCTGGCCAGTCTGATTGGGGGACGACAGGTAGGTCATATGGTGATGGAGGAGGAGCGTTTGACTCTCCAGGTGGAGGTGGAGAGACTTGAGAGGTTGAGTAGGGAGCATTAATCCAGGAGGATCAAGGAGAAACTAGAGTTTTTACCAAAGTTGTTCGAACGAGGTTGAGAGTCGTTCGAACGACTTGAACCCTTGGGCCAAAGTTCCAGGGGAGGTGTTCGGCCGTTCGAACGACCTATGGGTTCGTTCGAACGACTATCGTAATTCCAGTTCTAGTATAAGAGTTTTAAATACCTTTTAGAGTTGGGTTTTGAGTTGGATTATAACTAGAATTTGTAACCTTTATAAAAGGGCAAGCCTAGGCTAGAGTTAATTATTTAGACGTATATCATTGTTTTAGAGTTTCTTTTAGATCTGAGAGATTTGTAACTAGGGTTTGTAACCTTCGATGAAGGGAAAAACTAGGCAAGATTAGATCTAGGTTAAGCTCATTTTTTTAAGTAATTGAAGCTTATTTTTCCCATCGAATTTGTGTTCTTCAGACTTTTCAGCTAACTAGAGCTTCTTCATCGTATTGTAGATTAAGTGGTATCAGAGTCTTGTTAAGATTTTCGGGTTTTGATTGTGGTTTATGGTCTTTACACGTGACCGTCTCAAGCAAACGAAGGGGAAGTTTGGTAGATTTATGACGTCTGCTACAGTAATTTTGCACTGCTACAGTATTTCAGTATTTTTGGCGATTGCTATAGTGAATTCGGCGACTGCTACAGTATTTTGGCGTCTGCTACAGTGATTTCATATCTACACAAATTTTGGGATTTTTGTGAGTCTGTTGACTATCTATCATCGACCTAAATCGACGAATAAAGACGATTTGGAGATGGGCGATTTCAACGATAGACTCACAGTTTTAGAAACGAAAGTTTCGAAGTTATCTGCTACTGTAAAGCAGTTAATTGCACAATTTTGTCTCACAAACCTCGCATTGAGTTCTCTTTCAGCGAGTCAGCGAAGCCGTTCGAAAAAGAAAGGGGTTTTGGAGGTGGATGACGACGAGGATTTTGTGAATTTAATAACGGCGACTCCGGTGAAGAGGTTGGCTATTGCGAGTAGCAAGCCTATATTACCGATTCAAGAGGGTATGTCATCTATAACATTGTCTACGATGACAATGTCTCCTATGCAACAAACCAAGATGGGGAAGTTGCAAGAGGAGGTTATGGTACTAACTATTTATGTTATGTTGGTACTTTTTCAGAGTTAGCCTGTTGTTCCATTAGATATTGCAAGATTTGATGATCACCATGGGCTTCGTGTGGTTTGCCAGAAGTTGTGGCAAAGCAAGGCCTGTGAGTATGTTTTCCAGGATGTGGCGAGTGACAAGAAGCTATTTGAGCCGTTTCTTTTGCTGTTTAGTACGTCAAAGTGGTACAGGAGGGAATTAGGCATCGCCGCATTCTCACATCTACAGTTCTGGCTTGAGCAGGAGCTCAAGATTCTTAAGTGGGGGAGCCATGATCCAGGAGGATCTAAGGAAGTCCCACATCTCCAGCTCTGGCTTGAGTGGGAGCTCAAGTTTCTTAAATGGGGGAGCCATGATCCAGGAGAATCTAGGAGAAACTAAAGTTTTTACCAAAGTTGTTCGAACGAGGTTGAGAGTCGTTCGAGCGACTTGAACCCTTGGGCCAAAGTTCCAGGGGAGGTGTTCGGTCATTCGAACGACCTATGGGTTCGTTCGAACGACTATCGTAATTCCAGTTCTAGTATAAGAGTTTTAAATACCTTTTAGAGTTGGATTAGAGTTGGATTTCAAGTTAGATTGTAACTAAGACTTGTAACCTCTATAAAAGGGCAAGCCTAGGCTTGAGTTAATTATATAGACGTAGATTATTGTTTTAGAGTTTCCTTTAGATCTGAGAGATTTGTAACTAGGGTTTGTAACCTTCGATGAAGGGCAAGACTAAGCAAGGTTAGATCTAGGTTAAGCTCATTTTTTAAGCAATTGAAGCTTATTTTTCCCATCGAATTTGTGTTTTTCAGATTTTTCAACTAACTAGAGCTTCTTCATCGTATTGTGGATTAAGCATACAGTGAGGGAACAGTCGTGGGGGACATATATGGATGATGATGATGATGATGAGGTGGGGGGTGGTGAGGAGGAGATACAGGGGAGTGGGCAGATGTCAGCACCGCAGGGGCAGGATCTGTCGTTGTTGGGGTATGGTTCAGGTGAGATTCAGGTCAAACCAATCTCTGTGCAATATGTACGTCAGGTGATTAGCCCTGAGGGCACGATGAGCTCGACTACGAGAGGTCCAATCTCTCGGAGACCTGGTCCTGTTCGGCAGGCTACTAGATTTCCTGCGGTTTACCCACCATCCTCTTCTAGAGTTATCAGGAGACAAATGAGAGTTGGTGTACGACTTGCCGAGTTAGCTTTACAATTTCAGCTTCCTCAAGCCGGTACTCGTCGTCCTACTCAGTCTCAGGTGTGCTCTGCTACAGTTTTGTCTTTCTCTCGTATTCGCCACACTTTTTACGTTATTGATCGCCCTGCTAGGGTTGGGGTGGCTTCAAGGAGACCACCCGGGCCATTATGATTATCATCTCTTGGAATTATCGAGGTTTGGGTCGACCAGCGGCAATTCGGCACCTTAAAGAACTTATCCGTTCCTCTAATGGGGATATTATTTTTTTAGCTGAAACCAAACGATCCTCTGTAAAAATACAGGGTTTGGTTAGAACCCTTAACTATCCTAACTGGGTTGATGTTCCGGCGTCTGGAGTTTCTGGACGCTCTGGTGGTATATGTATTATGTGGAAAATTAATATTTCTTTAGAGTTGGTTTTCTGTAATTAATATATTATTAATGTTATGGTCCAATTCGAGTCGGCTGATAAACCTTGGCTCATCTCTTTCTTTTATGGGATTCTCTATCAAAGGGATAAAAATGAGAGTTGGCGATTGGTGGAAACTATAGCTGAAGGCTACTCTGGGCGGTGGCTGATTATGGGTGACTTTAATACTATTTTTGAGAGTTTGGATAAAGTAGGGGGGAAACCCTACCTAGTTGCGAAGAGTGCATTTGCACGCACGATGACACAACAGGTGGGTCTTATTGATTTGGGGTTCTCTGGTTCCTCTTTTACCTGGAACAACAACAGGCGGGGTTGGGCCAATATTAAGGAGCGCTTGGATAGGAATTTAGCTAATGTAGATTGGATGTTTATCTTTCCAACTGCAAAGGTTTTCCATTTACCTGCCCTAGGCTCGGACCATACCCCTCTATGTCTGGACACCTATCCTAAAACTACTACTTTTGGTAAATGCTTTCGCTTCTAGGCCATGTGGACTCGGGAACCCCAATTCCCCCATCTGATTCAGGACTTATGGCACATGCAGGGTATGGGTTCCCCAGCCCAACTGGTCAAGGGAAAACTTTTAAACACGAAAGCGGGCCTTAGATCATGGAATAAAAAAAAATTGAAGATGTCCCTAGCAGACTTTTTGAGTTAAAAGAATCTATTTCGAAAGTTCAGGCCCTCCCCCTGAATGAGATCATCGCCCTTCGGGAGCGCGATCTGATGGGAGAGTTAGACGAGCTTCAGTTGAGAGAAGAAATGTTTTGGCGACAAAAATCTCATGTGTCCTGGTTGGCTGAAGGAGACCGCAATACAAAGTTTTTCCATATGCAGACTTTGTCTCAGAGGAAAAATAATTCCATCGATTGGCTCAAGGATGAGGCCAGCGTTTGGACTGGTGAGACATCGGAAATTGGCCAGATTTTCCTCAGGGATATGGCATGAAATTACCAGACTTTCAACCCGGGGGAGTATCCGGAGTTCCTTCAACACTTCAGCCCATGTATTACGGAAGAGGAAAATTGTTCTCTCACTCGGATGGTCACCCCGGACGAAATCAAGACAGCGTTTGACAGTATTGGGCCGCATAAAGTCCCGGGTCCAGATGGGTTCCCAGCTCTGTTCTTTCAAAATTATTAGAATCCCGTGAGCCTGGATATTTGCCGTTTGGTTAGTACTTTCTTTAAGTCTGGCTTTATGCCTAAATTCCTTAATGCCACTAATGTTATGATTCTTAAAAGTGGAACTAAGGCTTGCCCCCGTGACTTTCGGCCCATTAGGCTCTGTAATGTCATTTATAATATTATTTCCAAAAACCTCTCCTCTCGGCTGAAACCTCTGTTGGACAGTTTTATTTCTCCCTTTCAAGGTGCTTTTGTCAGTGGGCGGTAGATCTCTGATAACGTTCTGGTGGCGCATGAACTGCTTCACACGATGAAGCGTAAGAAGGGGCAGATGGGTCTGATGGGTATCAAACTGGATATGGCTAAGGCCTATGATCGCATTGAGTGGAGCACCCTAATCCGGACGTTGGAAGCGCTGGGGTTCAGCCCTATCTGGTGTCATTGGATCGAACAATGCATTTCTACGATTCGATATTCGATTCTCCTTAATGGATCCGCCCATGGTCTGGTGACCCCTACGAGGGGGCTGCGATAGGGGGACCCATTATCTCCTTTTCTTTTCATTATTTTGATGGAAGGTCTTTCTCGTGCGCTGGGAGCGAAAGAGGCTGCTAACCAAATCCAGGGCATTAAAGCCTCTAGGCGAGCCCCATCGGTATCTCTTCTTCTTTTTGCTGATGATTGCCTTTTGTTCTGTCGAACTGATGTGGCTGAGGCGCTTGAGATCAAGACTGTGCTAGATGACTTCTGTGAGGCGACGGGCCTGCAAATTAGCTTAGCTAAGTTGGGTGTGTTTTTTTAGCAAGAATCTCCCCCATCGTCATTGCCGTCTCATTGCTCGGCTCCTTAAGGTAAAAATTATGCCTTCTGATGAACGTTATCTGGGAACCAATCTTTTTTTCAGTCGGGTGAAAGCCCAGACTTTCCTTCGATTGAAGAACGAATTTACAACCGGCTACAGTCTTGGCGGGGGAAACTTCTGTCGCAGGCGGGTCGCACCGTTCTTATTAAAGTTGTTACTTCGGCCATTCTGTCTTACCAGATGTCTTGTTTCGCCCTTCCTAGCTCTACGTGTAAGAATATTAATAGGCTTCAGCGTGATTTTTGGTGGGGGAAAGGGAAAGATGCTCGCAAACCATTA
This sequence comes from Kingdonia uniflora, assembly GCA_014058105.1. Taxonomy (NCBI): domain Eukaryota; kingdom Viridiplantae; phylum Streptophyta; class Magnoliopsida; order Ranunculales; family Circaeasteraceae; genus Kingdonia; species Kingdonia uniflora. The sequence goes on along the minus strand of JACGCM010001796.1, from coordinate 1,126,522 downwards.
TATCTCAAAAAATAGAAGGAAGTTTGCCATCCAAAAATGGAAGGGGGTTTGGGGATTCGTGAAGCATGAACTACTAATCGGGCTCACCTGTCCAAATTAGTTTGGCGCTTACACAAAAAATCGGATGAACTATGGGGCCGCATCCTGAAGGCTAAATACTTCCCTGATTGCGATATTCTACAGGCCAAGAAGAAGGTAGATTCGTCTTGGACTTGGCGTAATGTCCAGTCTACTATAGCGACGGTTAACTTTAATTCCTGTTGGCATGTTAGATCCGGGACTCGAGTCAGGTTTTGGACGGATAATTGGATCCCGTTAGAGGGGGGGTGGCAAAAACCTACCCCTCGACCTAACACAGTTCCTGAGGATCGCCCCCAATGGGTTAGTCACTTCATTGACCCGGTCAACAAATCCTGGAAAAGGGGGGAGCTGTTTGCCTGGTGTGATGATGAATCGGCAAATTTGATCTCCCATATTTTCATTCCCCGGGAAGGTAATCTGAATGAGTTGAGGTGGTGCCTGTCTAAAGACGATAACTTTTCTATCAAATCCACATATCGTACTTTGCTTTTGGGTAATGATATGGAGCACGTTGTGGCCCCCCCGACCCTTTTGCTAAAAATATGGCATAATAGGGCGTCCCCCAGAGCTAAATGTTTGCTTGGAAATGTCTTCGAAATATTGTTCCGTGTAGGGAGAAAATTGCGGCTCGCATGTCTCTTGAGGATGTTTCGTGCCCGACGTGCTCTGCCCCCCTGGAATCCGTACATCATTTCCTTCTGGAGTGTGCGTTTACCCGTGCGGTCCGGTTTGGCACTTTTTATGGGGGTTTGCTCCATAAGTTTTCCCATCTTACTGCTCAGTCTTGGATTGAGAGTTGGATTTCTCCACCTCAAGATTGACCCATTGACCGTGAGATATGGATTCTTTTTACTTTCTCTCTTTACTGGATGATTTGGAAAGCACGGTGTGCCTGAATCTTTCAAAATATTAAACTGGACCCTTCCAGTATTTCCTTGACTATTAATAAAATTATTGCTAACGAACCTATTTTCCGACATGAACGTCTTATTATTAAGGTTCCTTGGGGTAGTCCGGAATTTGGGTGGGTCAAAATAAATGTTGATGCCTCTTACTGCAAAGATAAATGTTTCAATAGTATTGGCTTAATTATCCGAAATTGTGCTAATAATTTTGGTGCAGTCCGTATCTCTGCTCGTAGCTTGACTGAGAGTGACTACAAGATTGTAGTCAAGACATTTATTACTCAAGTTTTTAGTGGGATTTTGTATTTGGAGGCATATTTAATATGGCGGTGTGACAATCATTTAGTTGGCAGATTCAAGTGAGAGGTAGGGATTTTATGCAAGATGTGCTGAGTTTGGTGGAAGTGGTGAAACTGGATCCTAGTTTGCATCACTACCATTCATTTATCAGTTCTTGGGGACGATTTTTCAATACTTCGAGTGGAATAGAAATAAAAATATATGGTAAAATTATATTTGTTGCGGCCGAATAGAAATAAAAATATATATTTAGGGTTCTTGGAAGTCGATGCAATGACCAGGGTCCAATATATGGTAAAATTACTTGATCTGAGAAACATCCGTTGCCCATTAATTGACAATATACCATCATATTTTTCGGGTAGAGCAAAAAATCTGCAGAAGAATTTAGAAACCATACCCAATCTTCCATTATTTGTCTAAAGCTTAAATTGTAGGACCCCATGTATCCTAAGAGACACTGAATACAATACCCAACACACTAGGGATACGTAAATTTCAGAACAAAACTAGATCCGATTAATCCGTGAATGGTTTGATCAGTTGGATTGACCACCCCAGGTTACATCCTCAGGTGGGATTGACCATCTCCAATTTACATGAAATTGTAGTTCAGCATTGATTGATGTGTAAGACTTATTTTTCACGTACTATTACATACAAAGAGACTTCTTACAAGAGCAACAATCTCACTATCTATGAAGCAACCTTACTTTTTATCTAAAGTGATTTATAATCGGACATCACATGTAGCAAGCTAAACCCCTATCTAACTTATAACCGGATAGCATATGAGCATCAGTATACCTTGGAATATTATAGGTGTTTCTGTTTTTGGGTGTGTTGTTTGGACGTCGTTGATTTCGGTGTGAGTGTGTTGCTTGGCGTTTTCTCTTCTCCCACCATATGTATCTCCTTTACATAAGCTATTTATCATGTAATTAAGATTTATTCTCAATATAGATGCTTTAAAGTAGGCTCAGATCAACTTCCACCAAAATTGATGATGCGATTTTCAAGCTCAAGATTAAATTTATTTTTTCAGGCACTTGCATAAAACCTGTACTCATTTGAATAGGTTATAAAATTAGTTTATCTAATAGAATCCAAAAAGTTCAAAAATTTTGAGTGGTTTGCATCCACTGGGCATTACTTAACATTTGGTAGTGAAATTTAGAGAATATTGGTTTTTGAGCAAATGAGGGAATTTGGGGGTATTTATGAGGGTTTTGGAAGAAATGAGGAAATGTGGTAGAATAATGAGATGGAAATTTGGGAGAAAAAACGAAAATGGGTGGCATTAAGGGAATTTTGATAACATCTGAGAATATTTTGGATGTTGGGAATATTCAACTGATTTCCTAACAAATCCCGAGCGATCTAGGGGAATATTAGACTTATAATTATTGCAGTGATGATATCACTGATTTGACCTGTTTTAAATCTGTTACCTCCAACTGTTATTTCATGTTTACATGATTTTCAGACACTATCAGCAGCTGACCTACGTGACTCAGAACTCCATTGTGCCGAGATTGCAACAATCTTGGATGATTTGCTTCCTTTTTTTACAGGATTACGAGTATGCAGGTTACAATCATATAGCCTTCGACGTTGCAAATCACTTTTGTGAGATGGCTGCCAACTATCATACAGAAACACCTCATGTTATGGACTTCGATAAATACACAGGTGATGAAATTAGATTCTTCATGTATTGCATTCGTAAAAAAAATCATTCTCTACTGTTCTCTGCACTTGTATTAGGTCCTTAGAGTTAGATTTGGAAAGACTTCATTAAGGGCTTTGATTAAAGCATTGAATTACAATAGTTTAGAATATGGAAGTAACATATGATAAACAGCAAGAAAGCAAAACCTACTTGTCACTTCTCGTTAGAAACATCGTGTGAGAGAAGGATGTAAGTATAAAGAAGAAATCACGGTGAACTATAGAGGATAAGAGAGAGAGAGAGATACATACTTTTATTTACAAAATAAGGGAATTGGGCATTTTGTATATATGTATAAGCGTGAGTCAAGCAGTTACGGCGAAGCACCTGTGATGTAGTGGGACTCTTAAGAGTTAAGTTTGGAGAACAAGTAAATAGATTTAGAAGGGTAGGGCCTGCATAGATTCACTTTCAACTGTACCTCAATTGAGAGAGAAATTTTAGGGGTAAACCTATTTTGGTATGGCAAGTTGAACTTCTGTAAACCAATAGGCTATAACTGCTGAATAGCATGCATTACAAGAATATTCTTGCAGATCAGTGAAACAATGAGATAGTAGGGTGGATGCATCCATACAGCAAAAAGTATCACTTGTTCTGAAACATTGATACATTTCTAAAGCCAGCTTAACACTGTGTTCTTTACTCGTTCAACCTCTTAAATTTATTAGGACAAAATGATTTTTTTGGTAATTGTAAGATCTGAAACACATTTAAATTTTTGTAACATTGTGCAGGTTGCATTACAACCAAGGAGCTGGGGACAGTGATAAGATCCTTGGGACAGAACCCCACAGAGGCGGAGCTTCAGGACATGATCAACGAGGTTGATGCTGATGGAAATGGTACAATCGACTTCCCTGAATTCCTCAACCTCATGGCACGTAAGATGAGGGACACCGACTCCGAGGAGGAGCTCAAGGAGGCTTTCCGTGTGTTCGACAAGGACTAGAATGGTTTCATCTCTGCTGCTGAGCTACGTCATGTCATGACAAATCTTGGTGAGAAACTTACTGATGAGGAGGCTGATGAAATGATTCGTGAGGCTGATGTTGATGGTGATGGACAGATCAACTATTAGGAATTTGTCAAAGTCATGATGGCCAAGTGAGTGAAACTAAAATGGAAATGGTGATAAAAGGAAAATATTTCAGATAATTTTTATCATGAGAATTTTAATTATCCTCTGGGGAATTTATTTGATATTTCTAAAAGGGGAAGGTACAAAAGTCTAGTCTCTCTCAATCTCTTTGGTTATGTAACCAGTTTTCTTCTGAATTGTTTTGTCAAACTCTTGGATTCACAATATTTTTTTCTTTGGTTTTTCTTCGTATTGAAAACTTGGAAGAAAATATTATCTTCTCTGTGGCTCAATATTTGGTTGAAAGTACCGATTTCCAGATATCTATATTCATTTGGATGTGATTGTATGCACTGCAAAGCTTAGCATATCTCATTACTGATATACTTCGTATATTTCTGGCTTCTTGAACCCCTTGGTGTGGCCTGGCTCGGGCTATGAAAAATTTGAGCTTGACTTAGGCCACCTAAAGTAGTGTGAGCTTGGTTTGAATTGGTCCGGCATGACCGGCTTAAGTAGATTATCATTGTCTAATAATCTTTTACCTTATTTGAGATTCTGATAATAATTAGGGATGTCTTGTTGTTAAATCATTCAGACAAAGGCACATGAGGAACGAGGCGAAGAGTGGAAGAAGTGGTGGTTTTGAAACAAAGAAAAGCAAGAGAGAGCGGGTTCGCTCACACTGCGATTCTCTGAATATCGACAACAAAAAATTGAATGGTTTCTTACATTTGCTTTCCTACAAAATGTGAAAGAATACATAACCTATCCTTTTGATTCTACAAAGCAAGTAAAATGATATGTTATTATCTGCTTTTGCTTTTCTTCAATTATCTACTTTTCCTCTCTAATGCAATAAGTAAGATGGTGGATTGAGAATAAAGAAGCATCTCCATGACCGAATCCTTTATTATTTGCGTTCAACTATAGTTGCAAATCTATTGAAATGAACCTGTCCTGCCCCATTCACAAGTGGAGTTTGGCTTTCCGTACGAGCAGTAGTTTTAGAGTTTACGGTTAAACTGGAGCTCAAGTTTTTCCACCATAAAAGTTATGAGTTCCTGGTCAGTTCACTCATCGAAAATGCAATGAGCACTCTAAATACAATCATATCAACTTCAATGACCAATAAACTTTATTAATGGATGCATCCGAAAATAAAAACCAACTTGGCGCCTGAACCGACAATTTGGATTCCCTAAGCTATAGGTACAAGGTGGGAGATAGTAAAGCCTGCATTATTATGAATTGATGTGTAAAGCCTGCATAAAAGAAAAGAATCATAAAGTCCCGGTCAGTTGGGATATATAAGTTTGGCAAAGTACTAATATTCGTTATTGAGAATGCCAATATACTCTTCAATATAATGGGATAATCATAAATATTATCATGCTATGCCTATAAGTTCATCTAATTTTCGCGGTAAATTAGCCATTCAATTTTCTTTTATCATCTAGTTGCCTGGCATGTTTAGCGTAGTCTTCATAATCCTTCAGTATCAGCTTGCCAGCCTTTCCGTTCAAAGCTGACTCGGGATATGGTTCTATTAATAGACACCTCACAACCTAATATCATCATAAACAGAGAAGCATCAAAATAAAGCAGACAAATAGGAGATGTTCCAAGTTGATTATTTATTTATTTTTATTTTTATTATATATTGCAAAGTTCTTGCTATTGGTGTATGGTTAATGTACTGCACGGTTTGGTATAAAGTCCCGATATTACAAGATGCATTGTAAAATTGGGCTCTTTGATCCTTGTATTGACATATTTCATGATCACTTGTCAATGCAGGGTGCCTTGAGTACTTCGCTAGTCATCGTCTTGGGAAACTGCAGCAAGGAATGCAAGAGAAACTGCGCAAGTACGTGAAAGATGGAAATCTGCAAAAGATGTTGCCAAGAAAATTATAAGCGCACTTCAAACACAACTTTCACGTACATTTTCTCGTAAGAAATCTGCAAGGCAACTCGAGAAAATGAAGTTTTCGGGTCAACTTAAAACAGGGCCAGATGATGCCATAATACCCTCAGGCCCCAACAAACTCCTTCAGGGTCAAAGGCAAAGGAAAAAGAACCAAGTAACTTCACTAAGACTAGCATTCTGATGAATCTAAACACTTTCTTTTGTACTTGAAGGTAATCGTGGAGAAAGCGGAAAGAAGTGATATTCAGAACATTGATAAGAAAAAGTAAGGAATTACTGCCTTCTCACATCTGCTTTTACTCTGACAGGTTTTCTTCATTTACTAGGGATGTGTTGAGTATTTGCTGATTTGCAGTCCATGTTTTCTCCACCATGATTTGCAGAATACATGGACCCTTACAATAATCTAAGTAGTACTCTAGACGCTAATCTGTAGTGACATACTTAAGAAAATCTTTGAGTTGGTTTTGTTAACTGCAGGTACCTAGTTCCAGCTGACTTGACAGTAGGACAATTCGTCTACTTAATCAGAAAGAGAATTAAATTAAGTGCAGAAAAGGCAATATATATTCATATTTGTTGACAACGTTCTCCCATCCACAGGTACTTATAAACAAAATCCTTGATTTTTTTTGTTTACGACTTCGAACTCCTTCAATTTGCTCTTTTTTCGTAGCCTTTACGGGTTTGCTACTGCAGGGGCAATAATGTCTGCGATTTACGAAGAGAAGAAAGATGAAGACAGACGGGTTTCTCTATGTTACTTACAGTGGGGAAAACACATTTGGGTTTGAGATTCTGCCATAGTCCGAAGTTTGTCTGTCTCCTGTTTTCTTTTCTTATCTTCAAAGTCAGTATCCCATTACGATGCATTAGTAGTACATATATGCACACACATAAAGACCTCCCCCAGTGGTTAAGTTGTACAGTCATTATGTATATTTTCTCATATATTGTTGCCTTAAATAAGAAAATTCTTTTCTGCCTATAGTTAGTACAAATGTGTATTATTGCTTTATTCAGTCCCTGCTTTGTTGATTTTTATAACCTGAATAATTTCTGCACCCCAACAATTGAAATTGCATTTGACCTATCTGCAGTGCAAATATGTCGTTACTTCATTGCAACATTGCCATTTAGGACTATATCATACAGGAGTAGCTATCACTACTTCAAGCTCAATGTCAAATGTTACTACAAAGTGTGATATACTTCAATTGGCAGAAAAACTGGGTTAGAGGGGGATACCACAAGTACTATTAGGCCGAAAAAGCCGGGTTGGAGGGCGATATTAAACCTCCCTAGTTAAAAAGAAATTTCTTCTTTTTATTCCTCAAATCAAGCTTTTCAAATACCTTAAGAGCATCCACAGCAGCCAGCCTCTTTGGAAAGATAGAAAAGATAGGGAGGGGAAGGGGTGGTGACATGTACTTCCAAAAGAAAGAAAAGACAGGGAGGGGTGGTGACATGTACTCCTTTAATTCATGTTTTAAATCAACGAACTCCCTAAAAAAAGAAAAGGGAGTTAAGTAATTTTTTATTAGAAAAGTAGTAGAACCACTTTCCAATTCCAGTAATTACAGGGAGGCTTCTGTGGATGCTCTAACAAATCTCTTAACGGAACAACTACTAAAATTTAGGAAAATTCATCTTTAAAGGACGGGAGAGGGGAACGACCGTGGACATGTCCTATCATAATTTCTCTCATATGGCGTTGGGTATTACTTCCCTTCTCCTTCTTAGTCTGGCCATGCTTACATGCAGTGGCAGTGCCCGCCCATTCTTCGTCACTAGGGAGCCCGGTAGACAAGAGGAAAGTATAAACCTTAAGACTACATTCCTGTTAATACCAAAACTTTTTGTGTCTGAAGGAGCCGAGAAATATGAGATCAATGAGAGCCGGGGTGACGCAACTCCTCAGAAAGCAGAGAACACTGAGGCACTTCTAAGTAGTATGGATACATTACAAGGAATAAATTCAGACGGTGTTAAAATAAAGTACGTTATTTCACGTGTTCTTCTTGCTGAGACAAAAAATCCTGACTTCAACTTAGATTATGCGCCAGCCTTGCCAGACCCTCCTTCCAACAACTACTGAACAACACCTTATACCCACAAAAATGTGTTAATTCGAAAGATCGATATAATCTTGTGTTTGTGTCTAAAGTTGTCGAAAGAAGTGTTGTATTATCATACAATAACAATGATCAATAAATAAATGAGATTATACTAACCTCTTCTCATGCTCTCTGAAACTCCCCTGTTCTTGAGTGGAGTGAAAATCCCCTGTTCTTATGTAGCCTCCAAGAGGGATTTCCTCTCTATTTAATCTGATAGGGTTTGAGTGGTCTTCCCATTATACTCTCAAACCCTAATAAAGAGTAACACTAGGTCCCACCAACATTAACTTGGTGCAACAATTGGGCACAACTAATAACACATATATGCGATCTATTAACATGTGTGTTCCTGAACCGGAAGTTAAAACATTGAGTAGTGCCGGGATAGACAGAAAATCTAGCAATCTCCCACCGGCGCTAACTCAATTTTAAGAAAAATATGTTTAGCCTGATTCACGATTTTTATGAAAAGCGGATAGCCAATCTTTATTTTTAAAACCACACATGATAATTTCTCGAATGCAATATTAAATCGAACTTGACTGTCACTCTACGACTAAAAAGATGGCTATCACGGTTCACGGATAAATTTTGGTTAGGCCTTTGAGCACATGTCTAATTCATAGTGTAGACATCGGGCTAGCAACCTCAATAACTTTCAAGTGTAATTTCATTACTGGTTAAGTTTAGCGTGTGAATGACAAATATATACCTTAATGATGTGTTGGTACATTTCCATTAGTGTTCTACAACATGTGTTTACTAGACACATGTCATTTCAATACTTAGACAATCCGTCATGCGAAGACCATCGCTCATACTAAAATAAAGGCCAAAAGATGTGGAGCCTACCCATATCCAGCCCAAGCAAACTTGAGAAAACTTTAAGTATTCTATATAGGCACTTGATACTTAGACAACCGTCATGTGATGAAATTACTCGTATCTAAAACTTTATTGCAATTGCATAATTGAAACTTAATATGTGCATTTATAAAATAACGGATCTAAATATAATAGCAGCTAAATAATCAAAATCAAAGCTGAAATGTCGACCAAAATAATAACTGGGAATAACTCCCACATGGATAAAGAATCCTAGTGCAGCAGCAATAAATAAAACAATAATTACTCCCACGTAAAAGAGCAATCCTCAAAGAGACTCTAGCAGTAACATGTCCCTTGAAGGATGGTATTGAAAGTCCCTTAGTAAGCGGATCAACAATCATCTCCAGTGTCGACAAATGAGGAATCTCGATAATCTATTATTGTACTTTATCAATGACAATGTGATACTTAATATCAATATACCTGTTATCCATAGTCACATTATCATTCTTAACATACTTGATGATAATCTCATTGTCGTAAAATACTCGCAATGGTCTAAAAATCGAATCAATAACCTTCAGCTCAAAAATAAACTGTTTGAGCCATGCAGCCTGTCGGGAAGCCTCATAGTAAGCCACATACTCTGCTTTCATATTGGAGGAAGCTACAAGAGACTGTTTGACACTTCTCCACGAGATGGCGCCATGAGCAAACATAAAAACATAACCAAAAGTAGACTTCTTGTCATCTTTATCCCCAGTAAAATCTGAGACAGAGTAGCCCAAGACCATGAGCTCATCCAATCTCCTATAAATCAGTGTGTAATCTCTAGTCCTCTTCAAATAGTGAAGAACTTTCTTGGCTGCCTGCTAGTAAATAATAGAAGGGTTCTGTTGGTACCTTCATAATATCCCAACAACAAAACTGATGTCGGGTCTCATGTATATCATGCCATACATGAGGCTACCAACAACTGATGCATACTCCTTAGTGATGTCTGAAGAAACTATCTCGTACGTTTTCATTTTCCTGAAGATATCTCCCTTCACAACAGAGACTTCACCTACTTTGTAATCCTGCATGCCATACCTCTTTAAAGCTTTATCAATATACGCACTCTAAGATATGCCAAGTATCTTTCTGGGTCTGTCTCGCTCAATCTTGACCCCAAAAACATAACTGGCATCTCCCATATCCTTCATATCAAAATACTAAGATAAGAAGGCTTTCGTCTCCTGAAGAAACCAGACGTCACTGTTAGCAAGTAAAATATTGTCGATGTACAAAACCATAAATGTAAAACATCTCCCACTCTGTTTGACGTATATATAATGATCTATTTTACACTCAACAAAACCATGGTTCGAAACCACCTCATGAAATTGTAGGTATCACTGCCTAGACGCCTGCTTGTGACCGTAGATAGAGCGATTAAGCTTACAAAATTGTCGAACCTTCCCTTCGGTCTCAAAACCTTCGGATTGGTGCATATAAATCTCATCGTTGAGACATCCATTAAGAAAATCTGTCTTGAAGTCTATCTGATGAAGCTCCAAGTCAAAATGCATCGTAAAAGCCAAAATAATCCATAATGAATCCTTCTTCAAAATTGGTGAGAAAGTATTTATCAAAGTCAATTCCTAGACGCTGCTTGAAACCTTTTGCAATAAGTTTTGCTTTGAAACGCTGAACCATTCCTTCAGAATCACGTTTGGCCTTAAAGATCCATTTGCATTCAATTGCCCTAGATCCTTCAGGTAAAGGTATCAACTCCCACACAGAGTTGTGAGACATAGAATTCATATTCTCTGTCATGGCATTACGCCACTGATTTGCAAAACTACTTGCCATAGCCATAATGAAAGATATTGGATCCTCAAAATCAAATAAATCACCTTCATCTAAATAAAGATGATAATTTAATGAAATGGCTGAACGCGTTTCTCTAGAGGATCTCCGAGTAGGAGCAAGAGGCTAGACTAGAGGTAGAATAACAGGGAGCTAAACGGAAGTGGGTGGAGGAAAAATTTGAGTAAAAACCGGTGCTACGATGGGGTCTAGAACTGGGCCTGGAACTGTACTCGTCACAATGTCAATATCAAATAAACGCTGAAGCATAACAATACTGATCAGAATAGCAGTTGGACTCTAAGTTTTAGAACCCTCCACAAAGACAACCTCTCTATGAATAGTATTGGTAAAGTAATTTTCCTCCTCTATGAAATGGGCCTGAGCACACTCAACAATCTCCATGGGTCAAGAAGGACAATCAAACTTGGATCCTTTCGATTTCTCTGGGAAACCAATGAAGAAATAACTAATAGTCCTCGAATCTAACTTTATGATATTCGAGTTAAATAATTTTGCCTATGCAGAACAACCCTAAATACGTAAGTGATTAAGACTAGAATTTCTCTCAGTCCATAGATGATAAAGATTAACATGAACAGAACCAGAAGGAACTCGATTATGAATATAGACTGAATAACGTAAGCACTCTCCCCATAAATTCACAGGTAAATCAGTATGACATAACATGATGCGAACAATATTATGGTAAGTTTGATTACGGCGTTCACAAATACCATTCTGCTCTGGTGATTCAGGGGTAGTGTACTGGGCTATAATACTCTGATCCTTTAAATACTGATTGAATAGTCCTGAATGTTGATTGTCTTGATTGATCTTACCATAATACTCACCTCCTTGATCTGACCGGACAACTTTGATCTTTTTATCTAACTGTTTCTCAACCTCTAACTGGAATGCCTTGAATACATCAAGTGATGCAGACTTCTGATGGATAAGAAAAACGTATGTATAATGAAAGAAATCGTCAATGAGGTGATAAAATATTGATGACCACCGCGGGATGGAATATAAAAGGGTCCACATATTTATTTGTATGAATCAGCTGTAAATGGTCAGTGCTACGAGTGGATTCAAATTTCATGATCTTGGTCAATTTTCCATGAATGTAATTGACGTAAGTCTAAAAATGATATAAGTCTAAAATCCCAAGAACCTCATCTTGAACCAGAATCTCTAACCTCTATCTAAAAATATGTCATACTTGTTTGTGCCATAACATCGAAGATTGCTCAAAAACTCTGGAGCGTTTAAAAGTAGATGAAATATTAGTCTCAACAGATAAACATAATAGAGATGTCTCAAATGAATGATCAAGAGATAAACGATATAACCCATCAACTAGTAGACCAAAACCAATAATGGAATTCTAATGAATAATGTCAAAACCACCATGTTTAAAATTAAAAAAATAACTGAAAGAGTACAACCGAGAAACTGAAACTAGAGATCGTCTTATCGAAGAAACATAAAAGGTGTATGTTAAATTTAAAGTTACACCCGTATCTAAAACTAAGCGAAAAATGCCAACGAACTCAATGGGAAGGCTTTTAGAATCTCCCAAGAAAACCTGCTCCTCAGGCCTTACCGACCGCCTGCTGATGAACCCCTGTAGAGAATTTAAAATGTGAACAGTTGCCCCATAATTTAACGACCAAGAGTTGGTGGAAACTTCAACCAAATTGGATTCAAAACAAACATAAATGTATGAGCGCATATTTCTATTGCCATCATACTTCAGCGATAAAAGCTGAGATAAGTTACTGTACTGCCTTCCCTTGACGCAACCTTCGAACTGTTTCTTAATGACATCTAACAGTTCCTTTGCGGTACCTTTCTTAGTGATACCGCCCTTGATAATAGGATCGATGGAAGAACGAATGATGAGATTTGCCATTTTATTGGCTTTGACCCATTTAGCATAAGCCACTTTCTCAACATCAGAAGAGGTATCCGTGAGATCCGTAGGTTTTGTTCCATTGAGAACAAAATTAAAATCAAGGTAGCCTAGGGAAATCTAGATTTTGAGCATCCAGTTGGAGTAGTTAGAGTCCGTCAAGGTCTCAATATTTGTCAGTTGGTTCTGGATCATAGGGTCCATGCTGCATGAACCAAAGACTTATATTAGGACGTGTAAAAATTAATTTTTTTATGCAAGTTTAACTTGATATGTAAAAGATCTATAACTTGATATCTTTAATCTCGATCCTACCCGGGGTCAGGATGGCCGAGTCAGAGTGTATATAATATTTAAGGTATTGACTTTTCACTCTGCGGGTATAGCGATGTATTATCGAATCCCTCCTTTGGGTAGTGATTTGATATTCATTGTCCCCTAGTTGGTGATCACTCGCGCTCAAGACTAGACTGACCACTTACAGTTTGACTCGAGACACTTCCTCATCTTTGGGCCGAGGGTTATCATCATCTCCCCGTACCGTGTAGCCTATCTTGACCCACTAATTAATTAGAAGTTTCTTTGCCTCCTTTGGGTGGTCTAATTATTTCGAGTTTAATTAGTGCAAATTAGTTTTAACGAGACTTTACGAGAGTCTTAACATTAGGAGAAATATTCAACTCCATGGACAAAACTCCTTTAGGTATATTTGCCCATTTTATATCCCACCTTCCTAACGACTACTTAATCTCACTTAAACCCCATTGGAAATCCTTGGGCATTAAATCCCATTATCATTAATGATTTACTGCTTCAATTACTGAAATAGATTTAGATTGAGGGTTTCACTTTCAGTGGTTTACCCTTAGAGTTATGTTTAATTTATAATACAAAGAGTTTGTGTTTTCTAAAACACTTTAGCATAATGTAATCTTATCTAGCTACTGTTAGGATTGAGATCAGGCAGTCTTTAGCTTTACTAGATCTTCAGTTGGCTGATCCTTATCTTTAATACCCCCCTTCAAGGAATTCATGGGCGTAGAGCAAACGCTTAACTTGTAACGAATTCTATGAAAATAATCTTAAGGTAAGGCCTTTGTAAAGATGTTGGCCAATTGGTGAAAAGATGGAACGAATCGAACAACTAAGGAGCTGGCAACAACTTTCTCATGAACAAAGTGATAATCGATCTCAATATGCTTAGCCCGAGAATGGAGAACTAGATTTGAGGACATGTATGTTACACTTATATTATCACAAAAAAGAATGGGTGATCGCTCCAATCGAATGCCTATATCATGCAACAAGTAGGAAATCCAAGTAAGATCAGCTGTCGCAACCGCCAAAGCTCAGTATTCAGCTTCCGTACTTGAACGGGAAACTGTTGGCTACTTTTTAGCGCTCCAAGATATAAGACTTGATCCAAAGAAGATCGCAAACCCAGATGTCGAGCATCGTGTATCGAGGTAACCTCCCCAATCTGCATCACAAAAACCAACAAGACGACGATGTCCAGATGCAAGAAAGGGAATATTAAAGTTGAGAGAGCCCTTAAGATAGCGTAAAATATGCTTGACTGCAACAAAATGATCATTTGTGGGCAAATGCATGAATTCGCACACTGCATTGACATTATACGTAAGATCTGGTCGTGTGAGAGGGAGGTATTGTAAAACACCCACCAAACTCCGATAAAGAGTTGGGTCATGAAACAAAGATCCAGATTGCTAAAATTTGAAGTTGGTGGATAAGGGTGTCCGCACAAGTTTTCAATCAATCATATTTGCTCGTTTAAGAAGATCACAAGCATACTTGTATTGACTTAAGGAAATTCCTGATGAAGTAGTTATAATTTCAATGCCCAAAAAGAAATGAAGAGGACCTAAATCCTTCATAGAATATTCGCGACCAATAACCAAAATAAAGTCACGAAGGAGATCGCCATTATCACCTGCTAAGATAATATCGTCGACGTAGAGAAGCAAAATAAGTCGTCAACGTGATGAATGGAATAAGAAAATTATGTTATCAGTGTGACTGCAATAGATCCCATATCTCAACAAAAAACTACTAAACCTGTCAAATCATGCTCTTGGGGCTTGCTTTAGTCCATAAATGGTTCGACGAAGATGGCAAACATAATTAGGATTCCTTGAATCTAGAAATCCGGGCAGTTACTCCATATAAACTTCTTCTTTTAAATGCTCATGCAAGAACGCGTTCTTAACGTCCAACTGTCGAAGCGGCCATTAAAACATAGCATAGCCAATGATAAAAGCAAACGGATGGTTGTGGCTTTTACAACTGGACTAAATGTTTCTTCGTAATCGACTCCGTGGATTTGAGAGTAACCTTTCGCTACGAGGTGAGCTTTATATCTTTCAATTGACCCATCTGGTTAAAATTTTGTTCGAAAAACCCAACGAGAACCAACGACATTCATATTTGGTGTTCGTCGTGTCAGACTCCATGTATGATTTTGGTACAAGGCAGAAAGTTCTTCCTCCATGGCAGCTTTCCAATGTGGTATTTTAAGTGCTGTACGATAGGACTTTGGTTCAGAAGATGCATCTAAGGCGACAAGCAAACTGACTATTGGAGGTGATAGATCTGTGACCACACGATTAACAACCGGGTAAAGTGTCGAGAGCAACCCCTTATTCGTAGAGGAATGGGATTGACTTCGTGTAATCATCTCGTGCTTAGGATAATATTTTTGGCGTCGGATCGATTTGTTTAACGTCTGAACAGGTGAGTCATTTGGTGGAACGAGAGGCAAATCAACAGAAAGTGTACCACTTTTTATATTTAGAGGAGCCAAAGGTAATTGATCTAATGTACTCATATTATTGAGAGATGAATCCCCCCTTGAATCAGATGCCTCTTGAGATATATCATAAGTTGGAGAAGGTATGTCATGGGATATGATAATGGGTAGATCACCTGAACTTGTTTTTGGATGTGGAGCTTCATTATAACTTGGTTCTGGAGAAGGTACAAGAGATGACTTCAAGTTTGAAGGTTCAGGGCATGGAGGTGAAGTAGCACGAGATGTAGGATTTAGTGTTAATGGTTCATTGGAGGTATCGACTTCATCGTGAAAAGAAACAAAATCATCCAAAGGCATACTCAATAAAGAATCATTGGATACACAAGGAAATGCAGTTTCATAAAATATTACATGGCGCGATACATAAAGTCAGTCGGTTGGACGATGCAAACAACAAAAACCCATATGAATGGCACTGTAACCTAGAAAAATGTAAGGGAGGCTTTTTGGAGAAAGTTTGTTATCAGGATAATCACGCAAGTAGGGAAAGCAAAGACATCCAAAAGACCACAAAAACGAATAATCAGGTGTCTTACCAAACATAACTTCAAAAGGAGATGAGTTTTGAAGTACCTTTGTAGGCAATCGGTTGATAACGTGAACAGCCGTGGAGAATGCTTCAACCCAGAGGTTGGTGGTGACTTTGCTATGAAACATAAGGCTAAGCCCTGTCTCAGTTATATGACGATACTTCCGCTTGGCTCTACCATTTTGGGCTTGTGTGTAAGGACATGAAAGTTGCTTATGAATTCCACAAAAAGAGAGATGGTGAAGAAACTTGGTACCACCGTCGTATTGAAATATTTTTATTTTAGAATCAAATTGATTTTCAACAAACTTCTGAAACTTGAGAAACAAGGATAAAACTTAGATTTGTGTCTCATTGGGAAGAACCAAGTAAAACGACTGAAATCGTCAATAAAAATAACATAGTATCGATACTTTGAAATAGATAACATTGATGAGAGACCCCAAAGATCACAATGGGTTTTTATAAATGGTGATGTGCACCGCTTTTCATTCAGATTAAAAGGGATTTTATGAATTTTTCCCAATTGCCAAGCACTACATAATGGAAAGGAAGAACTATCGGTGTTAGGCAGACTAACAAGTTCAATTTTGTCACGTTTATTGAGAAGTTCGACTATCATTAATGAGGGATGTCCCAATCTATGGTGCCAACGATTTGAAGATGCCTTGTGCGAAGATAGTTGAACGGATAGCATAGCTTCTTTATTACGACTAAGAGCATAGAGATTATGTTTCCTATCACCTGTCCCTAGCATTCTCCCGCTCATCCGATCCTTAATGACAAAACCAGTTGGTAAGAATTTAAAAATACAATCAGAATCGGTGGTAAATTGATTCACGGAAAGTAAATTCTTTTGAATTTTAGGAACAAGTAACACTCCACGTAAATGGATATTACCTGTAGGAGTAGGAATATTTGTTGAACCAACATGTAAAATTGAAAGGGGTGCACCATTACCAACGATAACTTTATCATTACCAAAATATGGATGGGCATGAGTAAGGTTACCCGGGTCCTTAGTCATATGAAATGTTGCACCAGTGTTCGGATACCATGATGAATCACGGCGATCATTGATAGTCATCGCTGCTAAAGCTTGAGGAGTACTTGAATTTTGATAGGCAGGATCATGTTGGTGGTAGCATTCAGATATTGCATGGTTACGACGTCCACATATCTTACAACTCGGTCGGGTATCATTTGAAGGATTTTGTGGGCGTGCATGATTATAACTCCCTTGTTGATTTGAATAATTTACCTATCGATTAGATCGTCCTCCTCGAAAGCATCCTCCTCGAGATCGTCCCCCTCGAAAGCGTCCTCCACGAAAGTTGTTGTTTGAACTATAGTATTGCATAAAAAATATAACATCACTTCCTGATGGTTTATTCATTTCAGCAGCTTAAAGACGTAATTCATGGCTTAGGAGGTGAGGAACATCCTGAGGATATGAAGGGAGAAAATCCCTTATGATCATACTTGTCACAAAAACATCGTACTCCAGACCAAGACCTTGAAGTAACCAATACACCTTTTCTTCTTCATCTGGACTTTGGTCTATTACCGCGAGAAAATCCGATATTCCCTTGAACTTTTGAAGAAAATCCTTTATGGAGTCTGAACCGCGCTGAATGGTTTGTAGCTCGTGTCGTAGTTGCAAGGCTCGAGGCTTTGAAGGTCTTGCATAAGTCTCGAGCAACACGTCCCATACTTCTTTTGATTTTGCAAATCCGATCGTCTCGCCAAGAACTTCTTTAGAAAGAGTGTTAATCAAGCTCATCACCATTTGATCAGTAGTTTCCCATTTTGTTAACTCGGGATTGATCTCTTCTCTACCATCTTGGGAGGTGATCATCCTTTAATCCACAATTCGATTGAGAAGCTCTAGTTAGTAGGAAAGTATGAAGAACGCCAAATTAGATGGGAAAAATAAAAGATTCAATTGTATAAACAAAGTAATTATAATGAATAAACTCTAAACCCTAAGCTTCTTCCTTAGAACTTATGTCTAGATCTAACCTTGAAAAGAAATAACCTAAGTCCCCTTTATATACTAGGGAACTTAAAATACTAAAAAATGCATCTCGAGGCAAAACACCCCTCAAAAATACAATTACCGCCTAAAGGAAAATGGCTGAATCGTACCTCTGTTCGAACAAAATTAGTTTATGTTGGAATAAAATAAATATATTCGAATAGAATAAAAATTTATTCGAATAAAACACCTCAGGCATAAATACCAAAAATTATTCGAATTGAAATAAATTTATTCGAATATAATAACTCAGGCTGAAAAGTATAACAACTTGAAAACTTCATGTCTTCTTCAGATCCTCCTGGATCATGGCTCCCCCTTTAAGAGCCTTGAGCTCCTGCTCAAGCTAGAACTGGAGATGTGGGAATGTGGCGATGCCCAATTCCCTGCTGTACCACTTCGACTTACTCGGTAGCTGACCCTTCTTCCCAACTCAGAACGATTCAATACTACCCCGTCTTGTAGCATGAACCTTCATCTCTAGAATACCATCCTTCGACAACGGATTTTCTCTTTCCATCCATAAGTCATCAACTGACGGTAGGTGAGTATCGATTGCAGAGTTGTCATCCAAAAGAGATGGCTCAAACAGCTTCAAATGCTCGGCATTAATCACCGAATACATCTTCATGTAAGGTGGAAAATCTAACTGGAATGCATTATCACTAATCTTCTTGAGTATCAAAATGGACCATAACGGATAGGTTTGAGCTTCTTACCTTTCCCCCTTAAGCCATTCCTTACCCAAATGCAACCAAGCGAGGTCTCCCTCAAGAAAAGTATACTCAACCCTATACTTGTCGCGGTGAGCTTTATACTTCGCTTGAGTCTTCTTCAACTGAGCTTCAACCACCTTATAAACCTTGTTGATCTTCTCAATGAAACGCTGAGCTTTAACCTGCTCCTCTTCCTCCTTCCCTGACACCGTCTTGTCACCAAGACTAAATGCCAAATAATAAGGGCTTTGCGGCAAGTACCCCAAACAAACTTCAAAAGAAGACTTCAACGTGGAACCATGAATCTCCCGGCTGAACGCAAACTGAAGGTACGGTAAACTCTCATCCCAAGTCTTAGGATGCTTAGAATGGAATCCATGTAATTAATGTACCAAAGTGCGGTTAATGACCTCTGTTTTCCCATTTGTCTGCGGATGAAAAATGGTACTTCTCTTCAACTTAGTGTACATCATCCCCCATAGAAATCTCCAAAAATGCCCCAAAAAGTGGCTATCCCTATCAGAAATAATAGAAGAAGGGAGCCTGAAATACCTCCAGACGTTTCTAAAAATAATCACGCTCCTCCTTCCTCTATGACCGTCTTCTGGCATGGAATTAGAACAATCATCTTGCTGAATCGATCAACCACCACAAACAAATAGTCATTCTTACACTTGGTCATGGGCAAACCACCCATAAAATCCATCAAAATGCTCTCCCAAGGTCGACTAGGAACTGACAATGGTAAGTACAGTCCTGTCTTCCTATTAGAAGGCTTCGATGTGTTACATAGCACGCAACCACAAACCACACGAGCAACATCCACTTGCATCTTCAGCCAATAGACATAACGCCGCAAATTCAAAATAGTCTTCTCCCCCCCCGAAATAACTTGCCACCCGAGAATAATGTGCCTCTCAAATCCACTGCATACGGTCTCCACCTCCTGGAATACATAGTTAACTGCCCCTGTAAATTAAACCATCCTTCATAACATACTCGCAAGTCTTGCCCTGTAACAACTTCTCGTGAATCACACTGAGCTCCTTGTCGTCATCATACCCAGAAATGTACTCAAAAGGAACAATCGGCTAGATCTGCATAGCTACCAACAAAGCGGAAATAGTTGGTAATGGGGGTCAAGATAACAAATCAACCATCTTGTTGTCCGCTCCTTTCTTATAATTAATCAATAAAGTAAACTGCTAAAGGTACGATATCCACTTCATATGGTGAGCTTATTGAAGCTTGGACTGCGTAGATAAGAACTGTAACGGCTTGTGATCGGAATGTACCACAACCTCCTTATCTAATAAGTAACTCCGCCAATGCTTCACTGATTGATATAATGCATAAAACTCCTTATCGTAGGTAGGATAGTTACGTACTGCTCCTGTAAACATCACAGAATGGTAAGCAATCGGCTTCCCATCCTGTAAGAGGATTGCCCCCAATGCATAGTCTGACGCATCTGTCTCGACCTCAAAAGGCCGCTACAAATTAGGCAATACTAACACTGGTGCATCCGTAATTTTTCGCTTCAGTAATAGAAAAGTTTTCTCATGGTGCTCTTCCCACACAAACTGTACTCCGGTCTTCGTCAAAGAATGCAACGGTGCGACAATTTGAGAAAAATGCCGAATAAATTTTCGTAAGTACTGATAAGAACCAATAAAACTCCTCACTTCTGTCACTGTACGGTGTCTAGGCCAATTAGTAATGACCGAGACTTTTTTTGGATCTGCCTTAAGCTCGCCGCCACCAACAATAAAACCCAAATAAACTAACTCCCGTTTCCCAAACTCATACTTATTCCCGTTCAGAAAAAGCTATTGTGATCGCAACACGCCCAATACTTTACGTAAATGCCCAAGATGCTCTTCCTATGTACGACTATATATCAAGATATCATCCAAATACACAATCACAAAATCGTTAATAAACGTACGAAGTACCGCATTCATTAGCCGCATAAATGTCACCGGAGCATTGTATAACCCAAAAGGCATCACCAACCACTCAAATAAACCCTGTTTGGTCTTGAACGCTGTCTTCCAAGTATCCTCATCCCAGATTCTAACTTGATGGTAACCCGACTTAAGATCCATCTTGGTGAAAAATCGAACCGTCTGCAACTCATCTAAAAGTTTGTCAATCCATGGAAGAGAATAATGATTCTTCACTATGATCTTGTTCAACGCCCGATAATCCACACACATCCTCCAAGTCCCATCCTTCTTCGGCACCAGTAATACCATCGATCCACAAGGCGAGCAACTCGAATTAATAACTCCTTGCTCCAGGAGTTCATGTACCTGTTTCTTGATCTCATCAGACTCAATAACAAAAGTCCGATATAAACCAATATTGGGTAGTGGCTCATCATTCACCAAGGTGATATCATGCCCCAAATCCCTCTTACGCAGAATCCCTTATATTCCCAGAAACAAGTCTTCATAATCCTCTTGCAACTCCCCTATATTAGTTTGTTGCTTAAGAAACATTGCCAAGGTAGACAATACTGTAGCCGACCGACCCTCTTGAATTGGTCGCACCAACAACAAAACAAATTTGCCCCTCGCATTAACCAACCTCTTCGCCTGAGTCACCGTTACCAAATTACTGGTAGTGATATGTTCCTTGCATGCATTAATATGAAACTCAGTCCCATCCTTCACCAAACAATACTTGCGAGCACGGTGGTAAATGATTGCATCTCAGTTCCAAAGATAAGAGCTACCCAAAATGACTTGACGCGCGTCCTGCGGAACCACCTCACATATCACTTCGTCAATGAACTTCTCAGTAATCGCAAACTTGAACGTACACTGCTTAGTGATCTTCAATTCAACATCTTTTTGAATCCACCCGAAACCATATGGCTTAGGATTAGCCATAGTAGCCAAACCCATCTTCTTCACCACCGCCTCAGAAATTAAATTCTTATGACTACCCGGATTAATAATGACCTCGACTAAGCTTTGCTTCACCTGAATACTGACAAAGAATAACTCTTCCCGACTCGCCTCATCGATAGCCAGAGGTTGCTTGAACATTAGAGTAAGCTTAAGATTTGTCTTATCTAAATCTGGAAGATCCACAATCGCTGCGGCTAGTGCACATTTCTCTTTCTTGCCTTTCTCCTCCTTTGGCCGAAGCTCCGGGTAAAGTTTCCTACATCTATCTAAATTGTGCCCATTAGCCTTGCAATGAATACAGATAGTCCCCTTGAATGAAGACCCCTCTCCTTTGGACTCCCCTTTCTGATCAAACTTCCAATTAGCCTTGTACCCCGACTTGCCCTTGTCGTCTTTCTGGTCGCTTTTCAAGTACTTGCCTTCAATGAAAATTACTTTAACGGCAGTACCCTCAATATTCGCCACATTGAAGAGCTTTAATTTTATTCTAATAGACTCCGACAAACCCCCCGTATACTTTATAAACACGTCGTACTCATCCATGTCACCAACGCTTGGCTATGAAACTCCGTAGTGAATTATTGTTCGAATTGCCCAAACCTTTGGCGCAAATTGTGCCATTTCTACTACCGCTCCAGTTCATACCTAATTGGATAAAATTGCTTCCTTACCAATACCTTGAATTCCTTCCAACTCAGACTTCCGACATCATGTTATTTTTGATAGGATTTCCACCACGTTAGTGAGTGATTTATAAATTTCAAAGTAGAGAAACAAATCTTCTAAGCGTTGGAATACTCATCAATAAAAAAATAAGACTCTAACCTATCTAACCAATTATCCATCTTCTCGGCATTAATCGAACCGTCGAATACCGAAATTTTAATCTTAAAGCCAATACGAAGATTACGCATATGATTCTTTGACTTACCAAAACCTAGATGCTCCTTAACGGAATCAGCATTACTAGAATCACTAACCATCCCAGCATTATCAACGTCTCTATCCCCTTCCATAACTTATTTCCTCCTCGAGCGGCCTCGTCGATGAGGGCGGCCTCGCCGTGTCGCCAAAGTGGAAGCCTTCGCGAAGGTCGTGAGACGCAACTGTTCTACCAACTCCCCTATAGTAGAAGTTAGGTCAGAAACTATTATTTCCAAAAGCGTTAGTCGATCGTTGGCCTCGTCCATCTCCAAATCGTCCTTCTTCTTCAAAATAGGTTTGCAACGAATCTTCAACGGACTCACTAGCTTCTTCTTCGTTTGCTTGAGATGGTCACGTGTAGAGACCATAAACCACAATCAACCCCTGAAGATCATAACTGGAAAGCTGATACCACTTAATCCATAATACGATTGAGAAGCTCTAGTTAGTATAAAAGTACGAAGAATGCCAAATTAGATAGGAAAAATAAGAGATTCAATTGTATAAACCAAGTAATTACAATGAATAAACTCTAAACCCTAAGCTTCTTCCTTATAACTTCTCTCTAGATCTAACCTAGAAAAGAAATAACCCAAGTCCCCTTTATATACTAAGGAACTTAAAATACTTAAATAAAGCATCTCGAGGCAAAACACCTCTCAAAAATACAATCACCGCCTAAAGGAAAATGGCTGAATCGCGCCTCTATTCGAACATAATCAGTTTCTATTTGAATAAAATAAATGTATTCGAATAGAATAAAAATCTATTCGAATAAAACACCTCAGGCAGAAGTACCAAAAATCTATTCAAATAGAAATAAATCTATTCGAATAGAATACCTTAGGCTAAAATTTATTCGAATAGAATCAAATCTATTCGAATAGAATATCTCAGGCTGAAAAGTTTAGAAACTTGAAAACTTCATGTTTTCTTCAGATCCTCTTGGATCATCCTTTGGGGAGGAGGAATTATACCGTCAACATACCCTAGTAAGTTGTGGCTTCCTAGAATAGGCGCAACTTGTTTCTTCTGCAATAAATAGTTGTGTGAAGGAAGCTTTACAAATACCATGCTTGCGAGCTGTGAAATTGATGAAGCGGGGTTGAGAGATGGAGAAGCAATAAAAGCTAGTTGATTGGCCATTTCAAAAATTTCTAGAGAATTTCATGTTGCAAAATAACCTTAGTTATCTGATACCATGAAAGAGATTTAGATTGAGGGTTTCATTTTCAGTGGTTTACCATTAGAGTTAAGTTTAATTTATAATACAAAGTGTTTGTGTTTTCTAAAACACTTCAACAGAATGCAATCTTATCTAGCTGCTGTTAGGATTGAAATCAGGCAATCTTTAGCTTCACTAGATCTTTAGTTGGTTGATTCTTATCTTTAACAATTACTCACTACTGATTTATTGTATAAAATATAACAATATTCACTAACTTTGGATAGTATCCAACTACCCAACATATTAACAATAAATCCACAGATGAAATAATTAAGACTTCTGCACATGCAAAACACCAATCTCGGTGCTTTTAGGATTAAAGAAACATATTAGGAACATAAAATGGAGAAAACTAACTCATACCTACATTCCTAAAAGTTTGCCAAATACAACGCAAATGCACAAAGAGAATTCACATCGAAAATTGCATAATCAAAATGAAAATGTGAAGTATCCTTTTGCACAAGGAACTAAACAAACACCTATTATTTCAGCTCAAAATATTACCCTTTCTATGAACCAACAGCCTGAATAAACTCAATATCCAAATTGAATTTCCCCCAATGTCGAAACCAGATTTAATCAAATTGGATTTCAGACTTAATCAGGAACATAGGATGATTACAGAAAACCCAACTCAGATTACAGAAAACCCAAATCTCTTCTCAAATCAAATTTGTAAACCCTAAATCTCTTCTCAAATCAGATTTGTAAAGAAACCCCAAATCTTTTTTCTCAAATCAGTTAAGAAAGTTTAGAATCCCTCCTTAAAACGATGTAGAAACTCTCTAATGGCCCAAAATCAGAATTGATAGACGTGAAATAGAAGAACGATTGTGATCAAAATCAGATTCAAAACCTGAAATCTTCATCTTCATCTTAGAAATCATATTACAGATTCGAAACCGTCCCACGAGATAGCCCAAACAATGGAAATCCGATTCGAAACCTAAAATCTCTTCGGTGAAATTGGAGAGAGAGAGAGAGAGAGAGAGAGAACCCTAAAATTTGGGGTGTGATGATTTTTAATTCATGAGAGACAGTGAGAGAGAGACTCGGTGAATATACACAGAGTTTAAAAAATTTCTTTTCCTTGTGAATAATGAACAAGAAACAACAATAAAGTACTCTTACAAAGCCATGAAAGTATCGAAACAATAAGATGTTTGCTCTCTTTATTGTAAACTAGCAATTGGGCACTCGCTGTCGCGTGTGCCTGCAGTCAGGGGCGGATTTAGGGGGGGGGGGGGCTAGGGGGTGTCTGATCCCTCGCCGTGTTCTTCGCCAAATTCTTCGGTGAGTAATTCCCCTATCTCCCTCGCTCATATTTTAGTTTGATTTCGGTTTGGGTAAACCCGTGTGATTAGGGTTTGTGATTATTGGGCTTTAGGGTTGGTGATTGGTGGGGCATTGGCTTGGATTGGCGTTGGCGGTGATTGGGGTTTGTTATGATATTGCAGAGTGTGATTGATTGTAGGTATTGGGTCTTTGATTGTGTTTGATTGTTGGCGGCGGTATTGAGTTAGGTTTCGGTGGTGGTGGTGTTTGAATACGTTTATCGCCGGTGTTGGGAGGTGATGCGTGATTGAATGTTGGCCGGTGGCGGTGGTTGCTTGGGTTGGGTTGTTGTGTTGGGTTGACTGTAGGTCCGTGGAATTTGCGGTTGGGTTGTTCCGTGATTTGGGTGGCTTATCCGCAAGATGCTGTCGTCGGAGCTTTGGGTTGCTGTGCTTGGATTGGATATTCCTCTAGAGCATTATATTTGATTACATGCGAGTTTTATCTTCCTTAATAACTTGACCATTATATTGATTTGTGAGTTATTGTATTGCATGGTTTATCATGCTTATTACCGTGATTATGTTAGTATATGGGTTAATTGCTTAAGACACATTCACGGGTTATCCGTTTGGCATACCTTAGACGAGAGTATTTAAGGGTTTGATAAATTAGTAAAACCCGAGATAGTTGTAAGTTTAGTTACTAGATAGAACCTGTAGGTTATGTTTAGTCATAGGTAATTGTTATCAGTTGTCATCGATGTGACGATAACTCATGAGATTCCTCTTAGACCGATTTCATTGAGGGTGGTTATCACGAATTTTTTCTTCGTTGAGGTCGAGAACAAAGGCATTTCTCAGTATGTTGCGACACCTGAGCGTTGCTATATATTTATATATATATATATATATATATAATATATTGAGTATGGTATTGTTGGTTAGTTATTAGGGTGTCCAGCTTGTTTCAGGGTACTAGTAACTCAGTTTGACGATTAGTAGAGACGTATGGACGGCTTGTGGTTTAGCCGTCATTTCTCTAAGATAGTGTAGTTCAGAGACTATAGTTCTCACCTTATAGTATAACACCTTGGTTAGTTTAGGTTGTTGGATTTGGTTTCAGGGCAGTCTTGGGGCGACATAGCTTCAGTGAGACATGGTCTTTGATTTGGAGCTCGTCCTCTTGCCTGCTATTGTTTTGATTAGTCTTAGGACTAGTCTAGGTGTACTCTGTGTTCTCGAGGCCTGGTCCTTGAGCACTGTCGTTGTGGCTGGTGGTTGTTTGGAATGTTAGATTCCATGTGGGAGTGTTGTATCTCCTGGACTGTTGGTTGTTGATGGTGAGCAGACGGCTTGTCCGTGGTGGTTGGTTGTGGATGTTGAACTTCTGATAGCTTTCCTTAGAATTGTTTGCTTATCGTGTTGTGACACTTATTGTCCTCATGATTCTTAGAGCTAATAAAGCTTACCCGTAAGCCTTCTTTCCCCGGGATGAGGCTGTTAGGGTTATGTTCCCTTCCGTCATTTAGGAGGCAGCAAGACAGCATGGCGCAGTGGGGTACGCGGCTGAGCTAGGTAGTTTATAAAGTTGTACGTCACCCGAGATGTTGGAATACGGCTGAAACCTCCTGTTGAACCCGGTTCCTGTACATCCGCGCTGGTGGCTTATGCACATGATTAGGAGGATTGTGAGCAGTTCTGTTATTGGGGATTATTGACTACTGGTTGGACACTTGTAGGTCACCCCATGAGTACTAGTCTGTGTTGACAACTAGAGTACTATTGTACGTGATGGTAATCATATTGCTTTGAGGAATCTTAGAGACTGATGTTGTTTAGATGTCGTGATGGTTAAGTTGCTGTTTCATCTTGGTTTAGATGGTGCAACTAAGTCACAGGAGGGCATCTGTGTTAGTGTTGGTTGTCACGCTCTCAGGCAGGTAGTTATCCTATTGTGTGCTGGTTGTGTTAGCAGTGGTTGTATTTCATTCTTTAGGATTTTTGCTCACATCCATAGATAACATATTCTCCTTATCTTATTACGATCGGATACATAAATAACTCCGCATTGGCTGACCCTCGAGAGGTTCAGTGATTCCTTAATCGGGTTAAAATAGAAGGTGGGTCCATGATGGATACTATTATACCTAGTCACCCATTCGGGAGTGTGGGATGGTATGAGACAGTATTTGCGATCCGGTACAGGGTTTATCCTGGTGGTTGAAATGCCTCGGAATTATATCACTGTTTTGGACGCTGGCTCTGGTGTGAAATGTCCTTTAGTCTGGTCGAGCTAGTACAGTATATCGTACCCTTGTATCCAATAATATTCAGTAAGGTAAATCCCTTTTCAGCAGTTGTCAGCCCACTTTAGTCATGGGGGCTAGCCCTTGGGTTGACATCGCTAAATCATTCTGCATCATAACATCATCATCATCATCAAGCATATCATTGCATCTCTGCATACTTCTAATTCGTAGGTTCTTCTGATAGAAATCCTTAACCCTTTCTGCATTGCGTTTAATATAGAATCTTCTGCACTTAGGATAATTATAGGATTATCTCATTCCATCATATCATCATCATAACATATCATTGCATTGGGATAATTATAGGATTATCCTAGTTCATCATACTCTTCCCCTCTTAATTGAATTCCTCTTCTCTTAATTGAATTACAGTGTAATTAGATCCATCTTCTTTCTATATATTCCTCTCCTCTCTGCATTTCTTCCTCCTTCTATATCTAATTAATTCATTAGGTTAATTAGTCTTGTTGGTTGCCTTGAGCTTGAGACTGGTATCTGGTTGAGGGCGATCTCGCTTAGCTTGTGATAGCTTCGGGGTTGTGCTTGGTTGGGGTTTAGGTAACCCTGTTGGATTATTGTGAGACAAAGGTGTTTACCTTCTTGTGTAATTGTATCTCTGAGGTAGATTAGTTGCGCGTGGCACTGAGGGCCATGGTAGTGATTAAAGTATAGTTAGTAGTCCTTGTGACTGGAGTGTAGTTATAATTTTAGCACTCCTTTGCACGAGGTATATATATATATATATAGATTCATTAGAGTTATTATATATACGTGTATCTATTAGACATCTTGGTAGATATATATTATTTATCATTAACAATTATTATATCCTATTATCATTATATAAATTATCCCATCTCATTAGTTAGTATAATCGTTTAGCTATTCTTGGGAGTTAGTGAGCTCGTTGTTTGCTCACTCTCGCATCCCCCTTTCAGTGGCAGGTTGTTTTAAGTTTTAGTTGTTGCTGTGGTGATCTTTGGGGAGCTGAGCTGGAGGCTCAATCTCCAGTTATTGCAGTTGGGCTTGCTGCGTAGAGGTTTGCAAAATCTTATGTTTAAATTTTGCTTCTTAGTCTTTCACTGTTTCTGCCTTTCCTTATTACTCTGTTGTGATACTATTGTGAATAACTGGGCCAGAATTTGTCTACGGCTCAGTTATTCGTGGGGTGAATCTTTGGATTCCCCGACCTGTACATCCTCGAATCTCAGTAATTGGTCTAGCTACCAATTACTAGATTTTGGGGCGTGACAATTTATGTTTTGCCTGGACATAATATAGAGGTTGTTCAATCCTTGACATAGTACAGAGGTTTTTTAGTGGTTTGAGTTCATATCATTAGCTTACATGTTTTAGTATATAGAATTGCATGACAAGAGTATGAGCTAGATAATAATATTCTATATATCAAGAAACATGACTTAATTAAGCTAAATACTGAGCATCATGATACATCGCAAAATCAAATGATACCAAATATTAACCGACGTGTAATCAAATAAGAGCGAAATATTAAGGCATATTTCATACTCTCCAAGAATCGAGAATTACCATAAATGCTACCTTAGCTCTCGCCTCAATCCTCATAGATAAGATAACATAATAACGTCAACTATGAAAATGAAATATTTTTATTATATACCATTAAAAACTAATAGAGCGAGAAAAAAAAAGCTTATCATGTTGGTGATACAAGACTAATTTTACTACACTATTAGTGAGTACCCAAACGGGGAACCCTCTTTGTCTCATGCATCAGTTGCAAAATACATTGTGCAAGTCAATTGATAAGAGTGCCTTCCGGAAAAGGAAAAAAAAAAACTGGTGCAAGTTGCAGAGAAGGCCAGATTGGTCCCGGTGGAAGTCTCCTCGAGGTCATCAGAGTATTAAAATATATCACCAAGAAAAATATGTAAGTAGAAGAGTATGCACATTACAAAGTGTTTCAAGGTTTTGACATGTTTCATCATCGTAATATCATTAACGAACAAAGATACATTTACTTAGCTCCCTCTTAAGAGGATAAGAGTATTATAAGATAATTTATAGATGCCAAAGACTAAAGAAGATGATGCTACCATCAATATTAATTCCATATGGTGTAATGTTCAGCTAATTGATGAATCATAACATTGAAACATGATGTAGCATATATGTCATAAACAACATCAATATACATCGAAAACAAACAATACAAAGTTATTGAAACTTTAAATACCTGTTGTCACCCATAAAGTCAGTGGACACGACATCGTCTTCAGTGTAGCTCAAGATTCCCTTCAACTTGCCCTCAGACTCTTTCCTAAAGATAAGAAGAAAAATACATAAATAAAACACCTATAACAAATAATGTATGTTTACTGACTTGATCAATAAAATTAAAACTAAAAACTTTAAAGTCCTTACTTGATGGCGGCCTTAATCTGATCATAAGTTACTTTCTTATGGAGCCTGACAGTCAGATCAACCATCGAAATATCAATAGTAGGAACACGGAATGACATACCTGTCAACTTCCTGTTCTGGGAAGGCAAAACCTTCCCGACAGTCTTCACAATCACAAAATAAAAAATAATTATAGTATATAGAATTGCACGGCAGGAGTATAAGCTAGATAATAATATATATCAAGAAACGTTACTTAATTAAGCTAAATACTGAGCATCACGATACATTGCAAAATCAATTGATACCAAATATTAACCGACGTGTAATCAAATAAGAACAAAATATTAAGGCATATTTCATACTCTCCAAGAATCGGGAATTACCACAAATGCTACCATGGCTCTCGCCTCAATCCTCATAGATAAGATAACATAATAACGTCAACTATGAAAATGAAACATTTTTATTATAGACCATTAAAAACTAATAGAGCGAGAGAGAAAAAAAGAAAAGAAAAAAAGCTTATTAGTGAGTACCCAAACGTGGAACCCCCTTTGTCTCATGCATCATGCATCAGTCTCAAAAGGTTGGAGTTAATGGCTGGTAGATTGATTAGAGGGATCCCAAGTAGTTTCTACAGGGTTTGCTCTTACACATCTGTGAATAACATACAGTGAAACTTATCTTATTGCACCCTATATAAAGCACAACCTCTCTAAATGCACAAAATACCTTGGTCCCGAAATTCAAATTCTTTCTAATTGTCACCTATTTAATTGCACCTTTATATTTGCACATTTTTTGGCGGTCCCAAGGGTGTGCATTTATGGTTTCAGTGTATAAAGCAAATAAAGTATGTGTAATTCTATAACTTAAAACCAAAATTCATGAATAACAATAATTGTCACTAATAAAGATAAATATACTTTAGTGAGCAATCAACACCAAACTACAATTATTAATTAGAACCATATGCAGCACATCATATTTAATAATCAACACCAAATTGCAACTATTAGAACCTTATCCAGCGCATCATATTTAACATTAGGTAATTATCAATTTCCACAAAGGAATAAAGTAAAATATAAGAAGGAAATTTTCCGAAGAAAATAAATTATGTAGATAATTAAACCCGATTATTAGAATTTAATTTAGTTGTTTAAATCAAGTGTTATTATACTGCATATTATTTTTAAAATGTTAAAACATATGGGGTTTATATACTATGCCTTAATATCCACATCTCCCATAATTGATAAAGATCTGGGTAAAAAAGATACAAAGAGCAAGCAACTTGGATGTCCTTATGAATGCATTAAAAATATGTGTAGATATTAGAACTCTTTCCGATGCTCAATAGTTTACAGCTTTTGAGAAACATAAAGATCCCAAGTAGGGCATTCAATTTAATAGAACCTTGATAAATAAGTTGGTTTTGGAAAATATATAAAACTAACCTTGAATGAAGATGTTCAAACAATTTGTTTTAGCCGGTCATTCAGGAGGATTGCAATACATTAGATGAAGATTTCTTCAATCTACAATACTGAGCCTATTAAGATTCAAGACAATGAAGACCTTTAACGTTTCCATTAGCGAGTAAGAGGTGGAGAAGCTCCAAAGGAAATCTTAATTTTCCTTTTGTTTCTAATTAATGGCAGATAAATTCAACAGGAATATCCCCATCACCTAGTAAATTATTGCAATATGCAATTAGAAGATTTTGAGATGAAATTAAAAAACTACTAGTATAAGAGAAGATGAGAAAGAAAAAATGGCGATGGGAGTTTTCAAAATTTACATATAAAGCTGCATTTTACTAATGGAGAGATTTTTTATTCTAAATTTGGCTATTGTTAAGAGCAAATAATGCCCATTTCTCTTGTTTATCTAAATAACATAACATAGATTTTGTACATTTAAATATAATACATAAGATTTTAGATATATTTCATTAATAAACATGTCATTTACATGAGAGAGGGAGGTGAATAGAAAGAGCAAGTTCTATTTCATATTTGGATACTCACCAACGGGCATCTATTCTATACATTAATATCTTTTCTTCATGTTCGAAGATTGAAATCTAGCAATCTTAACTTCAAAAACAATGAACAATACCTCTTAAGAATGACTAAGAAATACATAAAGAAAATGGTGGTTATATAAGAACCCCTTAACCCTAAGAAAAGAAAGAGATATAGGGTTACCAGACTGTATACGATTGAGCTTTCTCAATGGAAAGACTCGTCAAGCTTCGTCAAGGGTGAAATCTGATTAATAAGAATACTCAAATTAATTGAAATTCAACTTCTTACGACATAAAATTCCCCAAAGATTACGAATTCCAAAATGCAAATAGATGTAAAGATAAATAAAAATGTTGCCTCTTTGGGGTTATAATTTTACCTCAAATTGAGTTATAATAAGAATCTTCACATCATCTTTCACTTCCTTTGATTTTGTCCATTAAATTGGCAAAGCCCTAAAAATAAAGATTAGTTTCAACAAACTTCATATCAATCATATAAGAAATTTTTTTGCAGTAATGAAAACATAACCATGGAATTTATAAAAATTTCAGATAACCTATTGTAGCATCAAGATGTGTTCAGAGCAAAACTTTTAGCGCAACATAATCTAAATATACTGAAAATTCATAATTCAAAGAACAAAAGAATTTGAATAGAATTCATAAACACGAATGAGTAAATCTATAGCTCTGTAAATTCTTTTATTGTTGGACAAACATGTTTTAGGAGCTAGAATTCCAATAAAGGTTTGATACCGAGAGAGAATCAATACCTTTGGTTTAGAGTGGTATGAATCTATGGTTAACTTTGGTTTAGAGTGGTTTCAACCTTTGGTTTCCACCATGAGTGATTAAAAATACATCTGACTTCAAGCAGTCCAAGAAGTCCAAGGCTGCCAAACTGGTGACATGCTTCCTGAAATGATCTAACTCCTTTTTGCTTGTAAATTCATCATTCGTAACCTACAATATAGTAACCTCAATTCATAAACACAAATGAGTAAATCTACAGCTGTGTAAATTCTTTTATTGTTGGACAAATATGTTTTAGGAGCTAGAATTCCAATAAAGGTTTGATACGCTAGTAATGAGTTTTAGGAAATTAATATCTTTTATTCACCTTATTTTTATATATTTTGATTTAGCATCTAGAGGCACAATAATAGTTTCAATTGGAACATAGTCCACATCCTTTTGATTTGCATGAACTCTAAGCTAGTAAAGAATAAATGGCAAAATTACACACCTTACCCAGAAGAGATGCGGCGTACCCCACGCATACTTCTGCATTATTCATTCCATGATTACTTCTATATAGAACATTTATCATTACAAATAAAATAAAATATATAAAATCTGACCAGATTGTGCTCCCTTTCCTTTATTTTGCATCTTCGACAATTTTGGAGATAATGGTACATCGGCGGTGTCACGCCCCAAAATCCAGTAATCGGTAGCTTGACCAACTACTAGATTCTAAGTAGTGCAGGTCGGGGAATCCAAGGATTCTACCCCACAAATAGCCAAGCCGTAGACAAATTCTTGCTCGGCTATTCACATATAACAATAATCATCAGAGTAAAGAAATTACAACAACAATATAACGCGGAAGCAAAAGATATATATATTCACATCAGTCGAAATGTAATACAATATCTCGAATAAAACTCAGCGACATATGCTGAGAACACCTACAGAAATCTGGAACTAAAGAAAATCTGCAGTCGCAAAATCTGTCTCTGAACTGGCTAACCAAGCGGCACTCCAAGCTACTCAACCTCTGAAATGGTTATAAAATGAGAGTGAGCAAACCACGGCTTACTAAACCCAATAGAAAAAAATATCCTACTAATAAACCTGTACTAGAAATAGAGGTGGAGATAAATGTAATAAAGAAACAAGTTTACACAAGTCTAGCAATATGTATTAAATGACTACAATGGATAAAGAGTTGATAAGGAAAAGAGATTAGAGTTGATAAGAGGGTAGAGAATAGAGTTAAGAATATGAGAGGAGGGAGATGCAATGATAAGAGAATATGCAACGCCATGACGTGACGTGATGACTAGGATAATCCCATACTTATCCTAGGTGCAGTGTGACGTGATGCTATAAAATCGATACTCGTAATTCCTAAGTAGTAGGTTGATCAACCGCTAACGTCTAATTATCTTAAAGAGATTAGTAAGGGGACACACAGGTACGATTTGGTTAAGCTCAACCAAGCTAAGGATAGGTCTCACTTGATCAAAGTGGTAATGGGAGTTTCCAACCCAACGGGGTAATAGTCTGTATCATTTCAAGGAATTTCAACCTCAACGTGGAATAAGTTGGGATCTCCATGACTCTGTCTCATACCATTCCACACTCCTGAGTGGTTGAATTAGGTATGATAGTGCCATTCCCAATCTCACCAAATCTTTTAACCCGTTCTTAGGACTCCTTGGATCCTATCGAAGGTTAACCGAAGCGGAGTGTTCGTGTATCCAATCTCAATAAGTTTTGAAAGATGTTATTATAAGTTATTAAGATGTAACAGGTGCACAAGAAACAACACAGCAGCCGCTCACACAACAACACAATCCGGATGAATAGGGACTCGGTTGCATCGACTAAGCACAACCGATACAGTAACCTAACCGTCACTACATCTAACACATCAATCTCTTAAGGCTGGAAGGGGCATTCAGGGGTGATTTCGAAACCCTAATGAGTAAGAAAGAGAAAATCAAAATAGTTATCCGTTGTTGGTGAATTTTGCCTTGCTTTGCTATTGTAGTTGTTTAGGGAAATATTTTTTCTCATCCCACGACTGTATATAGAGAGAGGATCGCGGTAACTCTATATAGGAAAATATTTTTTCTGGAGAGCGTCCCAAATTTTCTTAGTGGATTCCAACACAGAGTAGAAATCATACAGGTCATCGCTAAGTCCATTCAGGATGAAATTCTTGTTAGGAATCAGGGTAGCTAATCCCAATCCCTCGCCCAAGAACGATAAACGGAAATGCCAATTAAGAAATTAAACGTAAACAAGAACATAATTATTTTACTCGGAGGAGGGAAGTGGAAAACCCATACGGTTAAAAAAAACACTCCCCGAGAATAATCCACTATAATCAAACAAGTTACAATGATCTTTCCAAGCTTCTCAAGCTTTAATGGAGTCTCTCAAATTTTAGGTCTCTCTGGAATTAAACTCACCAAGATAGACTAACAAAATAACCTAAGACTCCCTTATAAACATGAGAAGTCATTTCATAAAGATGGACTCAAAGTACAGATCACGAGACACACCAACGCCTCAAGGACGAACTTCTAAAACTGACTTCTAAAGTCTATTCGAACAGACTCTCAGTCAATTCAAACAAAGTGGGTTCTGAGGTATTTTGTTCAAACAGACAAATTGTCTGTTCGAACAGACATGACTTTAATTCGAATAAACATAATGTCTATTCAAACAAACTTGTCTCTGCCTCTTCTATTCGAACAGACAAATAGTCTATTTGAACACAACTTTGAAAAATCCTTTTTTCAAACCGTCTTTGATCCTCGCTCGTCCCATGAGCTCCGATAAACTTTCTCGAACAAGATTCGAGTTCATACCATAACAATCTCCCACTTGAAATCGAATCTAATGTAACCCATCTCCAGATCTCCAACTTGCTCACGCTACTCGGACCTTCAATAACATGAAGACCCACTTCCAAAATTTTACAATCTTTAACAAATCTCTCACTTGAAATTTGAAATGCAAGGTTCTCGTAACTCTATCTTCAAAGTAACCACATTTGTAATTGTGTCAAACCGAACCCTTCACGCCAAAAAGCTATTGTACCACACAAAACCATGTGTTAATGTTTTTGAATATTTTCTCAACAAAACAATCAAGAACATCCCCTTGCAAACTTTTAAAGCCGCACCGTACTTATGCCTTTGCAATCAATGATGCAATTAACCGTTGTCATCTCAATACCCAAGTAGCTTTGATGTAATACCACAAAACTATAACCTTTTCCATGCCACTAACGTACTCCGCCATCACAAGTGAACACAACCCTACAAGCCAAACAAGAATCACTCCATAGCTATGAGCTACAACCGAGTCTTCTTCGAATACATAATATTCATTATCAACGTCTCACATCTCCCACTTCGTGAGAAAACTCTAGTCTCATGTAAACAATGACATACATTAGCAAACAAATCATCAATGAGTTTGGACATACCTCGATCTACACTCATATCGCATTCCATAGCCAAACAAACACGTGTCTCAAGCCCGAAGTAACGACAAATGGTGTGCTACCAAATAACACTCCAACCAGTCTCAATGTATTATGTCAATAATACCTTCTGCTTCACGTTCTTCCCGTTGTACTATACCATATGCACAAGGATTAGCCAATCCATCGGTCCAACCCTTTATTGAGATAACCGTTTCCACGACTCTTCAATCTCACCCATGCTAGAACTTGCATACGCAACTAGCATATCATCCATACTCTAAGAGCGGATAATCCATGAGTTCTAAAACTCTTAACATCAACAATGGTCTCTGTGGTATTTCATCAATCCACCAATGATATAAACATATCTAACTTCCCCCATCGTTTCGGTATATATCTTCAATACGCATATGAAGCTCTCATGTATGAGCCTCCATAATGTAACTTCACCCAGTAACTATGTATTCGTGTAGCCGACTTACATACCTGATATACACGTAATATTTACGTGTAAAACTCCTAAATTTATATCTACTTAGTCATTTATTAAATAAATGTGACACCAATAGTGCTTTTATTTGTATTTACAGAAATCAGTCATATGATAAACAAGTCGTACATTTTTCTATTTTTCAATGAAAAACAATAGTGATGCACTCCAACAATGATTATCATTTTGAAGTTGTCAACCAAAGGCCCATGGAAGCCCATTGAAGAAAATTAAATGTAGATATTATTATCATGAATTGTAATATCTATGCATGATTTTAGGCATTGTTTAGGGGATTTTATATTAATGGTGATATTTTGTAACCCTTCTTATATTCTATAAATAGGAGGGGAATCCCACCCATGAGAGATCATCTTAGAGAGTATAATATCAAAGTTTAAAGCAATAAAGGTTATTCTTTCTCTCTTGTTCTTCTCTTTTACTTTTATCGTAGTAATAGTAGTATGGCAATAATCAAAGGGATGAGTAGCTAATCTTCTTAGCCAAGACTAGAGGAAGCTCCACCTAATGTAGCTTTAGTGTAGATTGTGTAGCTTAGTTAGAGTAATTACTTTTTCTTGATCCTGGAATATTGCATATTCGTATTCCTTCATCCTATGCTTGACCATAACTAGGATTAGAAAGAGTAATGAATCTAAGTGACCATCTTGTTTGACCATAACAAGATAGGTTAGAAACATGGAGAAGAGAACATAATCCATACTTATTAACCGGACCGTGGTTGAGTAAGTTGGATTATAGGTAGTTCCCAGTCACTAAATCGTTTTTATCTTTTAATGT
Organism: Kingdonia uniflora; assembly: GCA_014058105.1. Taxonomy (NCBI): domain Eukaryota; kingdom Viridiplantae; phylum Streptophyta; class Magnoliopsida; order Ranunculales; family Circaeasteraceae; genus Kingdonia; species Kingdonia uniflora. The sequence goes on along the minus strand of JACGCM010001796.1, from coordinate 1,089,060 downwards.
ATTGCATATGTCCGACCAAGGATATGCAATACGGGAACTCGTAATTTACTCTAATTATTTATGTTATCTCATGAGTACAAATGATGGAGTAGAATCTAAGCCTTAGTTTTAACTCCAACTCATACAACTCATATTTTTTAGCATTTGTTTATTTCTTCCTTTTATTTCAAAGCCTACACAAATTCATTATTATTGGATAAAACTAGTAGCTCGAAGTATAATTTGCACCACAAGTCTTTTGGGATACGACCCCGCTTACCCTTGTACTTAATGGTACATCGTGCACTTGTGGGTCTTTTAAAACGGTGGTTTATAATCGATCAATACTCATCTTCAATAAGATCAATCATTAAAAAAAATTTATTCCGTATCAAGAATCACTCAATCTGGAAAAACAAATTAAGCCACCACAAAACAACTAGCTTCACAACCGGTGAACCAAAACATCTTGACATAAACACCTGTTTCTTCTTGAAAGTACTTTACCAAGAGTTTCACCTTGAACCGCTTGAATAAAATTATTCTCGTTTAACTTGTAAAACAACTTGTAAAGTAAAGAGTTTTACCATCGGTAATAGGATTACATCCTATACCCGATTTGACGATTGAGATCCCATCTCATCATCATCCATGACAAGCTCCCACTTGCCCATGACCTCACCTTGTAAAGTCACCTTGTAGTCATCACCAATACCGGCTAACCACAAATAATATCGAAAGAAATGATAATGAGCCGCAGGTATTGAAACCTTGGTTCTTCTTTTCATTACAATCGGAGGAGTATACGGTTCTTGTTGGACCTTTTCAACCAATGGTTCCAACACTATCTCTACAAAGATTTTTACATACTCACATGACCCCGATAAATCCACTTTTTCGGTCCACTTATCCATGTCTTCGCAAAAGACATCATCATTGGATATCCCATCAATAAGTTGGATAGTTTTTCGATTCTTCGCATCACAAGATCGGTCACCAAAATCATCACAAACATATCCAATGAGCATGCACAAACTAGACATAATCTAGTAATGATCTACTACTAGTATAGACAAAAGAAGTATAAATGATTACCTCCTTTTTTGCCCAAGTGATCTCTTCTAATAGTCCAAGATCCAATACATACCAAGACTCTATATCAAACGCCGAAACTGCTAAATCCACCCAAAATTTCTTTGGCAACTCGATGAAACATTTCATACGTCGCGCCCTTTCAGTAATCTCACGGACCACAATTTCAGCCATACTAAACTCTTGTAGTATTATTGGGATCTTTTCAAGCCTTTCAATCCCAATAGATGTTTTATCTATACCAAACTCATTACAGCAAAATTGATCACCATCACCATTAGACCCAAGACGCTTCAACATTGAACCCGTCTCAATCTCAACTCAAGCTTTCAATCTAACGAAGACATCAAACCAATCTGTTTCATTCTTCAAGAAATGTACACCAAGCTCTCCTTTGGAATCACCAATGAAAATAACACAACCATGAAATCCCCCGTTGGAACTAACTCTAGTCAGTTCCCATACATCATCGTATAAGTGGTTACCAAGACAACATCTTCACAAAAGAACAAATCTTTCGATTTTAACTTGTCAAGTATTCTCCTCAAGAACAATGTTTTTATCCAAATGCTCACGTGACTAAGTTTCTCATGCCATGCTTTAGAGTCCACCATTGAAGTAACAACACCAATAATCTCATCATTAGCGTTACACATCTCTAAGTACGCATCTTGTCTTTTGTCCCAAGCTAAAATAGTAGTATCCTTCATGATCGCAAAAACATCATCGCCGAAGGTAGCAAAAAGACCCAAGTCTGATAGTTGGCTTGAAAACATATTTCTTGCCATACTAGACACATATTGCATCGTGTCCGAACTTAACGAATTTTTATTCGTTAATGCAATTTGAATATCTCCATTATCTACTATATGATAGTACTCATCATAGCTAGACAATTCGTTTTTACCCGACGTAATTTTGATTGGAGCATCCAAGCCTAACCTCGACTTTTTACAAACACCATAAGACAACGACCATGACTTATCCTGAGTCCCATGAATCAAATTACATGTTTTATCCTGAATATCACAAGTCATATTACACAAATCATTAGAAATAAGATTGGAGGCACTATCATAATTTTTACCTTCCTCGGTGAAAGTCATCGAGCGTCTCTTTACATATCTTCTCTTCTTCGTAAATCTACAATCTTCCTTCTTATGACCAACTTTACCGCAATTCCAACAAATATCTTATTGATTGCAATTCCATGCCTTTATACACTTTTTGCTTCCATTCTAAATATGTGAAACTCTCTTTCCTCTAACTTCAACAATGAAGCTCTAAGAGGTATTACCCGAGAATCATCACCAAAGACTTCTACTACGTCGCTGAAAGTAACCCACTTACAAGAATTTGAAATACTCGTAACACACTTCTGAGAATTTAAATCACTCAAAGTTGATTCAAACATCTTTGATAGCTTGTCCATCATCTCTAACACGGTACTCACTTTAGGCAATTTAGAAGAAATAGAACTTGAGAGTGTTAAATGAACTTTACCAAAAACATCTTGATCTAAACGCTCCCACTCTAAACGATCCATATCGGCCGGCTTTGTCGAAATCCTTCCTAGAAGAAAATCATAATCATCCGCATATAGAAAATCTTCTAGGCCAAGATAGGCAGTAAAAGGCTTTCGCCAATCGTCCTCCTCCTCTTTATCGCCCCTAGTGTTGATCGTGCATACAGAATGGAGATCAATACTGGGGGTTGATATGATTTCGATCTGTAGATATCTAGCTTCTGTACCCAAGACCCCAGCTAAATAAGCCAAAGAATCGATGTGTCGGTTTTTACCTCGAGGAAGATAGTCGAGAGTTACTTGCGCAAATCTACTCATCCTATCAGCAATGAGGGCTGTAAATTCAATCATCTTATTATTCTTCTTGTACTGTTCTGAGTAATGGTAGATGATGAGTAGAGAATCGGTGTAAACGGAGAGCTTCGGGATGCCAAGCTCGAGTGTGAGGTCGAGTCCATGAATAAAAGCTTTGTATTTTGTAACATTATTGGAAGCTTCGAAATCCAAGCAGATTGATTTCTTGATTCTGTCATTGGAAAGAGTAATCAGTATGATACCAATTCTTGACCATACGGGTCCAACTAAACCATCTGTAAAAAGTCTCTACCCTTTCCTTATAATCCATTCGGCTCGCTCATCAAATACTTTGGTGAGTGGATCTTCTATAATTTCTTCTGTGAGGTCAGGATCGTGCTCCTCCCAATCGGGATCTTCCATTGGAAAATCCGTGAGAAAAATGGCAACGGCCTGACCTTTTTTTGAATGTCGTTATTCGAACTTAATATCATGTTCTCTCAAACTGACTAACCATTGCTACACTCTTTATGATTTTTCTTTTTTGGACAAGACTTCCTGAAGTGGGTAGTTCATCATGACTTTGACTGAATGAGTTTGGAAGTAGTGCTTAAGTTTTTGTGAAGTGTAAACAAGAGTTAGAAGGAGTCTCTCGATTTTAGAATACATCATTTTTGTCAGAGTGAGGGTTTTGTTGATGAAATAAACTAGTTTTTTGACTTTCCCCTCAAGTCGAATGAGAACTGAGCTGATAGAAGTGTCTGTAACTGCAAGGTAGATGATCAGTTCCTCATTATCTACCGGGGTGTTCATGATGAGATACTTCTCCAGATAGGTTTTGAGTTCCATAAAAGCTGTCTCGCATTCTGATGTCCATTAAAGTGTTTTGTTGGGTTAAAATTTTCCTCGTTCGGTGCAACCTTGGAGTAGTAGGAATAGCCAACGACAATGATCTGGAGACTTATAAATGAATTGGTTGATAACGGTAATCTTGTCGGTAAGTTTTTGCACGTCATTCATTATTTTTGAAGATGGCATGTTGAGGGGAGCTCAAATCTGGTCTGGATCAGTCTTAATCCTCTTTTTGCTGATGAGATGGTCGAAGAATTGGCCTGAATGTACTCTGAATTGACACTTAGCTAAATTGAGTCGCATTTGGTAAGATCGCAGAATGCTGAATATTGTGGTTAAATCTGTAATGTGGTCTTTTGACTATAAGCTCTTGCATAGGAGATCATCCACTACTAAAATTAACGTCAATGGCCACTGCTCTGGCCGTGGCTAATACCATTTGCCACGGGAACACCTGTGCCCAGGGTAGTGTCAACTGGTAGTATGGCTAATTCTCAAGCACAAACTTGATTGTAGCTAATGAATCAGATATAGCCACGGATAGTACCGTGGCTATTTCGTGGCTATTAATGCACATTAGATATATTATAAACCGTAATAAATGGCTCCATTGGCTACGAACTTTCCCACGTAATGTCACGTGGCTAATACCTGTCAATCACCATTATTTTGTCTGTGGCTAATACTCGCTATTTACTACAAAACTAGCCGTAGCTAAAGTTATTTATATATATATATATATATATATATATATACAGTCACTACAAAACTGGTAGTACCACCTTTCATTTATATTTAGCAATATAGTATACATCACTGGTATAAAATGACCCAAAACAGATAAGGTATCCCAAATTTCATCTTTGGTGCAAGTAATCATTACCTCCATAATGAAATCTGGTTGAAGTGTCCCCTCTAGTCCTTTAATAAAAACGGCTTGTTATTACACAGTGTCAAATCAGCTAATGAGATACTTAAGTATATACTATGGTTGGTTTAAGAATTGTTACCTTCATGTAAGTGTCAAAATCTTCCAGCTTGCTTCTCCCTTCTATTGACTTCCCTCATGATTGCTTCACATTGATGGCGACTTAGTAAACTATCAAAGTTACTGATAATAGGTTAAGTCCATATGAAATATATTTACCTGTTCTGTTTCCAGACTCCCTGATAGTACAATAAGAAGTCAACTGCATCTCAGATATATGGGAGAAAGATTTTTGAGACTTGTTTACTTTCTACTAAATTTTTTTCTATTTTTATTCAGAATCAAACTATTATGGGTAACAAATTTGTGTTATGAGTTGTTTTACAACTAATGAACTTTGAGTATGGGAGATTGCTTATTTGATGAACTCTGTCTATTGGAGTAGCTATAATGCATGGAAACTATAAATGCAATGTTTGTATGCCTCCTTAGGCTAAAAGTTAATATCAAGGACACAAAAACATTTAGCCTGTGTAGAAAAAGGATAAAGAGAAGCGTAAATAACAGTAGGCCAAAAAAATGCTTCAGGATCTTCTGGCAATCTTCATCCACTTTCTTACAATTTTTTGTGATTTTATAGGACACGTAGAAACTGTTAAAGACTGCAGGAAGCGCATCATCCGTCCTGTCCCTTTGGCAATTTATGGCGAGAGATGCAATGCAATTGGGAATCTGCGATTAGAGATATGGTTTTGTGCGCTCTGGTCTAAGAAATAAAAGATCTAAGGATACTCTTTTTTAGATTCAAAAGTTCCTAATTTGACCAAAACACAAATGCGAATGTTACTAAGCCTATTCTAACATGTACCCGTATAAAGTGTAAGTTGACTAGATTAGGAAGCCATCCATTTAAAATAATTAATTGTTAGTATCTTCTAACTGGGATTCTCATCCTCTAGATCAATTAGAACTCTGATCAGTTTAAGCTTTATTTCTAAGATTTGCTAATTGTAACTTTCTATAACAATATCATTGATTTTGTGTTCGAGTTATTCAGCACATTTTTCGTACAAATAAGTTAATATATAGATATTTCTCGAGCTTAACAATGAGTAATTTCTTGCAAATTGGCATGCTCAGATTGAGCAAACAATATGACGCAAGACATAAACTATAACTGATAATGTTAAAAGCGAAAACTAAGAAACTTACCTTCATCTAAGTGCGCCGGTTTTGAAACCAGAACTTGACTTGCCTAATTTCCAGGTTGAGCCTCTTGCTTAGTTCATTTCTTTGTTTCTCATCAAGATAAAGGGACTTCTTTGAAAAGCCTTCAAGACCACTATAATAAAAATGATATACAATCATAATAAAAATTCATCTTGCTTAGTTCATTCCCTATTCAAATCTGATTGCTTATACAATCATATTAAAAATGAATACACTATAAATTCTAATTTGTGATACTAATCAGTACATTAAAACTCTTAGTACCTGAATAGCTTGCGATGAGTTACTTGGTGCATTATAAGATGAAGAGGGTTGTATTTGTGGTGCACCCTGAGTGCAAGAAAGTCGTCATAAGAGTAAAATATTTTTTATATATACTCTTTTTTTTATACTAAAAATAGAAATTTATAATAAGACTTACTGATGTTTTTCTGATGCGGTCATCCAAGTCCTTTCGCATATTCAATAACACAGTCTTTAGTTCATTATTTGTAGCTTACAAATCCTTATTCTCTTCTACTAAATTCTTGACAAGCAAACTCTATACATCCACATCGTGAGTACATATCAATCAAAGAGTTACTTACGCGGATTTCCTTATTTAAACCCTTTTGTAACACATACAGGTGCACCCAAATGCCTATCCCAAGTGCTCCCAAATTAGTACATGCCGCAAAGACCGTAATCACGATAACATAATCGGGTTCCACCAAAGAAATCTGCATCTTTCTAATTGAATCCAAAGCTTCCTCGAAACAATCTCTCTTTACAAACCCATTAATCAATACGGTCCAATACACCTTGTCTCTCACTGGCATTTGATCAAACAAATTGATCCCTTCATCGACACCCCCATTTCTCATATACCCATCTATCATAGTGTTCCACGACATTGAGTTCTTCACTACCATCTATCATAGTGTACATATTAACAAGGGTTGTGCCCAAACTATAAAATTATTTTTGTCTGAATCCAATTTATAAGCATACCCATGTATCGAAACTCCGAAAGGGAGGGAATTCGAAGGAAAATGGGCGCAACCCCCGGTAAGTCTTATTTGGTGAAACTCTAATGTTGCTTCATTCCATTTCGGCATGTACGGGTAATGGAAGAGGTCCATGAGACTATGGGGTCGACGGATGGAGAGGTAGGACCGGGTTGCGGTGAATGGGTGGGGGATATATCTAGACATTTACTATAAACATAAATAAAAAATCTCAATTTGCAAACAGTCTCATATTAAAATATCAAAACATAACTCTTAACCATTTCAGTGCTTTACAAGGCCTAAACATAAATACTTCACCATCCAATTCTACTCTCATTAACAAAATAACAAAAAATATCAGCAACTCACTAGTGACCAAAAGTAACCCAGATGAAAGTTGCTTAAGGAACGCAACTCTCTTCCCTTAAACCTCCAAGCAAGCACAATTAAAACAGTCCCAGGTGTAATATTTGTCCTAATTTTACACAAAACAACCACAAACATCAATAAAAAATCAAACAAAAACAACCCAACATTAAAAACAACTAAATCTCTCAAAAATCAAACCTAATCGAGCTTGGTAGGTTTGTGTTTCCTCTTGTTCACCAATGGTTTCTTCACAACATAAGATGTGTAAAATTTTGGGGCTTTCTCAGTGGGTGTTGGTGCAACTGCTTTAACTGCTCTCACGGATATTAGGTAGCTACTCCCATAAATAGAGATATTATAGATCTTAAAATACAAAGTGGATGATCTGAAGTTGGAATTCAGAGATTGGAGATTGGAAATCAAAAATTGAAAGTTATGAGAATGGAGATTCGGAGAAAGATACGATCGAAGATTTTTGGGAGAAATTTGCTTCATAAATCTTAAAACACAAATTGGAATGAGAGAGTTTAGAAATGAGGAAAATAAAAATATGAATTTTGTATTCCACATTTTAGCTAGTTATTCGCCACGGTTTTGCCATGAACTAGAATTAGTGCCACTAAAAACAAATAGGTATATGGCCTTAGCCACAAATTTTAGGGTTTGGCCATGGTTAGGTTTGTAGTATTTAGCTACTGTTATCACCGTGGCTAAAACTAATATAGACCATGGCTATTAATCCATTTTCTAGTAGTATATCGATGTAGACTTCAACGATTCTTCTAAGGTGTGCTTTGATCATAGTCGTCATTAACCGTTGATAAGTTGTGCCTACGTTCTTTAGTTCGAAGGGCATGACTTTGTAGTAATAAAGTCCTCTTTCAATGATGAAAGTGGTTTTTTCTGATCTTCCTCTAAGAGAGGAATCTGATTGTATCAATAAGCAATGTCCATCATAGATAGAAGTTCGTGACCTGCCATGGAATCAAGAATTTGATGGATGATTAGAAGAGGGAAACTATCATTCAGAGTATATTTATTTAGATCAGTAAAATCAATACAAACTCGGACCTTTCCATTCTTCTTAGGAACTGTGACGATGTTGGGGATCCAATCCAGATACTTATCTTCTCGAATGAACCCTACATTGATTAATTTATCAATCTCAATGTTGACTTCATCTCGAAGATGAGGTGAGAGTCGTCATTATTTTTGCTTGATAGTCGTGGCATTGATGTTGATGACCAATCGATGACATGCCTTGGATGGATCAACCCTGCGCATCTCTTTGAAAGTCCATGTAAAGATGTCTCGATTCATTTGTAAGAAGTGAATAAGAGCATCCTTATCGTGTTGGACCAGCTTGGTACCGATAAAAGTTCCTCTGCTAGGTCCATCAACGTCGAAGTACTATGTAGGCTCTTCTATGGAAGGTTGATCATCGATGTGGCCAACTTTCTATAAATCTTCTGTGGAAGGCTGATTATCGATGTGACCAGCTTTTTGTAATTGTTATGCAGCATATCTGTCTGATGTATCTAGGATGGCAGAGACAACATTCTCGCAAGCTCTGGAAAGCTTTTGACTGCCTTTGATTTCATAGGTGCCATCATTGTGTTTAAAGCAAAATGCTTGATGATAAGTAGAAGCGATTGCTTCCATGTTGCGAATTCAGCAGTGTCCCATAATCCTGAGATAACGAGATTTGGCGTTGATGATGTAGAATACGACGTCGATTGTGGCTGGTCCAGTGGTGATAGGTAAGATGATCTTGCCTACTCATTCTTCTTTGGAACAATTAAATCTACTGATATCGATGTCGTTTGGAATGACTTGATCGGCCAATCCCATCTGGTCGATCGTACTCTAAAGAAGAATCTCAATACCACTTCCAGTATCGGTCATCATTGTGTGCATAACAAACTTCTTCATCTTGGGCATTATTACTAATGCATCATGATATATAAATTTTACATGGCTGATGTTACAATTTTTGAATGAAATCCCAAGTCGGTGATTGCTCGACTCAGGAAGAAGCTTTGTTTCTTTATATTGAGGTGTGAGATCGCAACATTCTGATAATCTCCTGCGTTTGAATATGTAAGAGTTGTTAATATGATGAATCTATCATGTTGTTGTGGTACATATAGTACATATATTTCTCCTCAGCTTGATCTTCTATCTGGACTACTTCGTTCTGCGTCTTGTAGTATCTATTCTTGCAAGATTCTAGATCGGCAATGTATTCGAACATTCTCCCATCTTTGAAAATGTATTCCAGCAACCTCTGTAAAGCATAACAGTTGTCAGTATCGTGATGATTTACTTTGTGATGCATTCAATATGGGCGGCCTTCGATTGGTTCCAGTAGTTAAGATAGACGGTAGAACTTATCCTCTGATAGAATTGGAAATATTGTGAAGACTTCAACATTCATTTTGAGAAGGACCGGCTTGTGTAATAAATTGTCTTTTCGAATTGTCTTTCTGAGGTTTACCAGTATTCACATTATAACATTTTTGATCATCCTAATCCCCCTTCGATTCATAATTGCATTTTGTAGTTGGACCTTTAGTGGCTTAGATGGATTTAGTAAATTTATGCCTTTTGAACATCATCATTTCCATGTCAACATACCCATTGACCTTGGTGATCATATTCTCCATGGTTGTGGGTTTGTTTAATAAGAGGTGCTATTTGGCTTTGCAGTCAAGCTGAAGCGCGTTGGTAAAAGTAGTAACAGTTATTTTATGATCGAGATTATCTACTTTTCGTGCGAGTTCCAAAAACTTTTTTACAAAGGCCTCGAGCTTCTCCTCTTGTGATTGTTTAAGACTAATAAGAGAATATAAATTCTTGTCTTTATCTTTATTATGAACATACGTCTTGATGAATTGCTTCTGTAGGTGGTCGAATGTGAGGATAGAATCTTCAGGTAGAGAGTTGAACCACCGGAGTGGTTCTCCCTGCAGACTTGTTGTAAATAGACGGCATAAAATGTGGTCAATATTAGAGTATAACCCCAATGAATCACGATATTATTGAATATGCTCCTTTGGATCGGTGCCCTTGTATTTTCGTATCTTCGGAGTATGAAAACCTTTTGATACTTCAATATCGAATAATTCTTTGGCAATCAGACCACCTTGCAACTTGGTAAGATCATCTTTATTGCCTAGAGCTTGAGCCTCAATCAACTCCTTGATACAATGATCCATATGCTCTTATGTGTCGTAATGGCGTGTGGCCTGAGTGGCTTGGCCATGTAGTTGAGGTTTATGAGTACCGGTGCCTTTACTCAAGCGATCACGTGTTGGAATCCAAGGTAGAGGTCGATGCTCCTCCTCTTGACGCTTGGAAGGTCGGAGACCTCTGCTGATATCAGACTAAACTTTTTCGCCCAAATGAATGGAGGGCTGAAGCTCGTATTGAACATTTAGGGAAATGGCCTTGTTGGTGGCTCCTCGAGGTTCGAACCTTTCTCGTGCAAAAATTTAGGAGTTCTCTGGAACTTGATCTTGATATCTAGTTTAGGGAGCCTGTTGAGTATCTGGCAAATTTTGTAATATAGTCTGTATGGTTGTCATCAGTTCTACATATCGCTTGAATGCTGTTAAATGAGCTTACCGCTCAGTTTTGAGCTCTTTGTCGTGAAGCTCTCGGTCAAGAGTTAACTGACGCTCGATCTCATTATGTTTCTTTGTTTCGGCGTGGAGATTCGCCCGTAGTTCTATAAGCTGTTCCGACTCAACAGAAAGATTGAGTTGTCTTCCTGTTGCTGATCGTCTGGAAGTGACCCTGATTGGAGATAGAGAGTAGAGTGAATGTATGCCTTAGGATATCGTAGAAATGTCTTCTTTCCCACAGACGGTGCCAAATGTAATGGCCTAATTCTGTAACTCAAAATAGCTCGAAATTAGCTCTTACACCAAATATACCTATGACAAAAACTAATGTAAAGCAAGAAATGACATAGGTGATTTAACGTGGAAAACATTTAAATAGGTAAAAAAGCCACGACCTCGAGTTGAAGGTTTTAGTAACAGTAACTTTTATTGCTTGAGGCTGATATCTTATTACAAGTGATCTCTCGAACTATAAATGTTTGATCTTGTAAATAAGAAGTTTTGTGATGTTCAGAATCTAGAAATTTTTGTGTTAGAGTTTAAAAAATCAGATTTTTCTTGGTCCCTGCCTCTTTTGGAACTTATTCTTTATATATACCTTACCCGTAGCTCGTTATCGTGCTGAAGCACGTTCTCCGAATAATGAGGTAAGTAGTGGTTGATTGTGTAACTGTTGAGTTCGTGGGAAACAATTTTTTTTGACTTGTTCATATTCTTCTGTTGTGCTTGATCCACGTTCTTTATCAGTTCGTGGTCTAGGTATCAATGCTGACTGTTCATGTCACATGTAAAATGTTGGAAAAATACAATATGATTTGTTTTTCCTTTGAAGTTTGAATGGTGGAACTAACTGGTTTTAGTCCCACATTGGATATAAGGAAAATACAACTCTCCTATATAAGTAAATTAAACACTTACCTTGTTGTAATGTGTGTGAGAGTTGGTGGGTCACACACGCATGTGCGACATGTGCGGCCCATGTGTGCAAGCTAGCTTGGGTGCATGGGCTACCCATGGGCTTGCTCGACCTATAAAACCCGCTTATTATTATAAGTCTATGATTGGGCCTTGGGGCCTTGGGTCATGGGCTCATGGGGATTTCTTTAAACACTTAGTCGGTTTGAGGTGTGAGTTGGGGTGTCTTCAACAGACGCACCTTAAGGTGTGACTCTTGGTGAAGATGCGCTAACTTGAGGTATGACTCTTGGCGAAGAGTCACCTATGCTTTATATAACCCAATTTCGTTTTCATTTATGATCATCAATTTTTCAGAGTTTTCTTGAGTCTTTTTACAAAGAGAAAACAAACTCAATCAAAGTTTGTTTGGCAGAAAGATAGAAGTATTTTTTTCTTTCTGTGACTGATCGTTGTATCCTGGGAGACAGGGGCCTATATTCCTGCAAAACACTGTGGCAGAGGTGAGTCTGTCTTAAGGAGATAGTGTGTATACACTAGACTCGATCACCTCCTTAAGAGGTGTTGGTTTTTTTCATGCAGATTGGAATATAATCTTAAGACAGATTAATTTTTTTCTGTGTGATCAAAAACTGCAGTAATGGTGAATCTCACTGAGAAGGAGGGTAAAAAGGGTAACCTACACGTTTTGAAGGTGAAGTCTGAGAAGTTCAATGGCACTGAATTCAAGCGTTAGCAGCAGATGATGCTATTCTTTCTCATAACTCTGAACTTAACAAAATTCCTCAAGGAGGACAAACCATAGTTGAAGGAGGAAGAAACTGACCTAACAACTGTAGCAGCAGTGGAGGCATGGATTCATTCCTACTTTCTGTGTCAGAATTATATTTTGAATGGGTTGGACAACACATTGTATAATGTGTACAGTCCAACGGAGTCTGCAAAGGAACTCTGGGAATCCTTAAACCATAAGTATAAAACGGAAGATGTCAGACTGAAAAAATTTGTAGTTGGCAGATTCCTGGATTATAAAATGATAGATTCTAAGACTGTAATCTGTCAAGTACAGGAACTGCAGATTATCCTGCATGATATTCATGCAGAAGGTATGAGGTTAAGTGAATCTTTTCAGGTTGTTGCGATAATTGAGAAGTTGCCTTCATCCTGGAAGGACTTCAAAAGTTATTTGAAGCATAAGAGGAAAGAAATGAAGTTGGAGGAACTGATCGTAAGGCTAAGGATCGAAGAAGATAACAAATCTAACGAAAAGAATGATGTTTTTCATTCTTACGATGCCAAGGCTAACATGGTCGAGGGAAACCCTAAACCCCATAAGAAAAAGGGGAAGAAAGGTAAAAATGGGAAAAGTTTCCTGGGCCCTAAGGGCAAGGACTTTAAGAAGTTCACAGGGAGTTGTTATGTTTGTGGCAAACCAGGGCACAAGTCAATGGAATGCCGCAAGCGTAAAAGCGGACCAGAAAGTGGCAAAGGTGCTCAAGCATACATTGCTGAGATGGGGAACCTGTGTGCAGTGATCTCCGAAATCAACCTGGCAAGCAATTTCAGAGGATGGTTTGTGGACACAGGGGCCACACGTCATATATGCTATGACAGGAGTTTATTTACTACCTACAATAAGACTGAACATGAAGAGAAAGTGTTCATGGGCAATGTTTCGACGTCAAGGGTCGAAGGAAAAGGGAAAGTAGTTCTGAAATTCACATCTGAAAAAGAAGTTACTTTGAATGAAGTGTTGCATGGGCCTGATATTCGCAAGAACCTTGTTTCTGGAGCATTGCTGATCAAGAATGGATTCAAGTTAGTGTTTGAGTCAAACAGATGTATCATGACTAAGAATGGGGTATTCATAGGAAAAGGTTATGAGTGTGATGGACTATTCAAACTAGCAGTCTTATGTAAACCAGTTTCAATTATCAATAAGAATGAGAATTATATTTACATGCTTGAGTCATTTAATATTTGGCATCAACGATTAGGACATGTAAATTATGGTTCGCTGCGTAAATTAGTCCATTTAGGATTGCTGCCTAAATTTAATCTTGATTGCAAATAAAAATGTGAAGTGTGTGTTGAAGCAAAATTTGCTAAACAACCATTCCATTCTGTTGAATAACGCAAAATTGAACTGCTAGATTTAATTCACAGTGATCTCTGCGATTTAAAGTTTATTCAAACACGAGGCGGAAAGAAGTACTTTATTACATTCATAGATGACTGCATAAGATATAGTCATGTCTACTTGCTCAGAAGCAAAGATGAAGCACTGGAAGTGTTTATTATGTTTAAAAATGAGGTTGAGACTCAACTCGACAAAAAGATAAAAGTTCTTCGAACTGATAGAGGTGGGGAATACGACTCTATTACATTTGGAGAACTTTGTGCTAAGTTTGGTATTATACACCAAACTACTGCACCTTACACTCCTCAGCAAAATGGAGTTACTGAGAGAAAAAATAGAACTTTAAAGAATATGCTTAATGTTATGCTTATTAGTTCTGGTTTGCCGCAGAACCTGTGGGGGGAGGCGTTACTTTCTGTGAATTATATTCTCATTAAGTTACCTCACAAGAAGATTAAAAAGACTCCTTATAAACTCTGGAAAGGCAAAGAGCCTTCCTATAAGTTTTTAAAAGTGTGAGGGTATCTTGCAAAGGTACAAATACCATTGCCAAAAAGGTCTAAGTTAAGACCTAAAACTATTGACTGTATTTTTATTGACAATGCCAATAACAGTAGTGCATATAGATTTCTCTTATACAAATCTGAAATAAATGATGTGCATGAGAATACTATTATTTAATCACGAGATGCTATATTTTTTGAAAATATATTTCCATATAAAAAGAGTGATACTGTGAATCCTCTTAAAAGAACAACTGATGTTGCTTCTAGTAGTGATCAGCGTATCACTCCTACAAGTTCTGATTTTAATGCAGAACCAAGACGTGGGAAACGACTTAAAGTTGCTAAGTCTTTTGGCAAAGATTTTGTAGCATTTTTGTTGGAAAATGAGCCTCGAACCTTCAAGGAAGTCATGGCTACACCTGAAGCTCCTAGTTGACAAGAGGCTGTACAGAGTGAGATAGACTCTATAATGCACAACCATACTTGGGAATTGGTATATCTTCCACCTGGCAACAAACCTATAGGTTGCAAGTGGATTTTCAAACAAAAATTGAGACCTGATGGTTCAATTGAAAAGTACAAAGCCAGACTTGTTGCCAAAGGATATAGGCAAAAAGAAGGTTTGGACTATTTTGATACATATTCTCCAGTGACATGAATAACTTCTATTCGTATGTTGATAGCTATTACAACAGTGCATAAGCTTGAAATACATCAAATGGATGTTAAAACAACATTCTTGAATGGTGAATTAAATGAAAAAATATATATGAACCAACCTGAGGGGTTCATTGTCCGAGGCCAAGAAAATAAAGTGTGTCGGTTGGTTAAATCTCTTTATGGATTGAAGCAGGCACCTTTACAATGGTATGACAAAATTGATGGAGTGATGATTAAGGATGGCTTCAAAATGAATGAATGTGATAGATGTGTCTATATTAAAAGCATTAATGGTGAGCATGTCATTGTGTGTCTTTACGTAGACGATATGCTCATCATGGGGACTAACATCAATGTCATTATGTCAACAAAGAATATGTTGTCCAAATTTTTTGATATGAAGAACTTAGGTGTTGCAGACGTTATTCTTGGCATAAAGATTAATAGAACACCACATGGATTTGTGTTGTCTCAATCACATTATATAGAGAATGTACTTAAGAAGTTTAATAAATTTGACTGCCGTGGTGTTCAGACACCATATGATAATATGCGTCAATTGATTAAACACAAATGTGAGCCTATTTCTCAAATAGAGTATGCACGCATCATAGGCAGTCTAATGTATATTATGAATGTTGGAAAAATACAATATGATTTGTTTTTTCTTTAAAGTTTGAATGGTGGAACTAAGTGGTTTTAGTCCTACATTGGATATAAGGAAAACACAACTCTCCTATATAAGTAAATCAAACACTTACCGTGTTGTAATGTGTGTGAGAGTTGGTGGGTCACACGCGCATGTGCGACATGTGCGGCCCATGTGTGCAAACTAGCTTGGGTGCATGGGCTACCCATGGGCTTGCTCGACCTAGGAAACCCGCTTATTATTATAAGTCTATGATTGGGCCTTGATGCCTTGGGCCATGGGCTCATGGAGATTTCTTTAAACACTTAGTCGGTTTGAGATGTGAGTTGGGGTGTCTCCAACAGACGCACCTTAAGGTGTGACTCTTGGTGAAGAGGCACCAACTTGAGGTGTGACTCTTAGCGAAGAGTCACCTATGCTCTATATAACCTAATTTCGTTTTCATTTATGATCATCAATTTTTCAGAGTTTTCTTGAGTCTTTTTACAAAGAGAAAACAGACGCAATCAAAGTTCGTTTGGTAGAAAGATAGAAGTATTTTTTTCTTTCTGCGACTGATCGTTGTATCCTGGGAGACAGATGACTATATTCCTGCAAAGCACTGTGGCAGGGGCGAATCTGTCTTAAGGAGATAGTGTGTATACACTAGACTCGATCATCTCCTTAAGAGGTGTTAGTTTTTTCATGCAGATTGAAATACATGAAATGCGTGAGTCTGATATTGAGGTAGTTTGATTTTAGACTAGGTCGAAGGGTAGGCCCTTCCAAGCACGAATCAAGCAGACTTATATCAAATAACTCGAACAAGAATACAGTTGTACATTACAGAATACTAAATCCTGCAACAAATTCTTTATTCACCCAAATAGAACTGGCAACACAAACACATACATTCAAATATATTTACATTTAAAGTAATCATGATGATTCGGTTCGCCACATAGAATTATTTTCCCACCTGCTGCACTCTCGTCCTCTTCTGCAAGCTTATGCAGCATCAACACTTTCTCGAACTGCTGCATCAAGGATGAGACTATAAAAAATATCACACCAAAAGTGACGATCCAGTTCTACACATCTTTCCACCCCATTCAGACCCTCCAATCGTAATGGCCACTCCGGTAGGACCGTATCATAGGGCAGTAATTGAAAATAGCACTCACATAGTTCAGCCACCTTGATGGCTAATCTACTATCCACTGCATGTTGTTGACGTTGGGAACATATCCTCACCATGGAAACCTAAAAGCAATGAATAAGAAGATTTACGAAGAAGAGCAAGTTGAAGTATACCCAATGGCCAAGTCCTTTATATAGCTGAAGAGAAGCAGATTTTTAGGATTGCAAGCAGGTTTTTGGAAACCAGCCTTTTGGGGAAACACAATATCTTCCCTACCAATCCTACCACATGGTTACAGGGATGCAATAATACCAACATATATTCCATTTCACAAGATTACCATAAAAAGAGGAAGAATCTTTGACCAAAGCGCAAATAACTATTACCTAAACAGTTCAAAATAAGTCCCTACAGGCCGAATATCACAGTTCGCATCACAAGTTCGACATTACAAAAGACAGGAAACAAATAATATTTTTATTTCAAAAGTATAGATTACAAACAAGTTTTGTTTCAAAACCTATACATTTACAACCATACACGCTAGATTTCCTGAGATCAACAGCAGATGCTTTCTTCATCTTTCACAATCCCTTATGCTAGGCCATGAAGGCAGTCCCTGTGCTCAACCTCAGACAGAATGATGTAATTAATTTGATAGAGCCAGAAGAAAGTCCTCACTGGTGTTCTCTGCCTCAAAATTACACAGACCCTGGTAAGTAGGCTCCACTGGTATCGGAGTTGAGATTATTGGCCAAAGTAGTGAGTTCTTAGTTCCTCAAGCTTTGCCTGAATGCGTCGTTTGAGTCCTTTACAACGAGTCTGAGATCTTATTTTCACCATTGTGCATTCACGATGAGAAAGATGTGTTAATGGAGAAAATGATATTTATAGGCTAAATACATATGTTGCAGTGTCCCAATAGTTAAAAGGAATGTCATAAATGCACCTCAAAACTCTGAAAACTCCAATCAAGTCAAGTTAGGTATTTATGGACAACATTGGCATTAGCAAAAATTTATTGCATACGAGACGAGTTTCTCAACCAGCATCAATCGTGCTCTTGGTTGAGAGGGGGCGATTGTAATGCTTTACTCCCGATAGCGAACTCAAGCATTGATCTCGTCCTCCTTACAAATAGTTCGACTTCATTGTCACACAACGTCATTAAAGAAGCCGTTACAGAGAAGAAGAGTCATACCGTTACACAATCATTATGAAGACTCATTATAAATGTTTTGTAACGTATGTCATTAAGAGTAGATTGGGGGATTAAAGCTAAAAGAAGCTTATTTTCTTCACATGTTTTTCGTATACGAGGAGTGCAAGTGTATTTTCATTGACTAAGGCAAGATTGGGGGATTAAGGCTAGTAGTTTCAGTGAATGTGGTGGTTAATGCCAAAACGGTATCAAAATGTGGGGGTTTTCTCAAATTTCCTCTTAAATATTGGTTAACATGGGTATTTATGATTTAAATTTTTCGATACTTTGGGGAAAAAAATATGTTTGATCGAATGCACAAGAGATATATTCTGCAACATGTTGTAAGAATATCAGTATAAGTTTTGGTTTCAGGTCGGCCAGCTATTGAGCTTGCTCTTAAATCTTTCTAATTTTAGACTATTGATAAGTCTTACGGCTATAATGAAACTCTACGAGTCTACCGAACTTGCCTCAACTTGTTCTGAAAGAAAACTTGTCCAAGTTGTTTGCTCTTATAAATCTTCCAAGTTCCAACAATACCAGTACTATAGACTCCTCCTCTTTGGTCACCGGCTTGTTCGCTCTGGCTTCACTGCTTGCATCCTTTGTCACTTTAGATCCAATTGACTCTTTCTACTACTGATCTGCATCGTACCCCTTCTTCACTTCAATGTCTCAGTAGCCGTTGGTTCATCTTGCTTTCTCTTTCCGGGGTCCAGCTTCACAGAGAGGTGCTCTCTCTTGCTCTTGTCTCTTCACTTCCATCTTCCGTTCTTCGCTTGCATTGCAAATTTAGGGCATCAACATGGGCATGGAAGAAGAACAACTATTTTCATCCTTAGAAGATCTCCAAGTACAGTCGTTCCTGGGACGAGGCACGAAAGGGGTAGTGTTTTTAGTGAAACTCCCGAGATCTAGACCTTTGGCTTTAAAGGTGATCTCTAGAGAAGAACTTATGAAGAAGAAGAATGGGAAGTCGAAGGAATTGGTGTTGAGACAAGTTTTGTTAGAACGAGATTTCCTGAAGATGTTTGATCACCCTTTGCTTCCTAAGTTTAGGGGCGAGATTGTTACTGATGTGATTGTTGGTTTGGCAATTGATTATTGTCCTGGTGGAGATCTGCGTACTCTTTTGGAGCGACAGACGGAGAAGATGTTCTCTCATGATAATATCAGGTTAGTATTCTTAACAGATCAAACCCTTTATACGTGTTAAGCTTTCAATCTTTAGGGTGGTATTTTTATTTTTATTTTTATTTTTTATTTTTTCAGATTTTATGCAGCAGAGATAGTTCTTGCATTGGAATATTTACACGGATTGAACATAGTTTATAGAGATTTGAAGCCGGATAATATTATGATTCAAGAAAACGGGCATGTGATGATTGTCGATTTTGATATCTGTACCAAACTCTCCCCCAAACCAGTACTAGTTCCACAACCAGTAAACACAGTTACCACCACAGACAGGAAAACCCTAAGACAGAAATATTTCCCGGTCTCCCGATACTGCAAACCGGTCCCTATACAACCTGTCTTTAACAATATAATAGAGTCTGTGAAAATGGAGAAATTCAAATCTATGTCAATGGTGGGAACGGAGCATTACATAGCACCAGAGATATTACTACGCAAGGGTCACGACTACTCAGCTGATTGGTGGGGGTTAGGGATTATGTTATATGAAATGTTGTACGGGAAACATCCGTTTAGTGGGAATACTCCGAAGGAAACGTTTGATCAGATTTTAGAGAAAGAGCCTAATTTGGTAGGAGATCAGACAGCTCTACTAGACTTGATTGCTAAACTTCTAAAGAAAGATCCGTTGGAACGTATTACGTTAGAGGGAATCAAGAGTCATCGTTTTTTCGAAGGGGTGGATTGGGAGACGATTTTAGATATCTCGAGACCACCTTATATTCCTACTTGTGAAAATATTTTAATGGAGGAAACTGAGAAAATAGACGTTGTGTCGTTCGTCCGTGAATGTTATCTCGCAGATGCTATGGAGGATATTGAGATCAGGAAGACTGCCAAGGAATAAAGGAACAAAATAAGGACAGTATTTTGGTCGAGGGTTTGAGTAATCCCCCATGAAACATCAGACTTTGTAAAGTTTTGAGTTTGTAATTTTTGACAATAGTGATTATACAATTCTTTGTAAATAGTGTTAATAACTTAATACTGATTTAGTCTTCGTTCTTTTCTTTGGTTTTACAGCTTATCTGAATTCTTTCGAACTTATTTCGCAGATTCTACCTTTTTTAATTAGTTCAGTTCTGTAAAAAAATTGTCTCAGTCCATGCTGTATGGCAGACATTACCCATAGACGTTGATCTCGTGTCTGCGAGTCCCTAATTTTGCTAATAGAACTGATGGCACCGATACTTCAAATGTTTACAAAGTTCTTAACTTAATAAAGAAATGCTATGTTCCAATTTGCAACTGTTGAAAAAAAACTGTAACAAATTTGATTTCCTGCTTTGTTCAATCTGCAACTATGTTAAAGTTCAGTACGATTTAGAAGCTAATCGACTTTTGATCTTTTAATGATAAACGATCTATCTTCCAAATGCCTCAGCCAATTATCATCAGTGAAAGTAAGGTTGTCTATCTGAATATGCAACTTTATCAAGTGATATGGATATTGAGGTCCCGGGAAATAAACGGTTTGGTTAGTATAGGATAATGGCGTTGCTAGTGGCATAACTTTTGAATTGTAGGCCTGCGAGGAAATCGGCAAATATATATAAGGCTTGAGTAAAAACAAAGATTTGAAGCGAGGAGACATTGGTTCCCTTATGGGGCTGATAGAAATGGACTAGCTACCAAAGGAAAGAAATGTAGAGTTAACCGTTCCCAAAGGAACCCCGAAAGGGAAATAAAACAGGCCGTGAAGGCACACTCAGATTCATTGGTGTACGAAAGTGACGTTGCAGGTGCATGCCTTCTTTCTAAGAATAAAAAACCTGGATCGCTCATTGAGAAAAGACTAGTTAAGGAGCTAGGTTCGCTCATTATAGGTTCCAATCCTATGATCCATATTCCTGGTGTTACTACCAGGAAAGAAATGGAACTCAGAAACACTGCCTTCCAATTCAAAGAAACTTCAGGATAGGCATTTACGAAATGGATCAGAAAGAAAGTTCTGAACTTTTCTTCAATTCATTTGCCAAAACAAACCATAAGTAAACTCCTTCTCAGAATTCACAAAACCGTTTCTACATACATGCAACAAAAGAAAATTAACAGCGTAATTTAGCACATATCAATGCAAATAGTAACACTTCTAGTCCAGACAAAGATGGTTCCTGACTTCAGTAGGATTGTTGACTGCCTCAAACAAGTTTACTGGAGAAGTAACCGGTGGCAGTCTCTCCAAACTTGGCAATCTCTAACCGCTTGCCTTTTTTCACGAAACTTAAGGATAGGGGTATGATCAAAATAGATAGTGAAAGCAATTGCATCAATTGGAATGTAATTTTCGACTACTCAGGGGCAAAGCCTAGATTATCTTGGATATTCATTATTTTATCTAAAATTACGGAAGGAATCGACATAATAGCCATCCTGAAATATATTTCTTCTCTGATTCTTCATACTGAGAGTTTCGTTGGTGAGATCCACTAGCTGATATGCAGCAGCAGAATTGAAATTAGCTCTTTAAACCATGAATGAACAAGCATCTCATATCAAGCCATCGACTCCTTACTATATAGTAATGTCAGTGGTGCTGATGTGATTATATACCTTTTGTATCATCCCGGACTAAACACCTAACATGACCATATTCACAGCAGAGGGGGGTAATCATGATACTATGGGCCACATAATAACTCTGTTACACATTCATCAGGGATCACAACAATGCTAAATCTTCCAGATTTTGCTGAAAACTGCTTCATTCTACAATTACCTGCAAGGGAATCATCGTATTTAAATTTCCTACCAGTAAGATAAGTTCCATCATTCCTTTAAAATGCACAATATGTGTGTCTTAAGGTACATTATAGATAATGAATGCACTTTGATCTTAATATTCAATACTAATTCCTTCAATCTTAAAAGAAAGAAGGCGTGCGAGAAGGACTTTATATGCAACATAACTCTATTTCTATGAATTTTGTACATACTCTGCAGATTTCGTTAAGTTTATGTAAAATGCTTGGCCGATTCTAAACACACAAGCAAAGAGCATGCATCAGCGACAAACCCTGACTAGACTTGCCAGTGTCCTTCATTCGTTAGAGGAAGAGAAAGAAAAAAGGCTAAGAAAGGTGATTTTTGTTGATACGTTATACCAATCTGTTCATTGTTGTACATACTAGACACTTACGGTTTTGCTTGTTAGAATGCAACTACAAAACTTAACGTCTTAACTTTTTACCAGACTAGACAGTTTAGACCAAAGCAAAGGATCTTTTTTATTATCGTTCCCTTAGTATCGGCTTATGCTCTATGATCTATAGTATCGGCTTTTAGACGTTTGATATCATAAATATATTGGAAACCGTATGGATAACGATAATAACTAAAACTGACGCCAATTTTGATCGTACCTGTAGTCATAAGGGTTGATTTGATCTTGGACGGTGTCCAACCACGGTGCACCGATTTGAGAAACGCGGCTCCATCTGTGTGACGCCCAGGCTTTGTAAATACTATCCTTAGGTTGTTAGAAAGCTTTGTATAAATTTTTCATTTATTTTTGTAAGGGTTAGCTTAAGAAAAATGAGGAGTACGCTTCGTCTCCAATTTTGATATTTCATTTTAGAACTTAGCCATTTACTTAGTAGCGACTTGACTCCGATACATCCAAGAAAGAATTTTAAAGCTTGTAATAGTGTTTTGTAATAGTTGTTGATATATGAATGAAATGATGCTTTCAAAGACCCTTTGTACAGTGTTTGTGTTGCCTTGAGATTATGTGATGCTTTGCGATGTTGTGTTGATAAACGATTGAAAGAGACGAATAATTAGACTTACTTGAGACATGTTACTCGAGTGCCGCACGTGCCAAGCTTGAGTTTAAATTGGTCCGTGTCAATCTGAAACATGTGGGCAGACCATCGAGGTTCCATTCCTTAAAGCCAAATTTGGACGGTTTGTTCCCCGGTGGAATAGTCCCTGTTTGATTCTAGGCATCATGGTCTAGAGTATATGTGTACAAAGTACAAACCAATACATGCTAATAAAATATTTCTCAATACAGATATCTACGAATTCTCCAAAATATTTCTCTAGAAAAACCTTCAAGCCTCTCACTCTCAGCTCTTAACTTGGTTTGCTGATATCAACCATGAATAGAGCAACAAAGGGTATGTTAGCATCTCTACGACTCCTCCGCTTGAATCGTCCTACCACAAATCATCGCACTCTTCACTCAGGTATTATTCCCATGTTTCTCTTCTTCATTGTCAAAGCAGCAACCTACTACTATATCTTGCAACTTTTATTTCAATACTCAACAACAACGTCGTCTCAGTTTCTCATCGGAATACAAATCGCTTGTTGAACTCGTCGAACGAAAGGAGTGGTCCGATGGTTCTCAGATGAGTTTGAACTTGACCCAGCTCGTGATGCTGCTGTTAAAAGAGTAGTTTTAATCTTTCTACATGAATCTGATTGGAATGATAAAGTATATAAACTACAGGTTTATGAATCGAATCTTGAGCCTCTTCTATCGTATAATTCCATATTAAAAAATTTCTCGGAACTTTGTGAATACCCTTCCAAGGTTTTAGAGTTTTCTCATTGGGTTTTGAAAACTCAACACTATAGGCATTCTAGGAGATGCAGTAGTGAAGTGTTGTTACACCGAAGAATCCCTGAAAGAGTTATCAAGAGATGCGAACAAGCAGCGAGTACTAGTCATGATAATGTGGAGCAAGGGAACAAGATTTTTGAGACCATGAGAAATGCTGCTGGTGACCAACCCCAGATTCCTTGGCTCATACGAGCTCGGACGCTAGAGGACACTAGTACTCATAGCTACGGCATCTTCAACCTTTCAAATGGAAACTTTTTAATATTCCCATCTTGCCTGAGGCTATAGGAAAAGAGTGTTGGGGTTCTCCCAGAGCTATGCTATTTATGTCGCCAGGCTCATCCTCAATCACTGAAGATAACTACATTGTTATGATAATTTCGCAAGGGTTATATGAGTTTGGTATTGTTCGACATGGAGACAAATCTTGGACCTATTTAAGAATTCCAATGCATAGTTATCTTACCAATATTATTCACATTGAAGATAAGTTCTATCCCCTTAACGATGGGGCCTTTCTTTATGCTTGTGATGTTAACAGCCGAAGCATCGAGCAAAGTTCACAGGGTCACATGGAAAAAATCGAGTCTGACTTCTATCTTATCAATATATCAGGGGTTCTTCACATGGTTTTACGAAGTAGTAAGACGGGCTATGGTTATTTTTATCCTCGGGATTGGCTTGACATGGATTTTGATATCTACAAAATGAATTTTTGTACGAAGAATTGGGAGATGTTGTCTGGCTGTGGTGAATATGCTATATTTCTTGGGGCTAATTCTTCCATAACTCTTTTAGTTTCCAAAAAATATCCAGAACTCAAAAGAAACTGTGTCTATTGGGCTGATGAAAACTACGCAAAGTGGACCAATTACCTAAAGGCACCAAAAGAAGTTTAGAAAATGGGAATATACAATTTTGAGGATAAGACCAATAAGATCATTATTGAAGACCGATTCCCAGTTTCTTCCCCGAAATGTTGAAGAAATATTTATTTAACTCTGATTTTATATGTTATATCATTTATAAATTATAAACATATTATTATCCGCATGTAGAGGCATTGATTTTACATTATGCGAGAACATTTTAGTTCACATTGTATAATTATATCAATTTTTGTGTTGCGGATTGATTTTACGTTATACTGGAACGTATCAATCCTACATCTTATAAATGTTTTGATTGATATGTAAATTATTATTTTTCTGATCATGTTTGGTTATTTTCGAGTTTGGACGACATGATAGACTTGAGTTGCATTATACAACCAAGTATAATTGCGTTACAATGTTCACGGTTCCTCTCTCGTTGCTTCCTGTTGGTTAATCGAATGCTCCAAAACTCTATACTTAACCTAAAGTATGGAGGAACCTCCAAAGGAAATGAGATATATAAATACATTCTTTAAGTTAAGGATTGCGAGCGAAAGTATGTTCTGATCAATATTTAGTGTTCACCATCCATGGTGTAGCGAAGGCGAGAATAGAGCAACTTTTGCTTCAAAGAGAACTTAAATATCCGGAACAGATGCTCAAGCACCATACATTGAATTCTTTGGAATGCAAATACACATGAGAGGGATACGAATCATATTTATCAATGAAGATGCATATTACCCAGCTAGTAGCAGTGCGAGTACACTGTAGAACTCCAATGTATAAAGAGCACGATTAATGCAAAGTAATCGTTGAACGTTGATGATAAATTAACGTTTGTGGTTGATAAAAAGAAGATGATAAACAACTAGAAACAATAACAACAAACTCTCGAGAGTCCAATGTAGGTGTTTCTGATTGATTTGCATCTCCAAATTTTCGCTTAAAGACTATATGGGGAGTCAAGTACAGATGTTATTAGTCCTATTCTTTTGACATATGATTTGTCATATTTAGTTACTAATCTCTCTCAAATTCAAAAGTAACTTTGAAATTCGCGCCAAAACTAACATTCGATTTGCCTCTCTTTTTCTCTGAATCTGCTTTATTCCCTCTCTCTCTCTCTCTCTCCTCTGCCGACGAATCAGATTGCACGAATCCCCAATTGTGATTTCCAATTTCTAGGGTTTCGAGTTTCTAATTTTTAATGTCTGACATGATGATGATCTCTCCATCGATATCGTTGGGAGAGATAACTACTTGCGGATCTCTCCTTCAGGAACTTCAGGTATGGCTTTTCTCTCTCTCGTTTTGATTTGGTTTCGATTTCGTAAGTTTGATACTCAGAACATGTTGATTTCACTCTAATTGCTGTTATTTTGTAGAATTGTGGGGTTTTATTGGTTGATTTTGACATAATTTAGTACTTTCGGTAGTTAGAAACATGTTTATTTCACTTTACTTACTGTGAATTTGTAGATTTGTGGTGCTTTATTGGTTGATTTCGACATGATTTCGTAGTTTTGGTAGTTAGAAACATGTTGATTTCACTTTACTAGCTCTGAAATTGTATATCTGTGGTGTTTTATTGGTTGTGATTTTATAGTTTTGATTGTCAGAACATGTTGATTACGTTTTAGTTGCTGTGATTTTGTAGATTTACGGTGTTATATTGGTTGTGATTTCGTAGTTTCGGTAGTCAGAACATTTCAATTTCACTCTACTTGCTCTGAATTTGCAGATTTGTGGTGTTTCGTTGGTTGATTTATGTTTTGGAGTATTTTTGGGTATTGAGATGGCGATGTTTGACTCAATGTTTCGAAAGCCAGAAACATGTCGATTTCATAATACTTGCTGTGATTTTGTAGGTTTGTAGTGTTTTATTGGTTGTGAATACGTAGTTTCGGTAGTGAGAACATGTTGATTTCATGTTTTTTTGCTTTGAATTTGTGGATTTGTGGTGTTTGATTGGTTGATTTATGTTTGGAGTGTTTTAAGGTTTTGAGGATGAATGTGGTTTAACAGTGTTGATTTCTGTTTGTTTCGTATTTGTTAGAGAATTTGGGACGAGATTGGAGAGAGTGACAGCGAGAGGGATAAAATGCTGTTGCAACTTGAACAAGAGTGCTTAGATGTTTACAGAAGGAAGGTTGAGAAATCGAGCAAGTACAAGGCTGAATTGCATCAGTCGTTGGCCGAGGCGGAATCTGAAGTTGCCAATCTCGTTTCTGCTTTGGGGGAACGAGCATCGTTTTTACGAGTAAGTTTATTTGTTATTTATGTTAGTTACGTTCTTTGATTATGAAGTTCTATCGCGGACTTGCCGTATTAGTATTTCTGATATCATGTTTTAAATTACTGCAAATTGGGTATTCTTATTTTTATTTTATTTTGATAAAGGAAGCTGGGGTTAGGCTTAGACCCCCACCAGAATTTCATAACAAAACATAAAAATTACACACTAGTCCACTGTACAAATAAAAGTTAACTCCTCGGAGAAGGAACAAGGAAAGAAAATATTACAATCTGTACATTTAGAAACAATGTATCTAGCTGGCTTTTTTGAGGATATGGGTCTGAATTTGAAGATACCTCTCTCCAGTTTGCTTCTCCATTTGTCAATCTCTCTATAGGTCTTTAACTTTCTCCAATTAGATGACCATTCTGAGATCAAACATTGGTAAACCTTTTGAGAATCTACATTAATCTCAAGATCCTGTTATCCCAGCTTTACTGCAATACTAATTTATGTCAGTTACCCTTTGAGAAACAGATTTAAAAGCACAGATTGGTAATCCATTTGGTAGCTTGAATATACCACCTTTGACTTTCAACAAATCATCACTTGCAGTATCCAGTATAATAGAATTTACAGACTTGGTTCTCCATAACATATTAGTGATTATCCTTGGCTGTTTAATTATTGGAGTTAAACCCCAATCTTGAAAGATCCTCTGGTTACTATTGTTGCTCCAGAATTTAAAGTTTGAGACCTAAGCTTTTTCTGAAACAACATTCTTGATCTTCTTCATAAGCAGATGTCTGCCATAAAACATCAGATATTTTGATAGAATGACACTATTTTCATGTATGTATTGATTTGTTTCTTCATTGTTAGCCGGAGAAAACGGGGGGTACTCTTAAGGAGCAGATGTCTGCCATAAAACCTACCCTAGAGGACTTGAGACGAAAGAGAGAAGAAAGGGTGAAGGATTTTCAGGATGTCCAGTTGCAGATTGCTCGCTTAAGTGGAGAAATTGGAGGCAATGTCCACCTAAGCAAATCCACTGACGTTGAAATAGATGAAAAAGACTTGACGGTGACAAAATTGGGCGAGCTGAAGTTACACCTTGAAGAGCTCCAGGGAGATAAGGTTTTTTTTTGTTTTTCTTAAAACAAGTTCTAATGTATCTGTGCCTGCTTCAGTTTTTATCTAGGTAACAACGACACGGATACGGGTGTCGGTGTCGGACACAGGTACGGAGTGTCGGACACGGTGACCCAAAAATATGTAAAAACGGGGACACGGCTATAAAAATTTTATTTCTTATTTTCTACTATGCTTATGTTGGTTACTTAACCTATCTAATACACTTATGGGTTAATTTACGACATATTTTTACGACTAATAACAAACAAGTCCCAACACTTATGGGTTATATTAACTTATGGGTTAATTTACGACTAATAGCAAACAAAAAACAATGATACTAGTTAGTATGGTTGAATAACATGCATAAGAATTGAAAACTTTCTAAAAGCTATGTCAAAAAGGTTATGATCTAAGCAAGAAGTGTCCGTTGGAGTGTCAACACGAGTGTCGGTGTGTCCGACACGTTTGGACACGGATTTGTTTTGGAATATGGAGTGTCCATGTTACATAGGTTTTTATTATTGTATGTTATTTGCAGAGTATCCGGTTGCAGAAGGTCAATGCCCATGTTAGAGCTATCCATGAGTTATCGGTTTTGATGTCGGTTGATTTTTACAACATAATTAGTGAAGTTCACCCGAGCTTGGGCGATTCTACAAACACACAAGCAAAGAGCATCAGCGACGAAACCCTGACCAGACTTGCCAGTGTCTTTCATTCGTTAGAGGAAGAGAAAGAAAAAAGGCTAAGAAAGGTGATTTTTGTTGATACATTATACCAATATGTTCATTGTGGTACAGGATATACTCTCCATGAATATAAGATAATTTTCAGGGCCACTTATGGTTTTCGTTTGCCAGAATGCAACTGCAAAACTTAATTTCATTCATTTTTACCAGACTAGACAGCTAGACCAAAGCAATAGGAATTTAAGAACCAAACTTACTTTCATCTGTACTCTGTAGTGGATATACTAAGTGAGCCAAGGTTGTTGATTTTGGAAGTTGTTTAGTATTATTATTGAGGAGCTGACCTAGTGATTGTGGTAAATTAAGTGATGTATATAAAATAAACATGTATGTGCAGTCTTAAAGGATTGTATTATTGTTGTAGCTTCAAGATCTGGGGAGTACACTCATAGAACTGTGGAATCTTATGGACACACCTGTTGATGAGCAGAAAAGATTTGATCATGTTACCAGTTTAATTTCTGCTTCTGTTGGTGAAGTCTCAAGGAAAGAGTCCCTCGCCCTAGATGTCATTGAGCAGGTGAACCTTCTATTCTGGTCATTATAGTATGAGATATTTTAAGATTCCCCTATATGCTGGTAGTCTTTCTTTACCTCTTTTTTCTTTTTATTGCAAGACTGAGCTTGAAATTGAGAGATTGAATGTTCTAAAAGCAAGTAAGATAAAAGAGCTGGTCTTGAATAAGCAGCATGAACTTGAAGAGATTTACAGAGGAGTTCATATGGATGTCAACACTGATACGGCACGCCAAACTCTCATCAATCTAATAGATTCAGGTTTATTTATTACCATAGTTGATTTGAGTCTCATATCTAGATGTGATGATAGAATACGTAAGATGAAAATACACTTTCTATGTCCTGTTTTCGTCGTGTCCTGGTTTGTGGTTCACTTCATGCCTATATTTACTGTGCAGGTAACGTTGATATGTCTGATCTTCTCTCGGGGATGGACGATCAGATTGCAAAAGCTAAAGAGCAAGCTGCGAGCAGAAAGGACATTTTGGACAGGGTTGAAAAATGGAAATATTCTTCTGAGGAAGAAAGCTGGCTAGATGACTACGAACTGGTAATGCAAAGAAATGATTTTCATGTTTTGCTCCTAGAATTACACACCTCTTATCATTTCATCTTTGGGATAAAACATACTCAATTTAATCATTAGGGAAAAAATGAAAGATTTTGTAAAGATCTAGAGTCAATATATTTTGAGATAACTTGACCTTTATAATTTGATCAAACAATAGTCGTGAATGTATCATATTGTTACATTGCTCAATGTGTTAGTGGTTTTAGAGTAAATCTGTGAACTCCTTTTTGTCGGACAACCAAATGGCGTAACAAGTGTTTTTTATGTGGGTGGGTGGGTGTATTTGTGCGCGTGCTTTCATTACAAGCATAAACACGCGTGTGCCACAAAGCCATGATTACTTGGGTTACCCTGATATTTTTGCTTTTATTTTCTTTTTATTTCTGTTAATATGTCTTGGTGTTCTCATAGATCTATTTGACCCTTCGTGATAGTTGCAGCCCAAATCGGATAATATGTACAGACTATTATTTAATATTTAACTATCTAGTCAAAGCACAACTGTAACCTAAGTGCAACAAGTGTGCCTGAACCTCTTTGGACATTACACCTTTCCCCTTAGCCTCCTTAGGTTATCCATTCTCTATGATTTTATTATAAAATTCTAACAGAGTAAGATTAAAAAATCTATCCAAAAACGGCATAGGGTACTGGCAATGAAAGCCTAAAGGTTTTTGTAGTATAGTATTGGTATAGTGCTACCCTGCTACCACATCCCTCTCAAGGCTCAACTCTTTGGCCTCCTTGAAATGTCTACATACTCTTTACATGTTAGGCCCCTCCTCCTCACCATTCTGTCAATAAGACACTCGATGGACGAGAAGACGCTCATATGTGCCTCTGAGAACTTTGTGCACACAGCATTGACTGCAGAGGATATGAAGAAACATACGATTTCTTAGATATTTTTCTGGCCCTTATTCCTTGTACGATTTGGGTGCAGTAAGATTTTATCCGTGTGGTAGGTGGTAGCTGATAGAAGTGATTTTTAGTCTTCATTTCTAAATATTCGTTTATTAATCTTTTTCAGAATACTCTCGTAGGTTTATTTATTGAGCTGACACCAAATACCATGAAACATGAAGCCAAATTACGAACTCACCTGCCCAATTGGATCTGACCCAAACAACCTCATTTTAAAACTATAAATCTTTGTATAATGGACATCTTGGATACTTTATTTTAAATATCTGTAAATCTCCCTTTTAGAGATGCAGGGTTTGTGCATTATAGTTTATCCTCTCTGTGTTCTACATCTCGTTTTAGTCTGTTATTAAGTTACTTAATATAAAGTGAAGTCGTTAATAGTTTGGACCCTATTAAATTGCCGAGGCTTTATAATTTGTAGGTTGTAATTGAATGATTTGTAGCCTTTTATTTGAATGACATTGTTTTTTTGCTTTTACAGGATCACAATCGCTATAGTGCTGGAAGAGGAGCACATAAAAACTTGAAACGGGCAGAGAAAGCCAGAATACTTGTCAGCAAAATACCATGTGAGCCTGTAATCGCAATTTTTTTTTATGTAAATATATCAGATCCGTGCTTCTACTTTCCTGATCTATTCTTTTACTAAATTCAGCAGTAATTATTTGCGTTATATCCTTAAGAAAAGAAACTAGAAGAAAGTATCTTAGTTTAACAAGTTCGGTGGATAAAATAATATTTTGATATTTAAAATTTGTGAATAGTTTTGGCATTGTCAGTTTATTCAAGACATCAGATTATCTCCTTAAATGTGTGGACCCTTATATATATATATATATATATAATCTTTTTTGCGTAGAAGTTCCTAGTTGAGAACGTCCTTTATATTTATTTGTTCCAATTTTGTATCTATGGTTTATATTGTGAAAAAGCTAATGACTTAACATGAACTTGGTCAATTTTTATCGAATTAGAGAATTTGCAGATTATTTTATCGGGAATTTATGACCATGTTCTAATTAAGACCATAAACAATGCACCACTCCTGATCTAAAAGTTATTATAGATAACCCCACCAAAAACTTTGTTTTGCAGCTCTCGTAGAAAATTTGACAGCCAAAGTTAAAGCCTGGGAAGACGAGAAAGGAATGCTATTCTTGTATAACAAGGTGAAGCCTATGTACTTTCTTACCCAAACAAAAAAATAGCCTTATTCATGCTACTATATGAAGTCTATTAGTAATAGGGACAAAAATTGAACTATTATATCTGAATTTCATTTCAGGATCCCCTGCTAGAGAACTTGCGGGAATATTCTCGACACCGACAAGAGAGGGAAGAAGAGAAACGAAGATCAAGGGTGTGTATCTGTTTTTTCTTTTTCCAATTCTATTTATATGGTCTTCTATGCCTCTATATGATTGCAGTCTAGTTATTTGTCCGAGAAATTTATTCCTTTTACTGCTTGCAAGTTAACACAATACCATCGTTGATAGTAGCCTGTTCAACTATCAAATCACCCTATAAAATACTTGCACCATGTTCTAGACCCTTTTGATTGCTTTCACTATGTGGTCTGATAGAATTAAGGTGATATCTGAAGAAACTTTTCAGAACTTGAAAAGAGTAATCCATTAAGCATCTAATCTCTTCCCGCCTGATTAGAACTATAGTGAGACTCGCAGTACAGTGAACAAAGTCTTACCAAGACTACCCTTATATCTCTTAAATCACCTCTTTTCTCTCTGGAATTTATATCTGATAACCCATCATGGATTATTGAAGCCCTTTATAAATACATTAACATGGTTATTTAAACACTTGTCACTCACATCGCACGGCATGACGGGGTCTGTGACAATTGGAGGCTCATATGGACGTAATTTTTTGTTGTTGCACGAGTTAGCACCCTGTTGCAGGGGATACTTTTGGTCTAGCTAGGTACCCTTAGCTAAATATGTTTTTTTTTTAGACACTTAGTCTCTTCTTTGCTTCATTCATAGGTAACTATCTTTATTAGATGTTGAAGTTTCTGAACATCTAGTCTTCTAATTTGACAAATTTAGTTGCGTCCTTTAAAGCAAACTATTCTTTGGAGGTAGGGTTCCACAGTTGCACCAATGAAATGCCTTAACTCCCACAAAAATACCGGTAACAGGCACATGTATTAACACGCATAATCGAGCAAATATGTTTACGATTAACTCCATGAGGCCTATTCTATAATAGCTTGATGAACCCATAAAATCGTTTAGGTACATATGTATAGATATGTTTATAAAGACAACTATGTTCCAGTTTTATTGTGTATTTACTTTTATTTTCAGGAGAAGAAGCGTCTGCAAGAGCAGTTTGCTACAGAACAAGAAGCAATATTTGGTTCAAGACCAAGCCCATTAAGGCCGGTGAAGAAGCCACTGGGTCCTGCCAATAACTCAAACATTGGAACTCCTCAAGGAAGGAACAATGCTGTCACACCTCTATCACGGCATGGTAAAGAACGTAGCAAAGTAGGCGGTGCCGTAATTCCTGTAAACTATGTTGCCCTTCCGAAAGACAGTCCTCATGCGGTTGCGTCTCCCTAGATAGATAGATAGATAAGCTCTTTTTATTGTAGTCGATTAGTTTGAATATGCAATGGAGGCTAGAAAATTATCTGAAAAACAATTGATATCCATTTCTTTCTTCTTTTTTTCCTTCTGATTAAACTAGTAGCATAGTAGCAGTTCTAGATTGAGCTTGGGTTCGTCTACTTCAATGTATTAGCCTTACCTCCTATAAATGATATTAATGATATATATAATATATTTTTTTTCTGATCATATATGGTTATTCTCGAGCTTGGATTTCATTTTAGAGCTTCTGGGAATTGTTTTTGCAATGTTAATGATTCCGATGTCACTTGCTCTTTATTGTCGAAGTTTGAACATTTCGGATGTGTTTCATAATATCTGGCGGACTTTCCAGAAGAAATGGGATTCGTCTTTGTAGCCTTGCAGGAGATACTTTGCCATTAAGGAGGATAGTTATTGAGCTATTGAAGATACTTTTTAGGCCAAACCATCTCACTAAATGGGAACAAATCAGCAACCCTCGTAAACTGGGAGGTCTTAACATTCGGCAAAACCACCTCCAAAATATTGCGTTGATGGCTAAGTATACCTGGAACTTTCTCGCTCACCCAGACACGTTCATTAGTAACTTTTTCAAAGAAAAATACTTTTTTAACACCCCCTTCCTTCATTGCCAGAAAAAAAATACTCAATCTAGGTTCTGGAAAGATGCTCTTACCGCCCGAGATGAAATCAAAGAGTCTTGGCTGGATTGTTGGAGACGGGACTAATATCCATATCCGGAAAGATAATTGGATTCCCTCGCTCCCATACTTTAAACCCACTCGACAAACTACAAACAAACCCAAGATTATCTGGGTTTCCCAACTTATTCTTAAAAACCCAACGAGGTGGAACCTGACTCTGTTACAAGAACTCATTCCGAATGAGCAAATTGGCCACATTACGAAGCTTCGTATCTATGCTAAGGGGGTAAAGATACTATCCAATGGATACCCGATAAAAAAAGCCAAATTCTCTGTCAAATCGGCCTATACTCAATTAAATGAAAAAACGATACAACACACTACTTATATCCACAATCATTATTCCCCTTATATATGGAGACTGCAAATTCCTCTAAGGAACCAGATGCTTATTTGGAAAATTATGCAAAACCTCCTCCCCGTCAAACAAAGATTATTTCAGAACCATATTATCCCGGATGAAATGTGCCCTATATGCAAAAAAAACCAGAAACTCTTCAGCACGATTTATTTCAATGTAATTGGGTTGCTAAACTCTGGTTTAGCTCCAGTTTTACTCTGCGAACTCAGAGTACTTCGTTCAGTTACCCAGTTATTATTCAAAATATATTTGAAAATAGTAAAAAAGATAATAATGGGCTACAAAGCATCTCGCTATTTTGCGCCATTTTAGATGGTATCTGGCATGCCAGAAATGAACAAGGGTTTAATAATAAAAAACCTGAACCAGCACAAATCTTCTCTACAGCTCAAAGTAATATTCTTATTATTCGTAACACCAATAGTAAACCTGTGTCTGTTAAAACTGATTATGTTGATCATTCCTTTGAATCGATTATTACTGCATCTAGTTATAAAATGTTTACAGATGCATCCTGGTCAGCAACTACTCACAAAGGTGGAATGGGATTCCTTCTTGTTGATGAGGCTAATAAACCAATACTTACAGGACATGCCCCACTCACAGCAGATTGTGCGGAGCAAGCAGAAGGGGAATGCATTCCCTGGGAATCCAATTAAGTGTTGAAGTTATTAAAGGGAAGAAGGTGCTCCTATTTACTGACTGTCATGATGTTATTTCATATCTCAGAGACCCCCAAGCAGGAGTGAAGTGGAACACGGCTACCCGGCTGTTTCCTTGTCTTTTGTTATGTAATAAATTAGCTAAATTCTCTTTCTATTGGATCTCTAGATCCGTTAACTTTATCTCACATGAACTAGCTGTATTAGGCACTAGTCATTGTGGCTTGTATAATTATGACTCTATGCCGGCATGGATATACCCTATCGCCAAAACTCTGTTCATTCCTTAGTAATAAATTGGTTGTTTTTGAGAAGAAAAAAAAATGTTGTGGAGTCATGTAGGAATTACTTTATTTTGCCTGCATATTGAGACGTTGTCAATTAACATTGGAAACCATTACATCTCATCTGTATTCCCAATACCTTCTGGCTTTGTTCGCCTTGGACGAAGTTTACCTTTTCATTATTTACAATAACTCGACATATTGATATTGTAGGAAAGCTTCATTGGGTAATTGTTCAATTTAGAGGGGAGAGAAGATCAAACAATTAGGCGAACCTATGCTACTCCATCATTCGTTCTTTTCTCATTGAAGGAACATCTTCTATGCTAGTTATTTATTCGTAAGCAATCCTTTATTTCCCCCAAAGATTTAAGAATGACATATTTTGACGTGAATACTACGAACGCGGAAAGCAAGATTCGTAAGAAAATCACGTTGTATCTGAGAGTTAAGAAATCTAGGGTTTCAACTAAACAAATCAACTTACTTTGAATCAAAATCAACTTAACTATCAAACAAATAACCTAGAACTCCCCTTTTATAGAACGCAAAGAGAGTTAGAATTAGAAACCCTAATTCTAATTGAAATAGAATTCTACTTAAACGGAAAAACTGCTAATAACCTAGGCTGGGCCTCTCCAACAGGCTTTAAGCTAAAGACTAAAATACAAAACATTAAATAAACATAGGTCATACGGTGGGTGGACGACCCTATGAGAGATGATTCACATCAAACCCTCTGTCTGAGAAGATTTTGTCCACGAAATCAAGGGGGGCGGTGCTCCTAAGGACTCACGCACGTATGTAGTGTGTATCCCAGTCTCTTCGTATTCATTCTGCAGAACGCACACGAAATATGTACGGTGAAATTCTTCTGGAAATTATGAAGTCTTCCGCGGAATTTTTTGTACCCTGCGATTGTACTCGAGGTCTTTAAACTCCAATGTTGAAGAACGTCTAAAACTAAAGAAAACATAGAAACCTGCGTATCGAACTTCGCTAAAAAACCCTCCTAAAACGGATTGACAAACGGGTGATTTTCGGTCGTGCTTTGGGACATTACTGGGCATGTGCACTGCTGGAATACACCATGTGTTTGATTTAAATCACTACCATTGGCATGCCATATATGCCCCAAGGCAAGTTTATGCATGCCCAAAAGTCGGCATGCCTCGGCATGCCATAAGGCATGTCTAAGAGATTTAACAAATGTTTCAAACTTTTTCTTTTCCCCACCAAAATTTGAATTTTGTGGTATGAGTTGGGTCTGCGTGGGGTTAAAGCATGGCACGTGCTTACCACAAGCAACTTCATCTTCTTTCCCACGAACAGTGTTTCTCTTCTCACGAAACTCTGTAATTTGGTTTTCTGGTTTCGTCGATTTGGCCCAAATTTTGTTAAAAACTCGAACCGGAGAGTTCCACCTGGACCTTTTGAGGAACTCCGGTGAGTCTGTTTTCATAAAGTTTACATGCTCCAAAACCTCGATTACCGGTAGCAACATCGGCCAAAACATCGGTAAGTTTTTCGGTGTATTCCCCGTCGCCAATTGTTTCTTTTTTAGCAACTAATTCTTCACCTGCAACGACTTTATATAGGGCTTGTAATTCGGTAAATTGTGCAACCTCACCGGTGTGATCTCCATGGCCGGCAACGACGTCAAGATCTGGCTCACGTGTTGGTTTCGGCCTAGATTGGATTTTTAATGGCTTATAACCCACATGCCACCCACGTGAGTGGCTCCGCACGCTAGATTCTCGTGCTTCTTCTTCACTCGTAAACGGATTGTTAAGTTCGCAGCTCCTCGCGGCGACGCTTCCCTCTAGAGAGAGGTCTTCGGTTACGCCCAACGGAGGTGGTTGGGGGGGGGGGGGGGAAATGCTCCTCTACCCAAAGCCTCGACAAACCCTTCAAGCTTGTCAACTATACCCGTTAGGGTTGCTACACCTTGAACTAGAGTAGGTTTTTTCATCGCGGTTCTTCCACGAGGCATCTTTGCTCTTGAAACTGACTACACTTAGATCTAGCGCAGCTCTGGTACCAATTGACGTAAATACTACGAACGCGGAAGCAAGATTTTAAGAAAATCACGTTGTATTTGAGAGTTAGGGAAACTAGAATTTCAACTAAACAAATCAACTTATTTTGAATCAAAATCAACTTAACTATCGAACAAATAACCTAGACGTCCACTTTTATTGAACACAAGGAGGGTTAAAATTAGAAACCTTAATTCTAATTGAAATAAAATTCTACTTAAACTGGAAAACTGCTAATAACCTAGGCTGGGCCTCTCCAACAGGCTTTAAGCTAAAGACTAAAATACAAAACATTAAATAAATATAGGTCATACGGTGGGTAGACGACCCTATGAGGGATGATTCACATCATATTTAATTGACAAGCTTCATGGTCCAGAGAACTAGGCCTGCGAAAACAACCTTCTGGCCCTTGGCTCGGCCCAACCCGCCCATTAATAAAGGGCTTGAGCCCTTCAAGGCCCTACTTTGAACATCTAAGGGTTGGGACGACCAGACCCTTACAAGTGGTAGAGTAGGGTAAGGGTCTAATGTTTGCAACCATTAACCAAGCCTTTCGCACTTAATCTAACCATTATTAAACCCACCCGTAATAAGCCTTTAAAACACTATTTAAATTTGATTTAATACTATCTAGTATCATCAACATTCACTTTGATAGGCACTGTATATTTTAAATTTGTAATGAATACAAGGGATCATTTTTTTTTTCATTTTGTAGTAAAATAGTTTATACTCTTACTCTAATTTTTTTCATTATAAAATTAGAGAGCCATATGAGTATCTCGAGTATTTATTTTATTTTATTTTTTGATTCATATTCGTAGAGAGGTAAGACATATATCCCTCTCTCATGATTTTCATTTTCTAATAAATTTATTAATAGTTTTGTTAAAAAAATAATAATATGTATTATATTCTAAGAGTTTAATATGATTTTTATTTTCTTACATTATTATTTTTGTAATAGTTACTAAAGTCGGCCCAACAGACCCTACCCTCAGCCCTAACACTAGGGCCAATGGGTGGGTAAGGGTTCATGTTATAGCCTGTAGGTAGGGCCGGCCGACCCTAATTTCATAAGGGCCTTAACATTCCAGGTCGGGTTGGCCTATCTCGGCCTATTTCACACCCCTAAAGAGAACCGCCACCCTTCCGACTTACCTAGACTAAATACACCACATTTCTTGCACAGAATTAATTTTTGATGATCTTTATAAAATAATGGATACTTTTATTCGTCATGCATTCGCATGCGTACATGTAAGTACAAGAAAATATAATCCGGAATCATAAGAATCAATAGTACTTCATTAGTTTATAAACCAAACCAATGGATTATGCTAATTAAGTGCATGGTTTTGCTACGTCTTATCCCCAGCGTCGGCAAATCATCAACTTCGATTTATTCATTTTTTTTGGGATGGTAATTGGAATATTGATTGCGGATTCCTTTCTGGGATACAAAATTAGGCTCTCAAGAACATTATTGCTAATCCAACACATTGAGCATCCAAACCTAATCCACACCATTTTATCTCGTCACCAACTCTCCGCATGACGTTATGCATAAAATTAATCGCATTTTTCTAATCTTACTTTGATTTATAGTACTCCCATTGCTCCATTGGTGATATTATACATTACTTTGGACAATATAATGCAAGCTATGTTCCTTTTAGTGCGAGTGTTTGTAGAATTTGATAGATTATTTGTTGACACCACACTTTTCTAAATCAAAATGATATTTGACCTTTTTTTTCCACTTTATGTGGGCTCTTATTTCGTGGGTTGATACTTGATAGTTGTCGACTTGTCGTGTTTCTTCAAATGTACCCTAAACGACTGCATAACGGGGCACATTGAATATGGGGCTCATGTAATTTTCTCTGTTTGCCACGGTCCCTTTTACTTGCTGCAAATTTTTGGGAAGGCACGCATGAAATGTTTTCCCCTCTTTCATAATTTTCCTTCTATTTTGAAGGGTTCACACAACCTTCCTAGAACAGCCCATCACCCCCCTAAAAACAATAAGAACCCGAGGGTTCTAGCTAGTATGGGTTGTGCCCAAACATAAACCAGTTCCTTGATGCATTTTATGACATATTAAGACCTAAAATTGGTAAACTATCTAAGGCCTCCAGGTTTTGGTGTAAATATTGTTTCATCACAATGGTACGTGTATATCGACTTTAAGAGAGTGAGCAAGCGAGCGAGATAAATAAACAGACGGGTCCGAATCTCATTAAACTATAAAAAGAGGTTTGTCAAGTAGCTCTCTAAGTTTCATTAAAGCATCATGATTATGACGATCTATGAGTTTGTATTATTTAGTCCAAATCTAATTAAAGTAAATTAGGCTTTAATCCAAATCTACTTATTATATTACGAAAAGTCAAGTACAAACAAGCAACCTAAAATGACTAGGTCATTTGATTAGTGGGGTTCATCCAAAAATTGGTTAATTATGTTTTATTAGAAGGAAATACGGAGAAATAATGAGTGTTTTTAGTTTGAAAACGCGGAAAATAGATGTTGCAGCTGATTATATATGCTTTATTTTTCATGGTGGAGGGGTGGACTATATATATTGCTGTTTTGGTGTTGTCTTCAAATATGTTATTATGTATTCAAATAATAATCAGTGAATATGGCATTCACTAGGGTTAGATTGTTCCGCAGTTAGCCCTCTTCGACCAAATTAATTTAGGATGAAATCAATAATATCACCTTTAGTATAGTGAGCTCCAATTAGGGTTTTAACTATACATGGGGCAGAAAGTAAGATTGTACATATTCTTTTCTATATATATAAAAAGTTTGAGTTTATTCAACAATTTTTAGGCTGTCGCCACCATATTTGTCAACTTAGCTAGGGTGTTTACTCCCTAATCCTACTTTTTTTTTTTTGTCACTGACCATCAAGGCATTTTGAGGTAAACTCCTTACTGTTCGTGGTAGAAGGATCGTTATACCCCTCCTTTGTTATCGGGTTTACGTACTATGGGTGCATATTACTATACTCTTTGATTCGTCGTTAGTGTGCTCATGAATAATTCGTATATTAGATCTAGTTGATAACATAAGAAAGAGAGTATCCCGCTGCCCGCCCCCCTTATCAGAAGTTTAGAATAGATTACATGTTTCACAAAGAATAATATCCATACTACAATAGATATGGGAATCAACCAACTCAATTGAGGTTAACTTGCATCATTGTGATATAGCAACTTAACTACCTTTATTCCTTGTGTTTCAAAGGCTATATATGTCGGCTTCCAAGACACAAAACTTTACCGGATTCCAACCACATCTCCTACATATTTGGAATCAAAATAGATGCTCTGATTCCAAGACGAGTTGTCACCCATTAACATGGAATCAATCCCAATTTAGAATATAAAAAGACCTTGATTCATCTTCTTTAGGTTTTGGATCATAGGATTCTATTCATTTTAAGAGAGTGAGATGATAGAATCACAAATACAGAGAGGTTGCTTCCACATATAACACAATCTTTTCTAGAGTTCGAGTTGCTTAAAAGAATATGACATATCGATTCATTCTTTTTTCACTCAAATAACATCTTCTATGCTTTTTGTTTATCCGTAAATTAACAGACAACATTCATACATCCTTTATTTCACCTAAAGAATGACATGCTGCTGGTATCGGAGAACAACATATTATATATACATATTTCATCTAATTAAATGTCTAAATTATTTTTATTTTCTTATCGAAGACAAAGTTTACCATGAAATTACGTCCCAAGCAATGATGTTTCCTCGAAAAAAATATGTCGAGAAGGGAAGAGATTCGGAAACCAGAGAGAAAGAACCTGAAATCCGCAAACACAGAGAGGTTGGCGCAGAACATAAAGAGAGTCAGTTGCTTGAAAGCAAACACTAAAATAACTATTCGCAAAAGCTAAAGCTCCAAAATATCTCTACTTCCCTTTATAGTAGTAGTTGAAGGGATTATTAATGAAATTAAAAAGAAACTACAATGCCCTTTCTCCCTAAATAAACAAATCTTAATGTAAAATACTGAAGAAAAAAAAAAGGAAAAAAAAAAGTGCTGGTCCTTGTCCTTGAAGATACCTTGTGACTCAATACGACGAGGGAGGGAACCTACTTGTTGAAACATCCGTATTTGGTATTGGTTTCATTTCTTGTTTAGAATAGGTGTCAACACTCTCTCGTGGTTATTCATCGTCAGAGAGTGCACGTAGAACGACTATAGCTGGATTGACACTGGACATGTACGTTTCTTCGCTCAAATACTCTATCTCGTTAGTATTTTACAAAATTTCAAAAAGAATTGTGTTTTTTTTATGAAAACAAGTTTATGTTTGAATAGACTTGACAGAACCATCTCTGTTCTAATAGACTTTTGTTCTGCTCGAATAAACTTGGTCATATTCGAATAGACTTTTGTTATGTTCGAACAGAACAGGCATAACTTTCTCTGTTCGAATAGACTTTTGTTACGTTCAAACAGAACATGCAGAACCCTCTTTATTCGAATAAAATTTTGCTCTATTCGAACAGAGCACGCGCGATTTTCAGTTTTCTATTTAAAACTTTTTTTCAATTTTTTGAACTTCACTTCTTCCAAAACTAATTTTAGGGCTTGAGATATTTTAAGATAAGAGAGAATTCAATGAGATTAACCCTCAAGTTGAATCGATATAGAATTTCGAAAACCTAATTCCAATTTTAGATTTTGAGAGTTTGAAGGATTCAAGCTTTAAAGTTTTGACGCGTGATCCGAAGCGAGGCGTTGCGAAAATGAGGAATCGATTGCAAGAAGCTCAATTAAAATATAGGTAACCACGGGATGTGTTTATCGAGTCTGTAAGTGATTGAATTATTGTAATTTCTTTTCAATAGTAAATTTTTAGTTGTCGGGAGATTCGGCAGCGACATGTGGAGTTTTCTCCTGAGAAAAAGTTTCCTAAATGGTTAAAATTGTTTGTCCTTGTATTTTTGATTATTTATTACTATCACTACATTGTCATATCAACTTGAGCTAGGTTAGAATTAGACAACTAGTTTCAAGGATTATCGGATCAAGTTTATTGACCTAATTTTATTGAAATTGATTAATCTCAATGACTCAGAAATTTCACTTGTATTGCAATCTTTAAAGAAATGATAAACATGGTCTTTAACACTATCTGGTTGTCGTGCATTCGGTATAATCCGGAATTATAGGTATCAATAATTCGTTGGTCACTTGGTTATTAAACCAATGGATTACACTAATTAAGTACATGGTTTTGCTTCAGCGTCAGCGAATCATCAACATTGATTTGCTCATTATTTTTTGGTGATGGTAATTGGAATATTAGTTGATATTAGTGTGCTTAGTCACATACCCATGATCTAAAAAAAAATGCAGAATTGGGGATTCCTTTCTGAGATACTTAATTAGGCTCTCAAGAACATTATTGCTAATCCAACACATTGAGCATCCAATCCGCAACATTTTATCCTCTCACTAACCATCCGCATGACGTTATGCATAAAGGTAATCTCATTTTTCTAATCTTACTTTGGTTTATAATACTCCCGTTGGTGATATCATTCTTTACTTTAGATAATATAATTCTATGTTCCATTTAGCGTGGATGTGTTTTATAAGAGAAAGAGTGTTCGAAGAATTCGATTATTTGTTGACACCATATTTTACTAAATTAATTAGATATTAGGCCTCTTTTTCTTGCTTTATGTGGGTTCTTATTGATTCGGTTGATAGTTGTCGTGTTTCTGCAAATGTACTCTAAACGACGGCATCTCTTTTTCTTGCTTTATGTGGGATCTTATTGGCTTATTGCTTAGGTTGATAGTTGTCGTGTTTCCGAAAATGTACTTTAAACGCAATTAGCGGGGCATGTCATGTTTCTGCAAATGTACACTAAATTAATGACTGCATAGCGAAGCGCACAGTAACTTTCTTTCTGCTCTCCTGCGTCTCTTTTGCTAGTTGGACTTACATACATCTGGAAGTTTGCAAAATGTGCCCCTACCTTCATAATTTTTGTTCCATTTAGATTTTAAACGGTCTTTTACAACCTCGGTAAGGCCATTTTCCTAAAAGAAAGAACCCCGGAAACGTAGTATAGGTTATTCCGGGCAACCATAAAACCAGATCCTTGAAGCACTTTCTGGAGTATTAATACCTTAAGGATCCACATGGTACACCGTAAACAAACATTTCCGGTGATTCAAAGCATATGCTAAACCATTAGATCCTGTATGAGAGTATAGCTTAGTTAATCAGATGATCACCATCTGTCTAGCTCATCATAAATGCTTCATCACAAACATTTCCAGTGTACCAAGCAGAGCCTATATTGGCAAAATATCTAACATCGAGGTTTTGGTGTAATGGCATAGAGGTATGGGGTCTTCAAATTTCATTAAAATATAACAAAGGGGTTTGTCGAGCTCCTCTCCAAGTTTCATTAATGTATGATTATGACGATAAAGTTTGTATTATTTAGTTCAAATCTAATTAAAGTAAATTAGGCTTTAACCCAAATCTACTTGTTTTATTACGAAAATTCAAGTACAAACAAACAACCTAGGTCATTTGATTAGTGGGGTTCATCCAAAAGTTGACTATCTTTGTGTAGAAGTGTCTCCTCACAATAGAACAAATAATTACTCACTCAAAAATTAAAGACTGCTTTGAGTTTGGAAAGCAAGGAAATGTGGAGAATAGATGTTGCATTATCAAGCTCTCATTAACATTTTCTTCCTAATTCTTCTCTTTAGTCTTAGTGTTTTTCATGCAAATTAAGCTTTATTTTTCAAGTGGATCACTATAGTCGTTATCCCACAACAATTGTGTTGTGTTGTCTTCAAATATGTTATTATGCATCCAATTTAATTAGTGAATGCGACGTGCACTAGGGTTAGGTTGTTCCCCACTTAGCCTTCTTCAACCATCTATCTATCTATATCTATCTATACTACTAAGGATATAGGTGATCGGCAAGAATTTAATCCGCACCCTTCGTTTCCCATTTCTCGTGCGTCGAGGAAGAAATGAATGGCTCAGATCTTTTTTGCTTTTTTAAAATGAAGTCCCATTCACTCGGATGGAGGTCTAAAATCCTGTGAAAAATCTCCAAATTATTTTCGTAACAAATTCTGTCCATCTCCTACTTAATTTTTATCAAAATGGGGGCGTCAACTAGTAACATCATTTACTATGTATCCAAAGCTCAAACTCGGGACACATGCGTCAACTAGTAATCCAAAGCTCAAACTCGGGGCAAGTTAGCACGTGCCTCAGTACTCGTACTAATTAGGGTTTCACTTGGGGAATTTCAGTGAGCCCAAATTAGGGTTTTCCAGGGTCTCCCCCCAGCATGCCAACTATACATGGAACAGAAAAAATTTGTTTTGAAATTTTTTTA
The DNA here is from genome assembly GCA_014058105.1 of Kingdonia uniflora. Taxonomy (NCBI): domain Eukaryota; kingdom Viridiplantae; phylum Streptophyta; class Magnoliopsida; order Ranunculales; family Circaeasteraceae; genus Kingdonia; species Kingdonia uniflora. The sequence continues at coordinate 1,044,101 of JACGCM010001796.1, read as the reverse complement.
ATTTCACATTTTGTGGCCTCTTGGTGCCCGATCTTATCAGCCTAGAGTGTTTGCTCCTTATATAATCTCACAGTTTCCATCATTTGCCATTGAGGCCTTTTGAGGTAGACCCCTTAAGTGTCCGTGGTACGTAGAGGAGTTATTTATACTCCTCCTTGTTATCGGGTTTTCTGTCATGGCTTGTGCCTGTCAATATTCTTTGATTCGTTGTTGGTCTGTTCAACATTCCGTACTTAAGATTCAATTGGCGCACATGGACCATTTTGCAACATGAAAAAGACAATAGCGCACACCCCTTATCACAAGTTGAGAATAAATTACATGTTTTTCAAAGAATTATATGCAAATGTTACACGATGATCTAACGAATCGTTTATAGAATATCATAGATATGGGAATCAACAAACATCGCATCAGTTGAAGTTAACTTGCATGATGGTGATATTTGAAACTAAGGTGATGAGATCCAAAGTGCAAGGGATAAAGGGTGTTATTCTCCATGTAACAACTTAATACAGCAACTAAGTTACATTTATTCCTTGCGCATGCAACTGAAAAATACATATTTTTCGATTTCAAAGGCAATGTTGGTTTCCAAGCCGCAAAACTTTTTTGAACTCCAACTACATCAACTTCAAAATTTGGTATCAATGCTTAATTCGAAAACGAGTTGTCAACGAGCATCCATTAAGTTGGAATCAATCCTAAGTTACCTTTAAGTTCATTTGGTATTGGAACTGATCTAAGATTCTAAGAAAGAATATTTGTCCTTGGATAAGAGACAAAACCTAATCGAACATCAGTTCCCATCATTTGGTAAATATGGCCATCATCGATATCTCATATCAAATCAATCTAAAATTAAACCATGATTTGACAATAAAAACATCTATTACCCTTTAGTGGAAATACTTCAAGAATATATACCCTAAAAACATCCCAACATGTGATGTAATTGTAGAAGAGCTTGGATGAGGCATCAGATGCAAAATATTGACAACTAGTATAAAAGTGTACCACTAGCACAACTTAGTGGTATCTACATCAGACGTATGTAGTACTGCCACGCTTACAAATACAAATCACAAGACATATTTGAACACCAAAACACAAGATCTGATTGAAACAAAAGAGATTCTTGGATCTTCATTCATTCATTTTCTTCCAATTTTTCTTGAATATTTTACCATACATGGAAGAAAAAACAAAGCCCATACTCAAAAACTAAAAAAAAGAGATACGAAAAGACAAAAATGCCCATCCTTCTTGATCAAGGCTTTGGTACTACTACTTCATTAGCTCTCATAGGGAGTTCAAGAACCGGGGCACTAACGGTTAGGGGAGAAAGTTTCTGGGCTTCTTCTTTCTGCATCTCGATATCGTTTTCTTCAATTTCTTCAATCATGCATATTTTACCATTTTGTGCTTCTTTAACGACTTCGGGAATTCCCTCGATTTCCATGTCTTTGTACTCCTTGTACTTGCCCCATAGTACAGAGTAAAGTCCAGCGACAATCAAAACTGCACCAAGAATGCTGCATTTCAAAGAAAAAGTTATGTTAGTTAATGATGGATGAAGGGTAGTTTTGGTATAAAATAATAAGGGTAAAGTGTGATTTTAGTTTCTATCATTTTACCATAGTTGAGGATGGTAAAAAAGAAAAAAAAACCTTTCTGAGGAAAATGGTAAAAAAATTACCCCCCAAGATAGATTGTTTCAGCAAGAATAAAAGAACCCATGATGGCCACTATGATCATCATCAAAGGACTAAAAGCAGAAGCAAACACTGGCCCTCTTTTCCTCATCACTAGCCCTTGCACATAGTAAGCTATGCTTGAAGATACAATCCCCTACAAATGCATGCACACATGAAAATGTTTAGGAATCATTCTTTGAGAGAGAGAGAGAGAGAGAAAAAGAGAGAGAGAGAGTTACAGCATAAGCAGCAGCAAGAAGGTTCATGTCCCAACCAATGGACCAAACAGACATTTTGTGCTCCATTACAAAGGTGACAGCAATTGATTGTAGTGTTCCCACAAAGCAAATTAGAGTTGTAAGTGAAAGATGAGCTGGGTACTTCTTTAGTGTTATTGACTGCCAACAACAAAACCGGAATTCAGATATATTTCTAACGCCCTTATTGGAGATTACAGAGAGGGTAGGGACGAGACGATACCTGCAAGATGAACAAGGCAGCCCAAGCAAGAGTAGCAATGATAAGAAGGATGGAACCCTTGAACCAATCTTTGTCACTTGACCCATTGCTACCACCAGATGTATGTAAGTCTTCATGTTTAGCCCAAAACAAATTCATGACTGGACCCTTGTATAAAGTCATCAACATGGCTCCACCCACTGTCACTATGGTTCCTACCACCTTTGCCTGACATCTTACTTTCTTTAAGTTTACATTCTCCATTCTTTTTCATCAAAAACCAAAAACGCATATTAAGGAAAGTTAGCCTCAAAAGATCCTCAAAGTCTCAAAAGATATATCAATGATCATGGAAACCTTATAATATACCTGCATAAAGCAGCCATAACAAACGTCATTGCAGGCAACATGTTACTCATCGCGCATGAAAAGGTCGGGGAGGTGTACTTTAGCCCCGCGTAGTAGAAGTTTTGATCAATTACAGGTCTGAAAACGGAGGAAAATTGAACAATGAGATTCATACATATTATATATAGTAATGAAACTAAGAGACTGGGACGAACCCTAGAAGAGCCAAGGTGAATATCTGCATGAAAATCGGGAATGTCATCTTTGGTCGTACATTTCTGTGAAGAGAAAAAAAAAACTAAAATTAGATTATGTTATATTGGTTCTGGACAAATATCGGGTTTTCCTGGCATTAAGTGAAGATGGTTTCTTGGATTTTAGTTTTCTCTTTACCTCTCTAGGAAGATGGCAAAGGGAGCGATAGCAACGGTGGCAAAGGCATGTCGGTAAACGACTAAAACGTAGTGGCTCATTCCTCGGTTGAGGGAAACCTTAGTGATAATATTCATTCCGGCATACCCGAATTGGAGGGAAGTCATGGCTATGTAGGGTTTCGACCTTTGGACGAAGTCACGGAAACGTCCTTGGCTCTCCATTTTTCCCGAATGAAGTATTCGAAAAATCGAGCCAAGGAGGAATAGAAAGAAAACGAGGAACTTAAAGAGGAAGAAGAAGAACAAAGATGTTCGTTTTGTATTCTATCCTAAGTTTAAAGAGTGTCACCATTGCTCCTATTTATACCATTTTGAGGACTCCTATCCAAATAATTTCATTGCTGATGTCATATGAGTGGTGGGCCCCCATGTTGCTAATTGGGCCCCATTTTTAAAAGATGGCCCCCTAACATGAAAATATGTGTTTCCCGAATTTACCATAGTTGATTAGTTGTGGTGGTGAGGGACTTTGATAGGGCATCAAACCAGAGAGGACATAGGTGCGTTTGCTGATGCTAGGAGGCTTTTTTCATTTTGGGTAGTGGTTCACACGTATGAATTTCACCATTGCTCGATTTTTATTTTTTTTTCAAATGTGTCGCGACACGACCATGCGTATTAATCCGTAACTCTGTGGATATTATGATCATTACTTAGAAAGATGTTATGGAAAAAGTTTGAGTTCGTGAATTTGGTAACGTGTTAAACGGGGTATATGCCCATAGGTGAAAATGGGGTCATTGATAAACTTGAACCGTACGTAAGAAAAATAGTTATACGTATCTCAATGACAGCCTTGCAAATATCGACCCGAATCAAAGATGTTGGAGGTTTGAGAACCACCTATGGGGCCTTAAAAAAAAAGTTTTTTTAGTAAGTAAATAGTGCCTTATTTTATTTTATGGGGTCGCTTTAGGCCACCCAAACCCTAGCCCGTTTCTGTTTGGGTATCAAGTGTTAGGTCTCAAGTGTCTGTTAGCAATGTAACGGTGGAGGCGTGACGAAATAGTTAATATTGTGTCACATGGTTCGCTAGTGTCGGTATCAGATCCTAACCATTGGATATACTCAATCATGCTAACTTTTGTAGGGGTTCGTTTCGTTCAGCATCTTCTTACAATGTTACAGTTTGACATAACTTCGATTTGAGTTTTAGATGAGAATAATAAGTTGTAATTGAGTACTGGATTCTTCCACAATAAGAAACAGTTGGATTATCTTAACTTAGTAAATTACTATCGATAGATTCTTTTTCTTTTTGTTACTCGTAAACTTTGGATATGCTATTCTGATACATTGATTAGATTAATCAGTTCTTCGATATGCTCGAACCTAGCTGGTTTGGCATTCTGTTAATAATAATCATATTTTTCTACTATTTACAGTTCTAGAAACTTAGAAATATATATTTTAGAGGGTCTGAAAAATATTCCTCACTTCCGATATAAACCCTAGTCGTTTTAACTATGTCCTTCACCAGCACTGGAGATCGTAACTTCACTCATCACTTCAAGGCCATCCAACTCTTTACACCAAGGTTCCAACTTTCTATCGTCCCGGTCCTGAAACTCTTGCGGGCCTTGATAAATATCTATCTGTCGTGTGTAAAGAGTATGAGTTGTACCACCTCCACAAAAATCTTGGAGGTGATACAAAAGGAGAACACTGATTGAAATATGAACACAACATGTATACGGCGCAGGGGTGGTCGTTCGAGAGCAGAATACATGATTAGACTCATATAAGCACATCTTGTCTCCATGAGTTACCTTTTAGGTTCATGCGTGGCCTGTAAGATACCGTTGTCTTCAACTGAATCACTCAAAGTGCTTCACCACATTTAGGAGATTTCCCTTGGAAAGGGAACTGTATAGAAGGTATGAAAAGATGTATATATGTTTTAGAAAAGAGATTCTCTGTTGATCTTGCTTTTTAGCAAAAGAAAGCCTATGATTTAGTGCGTAGCATCTCCCATGGATTCCCTTTCAAAAATGTTCTAGTCTAACTAAACTAATAAGCTAGATTCGTATCCAAACCCCGAGTTCGTAATATATGATAAGATCTAAATTTGGAAAAAAAATCAATCAAATTCGATCCGATCCAAGGTTTAATCTTATTATATATATTTTTATTATTTGGTTTACCTCCGAATCACCTTAACGTACATTAAAATATAATGTTCTAATCGGGTTTTGGATAAAATGTGATCCATTGACAACCCTAATCAAAGTCTTGTCAAATTTTGTTGGGGCTAAAAAAGGGACTCCAAAATTATTATGCTACAATGATTAATCCCATAAGATTAAATTTAAATTTTAGAGCAAACCCTAATGCCCTCAATAATGCAACTCATTTTTAATGACTAAAATACCCTTGATTCAAAGATGTTTTCAGGAGATCGTCGACATGTGCAACCAAGTGGAGCACCGAGAGCTAAAATGGGAGTCTAATCATCTTGACTCAACGTGACGTTGGCGGCAGCCACGTAGGACGAGCAAATCTCCCACTAAATATGAGAACTAAACAAGGAAGGTCTTATCATATTTGCCCAAGGAAATGATGGTTATAAATAGGAGAGAAAGCAAAGGGTATGTGGGGGGCATGTCTTGTTGAGTGCCCTTGAAATGGTAGGGGCTTAATGACCTACAAATGTAAGAGAGAATAGGACCTTAGTGGAGTACACAGTGAAATGAGGGCCCTAAATGAAGGTGTTTTAGCCTTTTAAGGACACTCTAGAGATATAAAAGATGGTGTTTCTTTTGGCTCTTGATCTGCATTTGCTTATCTATTTTGGCTTTATTTCATTTGGTTTTTAATGTGTTTTCATGTGAGATATCCACTAGGAATGTTGGGGGTAGAGTGATAATAGATGTTGGAAGGATCTTTAAAGTACTTGACCTTTTTCCCTAATAAGTCTCAAGGTGTTTCCATTTGGGTCTTCTCTTTTGTCTCAGTCTCAGGTGATGTTTTAGGAGTCATACATACTATATTGATGTACTTAATTATTGCATGCTTTCTAGGTTAAAATTTCAATGTTACTTCCTAAACCCTAGATTCTAGTAGTATAGTTTATAATCATAAAAATTGATTTTACAGCCTTTTCTTAAGTTACTTGAACTTCTCTTCGAAACTGGACATTTTTACTTAGGGTTAGAAGAAAAAAAAAAATACTTGGGCTAGGACTATAGATCTAAAAATTTTACTAGCTAGATTGAGTTAATGATTATATAGATTAATAGGAAAGAATTAATTCCTTTACTTGTTTTGTTATGTTGATCTGCATGAAGTCATCTCTCTACCAGAAAACAATCTTTATATAACACATCTTCATGTCTTCTCTAATGAGTGGATATCATTTGGTGTCTGTAGGAATATCTTATGTCATGACAACCACATGTCAATTACAAGGTTTAAAAGGGGACGTTATAACGGTGTAACGGGCCAACCATATGTCAATTACTCAATTATTATTATCATTAGCTACTATTATACAATATATATATAGTATAGACACTCCCTTTTAGAACACCCATTTAAGCAACCCAAATTTTGAAACACCTAAAGATGTTTTAAGAAGTTTTATCCGTATGGATGTGATATTCTTATCATTTAGATCATATATGTAAATTATTAAGACATTCCTACATAATAAAACATAACATCAAAATTTGGATAAAATTAACAACTAAAAGTAGGAACAATATAGTATAATTTAAATATCTTTTTAATGGTAATAGAAATGTCAGAATTATTTTATTTTTTGTAAGGATGCTTTACATGATAAAGAGATTACATCCATACGGCTAAAACTTCTTAAAACATCTTTAGACGTTCCAAAAAATAAGGTGTCTAGGAGGGTGTTCCAAAAGGGGGTGTCCACGAATCCGATATATATATATATATATATATATATAATATATATATACTATATATTATGATTTACATTTTTTGGGGGCAAAGTGTAGTTTTGGCCCAGATGAGCTTTCACTACTGTGTGTAGGGATGATGTCTTGTATATATTTATGTAGAACACAATTAGGTTTTTGGATTGAGTTTATTTTTAGGTGATGATCTTTTCTTGGTAAAATATGCAATCTTAAAGATATATCAGATTTGAAAGCTGTCTGATCATTAATGTTAAAAACTTCGTGAGCTCTCTCAATTTCATAAAATAAAGGTTAAAAGACATAGGGTTTATGAGATTTACCCAAAACTCTAGAATCTCTATCTCTCTAAGGCTAAGTCTTTTCTCTCACTAAAACCAACCTTAGAAATAAACTAAGCTTAGCACAAAAGAAACCCTAATACCAATCTAATTAGGAAACTAGTCGTATTAATTATTTCATGAATTTAAAGTAAATAGCAATAACTAAATAAAATGTACACATACGACGTATGAAACATGTTACTCGTGGTCGTATCCACGACCACGATTCCTATCAACTCTCCCCGTCTAAGAAGAGTTCGACCACGAACACTGGCAAGAAAATCAGCAAGTCGTCAAAAAAATGCACGCCGAAAGACGCAGGAAAACGGCCACGAAATTTTCCATAACTCGCTAATATACGCAATGGATTGGGTACGCATCATTGATCTGGAAGCTTGTATCGCTTCATTGGATACATAAATATGGTATAGGACAACTGCAAATTCTTCCATGGTATTTGTCTTACCAATTTGGATTACCTGCAAATAGAGGAACGATTGTTGTGATAAAAATTCCATGTGCGACTGCTCGTTGGTTCCAAATACTGATAAAAACTCTGACTTCAACGGTCTTCAAACTCATCCCAAAATGGATCAGTAAACTTCAAAGTAACCTCTTTTCTAAAAATTGTCACTGCATTCTGTGGTAACCCTAAATTTGACTTCGACTCGTTTGAACGGACCTATAAGTCGTTTGAACGACTTCCCAATTTTTGCCTAGAATCTGTAACAAAACTTTTGGCTTGAATTTATTTTAACTCGTTCGAACGATGTAATCCTCGTTCGAACGAATTATAAGATTTTTTAATCACCTTCATGCTAAGTTCCTCTCTTTTTAGACTGTTAGCCACACTAATCACCAGTGACCTCTTCTTCGTCAATGGCAAGGAATGCAGCCCTTCTTCGATTGTTCGTCGAATTCTCACCAAGGGTTTTAGATTGGGGTTGGTCTTCTTCGGTTGTACTTCCAGACGATTGGATTCGTTGATCATGTGAACCTTTCACATCAATGTCACAACCACTTTGTTGTCATTGGATTGAGAACTCTCCGCCATGTCTTCCTCTTTCCCACCTACTAGATTAATCGCACGGTGAACCTCTCTCTCTATCGTCGCTTTGAGGTGTTTCATCTACAAGCCATCTTTATCAAATTTCTTCGAATCCTCCGTCACAACTTCTGCCTCAATCTCATTAGAGTTTTCAAGTATCTCTAACGCCTCCCATGTCAAAAAAAAATTTAAACATAAAAACGTTTGCAACCCATGGTGATTCAGAATCCATACTTCATTGGCTTCTCTCCAATGAAGAATGTATTCATCCCTTTTCTAATCTCTGTTCTATCCAATTTTTTGTATAGTCTTCTACTCTCCAGTCTTTCCACCCAAACTTGTCCCACAATCCTTCTAAATCTTCTTGGCTTAGCATTGCTGCAACAGAAATCAGTGGCAGAGCCAGTAAAGAACGAGAGGGGGCAGCTACCCCCACTCGATCTTTTGGAAAAAAAAACATTTAAATGTGAGGAGACCAATCTCAGGTCGTATCAGTGAATATTTTTTTCTGCCTTTTTCTCACTTTGCCATTTCGGCCACACTCTCTCTCTCTCACTCACACAAAAGCTCTGTTCTCTCTCTCCTCAATTGAGTTTGAAATCTGAAACATAGCACCATACTTTAATGGAAGACAATTTACAACAACAACATCATGAGAGGAGGAGATACTTGGAGACTTGAAACATGACATCAATACCCGAAACCCCAAAAGAACCAATGGAGTTCATCTCTCGTTCATGGAGTGCTTCTGCTCTTTAAGTCTCCAAAGTCTTAGGTCCCCTCCTCCTTCTCTCTACAACACAGTGACCACCAACAATGGAGGTCATTCTATAATAGTCGAAGATGAAACTGCAGAAGTAGAAGCCGAAACGGAAGAGGTTTCAACAATGGTTTCTAGGCACCCTTTCTCGTTTGCTTCTTCTGCGACTTCTCAACTTGTTATTATTGGGTTTGTGTGTATTTTCCCCCAAAAAATAGGAGCCCTCTATCCATGAATTTAATTCCAAAGTTTGGACTAACACAAAAACAAAAACAAATAAACTATGTATTTAATCACTCAAAATCTGTGATTTTCTAGGGTTATAGAAGTCAAATTTAATTTCTCAAAAATGGGTTTTATGCTTAAATCTTCTCTGTCTTCTTTGTAATTTTTTATAACATCTTTTAGATGAATCGTTATTAGGTTTGAAGAAAAACTATTATAACTTTCATGACCAATCAAAAAATTGTTGGGGGCTTGGCCCCCACTGACCATAAATCTTGGCTCCACCACTGGCAGAAGTCACTGTGGTAACGCAAAGATCAATGTAGCAGATATCGAACTCACTGTAGCAACACAGAATGTACTGTAGCAGATTCCAAAATCACTGTAGCAATCAATAAAAAAAATTCTCCCTGCAGAATCTTGCTAGCTCTGGTATCAATTGATAGAAAACTACTAACGCGGAAGCGATTAACGACAAAAATGAACTAGTTTGATTGATTTAAAAATTGAAAATAAACTAGATCTCTCTACCTCAGCTATGGATTTCTCTCAAAAACACAACCTAAAAAATAAACTAAGCTTAGGCTCTCTTTTATAGTTATAGAAGAGAAGACCTAGCACAAATAGAAACCCTAGCTATACTCTAATTAAGAGGCTTCTTCTAATTATAATGTAATTAAAATAAATAACAATAACTAAATATGAAGGTGCTCACAAGACGTACGAAATATGCTATGCTTAGTCGTGAGTACGACCACATGACTTATCAATTAACCTCAACAACAATCAGGATTGATAATATATACGAGTAAAGACGTTGAAATAACCTTACATTAATTGGTTAATTTTTTGGCCTTAAGGGACATCGAAGACTATGAGTCTTGAGGGTAAGTACTCTAAGATGATATTTTATACAATCTGCTTATATAAACAATGTAATTTACGAAAGAAATATACTATGTAGCACTCTAACTTTTTGGAAAGTTTTATATGACATTGTCAATTGAATAGCTGCATGGAGTCATTCATGCGAGGTGTTGTATCAAATAAACTATTAGCTAGTGTTGTGAAACTATTATTAAGCGTTTCTAAGGCTTTTCGAGCTTTAGTACTAGGCTTTTAGAGCAATAACCTTTTAATAATCTTTTAGAGCCTAACTTTGTAATCACTTATGCACACCTTTGTTGTCCTTGATCATCAAAAACAAAACAAAATTTTCTTTATACACTGATCGACATTGTATAAGGAAGGTGAATCATTAAACAAAATTCCAATTTGGGTGCCTTTTAAGCGTGAAGGACAACCAGTTTGATTAGCTTTGTGATATCTAAACATATATAAAGCTTCCATAATTGATCACATGATACCTTAGTCAAAAAGCTTGGGTCAAAGATTTAACCCATAACTTAAATCCTATAATGTGTTAGATACTAAGCGCTCTTAAGCTTCGCTTTACAGCTTTTGCTTGTGATCGTTGGCGTAGTCTACTTAAAACGTCGGCCGAAAAAGAAAATGCACTTGCCTTTCGTTTGTTTTAAAACCTTAATAAACGGTGTTCGTGTTATTAATCAAAAGTTCAAATGAAAAAATAAAGACACCTACAATTTTATAAACTTCGTCGTCAAATAAAGAACTTATATCTCGTCTGGTACAGACAATGTATTCTCATGAAAGGTGTCGTAAAATGTTTGTAAATATATATCTTAGGAGAAAAGTAATGCCCACCTCCACCTTTTTGTAGGTCTATATGTTCCGTTCAATATCAATTTACCTTTCTTCTTACGCTTAATTAACACTTGCATCTTTTTTGTGATTATAGTAGTAGAAGATTGTAGAAATAAGATCTGTACTTGATAGAAACAGCTAGAAGTTTCTAGTGGAGTTAAAAGCGCAGTTACGATCCAACTAATTAATTTTAAATAAGCATTATGGATGACTCGGATTGTTGTTCAGTAATGTTCATGTGTGTGATTATTCATAATCTCATACCTGCAGTTTTACTAAAAATGACACTTAAGAGTAGTCCATTCAAGTGATTATGATAAAACTATGCTTTTTACGTAGATTTTTTTCTTACCATAAAATATTTAGTGGATGTACTTAACCCTAATTAGATTGTGGAGTTGGGCAAAGTGTCTTTCGGGTGAGTTAAAATCAAACCTCACTCATTTTATCAGTCATTTGTATACCATGGATAATTATTTTTTAATTTGATTCGTGTGGACGAGGCAATATATTTTTGGTTATGTAAGGCATTGTGTGGCAGAATGCCAGTAACGAACTTCAAAATATATTTAAGAGAAAATTTTACTTCAGACATTATCAAAAATATGTCTCATATTCTGAGGTATGTTACGGCCTTTTATATATGATATATAGCCTTACATATGGTACGGTATGATCTTATAGCCCAAGTATGGTATTTGAATTTTTGACAAGTTTGATCCCATTTGATTTCCCCTATTTTAAGACTAATATCCCCTTATCACTTTCTTCTCCTCGCTCTAGTGACCTATGTTTAAAATTTCTTCTCCACTCTGCTAATCGCTTCTCTTTCTATCTTCGGGTGACATCTGTTGAGATATATTGCCCCACGTTAGGCAAATCAAACCTCACACCTCAGTCATATCATAACCTAAGCTCCTACACTTCTCATTGCCAATTGGTTTTAAGATGGAACCTCTAGTTCTAACTGTATTGTTGGATAAAACTTTATTCTATCAGTTTAGCATGACATATAGACATGAAAAAGAGTATAGATATTATTGATAATAAATTCTCTGTATTTGTTTTACTGAGGTTACATACTCAAACTCTCCCCATAAATCCTAATGATATATGGGCTTGTTAGAGCATCTCCTAAAGTGCCTCACTGACTTGGTTGAAAAAAAGCCAAATCTAAGTCAGTGAAACTCTATTTCCTTCCTCCGACAGTACTTGAATTGGATTTTTTACCAGGCGTCCAACACTTGGACGTCTGTTTTATTTTATTTTGTCTAAATTGGACAGTCTTAAGCGCCCGATTTGAATTTTTGTTAAAAATAATAATTGGGTTCCCAAACCTTAGGCACCTATTTAAAAACAGAACAGACGCCCAATCGCGACATTAAAATGGGTGAAATCCAAGTCAGTGAGGCATTGTTTTATTTAGGTAGCACCTTGGATTTCAAGGTACTGAGGCACTTTAGGAAATGCTTGTAGGAGTTCAGTAGGACACCCCAACCCAGTTGGGTTCCAACATGGCTCACACCCAAGTCCTATAGGTATCTTATTCTTTTGTTCTCTTCAGGAAGTAATGACAGGTTTGGATTTAGCCCGTCCAAATTGAATCTCTTGGGTCAACCCATACCCGAACCCATTTCCACTTCATCATAAATTCAAAAAACAGTTAAAACGGTTAGTCATTTGGTACCAAAACCCTAGTTTCTTGAACCCTAAACCTAACCACCATGAACAAACCCTTTAACATCATCTCTCACTATTTCTCTCTCATAACCTCATCTCCAAACCCTAAACATCTTAAACATCTTCACGCTCGCCTTCTTCGAACATCTCTCTACGAGGACGTAATCCTCGCTTCGAAACTCATCTTAACCTACTCCCAACAACCCCACAACCTCTTACCCTACTCTCATTCCGTCTTCCTTCACATGCCCAATCGTAATGTTTACTCGTGGAACATTATGATAGGGGAGTTCTCTCGCTCGGGTTTGCCTCAAAAATCGATTGAATTGTTTACCCAAATGCGGGGGTTTGGGATTGCCCCGGACGAATTTAATGTCCCTTTAGTACTACGTGGTTGCGCGTGTTTAGAATCGATAGGATCAGCGATGTTGGTCCATTGTTTGTGTGTGAAAATGGGGTTTGTGAATAACTTGTTTGTGGCGTCGGCATTGGTGTTTGTTTACATGGCGACGGGGAGGATTTTCGAGGGGAGGAAGGTGTTTGATGAGATGTTGGAGAGAGATGCGGTGCTTTGGACGGCAATGTTGGCGGGGTACGCGCAACATGGGGAACCGGGGTTGGGATTAGGTGTGTTTAGGGAGATGGTTAGCGAGGGGATCGAGCTTGATGGGGTTGTGATGGTGAGCTTGTTTTTGGTTTTGAGTCAATTGGGGTGGTTGAAGCATGGGAAGAGTGTTCATGGATGGTGTGTTAGGAGGTGTTTGGGATTGGGATTGGGATTGGGATTGGGATTGGAATTGAATATGGGGAATGCTCTTGTTGATATGTATGTGAAATGCGGATCGTTGGGGAGCTCTCACAAGGTGTTTGATCGGATGCCCGAGAGGGACGTGATTTCTTGGAGTTCTTTGATTTTGGGGTACGCTTTGAATGGGAATGTGGGTATTGCGTTAGACCTCTTTGACGCGATGGGGATGGATGAGGTCAAGCCGAACGATGTTACATTCCTTGGTGTTTTAACAGCGTGCGCTCATTCGGGGATGGTGGATCGAGCACAAACTTATTTCAACGCGATGAAAGAATACGGTGTGTTGGCTGAATTGAAGCATTATGCTTGTATGGTAGACTGTTTAGGGAAAGTGGGGCTTTTGACAGAGGCAGAGAGATTTGTTGAAGAAATGCCGGTGGAACCCGATGGGGCAGTGTTAGGCGCTTTATTGGGAGGTTGTAGACTTCATGGTAATATTGAGGTTGCGGAACGAATAGCGAAGAAGCTAATAAAGATGGAGCCAGGGAAGGCTGGTTATTATGTGTTATTAGCTAATATTTATGCGGATTTAGGTAGGTTTAACGATGCAGAGAGAGTGAGGGACTCGATGAAACTAAGAAATGTCAGTAAAGCACCTGGACATAGCTTGATTGAATCTTATGCTAGTGTTCCTTCAATGGAAAGGGATGAAGTTTTGTTCGAATGTAAGAGTGTTCAAAGATTGTCTGACTATCAGAGTTAGGAAGAAAAGAATTTGAGATCTGGGCAACGATAGAAGGGGAGGTTGCCCAGGAAAAAAATTTGGCGAAAAAGCTGTACATTTCGACAAAAAAAGAGAAACGGACAGAAGTTGCGGCTTTTGTAAAGGACCATTTCGTACACCTTGTGAATTGTAAAGAAAAACAGAAGAACTGCAAACACCACTTTGGTTCTCAGATAATGTCATTTCATACAGTTTCTGTTACAAACGGACAGAAGTTAGAAATACTTCAATAGGTAAAAAGAGCAGAATAAAGCACCTGCAGAAGCTAATTTTTCGAGGCTGCAACACAGTTTATAGAGTAACAATGCGCTGTGCAATGGAAGTTCAAATTTAATTGAATAAATTCGAGCAAATATCATCACTATTTCATCTGGAAGCCGATAAAAATGCAGAGCTTAAAATCACTGCATTTAGTCTCTCTTTTTCCTCTTAACCATTGAATACATCTACTGAAAAAATGGTTGTGCTGCTTGAGCGACAAAATCATGGAGAAGGCCGGCACAGCAGCGCATGTCAAAGACTATAAACCCATTTTAAATTGTATGAAGAATTTGCTCCCATTATCCTACTGTCAGCCCGAAACCAAATTTGTAATCTTTCTTTTTATGATCAATCTGCAACAATGAAAGTAATGTTTCGTTAGAGAATAAACGAACAACAGGTCTAGATAATAGAAGGAAAAAACTGAGAAGACGAGTAAGTTACTATAGTATTTGGGATGAAGGTTGAAGACGATTGATTTGTTTAGGCGGGTTTATGAGTGTCATAAAGATTTACTTCGATTAATTCTGACCAGCAGAAGAACCACATCATTGGGGTAATTCTAATCTTTCTTAAATGTGAGGTGACTCAAGATGGTCTGATAGCCAAGATGTACGTAGATCCCATTAAGAATTACAACTCGGCGTATAATAATAAGGCTACGAGTAAGTTGAATATATGTATCTATATCCATACCATATAAAGCCAATAGGTCAATATTCGGGGAAACATTTGTCGAAAAAATATATAACCATTTATGGAGAGTGAGTTCAAATAAAATAGATAGTGATGATTATCTGATCATCATGGAGATCTTCCATAGAAGATTTTAGACAGACTTAAGTAACCCGAAGTAAACTAGCCATACTGAATAAACACTGCTTCAATCTTTTCAGCCTAATATCCCTTATCTCAAGATAGGTTAGTTTCAATCTATCGTTAGGAAATGATTTGTAAATATTGATTACCAATACACAATATAGAGAGTTTAGACCAATTAAGACCGATCTCACCTCTGCAGAAAGGATCATGTTGATACCCATAGAGAGTTGTTCTTCTAAGAAGGCAGCTGCGCAGCCATTGGAATCAATCTTACCTCTTATCCGAGACTGCAAAGAATAAGGGTAATTAGTTATGAACAGTCTGCACTTTTTCTTTCAAACAAATATATAGACTCCAAGTTTCACAGTTTCAAGGCATATATGAACCGACACCATTAGGAGAAGAGACAAGGAAATTGACAACTTTTAAGCATTTGGAGATGGAATTCAATTTTACATGACAGGAAGTATGGAGAGAGAGAGAAATATGGTGTGAATTAAGAAATACCTGCCGGAGAATGTAATCATAACCAACACTGGCTGTTACATCTCTTGACATGTAGTTGTACATGAAATCTGATGCTAGAGAAGTCTGCAAATGGAAAATTTTCAATAAAAACAAGGTCTTAAAATTCAGGTAAAGGGAGATTTAATTTTTAACAGACAAACGGCATTACCTTCTCAGATACTTTCTGAACATAGCTCAAAGCGACCAATCCTGTGCTTGCAACTTGCCCAGTTGCAACCTGCAAAAAAAAAAATCTTTATTGCTATAAAGGGAGATGCAAAATTAGTGTAAACAGTAATTGTATAGTGTATGTCTCATCACAATTAAAAAAAGTAGACTAATAACAATGAAAAGTTACGGGTGTTTGTACATAGATACCATTTATTTACATGTTAGGAACTACAAATTTTGCAGTAAAAAAGGTCGCAGTCACTTTGTCACTCGTATCAGAATAAAATGTTTACCATGGTGAAGCCCTGGCAGATATCCTAATTTTATCATATGTGCATCAAGCATGTGAACAACTAGCACAGTTGAAAAAGAAGAAGACACGATATCACTTTAATTCTTTTGAAAAAGGTTATCTGCGTCCAGTTAAGGTTAATGTTTCTTACCCATAACTAATATTTACTGTGAATTACATTGCAAACATCAAAGAAACTTCCAATGGTGGTAAGAAATATCTACCCTATATATTTCTTTATTAAGACCACATTCATTCAATATGTCACTATACTTTTCAACCAGCCCACCTTTAATTTAAATGTCAGTTAGAGAAAATGAGAGTTAAATTAGTTTATCAAATGGAGAAATGACATTTTGAGCAAAATACAGAATTAGACGCACTCCTTTTCCCAAACAGAATTTTCAAAAGTAATAGCAAGTATCAGAGGAGACTTATCAATACACTTAATCACTTAGATAGCATCTGAAGTGATGAAATTGCAAATATAATATACAAAATGCAGAATGAGATGTAAGTTCCTGTACCATCTTATCGGTGTTGTATCGAGCAGCAAAACCGGCACCGGACACACGTTGTTGACCGACCCAAAACACTTCGGCACCCAAGGACAAATGCGGAGTTACACTCTGAAGAAACACGAAATGCATACCTAGTTAGACCATACATAAAACTTAGTCTGAATAGGAAAAAGATGTGCACTTCCTGAAACTAAAATATGCAGAAGTGATACATCCCATGCTCTGTGCTCAAGTAATGATGCCTTAGCATCATCACAGTTTATTTTTGCTCATCCAAGATATGAGATTATATACATGCAGTAACTAGATGTCTTCTGCTTATTCGTAAGAATATAGCTCGAATTACTTCATATCAATTGGAAGGTGGAAGGCCTTTTCATTACACATGCTCATTATGGGATCACCATAATCTACCTTGAATCATTTTGGAGTAGAGGGGCCATATTTTTATTCTCTAGACTTTTTTTGATAAGGGAATACTAATCAAGAAACATTCTCCAGACGTGCAATTTGCAAATCACGACAGAAAACCACGACAAAATAACTAAAAAGAAAAAAAAAACACATGACTCCTACCAATCCCTAAAGAAACTAAAAATGACCTAACACTAAAACTGTCGACTCAGAGGCAGAAGTCCCTTTTAGACCTCCACGATCTCATCCAATATTGCCACCGAATTCAATGGAAAAAACTAAATATCTGGCATGGACTTCATTCAAAGAGTAGAGAAATGCATAAGCCAAAACAGTTGGAAGAAGAGCCTCAGCATTATCTTTAATTGGCCCTTCTTCCTCTTGCTCCATAACTAAAAGAAATATCCAAAGAAACGCGTCCCTAATGCCTCCATAGCTTTGGCAAACAACACATCAGGGCCTCGCAATTAATATCCCACCAAACTCTAGCCATAACACGGAAGAGCGCCCAAATCTCAGTCGCAACCCACACATTAATACAAAAGGTGGTCAACAGTGTTTCTATCTCATTGAACCATATAACATATACTCATTGGGAAAGAAAGTTTAGAAAAATAATTTTGCCACTGAGAGAATAATTATTACTGCAGTGAATCAAAGCCTAACTATTACAACCATTAGGATCGGGAATATAGGTTTCGCCCTAGGCAGCTTACTTATTGGACCTAACAGCACCAATGTCATCCTAGGTAGCTTGATGTCAAAGTTTTAATGCGCGAAAGGGTATCTTGCTGCCTTTTCTTTCTTGCTGGGTTCATTCTTGGTCAGAGAGGCTTTCTAGTGTTGGGCGACTAGGCCTTCCTCAATTCGAAACTTCCAATGCTTATGGAGGATGAGCCCGAAGGAGCGAAGGTGTCTCTGGAATCGGGATACGCAATCCCCTTCCCGCTCCTTGAATTTTGCGAAAGGCCAGACCAAAAGCGTTAGCAAAGGGGAGGCACTAGAAAGCTTGAGTAGCCAGTGATTCTTTCGCTGCCTAGGCATTCGCTATGAGAACCACGATGTCGAGGGGTCATTTCTCGGAGTTAAAGCCGGGACTGGGGACCAGACCAGGATCTCGGTAATGCGAAGGACCTTTGTTAGAGGCCACTTCGTGTCGACCCAACTAGACATTACCAAACCCACCCCTTTTTCATGAGGCGGATGTACGACTGATATAGGATCTTGTAGAACAGGGTTTGATTCCGCGAGTAGTTCAGTACGAAGGAAGAGATGCGAGCGTCAGTCAGGCTTTCTAGTGCTGGTCCGTCGCGCGTGAGAGAAGCAAGAAGAGCTGAGCTAAGTGGCTAGAGAGAAGATTGCAGCAGAAGGTCCTAGGTGATCATCCTGTCACCTAGATGATCCATAAGTAGAGCTAAGTAAAAGAACGAGGACTACCGAGCGGTTCTATAGAAGTGGGATTTTTGGTTGGTCTCGAGTGCGGTCATGGAGTTGGTAAACAAAGACTAAGGAAATCCCATCTTTGTTCCTCCTCCTGTTTGGTTGACACAAGAAGGGGATACCCGGCCAACAACCTCGTCACTTCAATGCTCCCGCTCAAAGAGGTCACGTCTTTTAACTGTCTTTCTTGATGTCCTCTTCTTTAATGAAGTTGGAATTTCATTAGAAATGAAAAACCAGTATGAAACCAGATCTTAAAATGCACTTCCACTTAGGGATCAATTCTACTCCCACTCCAATATTCAGAAATGAGCTGATCTCTACAAGTAACAATGATGTACTCTAGGGAAGTCTACCAGAAGGGCTAGCATCACACGTTATCCAAAAACCTCTTCCTGTCTTCTCTACCTAGAACCTTCTAAACTCTACAGTGACCGTGGATATCCCGTTCCAAACCACCCCCCCAACACACACACACACAAAGATTCATATAGATTGGCTTGCATATGCATTTTGTTATATAAATATTATTCATCACGTGTATCTGGGCGCTAAAAAAAATGACCAATTAGCACCAACTTTAAAATGCAGCTGAAATAAATTATTAAAGAGCATTAAATCAAAGAAGGTGCACATCTAGAAAAGAGCTCAAATGAATATCCTAGATAGCATTTCTCTCTCATGATGATTATTCACCTGGATGTAATTGGCACCGATTAAGTCACCATTTCCCAGCTGAATCTGCGTCCTATAATCTTTACCCTGAGAAAAAGAAAAGAAAAATGTTTTCATATTGTGGAGCACCATGTCCAATAATAACAAACATGACTGTAGAAAAAAACAATATGTACATATAGAAATAACTAAAATGACATAACATGATTCCTCATTGTAGTTATATTATGATTGTTTTTATGGAACTCCCAACTGTACTATAGATGGAAGTGGAAAAGTTTAACCAACATTACATTACTTCAAAAGTGTGAAGATCTTCACAAAACACTTTTGAAGAAGATGCTATTTTGATGATACCTTAGTGAAAATCTTGTAAGGAGCATTAAGTCGATGGCATACAAGTCGTTAAGAAGATGCTCACATAGATTTGGAGACGAGAGCAATGAATATCCTGCCTAAAGACAAAATGATATTCATCGCGCGTATCTCCAAATCTTCATTGGTGTCTCACTCGAGGATTTTCATCCAGTTAGCCATATGGTATTTAGAAGATTATCGCCAAGTATTTGATGATAAAGTTTATACCCAAGCCATATCTATTTTGAGTAGACCTTCAGACTTTGAAGGACGTGTTTGTTTGTTAAAGTCTTACTATTATTGATAGGAATCGTGGTCGTGCGCCTTTTATTAAGTTATTGCCATTTATTTGAAATTCATGGAATAATAGGACTAGTTTCCTTATTAGGGTTTCTTTTGTACTAGTTCTCTTCTCCTATAAAAGAGAGCCTAAGCTTAGTTTATTTCTAAGGTTGGTTTTAGTGAGAGAAAAGGCTTAGCCTTACAGAGAGAGAGATTGTAGAGTTTGGGGTAAATCTCATAAACCCTAGGTTTTTTTACCTTATTTTATGCAATTGAGAGAATTTAGTATTAATAGAGGTTAATTTAGCTTCTGCGCACGTAATTTTTAACAATTATGTATAGTAAACTTGGGAGCTACACAAAAATGATTGTGATAATGATGATGCATTTGTGGCATCATCGTTTACTTACATGCATATGAATTTCGAAGATAGTCGCCGGGGTGAAATGTCATGTATAGACAGTAAGATAAGGAAAGAGATACAATTACCTTGTAATCAAAATTTGCCATTCCTTGTGGTACAGGCGACTCACCGCTAAACTGGAAGCATGATAAAACAATAAATAACAGATAAAATGAGTTCACGATAATCAACCAAGTATACACCAACACTTCAAATGCTTACAGGAACATCAAGTACCTGAGCATTAGCCTTCAAAACTAGATTGGTCGTCAAATTGTAACTGACTCTCGTATTAAGCCTTCCATCGGTTAAAATCCTCCCAGAAAGCATCAACTGTAGAATTGCCCATCTCGACGCAGCATTTTAATCAGAACCAATCATTGAAAATGAGCCAAGTTAATCTGAAGGACAAACTAATCTTTTGATAGAACTTTGGGATGAGTAATCTACCTGTGGGTCTAGAAAGTTAGCTCCGAACTCATAGTTAGATGTAGGGATTTTTAATGTCTCTGACGACTGAGAAGGAACCTCCACGGGTCCCATGGACAGGCTGATGATTTGTTGAATATGTAGAGATATAAGAATAAATGAAGAAAAAGGAAGATCGTGCACTAAATGAATAAACGCTGTAAATTACCTGTGGGTGAGATGAAATTTCTGATTGAGACCTTTGATAAAATCGAAACGAAAACCCTCAAAAAGGTCCGGCTTTAACGACACTGCAAAACATATCCAACAAAAATAACATCGGCCGCTTGTATTCTTTAATAGTCATAATTTTGCAGGACTATAAACTCGTTGTGAAAGAAATTTATGAAAAATAGTTTTACATCTACAGAGACGTGAAAATAAGGGTATTTCGTGCTTTTCCATTGGCCAAAGTCCTCAAGATACCCAATCTAGGTTTATTACTGTCACCTAATGACAGTTACAATAACCCGCTAGACATCATAGGCTAGAATCTCTAGAGACGGGCAAAATAAGTTTCTTAATAGGTGAAATGATTTCATAACAAAGGCAGCTAGTCTCGAAAAGAGACTAAAATAATCGCAGGAAGCAATACAACACACAAGCATGGAATAAAAGAGGGAAAGATGGTGTGGTATCCAT
Organism: Kingdonia uniflora; assembly: GCA_014058105.1. Taxonomy (NCBI): domain Eukaryota; kingdom Viridiplantae; phylum Streptophyta; class Magnoliopsida; order Ranunculales; family Circaeasteraceae; genus Kingdonia; species Kingdonia uniflora. The sequence continues at coordinate 1,022,730 of JACGCM010001796.1, read as the reverse complement.
CAAAGCCTTTATTCTCTGGTAGATCAAGGATAATGCAGACACGAGAGGTGTGTGTTTACTCTTTGATGGCCGGTGGAAAGATATTTCATAAATAGCGATTAATTGGTTATGTCGTCTCTATGTTATCTACTTTTTGCGTTTTGCTTGTAGTTTTCTCTGTTTTGCCTTTTCTAATTAAAAAAAGATAGTTATGAAGAGAAAAACAAGAAATAGCCAGAGAAAAAAATGAAACAAGAACAAGAGAAACAAAGAGAATTGACATAAAAGAAAAACCCAACCAATTTCCTTCGCCCAACCAATAAGGATCTCGAAGAAAATGCCTCTTCTAATCAATAAAAACTTGCTTCTCCAGAAAACAAACCTCCTAATGGAGATCTTATTATCAGATAAGAGCCTTCCAAAATTCATTTGAGGCCTTTCCAACTAAAGCACACCCCCGCCAAATAACCCAAAAGGAGGCAGCCTTCAAATAACTTCACTCAGATAATTAGCTTAAACGGCATTCCATCGCTTAGCCCCCATTAATGTTAATAACAAAAGCACATTGACAATGGCAAATAAAATGGGAAAAAAAATTCATTAAAAGCACTAGTGGAGCATTGTGGCATTTCAATACAACTAATTCAAGTTATCACAATTTCGACAAAACCCACTTTACAAAATATCCAGGGGATGTCACTGGACCATTAATTTGCCCACTTCTCCCACCATACTTCATCCTATGCAATGCCATTCGACGGGGTCATAAAAGTTTGACCTACCAATTCTATAACAAATATATGTTCAGTTTGGTGGGAACATTGAGGCATTTACATACAGAATACTTCAAGTAATTAATTTCAACGAAAACCCATCTTACAAAATGTCACTGGGAGTTCATCAGGCCAATAATTTAGCCAATTCTCATGTTATACTTATCCTAAACAATGTTCCACACCCCATTTCTACAGTTAACTCTAGTGAGTAATTATATGTTCAGATAATAATCAAAACTAAAAACACTTCACGAGAGCTCATTAATGCAGTTTTTTTTCTTCGCTTAACGTATTATAATTCATCCTAACCAATGCGAATCAACAGGGTCCTATAACTTCAACACCTCATTTCTACAATCAACACTACTGACTCTATATTGAGATAATAATCACAAATTCAGCAATGTACGTAAACCCAAACGTAGAATCAAAAAACCCAAAATCCCAAACCCTAAAAAATCATAAAATCAAACAAATAGAGAGAGAAAGAGAGACTGACTCATTGCTTCACGATGGATCTCTTCGTAAGGGACTGGACATGGTAGATTGAAGTAATCGATTCTCTTGATCTCCATGATTTCATGTATTGTTGGTGGAATCGACTCCATTGTTGATTATTGATTTCTGAGTTTCTCTCGAAGAAATCAAAATCAGGGTTTTGTGACAGTGAAGATTTGTGAGTTGTGAGAGTGTATGAAGGTTTTATTAGTTAGAGCGTCTCCAGCAGAGGGACGTTTTTATTAGCATTGCCAAGTGATATGGCTCTTCGTGAGATTGATAGTGTTGTTTTATCTTAAACAACACACAGACACATATTTGTCGTTTTTTTCGTGAAATTGATAGTGTTTGTTTTATAGCTGAAGAGCTCAATTTGACTGCAGAGATTTAAGGTAAACTTCAATCCCTAAAATCGTAAAAGAGTTGAGTTTTTGTCTATTTAAGAAAAGAATCACATTAGGTTTAAATGCTCCAAATTTGAGATTTAGGGATTGTTTCACTTGTAATCTCATAGAGAAATCTCCAGATTTCCCCCAAAAAATGGGGTTATTTTACCTAATTTGTATAAAGTTTGGTATAAATTTGTTTAATGTTTGAGTTCGCGTCGAAAAATGTATCCGAATCACGCCTATCGGCTAGTCTATTGTTCTATACATACTAGTAGAAATGCATATAGTGCTGCATTGGATTGCCCGCAGTGTATTTGGGCTATTATATTAATTGACTAAAGTTCAAATTATTTGTTTTGAGTTAAGCTTGATTTTTTCTGCTGAATTGCTGACAATGGGTTGGTTTAATATGGCAGTGTGGGAGTAAGAGAGGAGGTTGAAACTGGAGTAAGAACTCAAAGTTGCCTCAAATGTTGGTGAGTTAGAGGATCGTATTTAATTTTGTTTGTTTACATGAATTGTATGAACTTTGTTGGATATTAGGGATTTTTGATTTTTTTTTTTCTTTGTTGGAAATTTCAGGCAATAGTTGTAAATGAAGATATACAGATATTTCTTCGAGTTATTAATGATACCAATAGTAGAACACTATCTTTCGTTAAGGGCGTCTCTGATGTCTTAAGGAACATCTTGCGGGAAAAGTCCAAAGTTGATTTGAACGAAAGGTACGTTCCTTTGAAAGTGTTTTTGTGATTCTTTTCCGTTGATGAAAGGTGTATTATGTAAGTTTCTAGCTTTAGGAATTGGCTCGGTAGTGGGTACTGGGTACTGGGTACTGCCTTTGTCCAAGGATTTTTGAAGCAAAGTGGCAGAGGAAGCACTTAGTTTTAATCAAATTAACAAGATTCAAGCATAAGAAGCAAGACTCTCAAAATAATTGAAGGAACAAGCATTAATTTAGGGTCATTACTCAAAAACTCAAAGAGACGAGTATAATTTCCAAGATAATCCACTAACTTCTAAGCATAATTCTAATCCATTTTACGAACAATGAGGGATATTATCGGAAAGAAATTAAACATATAGCATAATCTGACGGTCGAGATTTTACCGAATAAAGCACATACAAAAGATAACTTGTTTATAAAAGATTCACGTAAACACGTCCTGTTTTTTATAAGATAGCAATTTGTTGTGGTTCAACCTTGGGTCCGACATCCGACCTGATTTATGGGGTGACCAACCTAGCGCCCAAATCCCCTTGTCAAATTGAGTCCTGAAGAACTCAACCCTGAGTTCAGAAAGATAAAACTACTGAAATGCAAGAAACTATGTAGAGTAACCATTATAGAAGTATCGATAATCGCTTCAATTTGATCATTCGCCACTTACGGAACTTTGAAAAACCTGATAAGTAAGTGATATAAGGGGATACCATATGCTCTGAAAGGGATAAATCCACGGTGTTAAAGGTGCACAAATACAAAACTCCCGTGGTAAATAGACCTCATAAGCATTATAACCATACTAACATGATACAACCCAATTCGTGTAACTGAAGCTTATGAGAAACACCCGATTGGTGACGCTCCTTTTGAGCATAAATCAACCAACATACGTATGCATTTTTCAAACTTAGTCAATCTCTTACGAACATCATCTCTTTAACCCAGCTAGCAAACTCATCCGTGGTATCATATACCGAAATCAGAAAAGAAATAGGTACAAGATTCATAACCATGGAAGACCACCTACTAGTCACATTCATGAATGGTGAGAGATCCATGGATTGGTTCACAAAGTGGTATGCAAACTCCGCCTGAGAAAGAGCACACTACCAAGACTTACAATTATGAATTATCACTACTCAAACATTGAGAAGATCTTCCAAATTATGGGTAGCAACCTCCGTTTGGCTGTCAATGAGTGGATGGCAGTAAACCATTCAAAAGTTTCTGTATGGTCATCAAGTTTCCCACAGTTATGCTATTTTGCTAAAAATGCACATTTCTGAATGGTGACATATATTTAGCATAAACTAGAGCTCGGTCCAAGTATACAACAAAGAAATAATGTACTTAATTAAGTTAACAGGGTTTTTTCGAAAATAAAATATTTATATAAACCAAATATTTCTTTCACCAATTATGCTGGTATTTGCTAATATGTGAGGTAATTTGGTAGTGGATACACACAGCTATTTGGTTCTGGTACATTTGATTTTCTCCAGCTAAGAAACCAACAGAAGATGACAAAACAAATAATCAGTTTGGATTATTTATTTATTTTCACTTCCTTTCTAAATTGTATTTGATCCGGAGAAACTGTCAAAGTCAAAGAGGAACCTTGAATGGTTTCCCAAAGCTGCAGTTTCTTTAATCTCGTATGTAGTTGGTAAAGGCAAAACAAAAGATGAGCATTAAATCATTTTTTTAGAATGTTTTGCTCTTCTAAACTTTCTTGTCCTTTGAGAATCTGATCTAGATTTCTTCTCCTGACAATTTTATGTATTTGTAACTCTAAGGCACGAGCCTTCACCTACAGCACTTGAAGATATGGTCGTGAATAATGGTGATAAATACCATACCAGAACCCATGATTTGTTTCTCAAGAGGCATACACATCATAATGATAATGAGGATTCACAGGCTGTTTTCAGCGCTTTAGATACAGTGCTGAAGGATACTTTAGAGCGTCTAAAAAAAATAAGGTCAGTGAACAAACTTAAAATTCCAGTTTTGTTTTGTTAATCATCTCTGATTCAAACCGGCATAACTTTGCAGGAAAAACATTCTTATAGGTGGGACTAACTCTCTAGTTAGGGTTTTATGTGTAGAAGGAAAGGTGGGAACGGCTCTCTTGCTTCGGAAGAGAATGCTAGAAAAATATGTTACCCTTAACGTGTTTTCACACAATTACCTTATTAGCCGGCTTTGCAAAATGGGTAACTTGGATAAAGCTAGCAAGATCATGCAAGAGATGTTGGAAGTAGGTCCGTCTCCCAATTGTGTTACTTACAACACTTTGATCAGTGGATATTGTCGCTTTGATAACGTAGATAGAGCTCTCTGCATTCTTTCTTCAATGAGTGAGAGCGGCATTAAGCCCAACAGAGTTACGTGTAACATACTTGTTCATACACTTTGCAAAAGAGGTTTTTTGGAATATGCAAAAAATCTTCTCGAAGAGATATTAGATGAACGTGAAGAGGTGACCCCAGATTTAGTCTGTTCAACTGTTTTTATTAATGCTTCATTTAGGAATGGGGAAATAGATCGAGCTGTTAAATATTGGGACAAGATGTACCAGAAGGGTACCCAAGTGGATGTTGTTGCCTACAATGCCCTCATTCATGGATTCTGTTTGAGACGAAACATGAATATGGCGTTTAAGTATTTCTGTGAAATGTGTAAAAGAGGTTTTAGGCCTGATGTATTCACCTATAATACCCTTATTTACGGGCTTTGTAAAGAAGGAAGAATTAACGAAGCTTGTGGGCTTCATGATGCCATGTCAAATATGGGTGTTCTGCCCGATGAAGTCTCTTACAGAACTGTGATTCAATATCTTTGTTTACATGGAGATATCACTAGAGCTAATAGGTTTCTTCTTAATTCATTTACGGATTCAATGACAGCTGATCCTCTTATCTGGAATACGGTTATTGATTGGTGCAGGAAACATGGAGATTTTAACAGTGTGTTCTCGATTAGAGGTCTGATGGTCAAAGCAGGTGTACCACCAAATACATTTACCTATAATATATTGATTTACTCAGAAGTTAAACGTGGAAACGTTCTCGATGCTCTATTTCTAAAGCAGAATATGTTCGATAAAGGTTTTTTTCCTGATGTTATCACCTATAATATGTTAATAGGCGCTATGTGCAATATTGGTTATGTACATTATGCAGTCCAGTTTTACAATGAAATGTTGAGGAGCGAGTGTGAACCTGATATTATAACCTACACCGAGTTGATTCGAGGTCACTGTATGAAGGGTAACATGAAGGTAGCGGTAAATTTTTTCAAGATCATCCGGGGGTCTGGATTGCCTTTAGATCATGTTCCATTTCAAATACTTATTAAGAAATATTGCAAAATGGGAGAACCAGAAAAAGCACTTGACCTTTATCAGGAAATGAAGGAAAGGGGGATAAGAAGTCGCCCTTCTACATATTATGCCCTAATTGCTGAGCTAGATAGAAAAGGATACACCTCAAAAGCAAATGAAATATGTGACCACATGGTGACATGGGATCGATGAAGTAGTGATGGTGGTTGCCAATTTCTTTTTACCTTCTATTTTGGGGTTCCTGGTACTTGTTTGTATTGTTGTTATTTGAAGTTAAGGAATATGGTTTTCAGGGTTGAGTTACAGTTATCAAGGCTGTCGGATTTCTATGCTATGGCGGATCAGCCTTTTTTCGGCACTGTTTATTGTTAAGGACTATTTATTGTTTAAGGGGCATATAGACAGTGTGAAGAACGCTGTGTTTGAATCTTGTACACCTTGCGCCTATAATTCCTTATGTAAGACACAAATTTGATCCCTATGTTCTTCTGCGGCGCCCTGATTTATCAATCAGCACTGATGACATCCCCAAATCTGCCCAACTGATGATTACTTTTTGTCCACATGAAATACAAGTGGTAAGTAAACTCTGATTTTTTGCACAGTGATGTCTCAATCTAACATTGTATTTGATAAAAATATATTGTTTGCTCAAAATTTTGAATTTATTTGCCGAGTAAAGATATTGACTTCTAGTTCTTTGCACTTGATGGAGTGGTAGGATGGTAAATCGTGTTTGTTTATCTTTTGGAGTTATAGTCTTATTTTAGCTTTGAATGAAAAAGATGATACTCTAGGCATTTCTTCAATGTAGTTATAATCTTAACCATCGTGGTAGGAGGTAACCAAGCCAATTTGTATGCTTTTGTCAGGCATAGAAATTATCACTTCACACTTTATTAAACTTTCGGCCACAAATCTTTATATTTGTGATGAGAAAAAAAGGCTGAAAATGGTACTTACAGCTAGCAAAGTGGCCGGAATTTATATCTGGGTGGGAAGCTTTAGTTTTTGTGGATGGCAAAAGCAGCTGCCCTTACAAATACCATGAGCTATTTATGGAGTATTGATGTAAGTAAGTTAAATGTCAATGGTGGACGACTTGTATATAATGTCAAAGTGGCGAAACTGTTAGGATATGGTGGACAGTGGAGACGTGTATAATCTACGATGCTAAAACCCATATGTGCCTGGGTTTATGTCGTAGATTGTCTTAGACCTTTATATATAGATCGTCCTCGATTTATATTTTTATTCTCGGTATTTTTCATTTTTTAAAATTGCTATTTTTTGTAGCATGGTCTAAAATGTTGGTGATGTATATGAATATAAAAATTTCTGCAGACCCATACGATTGGCTGGGTAACTAAAAGGACTTTGAACGGTTAATATATTGCAATGTCAATTTAATTAGTGGGTAATTTTCTTTATTATCTATATTATTATTATAGAAAAAGGTAGATATATTGAACTGGTAAGATGTATCGATTTATATGTTGACATTTTTGATAATTATTATTTTAGTAAAATAACATAAATACTGGCCAATCTGATATATAGAGAATTTATCGAAATATGACATCCAAAGTGCAAAAAAGTGGCTCTGTTGTGATAACTTAGTACTCTATTCATCTTCTCAAAAAGATAAGAAAAAAGAAGAAAAAAATAGATGATCTGATCCTATGTTTGCAGTATTGAAAAATGTATCATACTCTCAACTCTTTTATGTTCTGTAGGTATCACATCCAAAGTGCAAAAAGTGGCTATCTACAGTGTACATTCATTTGAAAAAGGAACTTTGCAATGCCTGGGCTGTGCTAAGGGAAAACATTACCTCACCAAAAGTTACTATTGCTCTTCTACTTGCTTTCAGATGTATGACATCGTCACCGTATTTTACATGAGCAAGCAGCTAGGTCTGTAGCCGAAAATGGGACCCATAAGGAAGAGATAACTAGCCGTTTTAGTAGTTCTGCTTCAGGAGTTACTAAATACAAGTCTCTTAGTTTTGACATCTGGCATATATTATGATTATGAGCCTTTGGAACCTATGACCATGAGTCCATGACATATTGAAGTGATGGTGAATCTTGGTTTAAAGTCAGACGCTCTAAAACATATACACCAGTGGCTGCTGATATTGCTCATACTCTTAAATTCGAATGTGTAGTAATAGACGTGATGACAAAATTGACAGTTGGATGTTCTAACTCCTCTACTTTGAAGAAACGTGTCATCTCAGCACCAACCCCTAGCTCCATCGCTTAATTGCAGTTAGTGGAGTTGATGTGATGGGTAATATGGACCTCAATGTTTGAACTATAGCTTCATGAACATTGACCGGGCGCTCATAAAATACTTTTCTGATATTTATGCGTCGAGTTATATATATAGTTCTTCCTGGGCCCTTCTTGGTATTACTGAAGACAATTTTGTTGAGAGATATGTTTGGCTGTCGTTCAGATATTATTTGTCTTGGAAGGTACTTTATTTTCACTTTTGCAGTAATATTGTATAGAGGATCTATTTAAGCATTAGACCAGAAATCATTTGTATTGTGGACTGGACTACAGTGTGTTCCATGACTAAAAAATTCATTACACACAGGTTAAATTTAATAATGCTACTCAATCTCTAACTGAAAGGAACTTCTTTAAATCGGCTTTTTATCAGATATGAGCAGCTTGTTCATAATGCCCAAAAGGAAACTGCTTAAAAATCGGCTGCTTTCTGAAGGTAGCTTGAATTTCTTTTTAACCTGTCTGCCAACAAAATTATTTTTCTTTCAATAGATCTTTATTGCTCTTGTATTTCCTCTGATCCTTCGCTTTCGAATAGTTTGTAGGAAAATGTTGCACTAACTGCAGTTTTGGAAGCAAACTTCGCTAACCATGGGGCTGATACTCCTGGAAGAAGACAACTTCTTTGTGTGGTAAGGATGTCATCAAAAAAATTTATACTATATTTGCTTTATATTTACAAAAGCTTGTAGTCTATGTAAATGTTATAATTGGTCAAAATTTTGTTCTACTAGGTACACGTACTTCAGATTAAATAGAAGTAACACAAAAATGAAAAACGATTTTTTTTAATTCCAGTTCAATATATGTTATAAGCATACTAACCTCTCAATTTCTAGGAAATATACTAGCAGTGAAAAACTGGCCTACCAAAAAATATAGATCCGAGTCATCTGACTGGGTGAAGGAAATTGTACAAAATAAAGACTAAAATGCATTTATATGTTAATTAACATATTTGCCGCCTTGGCAATTGACCAGGAGGATCTAGACATTCAACCTCTTAAAAAAATGTCATGCCGTTCGAACGAGCCTTGGAGCCGTTTGAACGAGTTTGAAGGAAAAAGTCAGCAAATTTTGTCTGCCTCATTTTTTAGGCTTAAATTGGCAAGTCGTTCGAACGACCTGGGTTCTCAAGACCAATTCTGTCTGCCTCGATTTTCAGACTTAATTGAGCCAGTCGTTCAAACCACCTATGGGTTCGTTCGAACGATTATCGCGATTCTTTTACAGTTTAGTGCGTTTAAGGGCATAATTGTCCTATTTTGTAACTAGGAAACTTGTAACCTTCATAAAAGGGCAAGGCTAGGCAAGATAAAATGGATCCAAGTTTGTAAACTAGAACTTAAGGTTTGAAATAGGAATTCAATTGAAATCAATCAAACGAGCAATTGAAGCTCTTATTGGGAAATTCTCCCGCCAAATTGTGTTATTCGTTTAATTCTTCGTTACAGGTGATCTCTAATTCGATTGTGGATTAGCAATTACTTGGGAAAATGGAAAAACAGAGGCTTTACTTTGCAGCCAAGCTAATTTTGTGCTACACTATTTTGGAGAAAAAAGATAGGATCTTATTATACTCATTTTGCGTTGGTAGTACACCTCCCTCCAAAAGATTGGATCGTTTGCCCGAAGAGTATCTCAAAATGCTGATGTTAAACATTTATAATAATTAAAAAACAAACAGATTTTCCATATTTATGAGCTTAATTTTAAAATGAAATATTTTCGTGTCTGGACTTTTCCCCCAGGGCTGGACTTGTAACAACATTCCAACCTGTGAAGCAGAAATTATCTTAGACTCTATTGTGTGTCATGCATATTACTCGGAACAATATTGTCATCTTTGTAACCTATTGTCTTTATAAAGGATGTTAAGCCATGTGGCAGGTTCTCATTGCAACATCTTTTGATATTTGACCAAGTGTCAAAAGATTTCCTTGATTCCCTTTCTTTTTACTATCATCTTAGCTCCACATTCTTTTGGAAAGGTTGTAGAAATAGCCATCAGTATAGATGTTCCCATGTTAGTTTGTGGGGTTTTTACTTCAGTCCTGGAAGGTCTGGTCATTATCCTCATGTGTATTTTAGTTTAACCAAGGATAAAATGTCGAATCATACCTATAACCTCGATATATTGAAATGCCGGCCAATCAATTCAATGGTTCAAATGATGTAAAAGACCTGTATGTCAAATGATGATGCTGATTTAACCAATATTCCTGATATTTTTGCTGTTCGATATTTGTTTCTTCTAAATTAAGTGTGGCTTATATATCTGCTGGTATATTATTTCAGTAAGCCTAATTCTTGACATTTGGGTCACATATTTTGGTATCAGTTTACTTTGTGAACCATTCTTTTAGCGAAAGCTTAGTTCATCTAGCACCACCATCATATCTTAATGAGAATGTTTAATATCATACAGTGCTCCTTGCAATATATAAGGTCTATAATCTATATGCATCCGGATTTGGTTACGGACCTCCTTGGAATCTTGCGGCCTACAAGCAAGTTAAATCGTCAGCTTCCACTGGTAAGCATATTTTGATGCTAATTGCTTGGTAGTTAAGTATTTCTGAGATAATTTGCACTCTTTATTTTGTTACAGGTCAGTGCCTACTCGGGTGGTTGTATTGGTTAGAGCAATAAAGGAAGAAAATGGATTGTCTGCAAATGAACCTCTATTTCCAATTGCACCAGAGATTTTATGGCACCCATGAATATATGTTTCAAACAGGTAAAGTTTTCCTATACTTTTAAGCTGATGACGGACTATAGTAGTTTTTCTTTTTCTGTATCATCATCCATATTTATCAGCTATTGTGTTTGAGCAGATTCGTATACCGTGAATCGCTACTATCCCTGTTGGACAAGAAGAGCTTATGGAAGGAAACGGTACTTCCTTCACCATAATGTCACCTCGTCAGTTTACCACTTCACCTTCTTCAGTCCGCTCTTCGTTGTGGGGAAATAAAGTATAGGTTAAGGGTACTGTTGTGTCCCTTGCCTCTGGGCAAAGGGGTCAGCGTGTTTAGTCATTGGTGCTGCGTCCAAAACTCTTGTATTTCGGAGCTCTCCCGCAAATAATATTAAAAAGGTGCTCTAAAAACAGAATACTGAAGTATAAATCACCTTCTTGTATTAAACCCTACATTATAAATAATCGTAATAAATTGTTTTAGACCCTATAAAATACATTATCGTTCTATGGTGGTAGTACCACTGTTACATAGTATGCGAAGATGTCCCCTTTTAATTACCTACATCGACACATACCTCTCTCGCACTTTTACCATCAACCCCTTCTTCATCCTCAATGTCAACGACAAATTATGCTCTGGACATTCTGTATCCAGAACGTTTATTTCAAACCGTTCTATCACCGATGCAGCAATCGACTTCATTTGTATATATGCCATATCTTTCCCTAAACACATTCTCGGACCGGCGTTAAAAACTGGATACTTAAACATGTTTTCGGGCTGAAATATTCCGTTTTCCAACCACCGACCAGGTAAAAACTCCTTGCAATCTTTCCCCCATATATTTTCCATTCGCCCCATTGCGTACGTGTTATACGATACAGTCCAACCTTTGCCAACAAAAGTACCGTCCGGCATTACATCGTCCTTTTGGCAACATTTTGAGTGAACGGCCACCGGAGGGTAGAGTCTCATAGCTTCAGAAATCGATGCATGGAGATAATGCATTTCACGTAACTCGTCTAAATTGTAGGTATCGTCCAAGCTTTTCCCACTGCTCTTTCGTATCGCCTTTAGTTCGTCGAGTATGTTTGTTTCTACGTCGGGTCTTGAAGATAAAATCCAAAAGAACCAACTTAGAGCGGAAGATGTTGTGTCTCGTCCTACAATCAAAGATCGAAAAATTAACTTTAAACCATATATTTTGGATATTTTCGGGGATTTATGAAACCATACCTGCAAGTATGAAGCTTATAATGATATCTCGAAGAAACTCGGCTGAATACTCATCCTTTGCAATAAATCTCGATAACAAATCGGCATTCTCATCATTTTCTATCTTAGAACTTAACCTAGCACTTACGATCTTATCTGCGAACCCATGAACAATGTTGATCGCTTCTTTCAATCGTTTCTCCGATCCAAAATTTAGCATTCTCTTGATCTGCCATAAATACGGTAATGCATAAAAAAACCTTCCCGAACTAAGCATCGTCGCTTCTTCAAACGCGCTCATGAACTCTCCACCGGACTTTCCATCTTTGCCTAAACATGCCGGGTCTTCATTAAACACAACTTTACAAACGTTATCGAATGCAAACCTCTCAAACAAATCTTGAAGATCAATTGTTTCTTTACTCTTACTCGCCGCATTCTTCAATAACAACGGTATTAATCTTAATTGTATCTCATCTCTCACATTCTTGATAACAAAGTTCCGTATCGACCTCGTATTGAACTCAAAATTTGCCGTCTTACGTTGAATCTTCCACAAATATGCATCGGTATTGAATATTCCCTTCCCAAGCAAATCCTCAAGGAAATATGTAAACCGCCCGCCTTTGGGGTAGTTCTCAAAGTTGGTTTTTAGAATGTGTTCTATATTGCTAGGGTTCGCCGTGGTGACACCATAGAATCCCAGACGTTTGAAGACGAATGTGTTCGTGGGGTTACGAGCTAGGATATTGGTAACCCATTCGAGTATTTGGTACCGGTTTTTGATGAAATCGGGTAATATTCCCACTAGTGGGTAGCTTTTGTAGCCCTTGTTCTCGTATTCCTTAGATAAAGAAGAGAAGAAGTAGATAGAGAAAGTGATGAAGAAAAGAGCGATGAGGAGTAGACATTGGAGGGAGACGAGGTCCATTGCTATCTTTTTCAGAGAGACGATAGATAGATAGATAGATAGATAGATAGAGATGTCAGTTAGAAGAGTTGACACGCAGCTTCATTCATCCGCCAGGATTTATCTTGACTTACTTGGTAGGGGGGTTGGTAGGGTTCTCACGTGCCCCCAGGGATTAGTCGGACTAATGGTGATAAATTATGAACCCGGGTCACCCTGGTTTGCCAAAAGAAAAATAATAAAAAATTACAAATCGCGCAAACCTTTACCACCTCACAGCCTAAACAACCAAAACAACAATAAAAGAAAAGTGTAAGATAATAACATATTTTTATTTTCAATTAGCTAAAAAATTAAAGCAGTCGACTGCTGATTGTAGACTAACAAGAATATGCGTATAATCATTGAACCTAAACCTGTAATGGACGGTCAGGAATTGACGGTCCGCGGGCCAACTGGCCCCGGATACCTCTAGCCAAAAAAAAAAAAGAACTTGTAATGGACAACCAATTGGCAAAAGCTTACCGAAAATGTTAAAAATTGTGGAAATCCTAGTTGGGATATTCGTCCGAGGATGAAATAGACTGTAACGACCTGAATTTAGATTTAGTAACAAGAGTTATCGAAAACCCACAATTTACATATGAGATCAGACAATCAGCAAAAGTTGGAGCGTATACTTATGTTTTTGGCTTGATTTGGATTTTATAATGTAGCATAGAGTAGCCAGCCTCTTTACTCCGATTGTTGAGTTTTGCATCCTTAAATATTTATAGGTAACCACCATAAACTCTATACTTATGTTTTTACTTGTAATTTTTTCTTTCTCCTTTGGGTTTTTTTGATTAGTGCTTTCTAGTTTTTGTAATTTTATCTCTATTGTAAATTGATTTTCCTCAATGGGTATCTTTGATTGATAACATTTGGTTTTTATCTAGTTATTTCTGCTGTAATTTGAGTTTTGAGTTTGTGTCTGCTTAATTTGATATTAATGATGCTCTCATTTAGGATTTTTAGTAGATAGTATATAGCTTGGCTTTAGATTAGATGGTGTTCGCAATGGGTCTGTTTGATTTGGTGGTAATGGTGTTCTCATTTAGGGTTTAGAGTAGATATTATTTAGCTTAGCTTCGACCCACCTCTGCAGAGTATAACGTTGGGTCACCCTCTTTCATATATTCTAAGACCCACTAGCTTAGAACTTGAAAATTTTAGATACCCTTGCTGATTTTGAGCAAAAGGTCTTAAACAAGGGCCTTTAGTTGTGACTTGCAACAATTCGTTAATCAGCACTTCAGGTTTCCATTTTGCTGCAACTTTGACAAGTTGGCATCTTCTAGGTTTCAAAGGACAATGCATTGCCCTTTCACTTACCGTACTTTGTATCCATGTACTCGTGTACATCGGAGTGGCAAATATATGTAAAGCAATGACTGCCTGTAGAGAAGCTGCAATGAGAGCACACATGCTGTGATCATAAATATGAGACTAAAAATTGTAGAGAATCCTAGCCAGACTCTTAGAGTAGATAAATAGGGTATCTCAAAGGCGAACAATGCACAAATAAACCCAGCTATAGCTATAAAGTACGGGAGCTTCATAGTATGATCGTTCCTGAAAAGTACATAGACAGCGGTGGTAAAGGGGGAGACCTGAAATCCTGATCCCCATGTTAGAGCGGGGTCTGGGGAGGAGGACCCCCTCCGTCTCCGCCCTCACTAAGTTTGCCCCGGACGTGATGTACCAGCTCTAGTGCACTGAAGCCCCATCATAATGCGTGGCGATAAGGAGTGGACCACTAGCCAAATCTGTCAATACCGCAAGAGGAAAGACCCCATAGGTGTCCATCACTACCCGAGCTCTATACCCATTTTTTGTAATTTGTTTATTCTCTTTACTTGGTTGAGCCACCAGTACTCGGCCGAGACTTTGTCCAAAATCATAAATGAATTCCGGAGTTTCAAAGAACATATCCAAAATATCAAACTTCACCCAAAACGGAACGTACATAAAAATGAGTGGTTCAATCGTTGTCTGAACCTCATACAGGAGTAGAATAATAGTATAACCATAGGGATTCCACGGCTGATTCAGTAATACATAATTTTGGTCATATGCCGATCGAAATTTAATAAAAAAAAATGTCGTACCGTTAACCGTCCGTTCAAAAATTTGAATATTTTCTGACGTTTTCATACTCCAGAATCTTTTCAGAGCCGCTACAATTTTGGTAAAACTCCGCCCCGTCTCAAAGGACATCTTACCTATAAGGGGCGTATCTTCATCTTGCTTCTTCAGCACTAATACGAACCGGGTTAATCTGCACAACACAAACCAACACCCCTGTTTTCATCTTCCCACGTCCAACGCAAACCAACACCGAAAGTCATTACCTTTCACCCCCTCTCCGAGACAGTTCGCAAACTACAACCACCCTCCCGTCCATAACCCGCGATCCTTCCACCAAGGCTTGAAATGCTGAGATTTGACTCTCCCTCTCTATTTTAGTTGCGGAGATTCGAATGCTGAGATTTAAGGTAAACTTCAATCCCTCAAATCGTAAAATACTTGAGTTTTTGTTATCACATTAGGCTTAAAATACTCCAAATTTGAGGCTTAGGGTTTGTTTCACTTGTAATCTCATAGAGAAATCTCCAGATTTCCCCCCAAAAATGGGGTTATTTTACCTAAAGTTGGGTCTAAATTTGGTTAATGTTTGAGTTCGCGTCAAAAAATTTACCCATCGTACTATACATACTAGTAGAAATGCATATAGAGCTACATGTGTATTTGGGCTCTTATAGTAATTGACTAGACTTCAAATTAACTTGATTCTTTTCCGCTGAATTGCTGGCAATGGGTTGGTTTAATATGGCAGTGTGGGAGTAAGAGGAGGTTGACACTGGAGTAAGAACTCGAAGTTGCCTCAAATGTTGGTGAGTTAGAGGATCGTATTTAATTTTGTGTGTTTGCATGTATTGTATGTACTTTGTTGGATATTAGGGATATTTTTTTTCTTTGTTGGAAATTTCAGGCAATAGTTGCAAATGAATAAATACAGATATTTCTTCGAGTTATTAATGATGTCAATAGTAGAACAATATCTTTTGTTAAGAGCGTCTCTGATGTCTTTCGGAACATCTTGCGGGAAAAGTCCAAAGTTGATTTGAATGAAAGGTACGTTCCTTTGAAAGTGTTTTTGTGATTCTTTTCCGTTAATGAAAAGTGTATTATGTAAGTTCTTAGCTTTTAGGAATTGGCTCGGTAGTGGGTACTGGGTACTGCCTTTGTCCAAGGATTTTTGAAGTAAAGTGGCAGAGGAAGCACTTTGCTTTAATCAAATTAACAAGATTCAAGCATAAGACTTTCGAAAGAATTGAAGGAACAAGCATCAATTTAGGGTCATTACTCAAAAACTCAAAGAGACGAGTATAATTTCCAAGATAATCCACTAACTTCTAAGCATAATTCTAATCCATTTTACGAACAATGAGGGATATTATCGGAAAGAAATTAAACATATAGCATAATCTGACGGTCGAGATTTTACCGAATAAAGCACATACAAAAGATAACTTGTTTATAAAAGATTCACGTAAACACGTCCTGTTTTTTATAAGATAGCAATTTGTTGTGGTTCAACCTTGGGTCCGACATCCGACCTGATTTATGGGGTGACCAACCTAGCGCCCAAATCCCCTTGTCAAATTGAGTCCTGAAGAACTCAACCCTGAGTTCAGAAAGATAAAACTACTGAAATGCAAGAAACTATGTAGAGTAACCATTATAGAAGTATCGATAATCGCTTCAATTTGATCATTCGCCACTTACGGAACTTTGAAAAACCTGATAAGTAAGTGATATAAGGGGATACCATATGCTCTGAAAGGGATAAATCCACGGTGTTAAAGGTGCACAAATACAAAACTCCCGTGGTAAATAGACCTCATAAGCATTATAACCATACTAACATGATACAACCCAATTCGTGTAACTGAAGCTTATGAGAAACACCCGATTGGTGACGCTCCTTTTGAGCATAAATCAACCAACATACGTATGCATTTTTCAAACTTAGTCAATCTCTTACGAACATCATCTCTTTAACCCAGCTAGCAAACTCATCCGTGGTATCATATACCGAAATCAGAAAAGAAATAGGTACAAGATTCATAACCATGGAAGACCACCTACTAGTCACATTCATGAATGGTGAGAGATCCATGGATTGGTTCACAAAGTGGTATGCAAACTCCGCCTGAGAAAGAGCACACTACCAAGACTTACAATTATGAATTATCACTACTCAAACATTGAGAAGATCTTCCAAATTATGGGTAGCAACCTCCGTTTGGCTGTCAATGAGTGGATGGCAGTAAACCATTCAAAAGTTTCTGTATGGTCATCAAGTTTCCCACAGTTATGCTATTTTGCTAAAAATGCACATTTCTGAATGGTGACATATATTTAGCATAAACTAGAGCTCGGTCCAAGTATACAACAAAGAAATAATGTACTTAATTAAGTTAACAGGGTTTTTTCGAAAATAAAATATTTATATAAACCAAATATTTCTTTCACCAATTATGCTGGTATTTGCTAATATGTGAGGTAATTTGGTAGTGGATACACACAGCTATTTGGTTCTGGTACATTTGATTTTCTCCAGCTAAGAAACCAACAGAAGATGACAAAACAAATAATCAGTTTGGATTATTTATTTATTTTCACTTCCTTTCTAAATTGTATTTGATCCGGAGAAACTGTCAAAGTCAAAGAGGAACCTTGAATGGTTTCCCAAAGCTGCAGTTTCTTTAATCTCGTATGTAGTTGGTAAAGGCAAAACAAAAGATGAGCATTAAATCATTTTTTTAGAATGTTTTGCTCTTCTAAACTTTCTTGTCCTTTGAGAATCTGATCTAGATTTCTTCTCCTGACAATTTTATGTATTTGTAACTCTAAGGCACGAGCCTTCACCTACAGCACTTGAAGATATGGTCGTGAATAATGGTGATAAATACCATACCAGAACCCATGATTTGTTTCTCAAGAGGCATACACATCATAATGATAATGAGGATTCACAGGCTGTTTTCAGCGCTTTAGATACAGTGCTGAAGGATACTTTAGAGCGTCTAAAAAAAATAAGGTCAGTGAACAAACTTAAAATTCCAGTTTTGTTTTGTTAATCATCTCTGATTCACACCGGCATAACTTTGCAGAAAAGGCATTCCTATAGCTGGGACTGGCTCTCTAGTTAGGGTTTTATGTGTAGAGGGAAAGGTGGAAACGGCTCTCTTGGTTCGGAAGAGAATGCTAGAAAAATGTGTTACCCTTGACGTGTTTACACACAATTACCTTATTAGCTGGCTTTGCAAAATGGATAACTTGAGTAAAGCTAGCAGGATCATGCAAGAGATGTTGGAAGTAGGTCCGTCTCCCAATCGTGTTACTTACAACACTTTGATTGGTGGATATTGTCGACTTGATAACATAGACAGAGCTCTCGGTCTTTTTTCTTCAATGAGTGAGAGCGGCATTAAGCCTAACAGAGTTACGTGTAACATACTTGTTCCATACACTTTGCAAAAGAGGTTTTTTGGAATATGCAAAAAATCTTCTCGAAGGGATATTAGATGAACGTGAAGAGGTGACCCTAGATTTAGTCCGTTCAACTGTTTTTATTAAGGCTTCTTTTAGGAATGGGGAAATAGATCGAGCTCTTGAATATTGGGACAAGATGTACCAGAAGGGCACCCAAGTGGATGTTGTTGCCTACAATGCCCTCATCCATGGATTCTGTTTGAGTCCAAACATGAATATGGCGTTTAAGTATTTCTGTGAAATGTGTAAAAGAGGTTTTAGGCCTGATGTATTTACCTATAATACCCTTATTTACGGGCTTTGTAAAGAAGGAAGAATTGACGAGGCTTGTGGGCTTCAAGATGCCATGTCAAATATGGGTGTTCTGCCCGATGAAGTCTCTTACAGAACTGTGATTCATTATCTTTGTCTTCATGGAGATATCACTAGAGCTAATAGGTTTCTTCTTAATTCATTTATGGATTCAATGATAGCTGATCCTCATATCTGGAATATGGTCATTGATTGGTGCAGGAAACATGGAGATTTTGACAGTGTGTTCCCGATTAGAGGTCTGATGGTCAAAGCAGGTGTACTACCAAATACCCGCACCTATAATTTATTGATTCACTCAGAAGTTAAGCGTGGAAACGTTCTCGATGCTCTATCTCTAAAGCAGAATATGATCGATAAAGGTCTTTTTCCTGATGTTATCACCTATAATATATTAATAGGCGCTATGTGCAATATTGGTTATGTACATTATGCAGTCCAGTTTTACAATGAAATATTAAGGAGCGAGTGTGAACCAGATATTACAACCTACACCGAGTTGATTCGAGGTCACTGTATGAAGGCTAACATGAAGGTAGCGGTAAATTTTTTCAAGATCATCCGGGGGTCTGGGTTGCCTTTAGATCATGTTCCATTTGACATACTTATTAAGAAATATTGCAAAATGGGAGAACCAGAAAAAGCATTTGACCTTTATCAGGAAATGAAGGATAGGGGGATAAGAAGTTGACCTTCTACATATTATGCCCTAATTACTGAGCTAGGTAGAAAAGGATACACCTCAAAAGCAAATCAAATATATGACCACATAGTGACATGGGATCAATGAAATAGTGATGGTGGTTGCCAATTTCTTTTTACCTTCTATTTTGGGGTTCCTGGTACTTGTTTGTATTGTTGTTATTTGAAGTTAAGGAATAATGTTTCAGGGTTGAGTTATAGTTATCAAGGCTGTCGGATTTCCATGCTATGGCGGATCCGCCTTTTTTCGGCACTGTTTATTGCTAAAGACTATTTATTGTTTGAGGGGCATATAGACAGTGTGAAGAATGCTGAGTTTGAATCTTGTGCACCTTGCGCCTCTAATTCCTTTTTTAGGACGTGAATGTGATCCCTATGTTCTTCTGTGGTGCCCTGATTTATCAATCCGCACTGATGACATCCCCAAATCTGCCCAACTGATCATTACTTTTTGTCCACGTGAGATACAAGTGGTAAGTAAACTCTGATTTTGTGTGGCCTGCTGGTCTATTATTTCAGTAAGCCTAATTCTTGACATTTGGGTCACATATTTTGGTAGCAGTCTACTTTGTGAACCATTCTTTTAGCAAAAGATTAGTTCATCTAGCACCACCATCATATCTTAATGAGAATGTTTAATATTGTACAGTGCTCCTTGCAATGGATAAGGTAGACCATATGCATCCGGATTTGGTTACGGACCTCCTTGGAATCTTGCGGCCTACAAGCAAGTTAAATCGTCAGCTTCCACTGGTAAGCATATTTTGATGTTAATTGCTTGGTAGTTAAGTATTTCTGAGATAATTTACACTCTTTATTTTGTTACAGGTCAGTGCCTACTCCGGTGGTTGTATTGGTTAGAGCAATAAAAGAAGAAAATGGATTGTCTGCAAATGAACCTCTATTTTCAAATTGCACCAGAGATTTATGGCACCCATGAATATGTCACAGGTAAAGTTTTCCTATATTTTTATGCGAATGACGGACTATAGTAGTTTTCCTTTTTCTGTGTCAGCATTCATATTTATCAGCTTTTGTGTTTGAGCAGATTCGTATACCGTGAATCGCTACTATCGCTGTTGGACAAGAAGAGCTTACGGATGGATACGGTACTTCCTTCACCATAATGCCACCTCGTCAGTTTACCACTTCACCTTCTTCAGTCCACTCTTCGTTGTGGGGAAATAAATTATAGGTTACGGGTACTGTTGTGTCCCTTGCCTCTGGGCGAAGGGGTCAGCGTGTTTAGAGAGTCTGCATTTTATATTGGTGCTGCGTCCAAAACTCTTGTATTTCGGAACTCTCCGGCAAATGATATTAAAAAAGTGCTCTAAAAACAAAATACTCAAAAGTATAAATCACCTTCTTGTATTAAACCCTACATTATAATTTATTTATTTATTTTGATTGGTAAACCATATATTAATAAGCAAAATGAGTAACAAAAGTAGTACCATCCTCCGCTAGATATGAATGCAACCATTCAGGGGAGAATCATACGAAGTCTAGCTAGCCGAATCACCCATAGTCCGGCTAGCAATAATATGTGCAACAGAATTTGTAGTAACCTACTCGCAGCCTTCTAACTCTAGTCGAACACTTGAAGGCTTCATCGCAGCCTACTCAAGGATCCAACCATCCATTACAGAAGGCTTCGACCAGAAGGCTTCGACCAGACAACTAAGCCATCCATCACATACAAAGATAGAAGATCCATATACATTAGAACCAAGAACCAGAAGGCTTCGACCAAACAACCTTCGACCAGACACATACAAAAATAGAAGATCTATATACATCAAAATCAGAAAGGCTTCGACCATGGCCTGACATGGTCGAAGGAAGACAGCTCACCAGACAAAATAGCAGAACACGCCGACCAATGCACCAGACAGAACAGCAGAGCACGCCGCTCGACCAGACAACAGTGTCAGGAGCACGCCGCTCGACAGAACAACAGTGTCAGAGTCAGCCGCCACTGTCATAGCCCACAGTATCAGACTCGACAGCAACGACCAGTCGCCCTCAGAGGGCAAGTATGTAAATTAACTTCTCATGGTGACTTTGCCCTCCTATGACTCTATAAATAAGAGGGAAGGGGAACCATGAAGAGGTCACAAAATTTTTCCCCACAACCCTTTGAAGATTACCTTCGACTACCATGTAATCTTCCTCTCATCGATACTTCGACTACTACATAAATACATATCTCCCCTAAAATCCTCATCAGGAGGTCGTGGTTTTTACCTTTACAGGTTTCCATGCTAAACCATTCGTGTCAATCTTTATTTCCCTGTTATGATTTAATACGTTAACTTAGTGTAAGAGTCAGCTTCTCCTCCCCAAAGCTTGGCCCCTGCACTCCCATGGTGTTAGAGTCTGGTCTCCCCTTCTACGAGACTAGCCTCCTACAGAATTAGCGCTATGAGGCACATAACAAAAACGAATATCTAAAGAAGTGTTCAAAAGAGCTAGGCAATCCATCAGAATATCCTTTGTGGTCCATGAAATATTCGCACCTCCCGTTTTGCAAAATGAGTAGATGGTTTCAGCATCAGTCTCTATGATAGTCTTCGTGTGTCTCCATTCTCTTGCCTAACTCCAGCTAAAACTGCTACCGCCTCGCCCTCTTCCGCAGAGGCAAATCTGTGAGATGAAACCCGGGCTGCATCAAACACATTGTTAGTGTCACGGATAACAATGTCAATGCAATTAAAACATTTATTTTTACAGAAAGAGCATCAACATTTATTTTCTCCCAGTCAGAAACCGAACTACCCTAAGGAACCTTGATAGATATCCGTTCATTACGAAAAACCGGTTCATTGGCAATAATTTTATTAATGGTCAAAGAGATCCGGATGGGATCCGGTTTAGTATTTTAGAAGGTCCAAGCACATCGCGCTTTCCAAGACAACTAGTAAAGAGAAAAGGTGACCGCAAGCCAGGAATCGCGTTCAATCGACCAATCCATTGGAGGGGAAAGCCACATCTCAATCCATTCACGAGCAGTCAAATGTTTAGCCTGATGAAGCAATCCACCAAGGAATGTACCAAACCAGAGTGCACGAGTAAACACACATTTCAGGAGGAAATGGTGGAGAGTCTCCAGAGGGGCAAGGCATAGAGGACAAGAAGTATCATTTAAAGATAAGCGGGCCGCAATCTTTGCTTGACAGGGGATCATATCGCGAAAACATTTCCACGCAAACATTTGAGCCCGAGGTGAAGCCTTATTCTTCTAGAATCGTAGGAGAAAAAAGGATGTTCCCAAAACCGGCTCCATTTGTGAGCCAGACATGAGAGCACTATAAGGCGATTTTATGGAAAACTTCTCATCTTTAGATGGGCTTCATTTCAGTTCATCCAAATTACCTTCTCGAGGGATGTATATATGAGAAATTAGAGTTGCCGAGGCATCATCACACCAAGTAAAAAGTTCTTCTCGACACCATGTTCTCCTGATCGGATCAATAAAGTGGCTAACCCACATATGACAATCCTCCATCCTAACTCCTGACCGGGGGGTGGGTTTCCTTCCCCCATCAGGCGGGATCCACGGGTCCGTCCAGAAGCGAACACGATTTCCAGTACGAATTTGCCATATAGAATGGGCATTAATAGTTTCTATCGAAGATTGGACACTTCGCCAAGTCCAAGACGAATCCGCTTTCTTAGGAGTCTACAGTATATCGCAATTCGGAAGTATTTAGCTTTCAAGACTCGACCCCACAATTCGTTCGGCTTTTGGTGTAACGCCAGACTAGTTTGGATATGTGTGCTTTATTTGTTGCCCCCGCCTCTCGAATTCTCAGCCCTCCCTCTCGTTTCGGGCGACAGACTTCCTTCAATTTTTTCAGGTAGAGCGGTTTCCGAGCATCTTTCCCTTTACCCCACCAGAAGTCCCGTTGAAGGCGATTGATATTTTTACAGGTTGATTGAGGAAGGGCGAAACAAGACATTTGATACGAGGGAATAGCCGAAGTAACCGATTGTATAAGGATTGTTCTTCCCGCCTGCGAGAGGAGTTTTCCTCGCCACGATTGTAGACGAGAGGAAATACGTTCTTCAATACGTTGGAAGGTTTGGGCTTTGGACCGGTGGAAGAAAAGATTAGTACCCAGATATCGTTCCTCGGTGGGCGTGATGCTGATTTTCAAGAGACGGCTGATAATACGGCAATGTCGGTAGGAAGATTCTTACTGAAAAACACGCCCGATTTAGCCAGGTTAAGCTCCTGCCCCGTCACCCCGCAGAAAGAATTAAGGATTTTCTTCAGTTCAAGCGCTTCAGTAATATCAGCGCGACAGAACAAAAGGAAGTCATCCGCGAACAAAAGATGGGAGACCGGAGGAGCTCGTCTTGATGTTTTAATGCCATGTAAAAGATTAGCCGATTCCTTAGCTCCCAAGGCTCGAGATAGACCTTCCATCAAGATAATAAATATAAAGGGGGAAAAAGGATCACATTGGCGGAGACCCCTAGTGGGAGTCAGGAGCCCATGGGCCGAGCCATTGAGGATAACAGAGTACCTAACCCTAGAGATGCACTGATGAATCCATTGGCACCAGATCGGGCTGAACCTCAGGGTCTCTAAAGTACTCATCAAAGTACCCCATTCAATCCGATCTTAAGCTTTCGACATGTCCAACTTGACTCCCATCAGACCTGTTCTGCCCTTCTTTCTTTTCATAGTATGTATAAGTTCGTGGGCAACCAGAACATTGTCCGAGATTTGACGACCACTAACAAAGGCACCTTGAAAGGGAGAAATGAACCTATCCAAAAGCGGTTTGAACCAGGAGAAGATTTTGGAAATAATTTTATAAATAACGTTATAGAGACTAATAGGCCTAAAGTCACGAGGGTAAGCCTTAGACCCATTCTTGGATATCATAACTACATGGGTAATATTAATATGAGAGGGCATGAGCCCCGATTCAAAGAAAGTAGAGACAAGACGACAGATATTCGGGCCCACAACATCCCAAGAATTCTGAAAGAAAATAGCAGGGAAACCATCCGGACCCGAAGCTTTGTAAGGGCCGATACTATCCAGAGCAGCTTTAATATCCTCCGGGGTAACCATACGAATAAGATTGTGATTATCCGCTTCCGTGATACACGGTCCAAAGTTTTGAATGAACTCCGGAACATCGACAAGATTGGAGGTTTAAAAATTACGTGCCATGTCACGGAGGAAAATCTGGCCAATCTCAGAGGTATTACCAGTCCATACCCCGGATTCATCTTTGAGCCAGTCGATGGAGTTTTTTTTTCTCTGAGAGAGGGTTTGCATATGAAAGAATTTTGTGTTACGGTCTCCCTCGGCTAACCAAGTAACACGAGACTTTTGTCGCCAAAACATCTCTTCTCTTAACTGGATCTCGTCAAGTTCCCCCATCAATTCATGTTCCCGCCATGCGGTCGCATCAGTAAAGGGAAGGGTCTAAATAAGAGAAATTTGTTCTTTTAACGCAAAAATCTTACTAGGGACATGGCCAAAAATCTTTTTGCTCGATGATCTAAAGCCTGCTTTTGTAAACAAAAGTTTTTCTTTTACCAGTTGGGCAGGGGAACCAGAACCCGTCATTTGCCAAAGGTCCTTAATCAAATGAGGGAATTGCGGTTCCCGAATCCACATGGATTGAAACCGAAAATATTTACCTAATGAATTTAGTTTGGGACAAGTATCAAGGCAAAGTGGGGTGTGATCGGAGCCCAAGGCAGTTTAATGGAAAACCTTTGTTGTTTGAAAAATAAACATCCAATCCGCATTAGCCATGCTCTGATCTAGCCGCTTTTTAATGTTAGCTTTGCCTCGTCGTTTATTGTTCCAAGTGACAGGGTCTCTCAAGAACCCAAGATCAATAAGGCCGGCTTGTTGAGTAACCTCTCTGGCAAAGGCACTTGTCGCAGTGCGGAACAGTTTACCCCCCACTTTATCCGAACTGTCAAAAATAGTATTGAAGTCTCCCAAAAGCAGCCAAAGCCCGGAGTACTCATTTGCCGTAGTTTCCACCAGGCGCCAACTTTCATTTCTATCCCTTTGATATGGGCTTTCATAGAAAAAGGGAGTCATCCATGGGGAGCCAGAAGGCTCAGAGGAGATCAGTACATTAATAATATATTTATTACAAAAGATTGCATCCAACGAGATATTACTTTTCCACATAATACAAATGCCTCCAGAACGTCCCTAGACGCCAGAAGCCGGAGCATCAACCCAGTTCGGGTAATTAAGACTACGAACTAAATCATTCATTTCTACAGACGAAAGTTTGGTTTCTGCTAAAAATACAATGTCCCCATTAGAGGACCGGATCAGTTCCTTCAGATGCCGAATTGTCGCAGGTCGAGCCAAACCTCGGCAATTCCATGATATAATGATCATAATAGCCCGGGTGGCCTCCGTGGAGCCACCCGAACCCTAGAGTAACGGTCGAGAAGGAAATAAGTACGACGAATCCATGAGTAAGTCACAAGAGAAGGAGTGCGCACCTGAGAGTGAGACGGACGGCGAGAACCGGTCGGCGGAAGCTAGAATGGTAAGGGCGGATCAGCAATATGAACATCAGTGCGAACCTGTCGTCGTATCACACGAGAGGCCGACGGTAGGTATCCACGAGAAGAACTCTGACCCTGTCGTAACTGACAACCATCCTGTATCACCGGGTCCCGAGTAGATGAACCCATCGTCCCGACCGAACTACCCCTCGGATAAATAGTCGGCGGGATCCAAGGATCAACCGACGGAATCTCTGTCATTGCTCCACCATAAACTGAATCCATCCCTCCAAAGCCAAACCCCGGCAACAAACCGCCGCACCCATCTTCCTCTCTTTCTAAACCCATCCCCCATACATTGCCCCCTACTTCCAGATTCCCACCCACATTGACAGAGGTATCACCCCCTAGCTGGATCATAAGCCTTCTCCTCCATCACTACGCGACCTGACGTTTGACCCCTAATCAGGTGTTTCCAATGTATCATCAGCTGGCTCCCTTTCCCAACCCATCATCTGGTCCTCCATAGCTCCAAAACCATCCAAATCAGGTAATCCTGCATACTCTGAGAATCCGTCAGCACCCCGTATCAAAGTTCCTTCCGATGGGTCCTCCTCGGAATCAGACCTCTCGGTATCTCCCCTCAAAGTAGCCTGAAACTGTTGATACAACGCTCCCCTGGTAATCATGCCTTTCCCTTTGCCATGTCTTCTTTGTCCTGATGTAATCTCTGTAGGATCTAGGTACTGACCCCCAGAAGCAGTCCCATGAAAAGGACGGGATCTAGATATTCCCCGTTCTGACTCCGCTCGCACAAGACTAGTGACATGACGTGGTATCTCAGCCTGAGGCATGGAACCACTCAAAATCCTCATACCTACTTCTTCTTCCTCAAGGCTCACCGTGCACTTCGGTGCCCTGTGTCCCATTTTGAAACATATTGTACAAAAATTTACTGGAATCCCTTCATATTGGATATCAATAGGTATCTGATCATCATTCACTTCTGCCCATACCGCTGGTGGGAAGACCCCGTAAATATTTATGACAATTCTAGCTCTATATCCATTTTTCGTCACCCGTTTGTTCTCTCTATACGGTTCCGTCGTTAACACTTGTCCTAGACTTTGGCCAAATTCAAAAAAGAACACTGGGGTGCCATAAAAGGGGTCTAAAATGTTAAATTTTACCCAAAAAGGAACATACTTGAAAATAAGAGGTTCAATTGGTGTTCTAGCTTCATACGGCATAATAATAATAGAATGACCATAAGGATTCCATGGTTGATTTAGTAATTCATACGGCATAACCCTACATTATAAATAATCGTAATAAATTGTTTTAGACGCTATAAAATACATTATCGTCTATGTTGTGCCACCGTTACATAGTATGCGAAGATGTCCCCTTTTAATTACCTACATCGACACATACCTCTCTCGCACTTTTACGATCAACCCCTTCTTCATCCTCAACGTCAACGACAAATTATACTCTGGACATTCTGTATCCAGAACGTTTATTTCAAACCGTTCTATCACCGATGCAGCAATCGACTTCATTTGTATATATGCCATATCTTTCCCTAAACACATTCTCGGACCGGCGTTAAAAACTGGATACTTAAACATGTTTTCGGGCTGAAATATTCCGTTTTCCAACCACCGACCAGGTAAAAACTCCTTGCAATCTTTCCCCCATATATTTTCCATTCGCCCCATTGCGTACGTGTTATACGATACAGTCCAACCTTTGCCAACAAAAGTACCGTCCGGCATTACGTCATCCTTTAGGCAACATTTTGAGTCAACAGCCACCGGAGGGTAGAGTCTCATAGCCTCAGAAATCGATGCATGGAGATAATGCATTTCGCGTAACTCGTCTAAATCATAGGTATCGTCCAAGCTTTTCCCACTGCTTTTCCGTATCGCTTTTAGTTCTTCGAGTATGTTTGTTTCTACGTCGGGTCTTGAAGATAAAATCCAAAAAAACCAACTTAGAGCGGAAGATGTCGTGTCTCGTCCTACAATACAATCAAAGATCGAAAAATCAACTTTAAAGCATATATTTTGGAATATTTCTTGGATATTTTTGGGGATTTATGGAACCATACCTGCAAGTATGAAGCTTATAATGATATCACGGAGAAACTGGGCTGAATACTCATCCTTGGCGATAAACCTCGATAACAAATCGGCATTCTCATCATTTTCTATCTTAGAAGTTAACCTAGCGGTTACGATCTTATCTGCGAACCCATGAACAATGTTGATCGCTTCTTTCAATCGTTTCTCCGATCCAAAATTGAACATTCTCTTGATCTGCCATAAATACGGTAATGCATAAAAAAACCTTCCCGAACTAAGCATCGTCGCTTCTTCAAACGCGCTCATGAACTCTCCACCGGATTTACCATCTTCGCCTAAACATGCCGGGTCTTCATTAAACACAACTTTACAAACGTTATCGAATGCAAACCTCTCAAGCAAATCTTGAAGATCGATTGTTTCATTACTCTTACTCGCCGCATTCTTCAACAACAACGGTATTAATCTTAATTGTATCTCTTCTCTCACATTCTTGATAACAAAGTTCCGTAGCGACCTCGCATTGAACTCAAAACTTGCCGTCTTACGTTGAATCTTCCACAAATATGCATCGGTATTGAATATTCCCTTCCCAAGCAAATCCTCAAGGAAATATGTAAACCGGGCGCCTTTGGGGTAGTTCTCAAAGTTGGTTTTTAGAATGTGTTCTATATTGCTAGGGTTTGCAGTGCTTACACCGCGGAATCCCGGTCGTTTGAAGACGAATGTGTTAGTGGGGCTATCAGCTAGGATATTGGTAACCCATTCCAGTATTCGGTTCCGGTTTTTGACAAAATCGGGTAATAATCCCACTAGTGGGTAGCTTGTGTAGCCCTTGTTCTTGTGTTCCTTAGATAAAGAAGAGAAGTAGTAGATAGAGAAAGTGATGAAGAAGAGAGCGATAAGAAGTAGACATTGGAGGTCCATTGCTTTCTTTCTTGTAGAGAAACGTAGATAGATAGAGAGATGTGTCTATCCTGAAGGCCAGTAATAATAGAGTTGACACGTTGCTTGATTCATCCGCTAAGATTTATCTTGACTTACATGACATGTGGGTTGTTGAGGTTCTCACGATTCCCGGGGAATTAGTCAAGCTAATGGTGATAAATTATGAACCCGGATCACCCTGGTTTGCAAAAAAAATAAAGATGAGGTTTAGGATGGGGGCAAACCTTTACCACCTCACAACCAAAACAACAATAAAAAGAGACATAGTTTTCATGAAATAATATGGGTTAGTAAGATAATGACATATTTTTATTTTCCTTCTATGAAACCAAATTAAAGAGTATAAGTAGAGACCGATACTATATTCTTAAGGCCAATACCACCAATGCTTCGTTCAAGCTGGCTCTATCATTCAAGGCCTACGTATATTAAAAAGAATATGCGTATAATCATTGAACCTAAACTTGTAGGGAGCAACCAATTGGCGAAAGCTTTCCGAAAATGTTAAAAATTGTGGAGATCCTAGTTGGGATATACGTCCGAGGATTAAATATACTGTAACGACCTGAATTTAAATTTAGTAAATAAGAGTTATTGAAAACCCACAATTTAGATATGAGATTCAGACAATCAGTAAAAGTTCGAACGAGCAAATAATTGAGAGCTTTCGAGCGTAGACTATAGATGTTTGTCATATTTCATGAAAAGAATTGTACAGTTCCATATACTAACACATATGTTTGGTGCCGGAGCCCTCTTTTTTGTTACGTCTGAAGACTTCGCTCTCTCATTTTCACCATCAACCCATGTTTCATCCTCAACGTCAACGACAATGTATATTGAGGACGTGTTTCTTTATCCAGGACGTCCATCTCAAACCGTTCAATCACCGAGGCAGCAATCGACTTCATCTGTATATGAGCCATTTCTTTCCCCAGACACATTCTCGGTCCGGCATGAAAAACAGGGTACCGAGATGGATTTTCGGGACGAAACATTCCGTTCTCCAACCAGCGGTCTGGTACAAACTCTCTACAATCTTCCCCCCAAATACTCTCCATTCGCCCCATTGAGTACAAGTTATAATTTACAATCCATCCTTTGCCTACAAAAGTACCATCCGGGAGAACGTCATCTTTTAAGCAAGCTTTTATGTTGCATGCCACCGGAGGGTAAAGTCTCATAGCTTCGAAAATCGATGCATGGAGATAATGCATTTCACGTAACTCGTCTAGATTATAAACATCACCCATGCGTTTCCCATTTCGTTCACGTATCGCTTTAAGTTCATCGAGTATATTTTTTTCAACATCAGGTCTTGAAGATAGAATCCAAAAGAACCAACTTAGAGCGGAAGAGGTCGTGTCTCGCCCTACATAAAAAGATCAAAATATTAACTTTAGCGACATATTAGTCATCCATATCTATCACAGTATCATTAATATCACAGATTTGAATACATTCAGGGGTTTATGGAGTTATACCTGCAAGAATGAAACTTATAATGATATCTCTGAGGAATTCGGGCGAATTCTCATCGTTTGCAATAAATCTCGATAATAAATCGGCATTTTCAACATTCTGTACCTTCTCATCCAACCTAGCCCTTATGACTTTATCAGCGAACCCATGAACGATACTAATCGCTTCTTTCAGTCGTTTCTCTGATCCAATATTAAAAAATCTCTTGATCTTCCACAAAAATGGCAACCCGGACAAGAACCTTTCTGAACTTATAGTCGCTGCATCTTCGAATGCAAGCATGAAATCTCCACCCGATTTTCCATCTTCAGCTAAACATGCCTGGTCTTCATTAAACGTTACTTTACAAACATTATCGAAGGCAAATCTCTCAAGCAAATCCTGAAGATCGATTCTTTTGTTACTCTCATCCCTTGCGTTCTTCAACAACAACGGGATTAACCTAGACTGTATCTCCTCTCTAACATTCTCAATAACAAAGTTCCTCAGCGACTTCGTATTGAACTCAAAACTTGCTGTCTTACGTTGAAACCTCCACAAATGTGAATCGGTATTGAAGATTCCCTTACCAAGAAAATCCTCAAGAACAGATATAAACCTGTCACCTTTCGGGTAATTCTCAAAGTTGGTTTTTAGCAAGTGTTCAACATTCAAAGGGTTGGCCGTAGTGACATCACGAATGTTTATCGGACGTATGGTGGTGACAGTTTGTGTAGGATAACGAGCTAGGACATCAGTAGTCCATTCAAGGTATCTGTGCCCATTTTTTAACAAATCGGGTAGGATTCCGAGTAAGGGGTAGTTGTTGAAATCCTCGTGCTCGCCTTTCTTAGAGAAGGAGATGATGTATATAAACAAAGTGAAAAAAAAGAGTAAGGGAAAGAGTAGAGATTGTAGAAAGAAGAAGAGATCCATTGCTCTGTGTGTATTTTGTGAGTACAAACATACAAGATATAGTAGACAGTAATTGTAGTGTTGATAGACTTTACAACCTCACAATAAGCAAAAGTTAGTTACAGAGTTGACATCTTCCGGTAGTTGCTCAACCAGAATTATTCTGAGCTGTACCATCGTCTATTAATATATTCCTGGCGAAGTTTGATTTAGGAGATCTTGAATATTTATTCCTGTCCAGTACCCATCCTCTCAGTTTTTGGTGAATTTTGAAGATATCTTGAACACTTTTTTCTGATGTGTCTGTCCTGTAGTGGCGTGACACTTTCTTCCGGAAGGAGAATCTTCATGTATAGAGAATGCAATAAAGTCTAGATATACAAGATTTTACGTAGAAAAATTGAAGATTTTTATGTAAAATTAAAAATCCAGTATATTACTAGTTATTACAAAATTTGGAGTGATAGTTGGGTTTGAGAAGTAACGATAGTAAAGTTACGGATTGTGGGGGTGCTGAATAATTTATTCTCTACATGTATTTAGAGTAGCTACAGACAGTTTACAAAAAGAAAGAAACAGTCTCCTATTTCGAGGGGAATAGGCGAACTTCACGGATCTCTAACACTCTTTTTTGACCAAGTACAACGGCTACTTTTGGTTGGTCGAGGACTTGTGGTGTCTTCTCGAATGTTATCTGTCTTCGATTATATGTGACTGCTTCGACTACGCTGTGCTGGCTTACTCTTGCCGAATATGGGGAATATGCTACTACAATCGCCCCATTCTCGACATAAGTATTTGTGGTTGTGTCGAGAAGAAGTTGGAAGCTAAAGAGTTTGTCGAATATTCTACGAATCATCCGTTTGTCATTTCCGAGGTTAAAGTGAGCTGTATTTGGTCTTTTTATTCCCGATGAGTAATTAATGCGGTACAATGAACCTGGCAGATTGAAGTTGGGTATAAATAGGCGGTATAAGGAGGGTGTTATGGTGGTGGTTTGTAAGGATGTCTCCCCAAGTCTGGCATAATGGGGTGCCGGAGGATGAAGTCGTTGAGCAATCGGAGGTAAGGATTCATGTTAAACTGTGTTTACATAATAAAAGTTAGTTTGGTGAAAAATGTTGTTTTGGGTCTGAAATTGAATTGAGTCTCATACCGATTGTAATGATGAAGTACATAAATGGAGATGAATACTGTTGGATTTTTCATCTATATCGGTACTACTCTTCTAGTTCACGAGCACACATGTTAATAGGTCGTATAGGTGTAATTGGTTGTGCCCAATTGTTACACCAAGTTAAGGTAGGTGGGACCTAGTGTTACTCTTTATTAGGGTTGAGGGTATAATGGGAAGACCACTCTAACCCTATCAGGCTAAATAGAGAGAAAGTCCATCTTGGAGGCTACAACACAGAAAATCATCCCATTGAGGTCTGCAGCCAATCCAAGGGAAGACTCCACTCAAGAACATGTGATTTTCTATAGAGTAGGAAAAGAGGTTAGTATAATCTCTTTTACAGATTCAGTTATTGATCATAGTTAATTGTATAATATACCAACAATTGGTGTCAGAGCTAGGATACAAATTACTATGGTTCAATAATTATGTGATATTTGTTTATCTCGACTTTAATTTTGTGCTCAATGGGCGATTTGTTTCTCTGTACTTTTAATGAGTTGTTTTATGTTCACTTCTCGAGGAAAGCAGTTTTTTTGAGTTTATGTTTACCGAGTCTCTCTCTCCATCACCCAACAATTTTTTTAGGGTTTCTCTCTCTCTCAAATTGTACCAAATCAGGTCAATATCATCCTCTAAATCTTGTGGAGTTAAAGGGCTTGCGATTGAGAAAGGCTTGGGCTTTGATTGTTCTTTCAATTGATTTTCGGCTGCGATTTCAAAGCATGGGTTTTATCTCTGAAATCTGATATGAGGTTAGCTTCAAAGATTAGGTTTCATCTACTAGAATCTGATTTCGGTTTCTATTCAACCAAATTTTGGGGATGCAGTATGTCAGATTACAGATTCGAAACTAATTTGCAACAGTTTATCCAATTAGGGTTCTTCCTCCATTGTTCTGATTTTGGAAGAAATCACTCGTCTGTCTCTCGTCTCCAATTCATTTAGAAACCCAATTCAATCAATTCTTAAAACCAACTACATATTTGGGTTTAAAACTACAATCGTTCCTCAATCGCTAAGGTTGCTTGTTCGTGTTTCATGGCGATTGTGCTCCAAAAATTGCATTTTTGGGTATTTCTTTGCAGGTGGTTTCCGAGTTGGGTTATGTGGGGTATTTATTTTGAGAAGAGATTTGGGTTTTCTATACTCTGATTTGGGGTTTTCTGTAATCATCCTATGTTCCTGATTAAATCTGCAATCCAATTTGATTAAGTATGGTTTCAACATTTGGGGAAATCAAATTTGGACATTGAGTTTATTCAGGTCGTTGGTTAATAGAAAGGTAAAAGTTTGATTTGTTTATGGGGTTTCTTCACCAAATTTTTCATTTGCTGTTTGGTGAAGTAGGGAGATTACTCTTCTCCAATGAGGTTAAGTAGGGTTTCACAGCTTGGAGTGTTGTTGCAGGAGGATTGTTTTTGTTTTAGGTTGCTTGTATCGAATATTACTATTGATGATTTATTTTATGGGTTGATCTTGTTATACAGGGTGTTGGTTTGGTTATAGGCTAAGTTCTTTTCCCCACTTGTTTTTTGATCTGCCTATACCTAGAACAAGAGGTAAAATTTTATACTTGTTGTATTGTTGTTCAATGTTGATATACAGTCTACCATTTGCCATAATTTTAGGAGTGGAGAATGAGTTATTCATCTTCTCTCTCTTTTCCCATAATATGTTTATTTAATCCTAAGAGCATCGAAATTCGTGTTTTGCATGTGCATAACTCTTATTTATTTGATCTATGGATGTTGGTATATTGGCTAGCTAGACACTATCATGAGTACAAGTTATAAAAAGGAAATCTAGTATGAGAATATCCAATGTATAACGACCCTGTTAAAGGATTATAATAAATCTTTAGTGATTAATTAAGCAATAAATCATTAATATTTATTATTAATTGGATAATATCTAGTATAAGCTATACCATATCATTCATGATATAGGGTTTTAATGCCCAAGGATCTCCAATAGGGTTTTAAGTGAGATCAAGTAGTCGTTAGGAAGGCGGGATATAAAGTGGGAAAATACACCCAAAGGAGTTTTATCCATGAACTTGAACGTTTATCCTAATTTTGAGACTCTCTTCTAAAGTCTCATTAAGACTATTTTGCACTAATTAAACTTGAAATAATTAGACCACCCAAAGGAGGCTAAGAAACTTTTAATTAATTAGTGGGTCAAGATAGGCTACACGGTATGGGGAGATGAGAATAATCCTCTGCCCAAAAGTGAGGAAGTGTCTCGAGTCAAACTGTAAGTGGCCAGTCTAGTCTTGAGCGTGAGTGATCACCACTAGGGGGCAATGTATGTTAAATCACCACCCAAAAGAGGGATTCAATGATACATAGTTGTACTTACAGAGTGAATAATCAATACCATAAATATTATATACACTCTGACTCGACCATCCTAACCCCAAGTAGGATCGAGATTATAGACATCAAGTTATAGATCTTTTACAGATCAAGTTAAACGTGCTTAAAATTAAATTTTTTACACGTTCACATATAAGTCTTTGGTTCATACAGCTATGGGCCCTATGATCCGGAACCAACTAACTAATATTGAAACCTTGACGGACTCTAACTACTCTCCGGAACTGTTAGATGTCTTTAAGGAACAGTTCGAAGGTTCCGTCAAGGGAAGACAGTACAGTAACTTATCTCAGCTTTTATCGCTGAAGTGTGACGATAGTGGAAATGTGCGCTCACACGTTTATGGTTGTTTTGAATCCAATTTGGTTGATGTTCCCACCAACTCCTGGTGGTTAGATTCTGGGGAAACTGTCCACATTTTGAATTCTCCATAGGGGTTCATCAGCAGGTGGTTGGCAAGGCCTGAGGAACAGGTTTTCTCGAGAGACGTTAAACGCCTCCCTATTGAGTTCGTTGGCATTTTTTGCTTAGTTTTGGATAGGTGTTACTTTAGATCTAACAGGCACCTTTTATATTATTTCAATGAGATAATCTCTGGTTTCAGTTTCTCGGTTGCACTCTTTTAAGTTATTCATCATGATTCCATATTGGTTATGGTTTACTAGTTGATGGGTTATACCGTCTATCTCTTAACCATTCATTTAAGTCTTTCTCGTTAGAGTTTGAGAAACAGTTAGATCGAAAGATCAAGGTTGTCCAGTCAGATCGAGGAGGCGAGTATTATGATAAGATCGATCAAGACAGTCAATTTTTGGGACCATTCTGTCAGTATTTGCCGGATCAGGGTATTGTAGCCCAGTACACTGCTCCTAGATCATCTATGGTCCAAGAGAAATCATAGTCTTAATCACTTGCTTGTTTGGGGTTGTTCAGTAGAGGCAAAATTGTTTAACCCGAATATCAGAAAGTTAGTTTCGAGGACCATCAGTTGTTTTTTCGTTGGTTTCCCTGAGAGATCGATAGGTTTCAGGTTTTATTATCCTTCACACCCCATAGAGATTGTTAAGTGTGCTCAAGTTCATTTCATAGATGAGGGAGATCACTTTACCAGTACTATTCATAGAGAGTTTGTCTTTAAGGAGGGTTCTGTAACTCGGAGTCCAACTGCTATTCCGATCAGTGTTGTTATGCTTTCATGCTTATCTGATATTGACACTATGACGAGTACGATTCCAGACCTTGTTCCAGACCCCGTCGTAGCACCAATTCTCCTTAAGATTTTTTCCTCCACCCGCTCCTGTTCTGCTTCCTGTCGTTCCACCTCCAGCCCAGCCTCTAGCTCCTACCCGGAGATCCCCTAGAAAGATTTGTTTAGCCATTTCTTTAGGTTATCATCTTTATTCAGTTGAAGGGGAATTACTTAATTTTAAGGATCTAGTATCTTTTAGTTCAGCTATGGCTAGTTGTTTTGCAGATCAGTGGCGTAATGCCATGACAGAGGAGATGGATTCTATGTCTTACAACCCTGTGTGGGAGTTAACACATTTACCTAAAAGATCTAAGGCGGTTGAATGCAAATGGATCGTTATATATATGTCAATTAGAGTAGGAGACATTTTACATTTATGGTTTTGTACGTCGATAATATTTTACTCGACAAGAGATTACAGATTGGTTTATAGGAGATCGGATGAGCTTATAGTTTTGAGCTACTCTGACTCAGATTTTGCTTGAGTCTCTTTGAAGATTGCTCTTTTGCATAGGAGTAGTTATTATTTATATTATTTACAGTTACTGTATTCGGATTCTTTATCCATGTAAGAGTTATTCCCGGTTATTATTTTGGTTGACATTCAGAATTGATTTTTGATTATTTAGCTGCTATTATATTTTGATCTGTTATTATATGTGCACATATTTAGTTTAAATTATGCAATTGCAATAAAGTTTTAGATACGAGTGATTTTATCACATGATGGTTGTCTAAGTATCAAGTTCCTATAGAGAATACTGAAAGGGTTTCTCAAGTTTGTTGGGGCTGGATGTGGGTAGGCTCCACATCTTTTGGCCTTTATTTCAGTATGAGCGATGATTTTCGCATGACGGTTTGTCTAAGTATTGAAATAACATGTGTCTAGTAAACACATGTTGCAGGACACTAATGGAATGTACCAGCACATCATTAAGGTTTACATTTGTCATTCGCACGCTAAACTCCACCAGTAAAGAAATTACACTTGAAAGCTATTGAGGTTGTTAGCCTGATGTCCATGATATGAATTAGGCATGTGCACAAAGGCCTGACCCAAAATTTTCTGTGAACCGTATTAGCTATCTTTGTAGTCGTAGAGTGACAGTTAAGTTCGATGTAACATTGCATTCGACAAATTATCATGTGTGGTTTTAAAAAACAAAGGATGGGCATCCGTTTTTCATAAAAAACTGTAAATCACGCTAAAAATATTTTTCTTAAAATCGAGTCAGCGCCGGGTAGGAGATTGCTAGATTTTCCATCTATACCGGCACTACTCTTCTGGTTCACGAGCACATATGTTAATAGGTCGTATAGGTGTAATTGGTTGAGCCCAATTGTTATACCAAGTTAAGGTAGGTAGGACCTAGTGTTACTCTTTATTTGGGTTGAGGGTATAATGGGAATACCACTCTAACCCTATCAAGTTAAATAGGGAGGAAGTCCATCTTGGAGGCTACAACACATAAAACTATCACATTGAGGTCTGCAGCCAATCCAAGGGAAGACTCCACTCAAGAACATATGATTTTCCAGAGAGCAGGAGAAGAGGTTAGTATAATCTTCTTTACAGATTCAGTTATTGATCAGTTAATTGTATAATATACCAACAAATACTGGTACATAGATGATCAGAATTGGTAAGAAATTAAATGAGTCACCAGTTGAGTAAAAAAGGGAAATGGGGTTTGAAGAATTCCAACTAAAAATTTACAATCTTTTTAATGAAAGCAAGTAGTAGTGGTAATCAAAACGGATGAGAATACCAATTGATTCAGAAATAGAGAATTGATACTTTTTAAACAAAGATCTCTTCTTTTACTTCTTCTCTTCTTTGTTTTGATCTTTGATGAAAGAAGGAAAAATCCAAAATCTTCTTATTAGAAGAAGAATGTGAGTTTCATCATAAATCCATTACAATCATAACACTCACTTGACTTGAGCTACAAATGAATGTTAGTTTGGTGAAGAATGTTGTTTCGAGGTTGAAATGAAGAGATGTTGATGACATAACCCATAAGACTGGAGGTTGAAATGACAGGAGGCTAGACTTAACTCACATGTCTTTAGAATTAGGTTTAACTTAAGGGTATTCAAGTCATATCATTTATAACTGTGTCAGGTGATGGGGCCCAATTTATTGGAGCCTAAAACCAGACCCGCCCCAATACATAAATGGGTTTTTTAAAACCAAACCAGCCCCATAACCCCCCCCTATAGTCATACCAAACCCGCCTCATTAAGGGTAGCGCTCCGGCGGGGCGGGTTAAATTGCCAGCCGTACACATGTATGTTTGGTGTCGGAGCCCTCTTTTTTGTTACGTCTGCAGACATCGCTCTCTCATTTTCACCATCAACCCATGTTTCATCCTCAACGTCAACGCCAATGTATATTGAGGACGTGTTTCTTTATCCAGGACGTCCATCTCAAACCGTTCAATCAACGAGGCAGCAATCGACTTCATCTGTATATATGCCATTTCTTTCCCCAGACACATTCTCGGCCCGGCATGAAAAACAGGGTACCGAGATGGATTTTCGGGACAAAACATTCCGTTCTCCAACCACCGGTCTGGTACAAACTCTCTACAATCTTCCCCCCAAATACTCTCCATTCGCCCCATTGAGTACAAGTTATAAGTTACAATCCATCCTTTGCCTACAAAAGTACCATCCGGGAGAACGTCATCTTTTAAGCAAGCTTTTCGGTTGCATGCCACCGGAGGGTAAAGTCTCATAGCTTCGAAAATCGCTGCATGGAGATAATGCATTTCACGTAACTCGTCTAGATTGTAAACATCACCCATGTGTTTCCCATTTCGTTCACGTATCGCTTTAAGTTCATCGAGTATATTTTTTTCAACATCGGGACGTGAAGATAGAATCCAAAAGAACCAACTTAGAGCAGAAGAGGTCGTGTCTCGCCCTACATAAAAAGATCAAAATATTAACTTTAGCGACATATTAGTAGTCCATATCTATCACAGTATCGTTAATATCACAGATTTAAATACTTCCAGGGGTTTATGGAGCTATACCTGCAAGAATGAAGCTTATAATGATATCTCGAAGGAATTCGGGCGAATTCTCATCGTTTGCAATAAATCTCGATAATAAATCGGCATTTTCAGCATTCTGTACCTTCTCATCCAACCTAGCCCTTATGACTTTATCAGCGAACCCATGAACAATACTAATCGCTTCTTTCAGTCGTTTCTCCGATCCAATATTAAAAAATCTCTTGATCTTCCACAAAAATGGCAACCCGGACAAGAATCTTTCTGAACTTATAGTCGCTGCATCTTCGAATGCAAGCATGAAATCTCCACCCGATTTTCCATCTTCAGCTAAACATGCCGGGTCTTCATTAAGTGTTACTTTACAAACATTATCGAAGGCAAATCTCTCAAGCAAATCCTGAATATCGATTCTTTTGTTACTCTCATCCCTTGCGTTCTTCAACAACAACGGGATTAACCTAGACTGTATCTCCTCTCTAACATTCTCAATAACAAAGTTCCTCAGCGACCTCGTATTGAACTCGAAACTTGCTGTCTTACGTTGAAACCTCCACAAATGTGAATCGGTATTGAAGATTCCCTTACCAAGAAAATCCTCAAGAACAGATATAAACATGTCACCTTTCGGGTAATTCTCAAAGTTGGTTTTTAGCAAGTGTTCAACATTCAAAGGGTTGGCCGTAGTGACATCACGAATGTTTATAGGACGTATGGTGGTGACAGTTTGTGTAGGATAACGAGCTAGGACATCAGTAGTCCATTCAAGGTATCTGTGCCCATTTTTTAACAAATCGGGTAGGATTCCGAGTAAGGGGTAGTTGTTGAAATCCTCATGCTCGCCTTTCTTAGAGAAGGAGATGATGTAGATAAACAAAATGAAGAAGAAGAGTAAGGGAAAGAGTAGAGATTGTAGAGAGAAGAAGAGATCCATTGTTCTGTGTGTGTTTTGTGAGTACGAACATACAAGATATAGTAGACAGTAATTGTAGCGTTGACAGACTTAACAACCTCACAATAAGTAAAAGTTGGTTACAGAGTTAACATCTTCGAGTAGTTGCTCAACCACCAGAATTTTCAGAAAAATGTATATTCGTGGTGAAGTTTGATATACGAGATCTTGAATATTTATTTTTCGGATGCAACTGCCAGTGCCCATCCTCTGAATCAAGTCTTTGGTGAATTTTGAAGATATCTTGAACACTTTTCTGATGCGTCTGTATAGGCAGGTGCATCAAAAAAGAAACTTACAAGATTCTATATCAAAATTCACCACAGAAGTACTTCAGATATCCTAAATCAAAGAGAAAAAATACTCATCAAAAATCACCACAAATATACTTCAGATATTTAGAATATCTAGTATTAGTATTTAGAATAATGTAAAATTAAAGATATCCCAAATCAGAAGCCATCTAAAATATACTTCAAATACTTATGATATTGAAGTGATAAACTTGATATTACTCATATAATCACCCCAAATAAGTATTACTATATCCCAAGTAGAACAAACTATGTATAAATAGAGTCCTGATATTCCACGTTAAATGTTGATGGGAACTCGAATTTTTACTTTATTCTGATGCAAATACCCCAGGTTTTTACCATAACCTTCTCTCTTTCTCTCTCCTTTTACAGTTTACTCCTATCTGATTTTGCTCGGTTACAGATTTGAATTTGAACTTTAAGAGATAAAATGATCGTAAAGGCTTCATAACGAAGATAGAAAATTTGTTGTTTGAAATGATGATAGGGTTTGCTTCGAATGTAAATGGTCTTTTGAATTTAAAATTTTAGAGGATCAAATCAATGTCTCTACATTCTTCACATAACCGTTTCAATCTCTTTGTAAAACACTATTGTAATGCCTCTAACTCCTGATAGAAATCTTGTGGGTAGAAGAAACTCTTTCGTTGTTATCGTGAATTATGTTGAGATTCCAGAGTTAAAATGCTAATGAAATCTCTGGCAATCGAGGAGTTGAACTTCTATATAACCCTTGGACTCCAATGTTGTTTCAGCTGAAAACTAGGCACCGTGAACTCCAACGTTGATCTTTGTAACTCCACTTTATTAATCTGTCCAGCAAGCAGGAGTCATTAGCCCATAAGTTTGTCAAGAAAACTTGGAGATCGCTGACGCGAATCATTTTTACGTCTAGTTACATACAATATTGCAACATTTGTTTTTGTTCTTCTAAAGTAAATGCTTCCTTTACCATCTGCATTCGCGAACGAGAGCCGCTGAGCTTCTAAGATCTAATACTTCTTTTAGTTCGAAAACTGGCAGCGGTACCGGTAAAGCATTTTCAGATGTGGAGGTGATCAAAGTTGTGTTTGACATCGGCGGCGACTCTGCCGATTTCTCCAATTGCGAAGTTAAGATAAATCATCATAAAATTTTGCAAAACATATTGTCCTTCCCAGATTTTGTCTCAACCATGGATAGTTTAAAGAATTTATTGACAATAGCACCTCTTTACTCATTTAGAATTCATCTATATTCCTTTAAGATCAACTCTATAACTCCCACGTCCTAAGAGCATCTCCTAAAGTGCCTCACTACTTGGAATCTAAGGTGCCATATAGGATTTTTTTAATTCTAACTCAAAAAGCAAGGTTGCCAAGATTCAACCTTGGTTTTTAACTTCGGACGCCCATTTGTTTTTTAAGGTTTGGGCGCCCAATTGTTTTTTTTTTTCACAAAAAATATAAATCGGGCTCCCAAAAACCGGATGAAAATTTTCAAAACAAATGAAACATGCCGAAGTGCCAACACTTGAGTGCCTATTAAAAAAAAAACAAGTCTGATATTGGAGGAAATAGAATCTCACTTGGTTTCTAGTTTTTTTCCCACTAAGTCAACGAGACAGAGATGCTATAATAGAAAAGAGAAAAGGTTGAAAATGGGGTTGTTGGATTGGAAATTTGGAATGGAGCAGAGAGAGAAAAGAAGAAAACTAATTTAGTCAATGGTATAAGGTGTTTAGACCAGTCTAAGCCAAAATATTGTTTCCAAATCAATTATTCCCGTGGTGGAAATATCAGAAACCTATAAATATCCCAACTTATCATACAACAAAACAACCTAATAAGATATACATCTATTCACAACTCATAAAAAGAATATCTTCAAACAAAGTTCTCCAAGAAAAGCTTTCTGGGTGTTTAGGCCCCCAGATTTTATTCTAGATTATGAGACGATAATGCATTATGTATCACTCTCTTGTAATATGGTGTTTCACACACTACTGGTCATCACATCGCTCTTTCACTCTCACCATTAACCCATGTTTCATCCTCAAAGTCAATGACAAAGTATACAGAGGAGACGTATGCTTATCCAGAACGTCCATCTCAAACCGTTCTATCACCGAGGCAGCAATCGACTTCATTTGTATATGTGCCATTTCTTTCCCCAGACACATTCTTGGTCCAGCGTGAAAAATTGGGAATCGAAATGGATTTTCAGGCCGGAAAATTCCATTCTCCAACCACCGACTCGGTACATACTCCCTACAGTTTTTCCCCCAAACACTCTCCATTCTCCCCATTGCATACAAGTTCAACGATATAAAACATCCTTTGCCAACAATAGTGCCATCGGGAAAAACGTCGTCGTTTAGGCAAGCTTTCGAGTTAACAGGCACGGGAGGATAGAGTCTCATAGCTTCAGAAATGGACGCATGAAGATAATGCATTTCGCGTAACTCGTCTAGATCGTAGCTATCGCCTTTACTTTTCCCGTTGCGTTTACGTATCACTTTCAGTTCATCGAGTATGTTTTTTTCGACATCAGGCCGTGAAGATAAAATCCAAAAGAACCAACTTAGAGCCGTAGATGTCGTGTCTCGACCTACAATCAAAGATCAAAGTAGCAGACTTAACTACAATGGCTGAATTTTACAATTTTCTCCTAACTATCATAGTAGATATATATATTGGGCCAATTTCTTGGATAATTTTCAAGGAGATACAAAAACATACCTGCAAGTATGAAACTTATAATGATATCTCGGAGAAACTCAGCCGAGTTCTCATCGCTCGCGATAAATCTCGATAATAAATCGGCATTTTCATCATTCTCTACCTTCACATCTAACCTGGCCCTTACGACTTCATCCGCAAATGCATGGACTATATCAATTGATTCTCTCAGTCGTTTCTCTGATCCTATATTGAACATCTTCTTTATCGGCCATAAGAACGGGACCGCGTACATGAACCTTCCCGCACTTAACGTTGCAGCATCTTTGAACGCATTCATGAATTCTCCACCCGATTTTCCATCTTCACTTAAACAAGCCGGGTCTTCATTAAAAGCGACTTTACAAACATTATCGAATGCAAATCTCTCTAGCAAATCTTGGAGATCGATAGCTTTGTTACTCTCATCCTCTGCATTCTTCAACAACAACGGGATTAATCTAGATTGTATCTCTTCCCTCACATTCTTGATAACAAAGTTTCTAAGCGACCTCGTATTGAACTCGAAACTGGCCGTCTTTCGTTGAATCTTCCACAAATGGGTATCGGTATTGAAGATTCCCTTGCCAAGAAAATCCTCTAAGAGAAATATAAACCGATCACCTTTCGGGTAATTCTCGAAATTGGTTTTGAGCATGTACTCAAGGTTTAAAGGATTGGCCGTGACAACTTCGTGAATGCTTATGGGTCGGTGTACAACTATTGTGTTCGTGGGGCTAAGAGAAAGGATATCAGTCGACCATTCCAGAAAT
The DNA here is from genome assembly GCA_014058105.1 of Kingdonia uniflora. Taxonomy (NCBI): domain Eukaryota; kingdom Viridiplantae; phylum Streptophyta; class Magnoliopsida; order Ranunculales; family Circaeasteraceae; genus Kingdonia; species Kingdonia uniflora. The sequence goes on along the minus strand of JACGCM010001796.1, from coordinate 978,780 downwards.
CGGTTTCGGTTTTTAACAAAATCCGGTAGGATTCCGAGTAGTGGGTAGAGGTTGAATCCCTTGCTCTTTCGTTCCTTAGATAAAGAGGTGGAGAAGACGAAGAGAGAAATGAAGAGCAGAAGAGAGAGAAGTAGAGATTGGAGGGAATAGAAATCCATTGCTCTCTGCTATTGTGAGTATAGACGTGAAAGATTGTGCAGAGATGAAGGATACCTTAAGGAGTAGTGATTGTAGAGCTGACACATGCCACAAATTATTCCAATCTCACTTAGTCACCTAAAAATATTAAGGAATAATTATTGCCCAACTACAAGATTTGATAGTTTTCTAAAATTGGTACAGGGGCACAATCAGCATGCACTTCAACAAAAATGAAGGACTAAGAATGGAGATGATAGAAGAGAGCCCTAAATCTGATCTTAGAGACTTTACTCTGTAGGATTACGACATAACCTTATTGCCTAACCTAATTTCGACTACAATTAAGGAGGATAATATGAATGTTCATCTCCTAATTTAAGACTTATCTGACCTTCGGATCTCTAAAATACCCTTTACTGTTTTCTTAATTTTCAGTTTCTTATAGTTAGTTGTACACATAGAATAAGTTGGAATAACATTGGGTAGTTTAGGTAAAATGAAAACATATATCTCAACTGACCATGATTTTCTCCATTTTCTTCTACTTCCTCTTATCTTGCAAGTATTGTTTGTGAGTAGTCTCTCCTCATGTTTATCTCCCCTCTTTTCTCCTGTAATCTCTCTAACAAATCTTTTTTTACATCTTTCATTCCATATCTCCATACTCCCCATGATTTTCTCCATTTTATTCTTTTTCCTCCAATTAGTAAGTTGGAACAAACAACAATAGGTAGTTTAGGTAAAATAAAAACATATCTCTCCACTCCCCATAATTTTCTCCATTTTATTCTCTTTCCTCCTATCTTTTCTTCTTCTCCTTCGCAAGTATTGTATGTGAGTAGTCTCTCCTCATGTTTATCTCCCCTCTTTTCTCCTATAATCTCTCCAACTAATTTTTTTTTTCATCTTTCACCCCATATCTATGTAAATCTCTTCATCTCCCCCTAAAAACTCCATTAACTCTGCAAACTCTCTTTTTTGTGACAAACTTTCAAGCGAACAAAATCTATGATGTTGTTCGAATCAAAGTGATCCAATCTACTAGCACTTATGCGGTAAACTAGTAGGAGAATTGGTGTACACAAAGAAGACAACTGGTGAATATCCTTGTGACAAGTAATAGATACCATGGTACCATTGTTCTTGGCCCAGTGGTGGTAGTACCTCTCCACCTAGTGAGAGGTCGTGAGTTCGAAACTTCATAGGGTTGGAAACTTAGGGTTGCGAATCCCTAAAACAAATTAGCTTAAAATATAAATAATAAAAAATAATAAAAATAAAGTAATAGATACCATAGACCCTAGATAAGGAAATGGTCATGTGGACCCTAAGAGAATTGGTGTACACAAAGAAGACAAGGTGAATTTCATTGTGACAAGTAATAGATACCATGGACCCTAGATAAGGAAATGGTCATGTGGACCCTATACGGTACAAAATAGTTAGAAAAACAATATGGATTTATTAAGAAGACTTCAATGAAAACCGACAACAAATACATATCTAGACAGTAAACAAAAGTACAAAATATCTAGATAGTAGACAAAAATTCAAACAAATACAATCAATGCATCATGCTAATCCTTCGCCTTACACAAAACCAGTGAACCCGGTAACCCGATCCGGCTGATTCGGTCCGGTTCTGAAACATAACCGGTTCGGTTTCAATTATTATTTAAGTAACCTGGATCTCATCGGTTTGGGTTTGGTTTAGACCTTTCAAGACCCGACCAAACCCGAACCGGTTTAGATCTTTAGGGTTAGGGGTTTTAAGGTGAAATGAAACAGATCTGCCTCTCTCCCTCCACCACATCTCTCTTACTCTCGCCTCCCTCTGTGACTCCTCTCTTCCTCAAGTCCATCCACCACATCTCCTCTCTCCCTCGAGTCCCTCCACCACATCTCCTGATCTGCCTCTCTCCATTAGCAGCTAAGCAACAAGTAGTCAATCCCTCCACATCTCCTCTGTGTCTCTTCATCAAACAGCCAATCCCTCCACATCTCATCTTTCTCCACAAGCAACAAGCAGCCAATCCACATCTTTATCCACAAGCAACAAGCAGCCAATCTATATCTCATCTCATCTCATCTTTCTCCACATCTCATTAGCAACAATGAGTCAACAAAATTGCATCAGCCATCAGGATGAAATGCCCTTTTGGAAAATTAATTGTGGTAATACGAGGGAATAAGTTTGGTGAGGCAGGGTGGATTTAAATGTGATAGTGACCCAGTTGCCAGTAGTGGCGATGATATGTTGAAAATGAGGGGGTATTTTTTTTAAAATGAAATCATTTCTGGCATCCCAAAGGGTACCCATAAGGGCAAAAGAAGTATGAGAGAAACCAATTCCTTTGAGCTGAAGTAAAAGAATGAACCTGGAGATGAAAAAAAATGTTTCCAATGTTGTGAAGGCCGTGCCAATGAGTGGTGTTGAGATGTAAACAACTTAGATGCCAAATAGGGGTGGTCCTAGGGCAGTAGAAGAAAGCATGAGTGATGGAGTTATCATGAGAGGTACAAATGCTACCAGTAGAAGTGGTTTGAATATGGTTTTGATGTAGTTTAAGTCTAACTGGGAGGATGTTAAGACAGGCCTTCCAAGCAAGGAGCTGAACTCTATGGGGGGGAGCTTGAGCTTCTAGATGAGAGGCCTTCCAAGCAAGGAGCTCAGAGAGCCATCGAATTTGATCATCTCTTAGGACAGTGGGGAGAGGGATTTGAAGGATGGCATCTTGCTTAGTGGGGTTATGATAGACCGTCGTTTTGTGTTTTGCTGTTAGTTTGTTACCTTGCATCTGGGCTCTTTAGTTATGAAAAAAAATTAACAAACCGAACACAGGACCCAGCCCGACCAACCCGATTCGATTCGGGTTTTGCACCTGTTCAGTTCAGGTCCAAGTTTATAATGCGGTAACCCGGTAAGTTCGGGTCGAATCAATCATGGGTCTAGACCCGGGCCGAACCGACCCGAGTACAGCCCTACTTCGCATACATATTAGAGTTATATTCTTGTCTATTTCAATCAAATATTGATAATAACTAAAACACGTATTTCTCTCACATATAAATCACAGAAGTGATGGAAGTGATGGACCATGTACCTGTACATCCAGTGGCCGACACATGTCTTGTTGTCTGTCTTTCTTTTGGTGCATTTTAAATTCATATCACAATCTGAGTCTATTCTAATGAGCTTGTAATTGACACTCTAGCTGATTTTTTTCATGTGTTCCATCAGAAAGAAAATATGTGATCAACAGATCGACAGGCGTGTCACAAAATTAAAAATGTCCTAAATCATAATTCACGACGTACAATATATCTATTTGAGATGGGATCCTTGCAACATGTCGTATATTTACTTAAAACTCGATCCAAGTTCAGAGGGTAGTAACCAATAGTATACCGCAACTCAAAATTAATGGAATGTTTACTAATGATATTTAAAGTATATAATTGATATGTTAGATATAGATCGTTCATTTACCCGACTTAGATCAAAACAGTTCTCATATTAATTACTTAAGTCAGACTAAGATATGTTTGGCCAAAAGATTGACAAAATTGGAAATTTCTTCATTGAACCTCAACTCAAGAACATAAAAGATGAGCCTAACTCTTCCCATAAAAGGGGTTATATAAAAGAAAACAAAGTAACAATACAAGAGAGAGTGTACTCATTGTGGTTGAGATTTTTCCTTTCTTGCCAAAGACTCCCCCTTGTACTCACTGCTTGCAGTGACAACATAACCTGCTCCGACCTGGAGTAACGAGGCCAAAGATTAACAAAAGGAAGTAAATGTCTAGAGAGGTGAAAACATCAAAATATTGCACTTTGCGTCATATATTATAGCGATAATACTGATAACTGCAAGTAACATAAAATTTGGACCTGACAATCCTTCAGAACCACACGCTCTTGGAGTTGAACATTACTGCAAATAACTGACCCTTGGATCGAACATCCGTCTCCAATTGTAACATGGTCCATCACAACTGAATTAACGACCTGTATATGGAAAATAGCGAGAGAGTAAGAATCACCAATCGTGTTGAAAGGCATATAAATCTTTCATTGCTTCGGACAAATTGGCTTCTACAGAGGAGAAAAAAACGACGATCTGGCCATCCCACTACTGGCCAGTAAACAAACTAGACAAAGGATTTGATAAGAATTTGTTCACTTGAGTAAACACCTTGGTGCAACAAGTTACTAGACATCAGCAATGTATTAGAAACCAAAGAACCAAAGTAACAAGATATATTCATCATCAGCTCATTAAGACATGTCGGATATCAGAACGAGTATGACTATTTTAGATATCATTCGTAATGCATCTGCCCAATGATATTTTTAGAACTTATAAGTCATGGTCAGTGAGAGGAAAAGCGGTTGTGACTTTTGTAACCTTTGCGAAGAAATATACCTTCACATTTGAACCGATCCTGCAGTGGCGGCCAATGACAGATCTTTTGACACTACATTTGTCCCCCAATTGTGAACCTTCACCAAGCATACATTGTGGGCCAACCTAAAGCCATCAAACAAACTGTCAAACAACTTTTCTTTAGAGTGTATACTAATTCTTCAATACTACTTGAAGTTACATGGTTCTGAAGCAAGGAATGTTTTTGTATGGGCTTAATCCCTCAGTGAGATAGGCGCCATTTTACGGGGGTTTTCAATCATTTAGATAGAAGCCTCTCTCTGTGTCGAATGGAGAGAAGTCCATCCTAAGTGCCTTCTACATGACAACTAATAAAGATAATTTTACGGAATCAAGTTTTTCACTTTTAGATAATTGAATCTAGAAAACTCAGCTTAATGAAGATTCCACTCACAGTAGTCTTTGAACCCAGTTCAGCCGTAGGATGGACGATGTTGTTATGATTGGAAAATGAGTAACCTGATAAATGACTTGCATCTCCTATTACCTATTGAAGGTTATATGACAAAAATTCAACCTTGTCAAAAGATAAAGACAAACACAAAAATGCCAGACGAGTTTAAGTTACTTACATCTCGATTTATGTCACTAAAAGCTTGGATAGAGTTTAGGCGTGCACAATACTTGCTCTTTTCAGCAATATAAACACAACACTTATATGTTTTTCTTGGAGCAGGAGCAGAACTATTCAGACCTAAAGCGTAAAATTCGTGAAAGCTAGGGGCAGTTCCAGTAGCCAAGTCATGAGAGAACAACGTTGGGTTGTTCCCGGAAGAAACTTTCTCATTCCAATTTTCATCAGATTGTTGTGCACCGTTGGTTGATGCTTCGGACCTCTATAAGTGGAAGCCGAAAATCAAAATGTTGAATTTAAGCATATATCAGTTAGCCCAGATTTGATTGTATCATAATCTCGGCCAATATTTCACATTTGATTATAAGTTGTTCATTTTGATTTTTTGGGGCTGATATTCATTTCTGGTAGTCAAAATATAGATATATATTATTGTAATGCCTCCATATATCGGCCAACATTTTGAACCATGAATATGTTTTACTAACCAGCTGAGTCCGCACAAGATACGGTAGTAGATCTTGCTTTATGCTTTGAATTGTTTCTTTTCGATCAAGAACCTCTTGAAGAGCAGATCTGATAAGAGAATTTAGATGGAAAAAATGTCAGAATAGATCAATTTTTTTAAGCTCTGGACGAGATAAAAGGGTTGCTTGGAAGGTAAAAATTAAAACCTCAAACCTCTTAAATGCATATAAATGAGCATCCATGAGATCTGCTCGAATTTCCATCTGAAAAAAGGGAATGAAGAAAAGAACTTAGAAACAATTAATCATTTGAGATTGATGAATACAGGAGTATCGAAGTATATGGCGAGTATCGAAATATATGGCGAGTATCTAAATGTACTCTATATATTTCAATTGTAGCATTACGCACATCCAGTGACAGCAAAGTAATACTCTATATCTGAGCTCAAACATAGCATATGTGACCTCAAATTGTGTTATCCTAGTATATATCACGATATTTAGAAACATGAATATAATCTGACTCCAACTGAAGTGAGCATGAAGTCTTAAAGTCATATCACTTGGAAATCATTGCAATATGGGATTTGCTGATAGATGAAAGATCTATCATGGCTAAAAATTCTCAAGCCACCTAGCTATCAAAGACAAAGAGGTCTTGCTTATAAGTACAAGAGTAAAATGTTGTATACGTTTTATCTTAAAATTAAATCTTAACGTTGGTCAATGTCCATACCTCACCAACAGCAGAGAGTATGCTCTTTTGAACCCGTATATCTTTCTCAACCTCGGCGCCTATCAAGCATGTAAGATGTCATGACTGAGAAAATCCTGTAACATGGCGTATAGCAAGGGAAAAAAAAGAAAGGATCGTTTAGACTCACCCCCATCCAATTCTGACAAAATTAACCCTGGTTTTAACTAAAACCATTGTAGAACGAGTAAAAAAATTGATTATGTTTTTTCGGGTGGGGGAGGCAAGTCTAAATAACCAATGCAAAACATGGACCAACCTGTTGCTACAAATAACAAAAATTGGCTTGTGGGATCCAGCCCAATAATATTGTACCGTCCAGGCTTCTTGGCCTTGTCCTTTCCACTAGAAGAACCCATCTCTGATGGTCCACTAACAGGGGAGGCACAAAGTAGAGAAGTGACAACAGCATCATACCTTCTGTGAACAGCAGCCACAGCCCCAGGAGAGACATCAGAAACAAGATCTCCGCTAATTACCTACACATAACACACTCTTAGAAGAGAATACATAATTGGGAGAATAAAAATTATCAGGAAAATAATGATTTTTATTTCTTACCAATATATCATTTGCAGTAAGATGATGAGCAACAGCACGAAGGGCATCAGCAGTACCAACATCCTCGGGAACTGAAGCTACCTATTAATGGTAGAATATATGGTTCATCATACGTATGTAGTTATGCATCCCTTTAATCTCAAAACAATAATTTAAAATGACTGTGGTCCATACTAAGTGACAGACTGCCATGTAACTATAAAAACATCCATCCCATTTTGTAAAACCGTATCATAGATTATGTTTTCAGACGGTTACACCCCTTTCTAAAGCTTAAGCCGGCAACTGAGATACACTTACCCTAATTATCAATATATTTATCCCATCAAGGGATGGGAAACAAACATATTGGTCAGCAAGAATAGACATGTTACAGATCACAGATTACACGCTTTTTTGCAAGTGTGATAACTAGCCTATAGTTTTGTGCACTTAATGTGAATCAATCCAATGGCTAATGTCAGCAGTTAGCCCCTGTTTCATTTACCTAGGTATAGAGTATAGATCACATATTTGTCTGGTAAGTGGGAGAGGATCCAGGGCTAATGAACTGTTAGAAGGTCAGATGGAAATAAATGATTGTAAAGTAACAAAAACACCCATACAAGGATAGGCACAGAAACAAACTAAAACTGCCTTTGTAAGGGTAATAATGACTACATGTGTATCATTACGTCCCCAATTCGGCTTTGCAAGATTCTTACCAAAACCTTTCCCTAGTAATATTCTCTTCAACAAAAAGCAAACTTAGAGCTAGCTATCATTGTAACACTATCAATGCCTCCACAACTATCTATCACCTTTATTTTGAAACTGTTACTTTTAAATAACAACATATAAATAATATGAAGTTGACTCCCCATGGAAGCTAGGTGGGATGTACTAAATATCCATTTGGCAAGACTGTCCTCTATAATGACATGATAGATCATCTTCACAGAGCTTCATTGCATTTCAATACTTCCAATCCCGTAAAATATGCAATTCAAGTTAACTGTTAAAATGGTGCCAATTTCCACCTTTAGTTTGATTGTCGTGTTTGATGGAGTTCAGTATTGAAACACACAGCAAAGATGATCTACTCATTAGAAAGTAGATTCTGATCAGGCCTCAACACAAGTCAAGATTATCTGATTTTCATTCCAAGTTCCTTCGCTCATGACGTGAATCCATTATTTTTGATAATATGTGGGGGAGGGAGTATTAGAGATTGTAATGTGGTACTTTGATCTGCTTGTAACTCTTGTCTTTGTATTCAATAAAAGTTACGATCCTCTTACCCCATTTACCGGAGTTGTGCGTTTACACTAATGCGTAGAAACCCTTTGCTTCTCGTACCTAATACTTTTACTTACTAATAACATATCTATCCTCAATCATAGTTTAACTTGGAATCACTGACTCTAAACCCGACTTGAACTCGAACTTCTCCCGAATCCCATTTTTCCTAGGCCGAATATCCACCAGAATATCCCCATTTCTCTGCATGCATTCCTCCTAAACCCTAAACTCTGCTCATTCTTAAAAAAAAAGCACATTCTGATCGAAAATATTCCTACCCCATTTACCAGAGTCGTATATACACTTATGCGTAGAAACCCTTTGTTTCTCGTACCGAATACTTTTACTTACTAATAACATAATGCTCAATTTTAGTTTAACTTGGAACCATTGATACTAAACCCGACTCAAACTCAAACTTCTCCCCAACCCCATTTATCCTAGGCTGAATATCGCCATTTCTCTATATGAATTTGTTTCACACTTTCTCCCCTCAATACCTCAAGTTTTCACTCAACTCCAAAATACACAATTCTAATTCTAACAGTACAAAAACCCTAAAAATTACCTCGACATGAAGGCGATCAAGATAAGTACTAGAAATCCAACTGCTAACGCGCCTCGCAGCTTCTTTACCTTCAACAACCTACAAAATTACAACAACACAACCCCAATTTCTCAGACAAACAAAAAAAACCAAAATTAGAGCACAATTGGGGATTAGAGAGAGAGTTACTTACGACGATGAGATCTTTGAGATTACTGGACTCCAAGAGGTCGAGAATGTACGAGAGGACGGGACGATTGGCAACCGGGAGAAGAGGTTTTGGGACTTCTTCGGATACTAAAGGGATGAGAGTCTTTGATGAAGTACCACCGGCTAAAACCACTACTTGGAACTCCATTGTTTCAGAGCTTCAGAGGTTCAAAGAGAGAGAGAGAGAGAGATGTGTTGTTTTTGGTTGAGTGTTTCCATTACAAGAGAGCCAAAAACATCGTTTACATTAACCAACGAACTAGGAGACGTTGTTTATCCAATAACAGTACGCTTACTTTGCTAACTAGTAGTCTAGTACTAGACTGCTAGTCTGCTAGTATACCTTGGGATGGTGATGGTGTGTGACCCTAAAGTGAGGGCTTAGAGAGGGAGAAGCGATGGGTAGGCAGTAGAGAGAAGCTTGATTTGGGAAGAGGATAATCGAGGGGGAGATGGTGATATGGATTCGTGAGGGTGAGAGTCGAATTGACAATGAGAGTTTTGTGTTTGATTTGGGAAGATGAGAGATAGAATGACGTTAAAGTGTGACATCTTTTGTTCTTGTCTCTACACAACTTAAAACTTTTTCTTCGGCCATTTGATTAATTTTTTATTTTCATCCAGTAAACCGTGAAATGGTGAATCGCAAATGACCTAGATATAAGATATGAGAGAGAGAGAGTGCGTGTGAGCGGTTTAGGAAAAAGAGATGGGAAGAAAAATCAAGAAAGATAATAGAGAGACGGGGAAAATTTATTGGAGGGAAGAGAGGGAAAAAATTAAGAAGAAAATAACAAATAGACACTTTTTTTATCATTTTTAACTTTTAATTAAGCCTATTGTAAGACACTTCTTACAGTTGTTGATAATCGAATATTAACATTCATTTTTATTTGTTGTACTGCTTGTATTTATTTCAAATATGTCATTCCATTATTGTTTTATCCATTTTGCAATGTGATGTTGATTAATAGCCAGAACCACTAATTTGGGCTGTCTCATATGATTTGTAAGAAGAAAGAGTTATTTGTAAGCGCCTGACCGATATAATAATGAGCAGAGCAGCAAATATTTTGTACCTGGTGGAAGTGGACTCCGCTGTTTTTTATTTTCATGAGTAAATTCACTCACATACTATCAGAAAGAAATTTACATAAACAAGAACATAGTTTATTGAAAACCAAACAAAAATCAAAAGAGGTGGCTATTTTGATTACAAAAGCTATTTAGTGTAACAGTGTGCACAACACATGATATACACAGCACAAAACAAGAATTAAAGAACCAAACCAAAGAGAGAAAAAAAAACAGGTTGGTGCCAAGGTTACAATCAACTTTCCACAAATATGGAACACTTATTGCAGGCTCTCCTCCGTCTGTCATTTTTCTTCTGTTACTTGTTTCTGGGTCTCCACCATTACCGCTTGCTTCCGATTCTTCTTTGCCAGTTTTGACAGCAGCAGCAAACCTCCGCGTAATGAGAGCAGCTTTCTCTCTTTCAGGCTGCATAAAAGTGCGTAGTTGATGATAAGTTAGAATACCAAACAATTGCAAGGATGAAAAGTAAACAAGAACTGTGTTGCAAAAAGATATAGTATGTAGTTTACAACAATGGAAATGAATATGTAGGACTCCAAATATCATCTGAACTTAAGTGAGTTGTAGTTACTACTCCTAAATATGGAATCGAAGAGATCTCTTATTAGCTTTTGTGGAGAGTCTAAAGATGGGGAGCCTTCTCCTCACTACAATTTCACTCCTTCTCTGCTGCTGAAGGTGTTGCCATTAGAAAACCCTAAGACGAGACCAAGCTTGATCCTTCAAACGCTTCGTGAGGGATTGTGAATTTTTTTTACGGATGCGGTTAAACGAGGGAATACTACTCCTATATCTCCATATGGGCAATCTGTTTCATCTGGGTTGCTGCCAGCAGTGATTCCTAGTAATGTTTATAGTTTAGCGAATCCTGGACCAACAAATTATTTCAGATTTTCGTCGTCTCTCCAAGATCTTTCGACTTATGGACATGATCCGGGTGCGAGGGGTGCGTTACAGCCTCGTAACTTAGAAAGAGAAAATGAGGGTTCGAGTTTTTCGTAGGAGAAGTCGTTGCCTGGAATCCCTTTTGTACGGAAGAAGTGTGTTCGAGTTATTATGACTATTTTATGTGTAATGCTGTTATTTTGCCTGGCTGGGTGCTAACTATTATTTGTCTAAAGAAGCTTTACGGTTTTATGTAGTATTTGATTGTGGAAGTACGGGTACTCGGTTTTTGTATATGAGTCGTCTATCCATCACAGGAAAGATGGCAGTCTCCCCCTTGTATGGAAATCATTACCTGAAGGACTTGAAGGAAAATCTAAGTCATGAGGTGGGCGTGCCTATCATCGAATGGAAACTGAACCTGGGTTTGATAAGTTGGTGCATAATGTATCTGGACTAAGAGCAGCAATGAATCCACTTCGTTGATGGGCAGAGGAGCAAATACCAAAGAATGCACATAAACGCACATCTCTTTTCCTTTATGCGACTGCCGGAGTTTGAAGGATACAACACTCTGATTCAGAATGGCTTTTCAATAATGCCTAGGCCATATTGAGGAATTCTTCATTCATGTGTAGGAGAGACTCGTTAAGATTATCACTGGCACAGAGGAAGCTTATTTTGGGTAGGTAGCTCTTAACTATCAATTGGGATGCTCGGGTCAGTACCAGCAAAATCAACATTTGGTGCACTTAACTTGGGTGGTTCATCCTTGCAGGTTCTTTTGAGACCACGGAACCTGTGGATGATGAGACTAGTTTTAACTTAAATATTGGTTCCATAAATCACCATCTCAGTGCTTATTATCTCTCAGGTTATGGTTTAAACTTAAGCATCCATGTTTACAAGCTACAAACTGGGTTCAAAGAGAAATATATTTGTTCTCAGTGTGCATCCAAAGAAGTGTTGGGATATCCCTCACCATGAGAGTGCGTGAGGAGTAAGAATTGTGGAACTTTGTTGGGGGCAGAAGTGAAGTCTACGTCGGCCACACTCCACCGTTTTTTGCACTCGTTTTTTTTTTTGCCGATATTTCAGCAAAATAGAATCTTCGACGATACAACTTTGTCAACTATAAAAAGGAACATGGTTTTTAGGGTTGAGGCACGAGAGAGATACATACGAGAAAAACCTTGAGAGAGAGAGATAGTCACTCAAGAAAGAAAACCTTTACTTTGTAAAGAGAGAGAAGAAGAGATTCAGTTAGTGTTTGAGAGACTTGAGGAAATATTGCAATCTTCCTTCCTCACTTATAAAGGATTGATTCTTGGTGGAAGTAGGCATCAATTTGCAGAACCACATTACATCTTGCGTTGTGGTATGTTTATTGTTTTTTTCTTTGCCATTTTTTGTTTTTTAAGCAAGAGAAGACCCCAATATATTACAATGAAACAGTAGCAGAGTTTACAAGACTGTTGGCCTCCAACGGCTCAAAAAAAGAACCAGCGGAAAAGTTAGCCCTCTGGCGGCGGGGGCGTGCGCCTCAAAATTAAGGGATCTACTGATGTGGCAGAAACGAAAATCTGAGAAGCTGGAAGCAAGGCCCAGCATATCCGAAGCCAGGGTAAGAGCTCCCCAGGATAAGTCGTCAAATCCCAACTCAAAAGCACGAACAAGACGTCTGCAGTCCGTGAGCAAAATCACTCTCTCTAAACCAACTGAACGAGCCGCCCTCATACCGCGGATCACTGAGATCGCCTCAGCCTCTTCAGCGTCCGCTGTTCTGGATGAAGCGTGCCCTGCACCAATAATAAAAGAATTGTAAGTTTTAATCGCAAAACCCGAGCCCCTCCTGCAAGTCAGGACTGGACCAAGCCCCATCCACCAGAACAATATGCCACCCCTCTTCAACAAGCGGAATGGGGTGAATATACTGACTAGTCGGGAGCTGGTCAAGGGGGGAAGGGGTAACCATGAGAAATTTGGCCCTGTGGAAGGAGGAGGAAGGGTTATTGGTGGCGTTATTGAAAACAAAATCGTTGCGGCTCTCCCAAATAACAAACAGAATAGTGCTAATCAAGGCCTAGGAGGGAGCCGAAGAAGTCGCTTGTCTGTTTGTAAGCATCTGAATAATATGGAGGAGAGAATCAGAATAGGGCCAATTGTTGAAATCGATAGTAGAGTCAAAAGCATACCAGATTTCTCGCACTTTCTTACAAAAGAAAAGGGCATGAGTGGTAGTCTCCACTTCTTCGAGACACCTGGGGCAAGATGCCACCCTACTGTAATCCACAAACCTTAGCTTATGATTTGTGGGGATCCCGTCCTACAAAGCTTTCCAAACAAAAAATTGAACACGAAAAGGGACATTTAAACTCCAGATGTTGGCCCACTTGAGGTTAAAGGGAGACGGCTCGGTCTGGCAAATGGTGAGGCTGGAGGGTAAGCCAATTTGGTCGTAAGAAGACCATTAATCTCCGGACGCCACTGAAGAGTATTTTTGGAAGGGAAAGCACTGAGAGGGATACTAAGGATAGCTTCAGCAATATCTTGCTGGAAGATTGTCCGAATCAGGGAAGCCTTCCAGCGTCACTGGGAATGACAGATCAGCTCGCTAACCTTACAGATAGGCCGAAGGCGGGGCGGGGGGCCGGATGGGCGACCGAAAGGGATATTCGGGATCCAGGGTTCGAGCCAGCAGTCGATATCTTTTCTGCCGCCGATATGCCAGATAAGATTGTTCCAGATCCGATTACGGGCTGCGATGATACCCTTCCAGATCCATGAATCCGAAGGTTTCGACAAGACAATCATAATAGATTCCTTAGGGGAGTAACGTTTAACCAAGTTTTTCGCCCAGAGCTTATTGGGTTCTTTAATAACTCTCCAGAAGAGATTTGCCAGTAGAGCATGGTTATAGGAGATCGCTCTCCAGATACCCAGCCCTCCCTATTTGAGTGGTCGACATATGGTCTTCCATCCAATGAGAGAGGCTTTCCTGTTGTCGGCAGCGTTAGTCCCCCATAAGAATCTGGAATTAATCGAATCCAGCTTTTTGCAAGTCTGGACAGGGAAGGAGAAAACTGACATATGGTAAGAAGGGATTGCTGAGTTATCAACTTTAATAAGGGTAATGCGCCCCGCTTGAGAGAGGTTTTTAGCTTTCCAGTCCTCAATCCGATCGGAGACGCGAGTGGTGATATCTTGGAAGTTAAGGCTCTTTTTGCGATCAAATTCGAGAGGGGCACCCAGGTATTTATCGCCACCCCTGTCTTTTTTGATGTGGAGAATATGTTGAATGAGCTTGGTGTGGCGATGGTGGCAATTCTTACTGAAGAGGATGCAGGATTTATCAAAATTAATCTCTTGGCTAGACACCGTTTTAAAGGTGGTGAGGGCATCCGACAAGGTGCCCGCTTCCGAGAAGGTGGCCTTACAGAAGATGAAACAGTCGTCGGCAAACAAGAGATGGGAAATTGGAGTACACCCTTTCGCAGTCTTAATGCCATCCAGCTCTCCCTCATTCTCATATTTTAAGATGATTCGCGATAGGACCTCAGAACAGATGAGGAAAAGAAATGGGGAGAGGGGGTCTCCTTGTCTGTGGCCTCTCTCGGGCTTAAAGAAGCCGAAGGGGGAACCATTCAGGTTGAAGGAGAAGGTGGAAGTGGAAATATACTGGCAAATCTGGGAACACCATTTGTCGTAAAAACCTATGGCTTTCATCGTGTCGATGAGGAAGTCCGATTCTACGCGGCCGAAAGCTTTGCTCAAATCAAGTTTGATCGCCATATTCCCTTTAGGCCCTTTTTTCTTCTTAATGGATCTAAGGATCTCTTGAGCCATGATGATGTTATCAAAAATTTGTCGCTCAGAGACGAAAGCATTCTAGGAGGGGGAGATGATTTTATCCAAAAGGGGATTGAGACGAGTAGTCATAATCTTCGTTATGATCTTAAATTTAACATTACAAAGACTAATCGGCCGGTAATGCTCCGGGGAGGTAGGGTTCTTCTTTTTAGGGATGAGGGTAATGTTTGTATGGTTGAATTCCGGGAGGAGACGGCCATTCTGAAAAAAAGTGAGAATAGCTTTAAACAAGTCATCATTGATGATATCCTAGGATTTTTGATAGAAAAGTGGGGTAAAGCCATCTGGGCCAAGGGATTTGTTAGGGTTCATGGGAAAGAAGGGCTTCCCGGACTTCCTCCAAAGTGGGATCATGGGTAATCAAGTCATTGTCATCCCGAGTGATGACAGACTCAAAAAGATTCAGGGAGGCTACTTTGAGGGAGGGATTCGCGGAGGAGAAGAGGTTCTTATAGAAGTCAAGAAACGTAGTACCAATGGTGATTCTGTCTTGAGCCCAAGAGCCGTCAGGCTTGCGGATGGAGTTGATGGAGTTTTTCCTCCTGCGGCAGATGGTAGAGATATAAAAAAACCTAGTGTGCGGTCCCCCTCTTTGAGCCAAGTCTCCCGAGATTTATCTCTCCAGATGGTCTCTTCTTAAGAAAGGCTTATATCCATAGAGGTCAGAAGCTGCCGCTCAAGAATATCATTCTGCTCAGAGTGCGGCTCTTTTTGAATCTGCCCAATTTGCCCCCGAAGCTGCTGAATATACCCCGGCTTGGTAAAAAAAGTCAGACGATTCCAATTGGTGAGGGAGGCTTTGGTGTGACGCAGCTTTTTGCAAAGCCGAAGGGGGCGTGAGCTCGATTGGTTGACATCCCAGGCTTCCTTAATCACCGAATGAAAATCCTTGTGCTTGGTCCAGAAAGATTGAAAATGAAATTATTTGGGGAGCTGGCAGTGCAAAAAGTGGTGTTAAGGATGATGGGACTGTGGTCAGAGCTGATAATGGGCAAGTTTAGGACAACCGCATCCGGGAAACAAGTTTACCAGGTGTCGTTGACGACAACTCGGTCGAGGCGGAGCTTAGTAAGATCTGTCCCTTTCCGTTTGTTGGATCAGGTAAAAGGGACACTCGTGAATCCAAGGTCAATCAGGGAGGAGCTAAAAATGAAGTCGGCCAAGAGATTCGAGGCCAGCTGATTGAAAGGGATCCTCCCAAACTTTTCCTCTCGCGAGATGATCCCGTTGAGGTCTCCAATAACAATCCAGAAGATATGGATGGAGTGAGTAAGATTAGTGATAGAATCCCAATAAGGGCCCCTTTGCACATGATCAGGTGGGCCATAGGTAAAGGAGCTCATCTAGTGAGTCGGCTGCGGGTCAGAATCAGGATGTGAAGTGTTGGTAGTAAAGAGGACGTCGATGCTTCTCGGGGAAGAGGCAAGAATTGTGAAATTGATGTCTTTATGCCAGGCCAGCCAGATCCCCCCCCCATGACCGACGCTAGCAGGGACGCAATGAGAGTGATCGAGACCCAGGGTAGCGAATTTCCTGGATAAATCAGGGTCCGTACTTATAGTCTTGGAGAGAAAAATAACGTCTGGGTTGTGCTTTTTTTGGATGTTGCGGAGCTCGCGAAGAGTAGATGGCTTTCCACCCCTTCTGCAATTCCAGGAGAGAAAAATCATTGGAAATTGAGGGCCGGTGTCGGGCCCGCTTCCAAGAGAAGAGTGGTCGAGTATCTATCTGGGTTGGTCTGTTTAAAGCTCCGATGGAGTGGGCGACCTTAGAGAGATTTCCAGTTTTTTCTGGCCGAGACGAACATCTGCTTGGCCAAAAGTAAAAAGGGTCTGCGCCCAGTACAAGTAACGGGCTGTCAACAAGGAAGCCCGTGAATCCTAGATAAGTCTCCATATGATGGGAAGAGATCGCAGTGGCGAGTCCTGGAAATAAGTTTCCAGAGCTCTCGAAGTCTAGGCGGAAGGGAGAGAAGCGAGGGGTCTGTCCCAAATAACCAGGCGAAAGGTTGAGGGAATAGATGATGCTTGGCGGTAAGTCTCTTCAGAAATTTCCTATTCCTCTCTTTGTTTCCCCAGGGTGTGCTTTTCTAGAGACTTCCCGAAGGAATAACGGAGTAAGTGTCCATACTCGAACCGTGTATGACGAGGTTGTGTGGTTTGTCAAGTCTAACGAGTTTGGCAGTATACCCAGAGGTAGTTTTTTTAGAACCCTTGTTAAGTCTACTATCTTTAGTTCTACATAAATCATAGTTAGAAAAATGCTTAGCAGTAGCTATGGATTTATATCTCCCTTTCTCATAAACAACAAATTTCTTAAGGCATTTCTGTGGTACAGTAAAACGAAGAGAATAATCATGTATGTAAGGTGGCGTGTAGAAGTGCTTTTGTGTGGTAAAAATCGAGCCGCGTACCTTAGAAATCTCGCTGGTCTCCGCAGTAGTGTCGTTGTTGTGATTGATTGGTCGCTGCCGTTTTACGGCGGTTCTCCCAGGCTGGACAGTCTGCTCATCATGGTTAGAAGATCTCTCGGATTCCTCATCTCCAGTATTCCCGAGGTCTCGGTATCGTTTGCGGTTTGTGGTGACCCTCAACTGAGAATTTGATTCAGTGCTTTATATTGCATTGTCCGCCGAAGGGAAGAGGTCGAGATGTGAGGGTGTTTCCCATCCGGAGCTCTCGGTGGAGGAGTAACCTACCTCGAGCGGTTCGGTCTCGTCGGATGATGAAGGCACCTTGAGGGACGGAAGAGGGGGGCTAACAAAGATTGGGAAACTATAATGCATGTTGGCTGGCCGGCGAATTGATTCCTGAGGTCGGTTCGGTTTTGGGTTTGAAAGAGGCTGTTGGTGATCTTGATTTTGGTTAGTTGAATTGTCAAGATTGAGGCTGTTGCTAAGAGTGTTTGAGGCCTCAGCAATTGTGTATGGGCTGTCAAGGAAGAGGAGGGAACGAGGCTTTATAGCCGAGCTTCGAGTAAAAGAGGTTCCAGCCCCGAAAGAGTCACCAAATCCAGACCGGGCTTCAAACACAAAAGAGGCCTTGTAATGAGCTTTTGTAGCAAGTGATTGGGCCTACTGTTTAGGGAAGTCCGTACAGTAGGTAGGGTCCCAGATTTCTACCAACGGCTTCTTGCCTACGCGTTTTATAGAAAGTGGGGTGTACTGACGAGAGGGGCTGGTGGGGTCAGAAATGTTTACCTCATAAATGCTTAGAGGGTGACGTGGGAGGCAAGGCTGATGTGAATAGGAAGGGGGTCCCACAACATTTAAATCCAAACGGCTCGCCTCATAAATGTTCAAATCATGCGACGTCTTTGGAGGATCCGTTGGAAAGTTCTTTTGGATACGTCCGACAGCCCCGTTATGATGTGTCAGATTGCAGCAGTTTTGTGATTGGACGTGGCCCGCTGCTCCGGTAAAGCTGGCCGTAAAACGGTCTTGATGGGGTTGTCGCGTGCCGACGTTTGACAACGCTCGTTCCGGACTGAGAGGATTAAGATTGCCTATTTGTTCCCAAGAATTAATCTGATTTAAGACATTATGGGTCAGCTTCTCTGTTTTTGACGATTTATGGTGATGGGTGTGATAGGGGAGGCCAGAGCCGGGAGGACTCGTCACAACCAAGTTAGTGCGAGCCAGAATTTCTGGCTGCACTACGTCGGGTTTTTCCGTGTACACTTTCATTTTTTGTTTTGCATGGTCCACTTGTATATGCCGGCTGAAAGGGAAGATAAGTTTATCGGTAATACCGAGTCGGTTCATCTCCATGAGCAGTCTAGTGTATTTCTTGCATGCCGCGAGGGGGTGGTCAAGAACTCTGCATATCTGACAAAACCCTTCCAGTCTTTCATACTTTATTGAAATCACTGCGTCTCTGTGATTTTCTGGACGGGGAATAGTAATGGCTGTCACTAGTGGCCAGTGTGTAAGTAGGTTAACGAGGATCCGCACAAAACCGGCTTTACAAAATTTGGTTCCCTTCGGTTTTAGGTCGTCACGGACAAAGAAACCAATTTTGTTGCCGATATTAAGGAGCATATTACGGTCAAGCAAACAGCATGGCATGCCTGAGATCTGAACCCAGCAAAAGTAGGTGGTGAACGTCATTTCTGCCTGATGGAGGATGGGGTTGAAGGGTTGTTGGAGAAGCAAGAATCCGTATATATTCACCGGAGGCGTATTAAGGATGGTATGGAAGTCTTCCGCATTTTGAAAGTTTGCAATATAGACTTTCGACGATTGCTCGAAGGATATAGGTGGTATACTCGTAATGAGCTTTCTCCACTCTTTCTTGATGCCGTCAAGGATCGCTTGTTCACGTATGATGGGTGATATAGATTTAAAAGTGAGGGCGAATTTCCACCGATGTTTTAGGGTTTCCCATTTCGCTGATTCAATGTGCAGCACAGGGGTTGGGTCTTGTGTGGAGCACTCTCCCATGAGCTCAGCAATGTCCCTGCTGTGGTTTGCTTTGTCGTTGTCCTGCATGGTAGGAGCGTGGTGTGAGACACTAGGGCTACAAAGGTATAAGCCTCTGCCCGAGCAGCTCTAACAAAGGAAGACCTTGTTGAGTGTACACACGATGGGTTTGAGGAAAACAAAAGCTGCTCTAGGGGTCGATAATGGGTAGAGGAGTAAGTTTGAGGCTAATGTGATGGAGGGAATGAGATGGGTCAACAGCTTGAGACAGAAGAAAAAGGGTAAAAAAGGGTGATAAGGAGAGGGAAGGGGCTGAAGAGAAGGAAGAGAGTAGGGAGACTGGTTATAGCGGGAGGGTGAAATGGGGGAGAGAGTAGGTTGGAGAGAAGAGAGACTGGTTAGAGAGAGAGAGGGTGACATGGGGGAGAGAGGAGGTAGGAGAGAAGAGAGAAGGCAGAGCTCCAAGAAAATATTGTTTTTTCTTTGCCATAATATTACCTGTTAGTGATATTTGTTAGAGTCTGGTGGGTTGGCTTTTGTTAGTATTAAGATTTGTTCATTGCAAGACACCTCAGAGGGGTTCGATTGGTATCGTCTAATCCCAACAAGTGGTATCAGAGCCGTGGTTTGATTAAATCAAGGTTGTTATTCCTGGTCTTGCTCAGAATGATTAAATTCCTGAGAGGAGGTTTGAGTTGAAATAGCTTGTTGAAATGGATCATTCGATAAATACTCGCATGACTAGTCTGAACAGAGGAAACTACACCATCTGGAAAGCCAAGATGGAGGACTTGCTCTACTGCAAGGATTTGGCGTTACCCATCGAAAATGGGGGAGCAATGCCAGAAAAAATGGATATAGCCGAGTGGAACAAGCTTAACAGAAAAGCGATTGGGTATATCAAACAGTGGATTGACGACAGTGTATTCCACCATGTATCCCAGGAGACTACCGCTTTTAGCTTGTGAAAGAAGCTCGAGGAACTCTATGAGAGGAAGTTGGCCGGAAACAAGGTGCTACTTATTAAGAAGTTTGCTAACACGAAGTACAAAGAAGGTTCTTTAATGTCTGAGCATCTTAATGAAGTACATAATACCATCAATCAGTTGTATTTGATGAAGATCAATATGGGTGATGAAGTCGAGGCTTTGTAACTATTGAACTCTCTACCCGACAGTTGGGAAACTTTAGTAGTTTCTCTTGGCGGAGCCGCTAAGGATGGAATCATCTCCATGGAAATGATTACCGGTGCATTGTTGAATGAGGAGACAAGAAGGGGTTCACGAAGTAGCTCCTCTCACTCAGAGATACTTGTCACAGAGAAGCGGGGGAGAGCTAAGAGTAGAAAACCATCTTATTCTAGAAGTGATGACAGAAGCAAATCTAGGGGTGAATCGAGAGCTCCTAAGAAAGAGAGGCAATATTGATATTGTGCCACCAAGGGCCACTTTAGATATGAGTGCAGAACACTCAAGAGGGATGAGAAGAATAACTGTGTACATGAAGACATGGTGAAGATAAATGGAAGCACGGGCCGAGATACTACCGCAGTAGCTTCAGAAGATGATCTATTGGGAATTGTGTCAGATTGTGGTGAGTGTTGTATTAGTACCTCATGTCAGGATACAGAGTGGGTGGTAGATACCGGAGCGTCCTATCACGTCACACCGCACAGGAGATTCTTCACTACCTACAGCAGTGGTGATTTTGGTGAGGTAAAGATGGGTAACAGTGGAGTCTCGAGGATTACAGGGATCGGTGATGTTCATGTGGAAACCAGTGTCGGTTACACCTTGACACTCAAGGATGTAAGACATATCCCCGATCTTCGACTAAGCCTAATGTCTGCAGGGAAATTAGATGATGATGGCTTCCAGAGCTCGTTTGGTAACGGGGTATGGAAACTGAGCAAAGGTTCCCTCGTGGTAGCCAAAGGGAAGAAGGGTTGTTCGCTCTACAAGACGCAAGCTAGTCTATGTAAAGCAGAGTTGAATGCGGCACAGGAAGAAGCTTTCACCGAACTATGGCATAAAAGATTGTGTCATATGGGAGAGAAAGGCATGGAAGCTCTTGTTAAGCAAAAGGTATTGCCAAACATCAAAGGTACGCATTTGAATAGATGTACTAATTGTCTAGTTGGAAAGCAGCACAGAGTATCTTTCCAAAGATCTCCTTCTCACCGCAAGGAGAATGTTCTTGAGCTAGTACACTCGGATTTGAGTGATCCCATGAGAGTGAAGTCCTATGGGTGAGCTTTATACTTCTTGACTTTCATTGATGATGCGTCAAGAAAGATATGGGTATATAGTTTAAAGACCAAAGATGAGGTTCTCAGTGTATTCAAGACTTTCCATAGAATGGTGGAAAGAGAGACTGGGAAGCCTTTGAAGTGTATTCGTTCAGATAATGGGGGTGAGTATATTGGGCCATTTGAAGAGTACTGCAAGAGTCTTGGGATTTGTCATGAGCAGACAGTGCCCAAGACACCTCAACACAATGGTATAGCTGAGAGGATGAATCGCACCATTGTAGAGAGGATGAGATGCATGTTGTCTCATTCTAAGTTACCGAAGATTTACTAGGTAGAAGCAATGCGCACAACAGTACATGTGATCAACCTATCTCCTTCGAAGCCTCTAAACAGTGACTATCCGGATAGAGTATGGTCATGCAGAGATGTTGATTATGGATACTTGAGGGTATTTGGGTGCAGAGCATTTGTTCATATTCCCAAGGATGAGAGGTCCAAGCTCGATGACAAAGCTAAGCAGTGTATTTTTCTTGGTTATGGGGATGAGAAGTTTGGTTACAAACTCTATGATCCGATTAACAAGAAAGTAATCTGAAGTCGTGATGTTGTGTTCTTGGAAGATCAGATGATAGAGGACTTTGAGAATGGCGAGAAGCTAGAGGCTTGTGTCGACGACCTTGGTAACTTAGAACCGGAAGTTCCAGCTGTGGAACAAGCGGTAGAAGGCATTGAGAATGCAGAAAACCATGGGTTTGAGGCTCATGATGATGATCCTATTGTTCAAGATAGGATTGAGCCTATTGAGATAGAAGATACAAAAGAAGTGCATGAACCACCACCTAAACTAGAAGAAGTTCATCCTCCTGAGCCACAAGAAGGTGAGGTAAGGAGATCCGAGAGAGAAAGATAAGCTTCAACCAGGTACCCACCACATACATATGTATTATTATCTGATGGTGGAGAGCCTATGTACTATCAAGAGGCGATTGAAGGTACAGACAGTGAGAAATGGTTGAAGGCCATGCAAGATGAGATGGGTTCTTTGCATAAGAACCACACCTATGACTTAGTTGAGAAACCGAATGGAAGAAAAGTTCTCAAGAACAAGTGGGTGTACAAAGTCAAGCATGAAGAAAGTAATCCACATCCAAGGTACAAAGCTTGCCTTGTTGTGAAGGGATTCGGTCAGAGGAAAGGTATTGACTTTGATAAAATTTTCTCTCCGGTTGTTAAGATGACTTCTATTAGGGTTGTATTGGGTTTGGCTGCAAGTATGAACCTAGAGGTTGAGCAGCTAGATGTCAAGACAGCTTTTCTTAATGGTAATCTTGAGGAAGATGTCTACATGGACCAGCCAGAGGGTTTTGAGGTCAAGGGCAAGGAGCAGTTGGTATGCAAACTGAGAAAGAGTTTGTATGGCTTGAAGCAGGCACCGAGACAGTGGTATATGAAGTTTGAGTCCTTCATGATGAAGTAAGGGTACAAGAAGTCTGCTTCCGATCATTGTGTGTTTGTTCAGAAGTTTCCAGATGGAGATTTCATAGTGCTTCTGCTATATGTGGATGATATGTTGATTGTTGGTCCAAACATCAACAAGATATCCAAGTTGAGGACAGACTTGAGTAAGTCCTTTGAGATGAAGGATTTGGGTCAAGCAAAGCAGATACTTGGTATGCGGATCACTCGTGATAGAAAGAGTGGGAGATTGTGGCTTTCTTAAGAAAGCTATATTGAGAAGGTGCTGAAAAGGTTCAACATGGGTCAAGCAAAGACAGTAAGTTGTCCACCTGGGGGTCAATTCCGCATGACCAAAGATAAGTGTCCAAGGGGTGAACATGAGAAGAAAGAAATGTAGAAGATTCCATATGCATCTGCAGTGGGCAGCTTAATGTATGCAATGGTGTGTACAAGACCGGATATTGCTTTCGCCGTTGGTGTTGTAAGCCGTTTTCTGTCAAATCCGGATAAAGAGCATTGGGAAGGTGTTAAGTGGATATTGAGATATCTCAAGGGCACTTCCAAGGCTTGTTTGTGCTTTGGTAGAAGTAAGTCCTTACTTGAAGGCTACACAGATGCAGACATGGCAGGTGATGTTGACTCGATGAAGTCTACTTCTGGTTATTTGTTTACATTTGTAGGGGGAGCTGTTTCTTAGCAATCTAAGTTGCAAAAATGTGTTGCTCTCTCCACTACAGAAGCCAAATATATTGCAGCCACTGAGTGTTGCAAAGAGATGTTATGGATGAAGAGGTTCTTCAATGAACTAGGGCTAAAGCAGAAACAGTTTGTGGTTTTGTGTGACAGTCAGAGCGCCATCCACTTAAGCAAGAATCCGAGTTTTCACTCTAGATCCAAGCACATACATGTGCATTATCATTGGATTAGAGAAGTCCTCGAAAAGAAGCAATTGTGCATCGAGAAGATCCATACCGATAAGAATGGGTCGGATATGATGACCAAGGTTCTGCCAAAGGGCAAGTTTGATGTTTGTTGTGCTATCACCAGAATGGTAGAACACTCTTGTTGATTTGGGAATACGTGGAGGTATCCCCCCTCATGGATCGGGAGGGGGAGATTGTTGGGATATCCCTCACCATGAGAGTGCCTGAGGAGTAGGAATTGTGGAACTTTGTTGGGAGCAGAAGTGTAGTCTACGTCGCCCACACTCCACCGTTTTTTGCACTAGTTTTTTTTGCCGATATTTCGACAAAATAGAATCCTCGATGATACAACTTTGTCAACTATAAAAAGGAACATGGTTTTTAGGGTTGAGGTACGAGAGAGATACATACGAGAAAAACCTTGAGAGAGAGAGATAGTCACTCAAGAAAAAAAACCTTTACTTTGTCATCAGTTCAGGAGATGGGAGAGCAAAGCTGTCACTTAGTCCTACGGTGGCGGGCTCCCAACGGAGACCATTCAGTATGGGACACGGGTTGGGAGGCAGCAGCATCCAGCTCATGGAGTCTACATTACACCATTCAACTGGAAGTGTTTCGCACAGTTATTCTTTGAGTAGCTTAGGGGAGATGATATTAGAAAATGATGGGATGGGTTCCTTCTGGGCTCCTCACAGAAGTCAAATGAGACTTCAAAGCAGAAGATCCCAATCAAGAGAAGACCTTAATTCCTCTCTGGCTGAGTCACCCATGGCAAAGGTCTAAGACGAGCATCCATATAAGAAATTTTGGTATGTGATTGCAGCATTAGAAGAATTTTAAAAAAGAAAATACACCCCTGAAAAGGCTTGGACAAAGTATAGATTTGTAGACGAAGAGGATCTGCCCAGGGGCTGACTGAACTGACCCGATGCCCTGATATTCACTGGATTGCTGATTATCTGAAAAACGGCCCTATTACGATTCGTCAGTATATAATATTCAAATAACTAGATCATTGTGTTCTCCTACATTGGTTAAGAAATTTTAATCAAGTGGAAGTTCCATACTTCGTTATCCAATGGAGGTAAGTTATTTTCCATTGTTCTTTAGAGAGAAAAGTTTGTTTGCAGAACCTGATGTAAACTCAACTATCCTTTAATCTGATATTTACTGCTTAAGTGAGTTGTACTTATATAAACTATAAAGAGTAGAATACCTAACTGAGAGTTTGTTGTTTATCATCTGAACTTTAAGTTAGTTGTAGCTAAAAAAGAGTGAAGTAGATTGTTGAAGGCTGAGTGTCTCCCACAATTGCACATACTATAGAGTACTGTTGGCGCAAGAATAACAATCACACCTAATTTAAGGCTGAGGTATAAGCCTCACAGCATTGTCGCTCTAAGGCATAAGCAAGTCATAACAATACAGTAAGAGATCGAGTCTACCAATGATCTCTTTGTAGAGTGAAGTTAACTTAATGTGTATATTCTGAAATTGGGCAATGGAAGAGTGTGTACCCAAATACATATTCAATTAATGAAAGGTTTTATTTGTCTCATTTCGTGTTTATGGAGTCTCGTGGTTGTTTCAGTTGAAGACACTAACAAATGAAGATCACTGGATAAAAGGTAAGTCGAACTCGCTGATAAAGAGATGACCTTTTATATATAATTGTCGTTCGAACGAGTTGACATGTCTCCTGAAAACTTGACCCATAGACTCTTGTCGTTCGAACGAGTTTTTTTGTCGTTCGAAGGAGTTGACATGTCTCCTAGAAATTTGGCCCATAGACTATTCTCGTTCAAACGAGTTTTCTTGTCGTTCGAACGAATTGACATGTTCCCTGGAAATTTGGCCCATAGACAATTGTCGTTCGAACGAGCATTCTTGTCGTTCGAACGAATTGTTAACTTTCTAGGGTTTTGGACCAAATTAGTCGTAAGTCGTTCGAACGACATTAGGTCTCGTTCGAACGACTCTCGAGAGAAATTGGTTTACTATTTAAGCAAACCTTGTTTCCTTTTCTCTCCTGGTCTTTTTGCTTTGAAAAATGTTTATTTTTCAAAAAGCTCAAACTTCTTTATCAGAGAGTGTGAATTCAATATCAATCAAGCATCTCCTAATCCTGAGATTGATGTTGAGTTAGTTTTATAATACTTCCAACATATTGTTCAAGAGCGATTTAAGGAGTGATTTTTGGTGTGAGATGAATAAAGGTTGTTGCGAGAACAGAAGATTATTCTTAGCGTGAGATCAAGAAGGGTTGTTGCGAGAGCAGAATAAGATTCTTGGCGTAAGATCAAGAAGGGTTATTGTGAAAACAAAAGAAGATTGGGCGTGAAGCTTTAATCAGAAGAGAGATAATCATGAGACAAGGTTATCGAGTCTGTAAGTGCAATTTAGATTAAACTCTTTTTGATTAGTAGATTTTTGGTTGTCGATTTCATCGACAACGACCTGTGGTTTTTCTTCCGTGTAGGGAGTTTCTACAGGGTGAACAATTGCCTGTATTTTTTAATTCTTTGTCTTTACTTTTGATTGTTTATGTTTAATATTAGATCATTGATTGATAAGAATTGTTCTGATCTAATTTATCAAAATACATTAAATACGAGCACATAGAATTTCAATTGGTATCAGAGCAGAATCGCTTGTAGGCTTTATATCTTGAACGGTGATCATATTTAAGTGCTTGCTTAATTTAATGGATTCCAAAAAATTTATAGGTCCTATAAATCGTTCACACTCTTTGATGGCACGAACTTTTCTTACTGGATGGTTCGAATGATTGCCATGATTGCCTTCTTGCAATCCATAGGAGAAGATGTCTGGATTGCCATTGAAGATAGATGGGTACCCCCGACTCTTATGCGGGGTAAACCAGCAATTGCTGTAGAAGTTCCTAAACCTAGAAATCAATGGAGCAAGGATGAAAAAGAAACATCTGGGTATAATTCTAAATGTCTTAATGTTATCTTTAATGCACTGAGCCGAAGTGAGTATAGGCACATATCTGCGTGTGCCACTTCGAAAGAAGTTTGGGACATCTTAATGCGCACTCACGAAGGTGATGATACGGTTAAAGAAAGTAAATTGTAAATGCTCACATCTCAATTTGAAAATAACTGAATGAGTGAGGATGAGTCCTTTAGTGAGTTTTATGTCAGACTTAACGACACTGTCAACACCAGTTCTTCTTTAGGAGCTGAATACACTGATGTTCAAATAGTACATAAAATTCTAAGATCTCTTCCTAAGAGTTTTAGATCCATACGTGATGATATAGAGGAATCACAAAATTTTAAAACCATGAAACTTGACATACTTGCTGGAAAATTATGTACGTTTAAATTTAAAATGGAAATGGAAAACCCTAAGAAGAATAAAAGTGTGGCATTTAAGTCTTTATCCAACTCTTCGTCTTCTCAGGGAACCAGAGATGTTGTCAACTAATGTATCTCTGACAATGATGAGGAACTTGACTCTGACTCTCAGATTACTCTTATAAGCCAACAATTTAGATTTTTTTTAAAAATGAGGCAATTTGAGAAATAAGGGCAAAATGTGAATTACAAGTCTCGTCCTCATGACCATGTTAAGTCTTATGGCAAACAAACTAACTCAAGTACTCGTTCTCACAATAACTCTGATCAATATCTTAATAAGGTTAAATGTTATAGATATCACAAGTATGATCACTATGCTCACAGCTGTCCCACTAAGAGTTCTAATAGCAATCAGAAAGCTATAAACATTACTGTTACATGGGATGATAGTGATGATGACACTAATAACCATGATGATCCCTTCCTAGAAGGAGAAAATGGTGTGAGAGCTCACATTACTGTTATTTCCTCAAGTGATGATCACTTTGACGTGTTTGTACTTGAAACTGACGGAGATGATCATAAGGACTATGAAAGTAATAACTGTGTAGAGCCTAGTCTTGAAGAGTTGTACTCTCAACTTGTTTCTCAGCTTGAGAAACTTAAGAATGAGAAACAATTTCTTAGTGCCCAACTTAAGATGTGTGAACAGGACAAACTCATTGTTGTGGAAAAGATAAAATTGAGAGAAATAAAAATTGAGAAACTTAAACTTGATTTGACCTCTACACAACATAAACTTGAAGCATTTTATCATGGAGCTAAAAATATTGACAAAACACTAAGTATGAGCGAAAATGGATCTGACAAAAGAGGATTAGGATTTGATGAGCAAAACGTCAAATCTACCGCATCTCAAGTCATTAAGTTTGTCAAAGCTACTTCAGTTCCATATTTGTCCAAACCTAGTATTATTGATGCTCCTCATAGGCAGACTGGGCAGTCTTTTGCCTTTCATGTATTTTATTGTGAGGCTTGTGGTCAAAAGAGTCATCTTAGTCCCTATTGTAGATATATTCCTCAATTTTGTGGTAGGAATAATCTACATTTGGAAAGAGGGAAACCCCATCGATCATATGCCCAGTCATTTGCTAACTATTTTTCTGCCCAAAAGTCTTTTAAGGGTTTCAGGAATATGACTCAAGTGAGAGAAGAACGAAAGAAAATGAGATTTGTTTGGGTCAAGAAGAAGGACTTTCTTCTGATACCCGCCTGATACCCGCCTGATACCCACAATTACGGTCCTATGTTGCAGTGATGGCTCTAAATACATTTAATTCTACACAGTGGTATGTAGATAGTGGATGTTCACGGTACATGACAGGGGATGCTACACGTCTGAATAATGTTACAAATATTCAAGGAGGTGATGTTACTTTTGGAGGAGGAATGAGTGGAAAGATTGTGGGAAAGGGGAGTGTAAAAGGAATTGGGTGCCCGACAATTGATAATGCACTCTATGTCAAAGGACTCACTACAAATCTTCTGAGTGTGAGTCACTTACGTGATGCGAACAACACAGTAACATTCGACAAGAAAACTTGTCGTGTCTTTGATAATACCGGGAAATGCATTATGACTGCTGATAGAACTTCAGACAACTGATATACTGTATCGCAAAATGAGGCATCATGTAAAGTTGCTAAGATAAGCGATGTGGAACTTCGGCACCAACGGTTAGGACATGTAAATTTCAGCGATCTGGCAAAGATTACAAGTAAGGAAATAGTTTGAGGGGTTTTGAAACTAAGTAAGCTAACCAATGCAGTAAGTGGACCATGTCAAATTGAAAAGCAAACCAAGAGTTCGTACAAAAAATCTACCAATATTGTCACTACACGAGTTTTGGAGTTAATTCATATGGACTTGATGGGTCCTATGAGAGTGAGTACTTTGGGTAGAAAGAAGTACATTTTGGTTATGGTTGATGATTTTTCACGATTCACCTGGATCGCACTATTAAAACAAAAGTCAGACATATTTGAAGAATTTCATGCTATAGCCCTGCGAATACAGAATGAGAAAGATTGTTCTATTGACAGAATTCGAAGTGATCGTGGAGGAGAGTTCAAGGATAGTGATGTGATTGAGTACTATAAAGCGAATGGGATTAAACATGAATTTTTAGCACCGATCACACCACAACAAAACGGAGTAACAGAACGTAAGAATCGAGTTCTACTTGAAATGGGGCGGGTATTACTTCATGAAAAGAATGTTCCTAATCACTTTTGAAGAGAAGCTATTCATACCTCGTGTCACATTATCAATAGAGTTTATCTGCGTCCTCTTATACTTAACATGCCGTATGAACTCTGGTTTGGAAAAAAGCCAAACTTGAAATACTTTTGTGTGTTTGGAAGTAAGTGTTATGTCACTTGTGATCAGGAGAACATTAGAAAATTTGATGCCCGATGCGATGAAGGTATTTTACTGGGATATGCCACAAATAGTAGGGTTTATCGTGTTTATAACTTGAAGAACAAAATGGTTGTGGAGTCGATTAATGTGGTAGTTGACAACTCGACAGTTCTTGGACAAACAGATGATGGAGATAGCAATGTTCAAGAAGATTCCCCGCCAACCTCATCTATTGTGAAACAAGATGCTTAAGAAGAATCTCACGCTGGAGCTCCTACAACATCTTCTGGGGAAATTTTAGCACCAAATGCTACTGTCCGTACTAATCCTTCTCAGAATTGTGGCCCTCCTAGATATCTTGATGATTATGAATGTCCTACACTTCATAAGTCCGCTAGGTGTGTAGGGTATCATTGTTTTACGTTATATGAGACAGTGGAGAGTGTGTGTTATATGCCCATCACTGAACCAACCAACGTGAAAGATGCCTTATCTGATGAATATTGGATTAACGTCATGCAAGATGAGCTCAATGAATTCAAGCGACAAGATGTATGGGACTTAGTATCACGACCGACAAATACTAATATTATTGACACTAAGTGGATTTACAAGAACAAGTTTGATGAGAACGGTGATGTTGTCCGAAACAAAGCAAAGTTGGTAGCTCAGGGATACAATCAAATAAAAGGGGTGGATGTAGAAGAAACTTTTGCTCCCATAACTAGACTTGAATATATTCGGATGCTTTTGGCTTTTGCTTGTCACAAATAATTTAAGCTTTATCAGATGGATGTGAAAAGTGCGTTCTTGAATGGGCTACTTAAGGAAGAAGTGTATGTAGCTCAATCAAAGGGGTTTGAAGATCCTCATCACCCAGAGCATGTTTATCGTTTGAAGAAATCACTTTATGGCCTAAAACAGGCTCCTCGAGCATGGTATGATAGACTTTCAAACTTTCTACTTAGAAAGGGGTTCATTCGAGGGGGAGTTGATAAAACATTATTAATTTAGCGAGAAGGAGATGACATTCTTATTGCTCAAGTTTATGTGGATGATATTGTTTTTGGATCTATGTCGGACTCTCGTGTCAAAGTATTCGGCGAGTTAATGGGAAGAGAGTTTGAGATGAGCATGGTTGGAGAATTGACCTAATTTTTAGGTCTTCAAATTAAGCAACGGGAGGATGACATCTTTGTTTCTCAATCTAAATATGCCAAGGATATTGTCAAAAAATTTGGTCTTAATTCCTCAAAACATGCTCGGACACCAATGAACATTACTATAAAATTGAGTAAGGACTCTACAGGTACTGATGTGGATCAAAAGATATATAGGAGCATGATAAGAAGCTTGTTGTATCTTACAGCTAGTCGCCCAGACATTGTGTTCAGTGTTTGCATATGTGCACATTATCAGGCAAGTTCTAAGGAGTCCCACTTACACGCTGTTAAACGGATTATTCGATATGTGTCTGGGACTTGTGAGTTTGGATTGTGGTATACTCGAGACACTACATCTAAAATTATTGGATACTCAGATACTGATTGGGCCAGAAATTCTGATTAAAGGAAGAGTACTTCTGGGGGATGTTACTACATTGGGAACAATCTCGTTGCATGGTAAAGTAAGAAACAAAATTGTATTTCACAGTCTACTGCAGAGGCAGAGTATATTACTGCGGGAAGTTGTAGTACTCAACTAGTCTGAATGAAGCAAATGATACATGATTACGGGTTGAATCAGGGAGCAATGTCACTTTATTGTGATAATACAAGTGCAATCAACATTTCTAAAAACCCTGAACAACATTCGAAGACCAAGCATATTGACATCTGATTTCACTTCATTCAAGACCTTGTTGAGCAAAAGATTGTAATTGTGAAGTATGTTTGTACAGATATTCAACTTGCTGATTTCTTCACCAAACCTTTAGATGTTATTCGGTTTGAAAATCTTTGATGCGCTATTGGTGTCTGTTTTATTTCCTAAATCTCTCAGGTCTTTCTGTTTGTGGTGTCGCTATCTTGTGGACATTGTCAGGTATGTGTCGTATCTTTTACTCTTACTGACTATCTCCCCTGTTTTACACTTAGCCTATCGTAGCATTGCATATGCATGTATGGAAATTATTTATGCATTCTATATTCATTTAATGCTTGTGTTACTTGGTATCACTTATTCATCACGAGGTCCAACTGTCCCTGACTCTAGGTGTAAGTAGAAATCTTGAGGGTCGATGAAGAGACTTCGTTACCTAACATTATGTAAGGATCTAACCTTTTGTTCTAGCGTTGAGTGCTATTAAATAAATTCTTTCTTGCAAAATCTATCTCTGTTTCTGATCTCATTATTTTATGCATTAGTCGATTGTTGGTGGTGATATTTAATTCAAGTTAAAATACTAGAACATTTTCTCTACTTGACTCGAGGCGAAACGAAATATTGTATAAGTCTTAGGACATAATATTAGGCATTTTATTTGCTCATGTTTTGACCTTTTAGCATCTAACCCAAATCGTTAATTCACTTGCTACCCGTTGAGCCTAAAATAAGCCATTTCTTTGTATACACCAAATTCTTGTTTAAAACCTTTTGTTCTGAGGACATGAAGTGATAAAATCTGAAGGGTGATGTGTGTATGAGTGTTGCTCAAGAGAATGTTTTGTTACAACAAAGTACAAATTCAAATAGTGCCAGAAGATCGAGTATATATGAAAAAAGAAGAAAAAAGGAAGGAGGTGCGTTGATAACAGCAGTGGAAGTGGAAGTTATTTTTGTCCTCAGAATGTTGGCAAAATACCTATTTCATTACTAGCCTACCTTTGCCTTCATTACAACCTTAAAAGTCCTAGTTGATTCTAAGTCTAATGCAATCGGGTTAGTGGAGATGATAATTTGAAAATCTATGGTACTTAACTTGACACCACCAAAGACAATTGATATTCCATCCATGAGATCTTCAGTAATATAGTGCCGCTTTCTTGGATTATGAATTTTTAACTTCATTACTCATATTCATATTCCCTAAGAGTGATACCTAGTAAAGTCTCAGTGACTTTGAGTGACCAACCATGAAAGGCCTAAGTTAAATCATATTTCCAATATAGTGTTCTTCAATGCCTACTTTTCAGGACTTTGTTTGGACTACACACACACACCAAACTCTTTTGCATTATTTAATTTATAGCTCAATAATATTCTCTCTATCGTGTATCCGTTGTGCTTATAGATATGACTGCATATTTTGAGGGGGAGTGTGTCTGTTAGTCCTGTCTTTTCTCATGCACTCTGTATTTTTCTGTGGCTACTCAGTGTTTTTGGGTGAGTTTTTGCCTTGTTTCATCCATTTCCAAGCTACAGTGTATTTTTTTTTTTGAAAAGATTTTGTTTTGTTCCAATGAATTATCGAGTCGTCGAACGAGTCTCGGGTTTGGTTGTCTTCCCTGCGTCTGTTTGGTTTATCAAAAACATTTTGGTTTGCTTTTTCTTGTCTCTCTCTCTCTCTCTAAACCGAGCTCCACCATTGTTGTTCTAAGCTTATTTTTTGGTCTTAATTGGAAGGGAATTCTTTACATTTGGTATCTTCTCTACTCCTCTACTTTCAATTTGACACTTGGGTTCCAATTTGGTAAGTTCTGTTCTCTGTATTGATTGTGCCCTACCTTTTCTTCTGTTATGCTTCTTTAGTCTGCTTGGGTTAGAACTGTATGAGGAATTCTCTGGGTTGATTATTGTACCTCTGTGATTGTTGGAATTGTTTGCATTGCTGGATTTTGGGGTTATATTTTTACTGTTTGCAGGGGGTATTTGTGTGTGATTGTTTGAGTGAATTACTGTGTTTTATTGGAGGAGAATTGAGGGATTAGAGTTTGGATTGTTTACTGCAGATTTTGGGTTATGATTGTGCTTGATTGGGTTCCCCCTGTTTAACCGTGTTGGTTAGGTTTGAGGAGGTGGTGGTGGTGTTGTTTCTTGCAGGTTGTGTGGTTGGAGGTTTATTGGTTACAATAGATGTACGTTTATTTATTGCTATTGGGTTGGTTATACACCTGTGATTGTTGTTTGGGTAGTTATCTACGGACAGCTTGTCATCTTTGTTCAAATGGCACCTAAGCAACGGGTCAGAAACAATAGGTTACTCCCCGATGATACAGGTATTTTTGATGGTCAGAGGGCTGGTGATAACCCGGTACATTGGGCTACTGAAAAAGGCTTTAAAGATCAGCCAATTGTGAAAGAACAAATTGTCGACATCAAGAGTGTTTCTGAGGTTAATGAAAGATATGCATGGGTGTTTACAAAATTTAAAGGAAGAAATTGGACCATGATTCTTACTCCTTCTGGAAAGGTCTACCCGAGGATTGTTTGATTGTTCTATGCAACTTGAGCATATCCGTACTCTATCTAGTCAAACTTTCTCAATCACTATTGATAACACCAAGTACACAGTCAATAGGGCCTGTATCTATTCTATTTTGGGTTTCAGTCCCTCTCAGTGCATTGAGTTTCTGAGGTGTATTTGGCCAACATCGTATTATCCCTGGCCTACAGCTAATTCTGAGGGGGAGTTTGATGAGGATGAGATTCATATTCTTCCTGAGCTGCATACTATGGTTATTGACATCGCAACTCAGCATCGTCTATATAATGGATTGGGTATTGTTTCCTGAAAGATGTTAGATGATGAGTCTTGCCTCGTACATAGCATAGCTATTACGAATATCATTCCACGATCTCAAAAGAATAAACTTTCTGAGCGGATGAAGGTTTTTCTCTATGCATTCAAGAATGATATTGAGCTAGATCTACCTAATATCATCATTGAAGAGGTGATTGATGCGAGCACCAAAACGGTGACTCGAAGTTCATTACCTTTTGATCGGCTTATTATGGCGATTCTTACTGCTGCTAGCTACAAGGTGTTTCCTAATGAACCTGAAGATACCAAA
Organism: Kingdonia uniflora; assembly: GCA_014058105.1. Classification (NCBI taxonomy): domain Eukaryota; kingdom Viridiplantae; phylum Streptophyta; class Magnoliopsida; order Ranunculales; family Circaeasteraceae; genus Kingdonia; species Kingdonia uniflora. The sequence continues at coordinate 944,187 of JACGCM010001796.1, read as the reverse complement.
ACTGAGAATTTGGATGCAAGTAACTGTCATAAGAGTGCATCTCATCTTTTTCCTGTGCTACCTTCTGAGCCTGCTCCTCCAGGGGAGCACATAGGTTCTTCTAGCTCAGCTGCACAACCTCAGGAGATATTTTCTCTTCAAAGTATTGGGAGCATGCTTCAGCGGTGATGACCAGGTTAGGTACTATTGAGGGGCGTCTGGGGACAATTGAAGGACGACTAGAGACTATTGAGACAAAGGTTAGGGGGCTTCGTCCGGTCTAGGAGCCACAAGAGTTTGAGTATGATTCTAATTCTGGAGATGCTTGACTGCACAGGGTACCTTCGCTAGACTTTTGTCCTCGCATCTGTTCTTCCTTTTGGTTCTTCTTTGAGATTTTTTTTTCTGTTTTGAGAACACGTGAGATAGGAGTCTTTGTACAAACTTTATCAGTTTATCTAATACTACCTTTTGTTTATCTATTTGTCTGATGTCTCTAATTTCTTTTCTTTAAGATAGTTGAATGTAGTTGTTTGATTGTTTCTTCCGAGACAAAAAGGGAAAGAAACGAGTTTACATGACTGGTTTGCAAATGCTTATCTGGATTTACCTGTTTATGTTTTCTTTTATGTGACTATATTCTAAATTCTTTTTTCCACATATATTATAAACGAGTTTGCTAAGTGTACAGATATTCAGTAACACACTATCTGATGAGAACAGGGTTGTAAGAAGATATTATTCATAGAAGAGGTTTAGAGATTGAACCTGTTCAAGAATGGGGTGGTGTCGTTCTAAGGTCTAAGCTCACTCTATACCTGGGAAGTACTACAGAGTCGTGTGTTCGTCTTAGTTTTTATTTGTCACGAAATGAACCAAAGGGGGAGATTGAAAGGTTTTATTTGTCTCATTTCGTGTTTGTGGAGTCTCGTGATTGTCTCAGTTGAAGATACTGACAAATGAAGATTACTGGACAAAAGGTAAGTAGAACTCACTGATAAAGGGAAGAGCTTTTATATATAATTGTCATTCGAACAAGTTTTTCTTGTCGTTCGAACGAGTTGACATCTCTCCTGGAAACTTGGCCCATAGACTATTGTCGTTCAAACGAGTTTTTTTTTCGTTTGAACGAGTTGACATGTCTCCTGGAAATTTGGCTCATAGACTATTCTCGTTCGAACGAGTTTACTTGTCGTTCGAACGAATTGACATGTCCCCTGGAAATTTGGCCCATAGACAATTGTCGTTCGAACGAGCCTTCTTGTCGTTCGAACGAATTGTTAGCTTTCTAGAGTTTTGGATCAAATTAGTCGTAAGTCGCTCGAACGACTCTCGAGAGAAATTGGTTTACTATTTAAGAAAACCTTATTTCATTTTCTCTCTTTGTCTTTTTATTTTGAAAAAGGTTTATTTTTCAAAAAGCTCAAACTTCTTTATCAGAGAGTGTGAATTCAATATCAATCAAGCATCTCCTAATCCTGAGATTGATGTTGAGTTAGTTTTATAATATTTCCTACATATTATTCAAAAACAATTCAAGTAGTGATTCTTGGTATGAGATCAAGAAAGGTTGTTGCGAGAACATAAAAAGATTCTTGGCGTGAGATCAAGAAGAGTTGCAGCGAGAACAGAAGAAGATTCTTGGCATGAGATTAAGAAGGGTTGTTGCAAGAATAGAAGAAGATTGGGCGTGAAGCTTTAGTCAGAAGAGAGATAATCATGAGACAAGGTTATCGAGTCTGTAAGTATAATTCAGATTAAACTTTTTTTGATTAGTAGATTTTTGGTTGTCGATTTCGTCGACAACGACCTGTGGTTTTTCTCCCGTATAGGGAGTTTCCACAGGGTGAACAATTGTCTGTGTGTTTTAATTTCTTGTCTTTACTTTTGATTATTTATGTTTAATCATAGATCATTGATTGATAAGAATTATTCTGACCTAATTTATCTAAATACATTAAATGCGAGCACATAGAATTGTTCTGACATCAGTTGTGGTGTAATCAGTTAGTGCAAAACAAATACGCAAACATGTTCATATGTAGTTATTGATAAGTATGAAGTGATACCTCTATTTTACGAGATATGGGGATAGGGCGTCCGAGTCTGAGACTAAAGCGGCCTTTACAACTGGATACAATTTCCTAACATACCAGAAACATGAAATTTTTTAATAACTTTAAGTCTTAAACAACAACAAGAAACATCAAGGAGAAGATTACAATTAGATTACGTACCGGATGTTCATAAACCCCATCACTTATCATTTCACAATTTTTCTCCAGCCAACTGAACAATTAGATTACGTATCGAAGGAGCATGCTAAACAACAAACATCAGGTGTATCCCCCCCTCACCCACAAATAATGTTCAGCCAAGCTCTGATGGCTCTATCAGGGATGATGGCATAGCGGAACCAGGATTATAAGCCAGTTACACATTACACAGTCACAAATCAATTTTTACTGTGAGACATTAATGCACAATCACTAAATAACATAGCTAACATCAACATCAGGAGTGGAACCAGGATTATAAGCCAGTTACACATCACACAGTCACAAATCAAATCTTACGGTGAGACATTAATGCACAATTACTAGATAACATAGCTAACATCAACATCAGGAGCGGAACCAAGATTATAAGCCAGTTACACATCACACAGTCACAAATCAAATCTTACGGTGAGACATTAATGCACAATCACTAGATAACATAGCTAACATCAACATCAGGAGCGGAACCAGGATTATAAGCCAGTTACACATCACACAGTGACAAATCAAATCTTACGGTGAGACATTAATGCACAATCACTAGATAACATAGTTGACATCAACATTAGGGGCAGAACCAGGATTACAAGTCAGTGGGGTCAAAAGTTGGTGGTAGTCTCCGAAGAATTTTATTTTAGTAAAGGATGAGGTTCCAACGCATTTTAAAGGTAATGCAGAGATAAATAAAATGACGAATTTGTTGTGGGAGATAAAATAAGAGCACTGTCAGGGATAAGATTTTTGTTTTGGATAAAATTGAGCACATAAATTTAGGTCAAGTTTCCATGGAATTGGACTTTGTTTGGGTAAGTGTCAGTGTGTGGGTCGGTATCATCATAAAGACCTTTTAAGAGATAAAAAAATAGGAAAAAAATAAAGACCTTTTAAGAGATAAAAACAAAAAGAAGTTATCATTTGCATTTGCAAGTAATGCACCTAACCAAACACAAAATATCATTTTGCAATCACTGTGTTATGAAATGCATTACAATTTCGTTCTTACTAAACAAACACATTGGCTTGTATTGCTATACAACTCATTGCAAATGCATTGCAGTTGTCTTTGCATCTTACTTGCAGCGAACCAAACTGAGCCAGAGTAATTTATACATGTATTTCACGAGATATGGGGAGAATGCGTCCGAGTCTGAGACTAAAGCGGCCTTCACAACTGGATGTAATTGTTGTTCCTTGTTGTTGCCTAAGTAATTATTATAACTCCTTTTTCTTGTAGGTTAAGAAAGTGCAAGTTATGGTCCTGGCATTTTTAGTGTCAGATTCGGAGGCCATGTCTCCATATCTTGTTATATATGGGTGTCACTTTATCTTTTTGTTTCATATTGATCAATTTGCACTGACCATAGTTGCGTAAAACTACGATTTGTATAGGATTAATGCAGTGAGGCTTGCACCTTAACCTTAGTTTTTTTCCGACAATTTACTCCACTATTTATTTAGCTACAGCAAACTTAATGTTGAGATGAATGGGGAGGATTTAGAGACACTCAAAAACCAAACACTCAAGTCTCACAACCACTCATCTAATAGAGATGAGTGGCTCTCAAAATTTGGGATTTCCTATAAGGGAAATGAGGTGGAAAATTAGGGGGTCCTGCCTGCCCCACTCTCTCTAGCTGTCACTCACATTTCCCTCTCTTTTCAAAGAAATTTCAAATTCGAACAACCATCACTGATATCAGTCAAGTTGCTTTCTCTCTCTCTCTCTCTCTCTCTCTCTCTCTCTCTCTCATATCACACAAACACACTTTCTCTCTCTCTCTCTCATATCATACACTCTTTTTCTCTCTCATATCACATAATTGGGGCGATTTCTGCCATTAGAGGTAAGATTTCAGTTGAGAAAGGGAAGCGATTCTGCCATTAAAGGTGAAATTGATATCTCCAAAGAACTCCGACACCCTTGCTGATAGTGCACTTACTCAACAGATACTTTCTGACCCTTACTCGGCAGTAATACACTTGGATGTTATGAAATTTGTTAGAATAATGGTATCGGGCCCCAATGGTATCCCCCCCACTTAATCCCTGTGAAATTTGTTAAAAGACTGTAATCTCCTGTACAATTTCGCTTTGATTGATTACCTGCTAGTAGGTCCCATTTGAATTCAACAATTTAGCCAAAATATTTGTATTACACTGATGTAGGACTAAATAATTGTCGAACTCGGCAATATCGCATATGAATGTAATATTCACAGTAACTAAATTGTCGAACTCGATAATATTATATATGACTGTTGGAGACACAATATCTGAATTGTCGAACTCGACAATATTACAAATGAATCGTTCAGGTACAGTAACTAAATTATCGAGTTCGACAATTTTTTATATGAATGGTTGAGTCACAGCAACTAAAATGTCGAACTCGACAATATTACTGTGCAGAGTCAACGGAGATGGTGAAGACGAGGTCTCAAAGTAGTCGGGAGACTGCTTCTCGCCGTATTAAACAGTTGTATGACGAACTAGTGATGCGTTATTTTGGTTCGATTAATTTGAACGGTCCACCATTGCCGCCGCGTGAGGCGAGCTACGAAGGAATGTGCAAGGCTGAGGCGGCGTTGTGGAGGGAAGATTTCCATTTGCATTGTCAGATGCAGACGGTCATCCTGCATCTAATGGCGAGGAGAAAAACTCTTGTTGCCCGGGCCAGGGAACTGGTTAGGAAGGAAGGCTCTGGTTCTGTCGGTGCAGTTTAGGATTTGCTGATTAGGTATTCTGGTTATAATATCGTTGGCAGGTACATATAATGAAGTAGCTGTAGTATTCAGCAAGTGATGAATAAATTTTGTATGGTACAACAGGTTTTTGGGTGTGATTGCTTACATCTTGTATTTTTGCCTTTTATAGTATGTGATGTAATTATGAAATTAACATGCGTTGAACTTGAATTGTGTTTGGTTTGTGATATTTTGATCTCTCAAATTACTTTACTTACAACTCACAATCATTTCTTTTATGTGTGAACTTCTTAGTCAAATTGACAATGGAAGACTCCGTTGATAAAAATTGGTCAAAAGTTATTGGTGAGGAGTCCCCAGAAAGGTGTGAAAATGAACGTATTGTAGACCCATTTTCGGCGGATGCCCCATACGAGGGTCAACATTTTGATATTGTAGACGATGCACGTCTGTGGTATGAACGATATGGAAGAGGGCAGGGTTTCTCTACCAAGATACGTAATTCTACTAAGCGTCCGAGATCAGATGATATAGGCAGATCCCACTTTTGTTGTATGAGCAATGGTTTTTCAAAGAAAAGCCTTGGCACTCCAGAGAGTAGTGACGTAGCTGTCAACAGAAGATCATCTGATAAGTACGGGTGTAAAGCAACAATGAACATAAATTGGAATACCAAAATAGGCAAGTATGTGGTCACAAGTTTTACGGATATCCATAACCATAAACTCGTATCTCCACGGAATCAGCATCGGATGAAGGTTAACAGATTCTTTCCTGAAGCAGCAAAAAACCTTACAACGACATTTGAGCTCCACAATATTTCGGTCAGCAAAGTCCTGACATTATTCCCAGATAGAACATTTAGCAAACGGGATTGTTACAACCACAACGCCAAAGTAAATAAGGAACGACTAGTCAAAGGAGATGCACAAACCGCGTTAGAGTAGTTTAGGAAGAAACAAACTATAGATCCGATGTTTTATTTTGACATAGAATTAGATGAGGAGGACCGAGCACTAAATTTTTTTTGGATTGATGGGCGTTCAAGGTGCATATATGAGGCATTTGGAGATGTTGTCACCTTCGATACTACATACCGGACGAATGTGTACATGATGCCCTTTGCTCCGTTTGCAGGGATCAACAACCACTACCAAACAATTCAATTCGGATGTGCTCTGCTAAGAAATGAGCAAGAAAACATATTTCTATGGTTGTTCCATACTTGGCTCAAGGCAATGAACTACAAACACCATGTGTCAATTATCACCGATTAAGATGTAGCTATGGTCGCGGCTATTCCCAAGGTAAAGAAGTACTTTGACACTTATTGCTCGAGTTACAGTATTGTTAACTGGAGTATATTATCTATTTTTCATTATCAATAGTATCGAAATCGACAATATTCGACAATTGTTACTCCAGTTACAATTGAACTATTATCGAATTCAACAATAATTGCTAGCATAACTCCAATCCAATCACATTTGTAAATTGTCGAATTCGATAATATCATATAGTATTCAGAGACACTTTTATTATAAGTTCTGGTTTATTTCCAGGTCTTCCCCAACACCAAACATCGATTTTGTCTGTGACACATCACAAACAAATTTCCTGAAAAAATTGGCCATGTTTATCGAGAACCATCTACATTCAAAGAAGATATCGATTCGATAATGCACAATACATATGAGGTTGTAGAGTTTGAAACCAAGTAGATGGGCCTAATGAAGAAACATAAATTGGATGATAACTTTTGGATGCAAGGAATCTTTAATATTAGACAAAGATAAATACCGTAATGGAATAGAGAGACCTTCTTTGCAGGGATGAGTAGCACAGGACGAAGTGAGTCCATAAACAACTTCTTTAATGGTTGGTTGCCAATAACAATTGAGTTGTACAGTTTTGTGACCAAGTATGAGGCTGCCCTTATAGAAGTATACGAGCAAGAAAGTGTAGAAGACTTTGCATCAGAACAGATATCGTCAAGTTGGACCTCATCAAGCTCTACTGAAAGATGCTGCAAAGATTTACACCAGGATAATGTTCCACAAACTTCAAGATCAATTTGACCAGGCTGTTCGCTTCGTTGCAATAGAAAGACACGTAGAAGGTAACGTTCAGCAACTTACGGTGAAGGCCCATAGTGGTTGTGTCGAGCCATTTGAGCTACAAATAGACTTAGAGAAGCTAACTGGTAATTGTGGATACAAGTTGTTTGAGTATGTTAGACTCCCATGTTGTCACCTCCTGAAGGTTTTCTTAAAATACGATATTCTTAAAATACCAGAGGCCTTCATTATAACAAGGTGGACGATTGGTGCAAATAAGTTTTCAAGGTCGTATGATGAAAGCCAGTTAGAAGGAGATAACTTATGACATGCCTTACGCCATAGCCACCTATCGCTTCGTGCATCAATCTTATTTGAAAGGGCCTCGAAGATGAAAGAATGTTTTGATATTGCAGTTTTGAAGCTAGACAAGCTTGAGTCCTACCTTCAAAACTACGATGACGCTTTAACACAGATAGATGCATCACAACAAAATATCTCAACTTCTGTCGCAGATTTTCTGGTGTCCGGACCTATAATTTTAAACACTCTCGTGGTTCAAACAAAAGGTCGGGCAAAGATTGATCACAAGAAAGGGGCAAGATGGAAGGGGGGAATGGAAGAGGCTGTTATGAAGAAGAAGAGAACATGCAAAAGTTGTGGAATACTCGACAACCATGACAAACAAACATGCCCACTCCTCAAAATGATGATAACAGAGTCAAGTAAGTATATATTCAACAATATGCATAAACGGTACCTTCTGCGTGATTTTTCTATAATGTGTTCCATATTTACAATAATTTGTTCCATGTAGGAGACAACAATAATGAGGAATCTATTCAGCCGTTGCACTCAAATTCCGACAAGCACAACATCTAGAAAAACAAAAGGAGTTCACGCTCATTGACTAATAAATATGTATTGATTATTATTAAGAAATTAGTACGTTGATTGAATATTATATTTGCTTTGAAATTAAAATTTAGGACAATAACAATGTTGTATTTCATGGAGAAAATATCAATGAATTATATTCAGTTTAGGGATTGTGTTGCTTTATGCACCCCCACCCTCTATAAATTTGTATATTGTGGAAAATACTGCCTTAAATTGTCGATTTTGACAATATTATATACCAAGAAAACTAACTACCCATTGTAATATTGTCGGGTTTGACAATATTACAAATGCATAATTGGAAATATACTACTACAATTGTCGAAATCGACAATATTGTACATTGTAAGTAACCATATACACTAAAGTATTGTCGAAATCGACAAAATTTCACTTTTTAGAGACACTCAAGTGCACTGTTAAAATATTTTTCAGATGCAAAATGTACATTTTGAAGAGGGGAAAGTTAGAAATGAGATTCATATGACATAACATAAATTTATATACTACAAAAATAAATCAACAATAGAGTGTTCTACCAAAAATTATATACTGTGATAAACATTGAACTAAATGAACTGTTATATACAAAAAGGGAAAAAATTATATACTGTGATAAACATTGATGTAACATAACTGTCATACACAAAGATTTGGTCGACAACCCTATTTGATTGTCAACAAACCAACAGCAACCATGTCATTAACTTTATACCCCTGACACTTGTGCTCTCTAAGTAATGCCTTGAAGTTCCTTACTCTCACATCAAAATACCTAGTCAGTTATTCTTTGTGGAAACCCAGAGGAATTTCCATATTTACATGACTGTAGAAAATAGTAGAAAGTGAAGGTATTGGTGCATCGAACCTTGGAATCAAGCGAACGAAATGGTTGTCCGCCCCCAAACCAAACCACCAATACTTACTAGTATCCATAACTAGGTTTTGGAACCTCTCCTCATTTGAAGTAGTATTTCTTTTGCGTGCCCAAAACAGGGATAAGAATGTATATGCTTCAGTGTGGCTAATGAAGACCACAACCTTCTCATAGTAGGTGGCTAGTAAATACACCATATTCCTATACTCTACATGTTGATGACCATAAGAACACGCCTGCAACAGAATTTGGTACGCGTTCTCCCCGTCCGCAGTGATTTGTATACCCAATGTTTGGCTTAAGATACTCTTCCAGAATGCAGGGTTCTTGCAGAGAAAGATCTTCAGTGATTTCATTACATTTGGGAATCTACGTTGGCTCTGGTGCTGAATCGCGGCGGCAACCCTAAAACCAGAATTTTTATTACTGATTTTGACACCACAAACATCTACAAGATACTTCGTCCACGGTTGGAATAAAAGTTCTTGCATCTTCTTCTTCTTAGCCATTTTCTCCCTCCTAGCAATGACAACATTTTCAAGGTTTACCGCCGTGGAAACCAAGTCCTCTTGATAATCTCCCTTGGGTCCTTGCTGCGTTATTGTGAAGAATCTTTCATTATGCTCAAAAAGTTCTTCAAAGGTTGGGTCCCCCATGTCTCTCATCCCTTCACTTGTGAGTGCCTTCTTCAATGCTTGACGCCAAACCTCCTGCAACAAATTCTCATATTATAACAGACAGTAATATTAGAGTAATATTGTCGAATTCGATAATATTGTGTATCCATAATTCCAATTACAGTGCCATAATTGTCGAACTCGACAATTATTTATTGTCCAAGTGGAAATATATATTACCAATATTGTTGAATTCGACAATATGAAGATAGTAATCGTCGAATTCAACAACTATGACTTTAAGCCATGCATTAAATAGAGCAATCTCAAATAGATATAAGAGTTAGGAATATGTCATACCCATTCATTGTTATCTACTTCCAAAGTCTTTTTCCTCTCTTCTGAATTAACTAGTTTCTTATGCTGAAAAAAAACTCTAACATTAGAATAAATAGACTTGGTATGTACATGAACATTATCTAAATTGTCGAGTTCGATAATATTTACCATGCAAAACTCGAAATAAAATTCCTAATTGTCGAATTCGACAATATTCGATTTCAATAACATGATTTTGAAATTATGCATTACACAGAGCAATCTCAAATATGAACAAGAGTTAGGAATATGACATACCCATTCACTATTATTTGCTTCTAAAGACTTCATCCTCTCTTCAACATTAACCAACTTTTGTCGGTGTAAAAATATTTAACATTAGAATAAACATTGAAATCAGCATTCCATAAAATTCAGAAGGATGGGCGGGGGAGTTTACGAGATGGTTAGTTTCCTCCGTATATCTCGCTGCTTCTTTCTTATACTTGGATGTCCATATCATTATCTATTCCAAATACATAAAGGAGATGAGTTATATAACTCCAGTTCATTTAAATATGATTTTGGGTACTACATTTGATTTTGAGCAGGGGTGAATCTATATTGAGCATGAAATCCAAAATAAATACTACATCTGATTTTAGGATAATCAAACACAAACTCCATTCCACTAACTAAAAAATTCGTATACAAAATGAACCCCCAAAATGAAACTTAAATTCACTATTATCAATTCACTAAATTCGTACACAAAATTAAGTTTTAATTCACTATTATCAAACACAAACTCCAATTCACTAACTTCAATTAATTTTATTCATTTTGAATGACTTACAAAATCTTCTTTCGCAATAAACTTCTTCTTAATATCCTCATGTGCAGCCAACAAGTCCTCATACTTCTTTGCTAGGGTTGTGTCTGGCACAGGCTGATGTGATTGTAGTATAGCAAGCTGTTCAAAACATGAGCACAAGAACAATGTTACCAGACTTACAAATAAGTGGCAAATAATTCAACATTATTGAATTTTGGTAAACTCGCAGGTGTAGCTGGAGGAAGTTGCAAGTCTATCTGCTCCATCAAAAGCGCATTTACCACTTTTAGTGACTCGATCTCTTTACACTGTACACATTGGGGATAAAATAATTACGCTAGATGCAAGAATGATTAATGGAAGACACTAAACACTTTTACCTTTGTATTAAACTCATTACCTTTTTATTCAACTCAACAGATAAGCTTTGATTACAGTCTTCAAGGCCAGATTTTTGCCTTAGCTCTGCCTCCAAACTTGTATTTTTTTCCTCTAAATTTTTGCACTCCAATATCTACAAACATAAATTTGACAAGGAAAATCAGGATTTTGACAAAAATAAACAATGAATGCGATAATGACATCTGCCTAAGACCTTACCTTCGCATCTAACTGCCTTGGAAGATCTGCAAACTCTAGTGCACATTGCTCGTCAACTACACGCTTTAGTTCAATCTCCACCTTCATTTGTTCAATGGTTTCTTTAAGTAGGTCACATTCACTTGTCTGAGGTTAAATTGACATAAAACATTTAGATTAGTTTATGTATTTTTGTCGAACAATAATATTATGTAATTGTCGAGTTTGACAATAATACATATATGACAGTTTTCAGAATAACTGTGAAAATTGTCGAATTCTACAATTTACCTTTGTTCACTTACACGTACACTGTAATAGTTGTCGAACTAGACAATTACTTATACTAATAACTATAGATAAAAACATACATTATGCACAACTAAAGATAGGTATGACTGACTTTCTCTTTGAGGGCCTCTCTTAGATTGATATTGGCTTCAAACTCCTTCTCTTTATCCTCCTTGAGCTTCTGAAGTTGGTCATTTAGTGCTGTGATTTGTTGGTCATTTAGGTTTATATTTGGAGATCGACTAGAGTGCTCATGATGCTACAAGTTAACAAAATATTAGACAATAGTATTTTTGAATTGAATAGAATAGAAGGCAAGTGAGATAAAAATGGTTGTAATATGTACTAACCGATGCATCATATTGTTCAGCAACATCTTGAGAATGGCGCACGGAAGTATCACCATGCTCATTGACAGTGGTTTCCTTTCTTTGATGAACTCTAGCATCATCATCTGCAGCCAGGTCAACAGCAATGGGACAGATCGTAGTCTATGAGACGGAGGCAAACCACTCCAAGTATCCCTCCGTACATACTAGAGGCCCCTCTCGTACCCTCCGCCCCCTATCCGCCTTCTTCAAAACGAAGTCCTTCTACTTTTGGCCAGAGAAGCAATCAACCCACTCATACTTAGGGTTGAATTTTCTCGGGCTTTCTGCGCTCCATAGGTTCGAAACCTCTGTGATCACCAGTCGCTTTCCAGGGATGCTTTGTTCCCGATTGAACTGCCGCACAACCCTATTTGGGTAGTAGGGTTGAACATGATCTGGAGAAGCTAATACACTATAAAAGAACGTAACCTCCTTGAACGCATGTGGGGAATCCCTTTTATTTCTGTATGGGTCCCAAACAACCTACATGAAAAATGAATTAAATGTATTATGGCACCATTAAGTTGAATAATTTTTCCAGTAGTCCGGAGAAGGATTTAATCAAATTGTCGAATTCGACAATATAATAGCGGACTTCTAGTTTATCAGATGCATTATTGTCGAAATCGACAATTTCTCAAGTGTCGTTAGAGTTATGCTTATATGTTGTTGAATTCGACAATATGATATGTACAATAGTAGATGTACATAGTCAGTATTGTCGATTTCGACAATTTCCTAGCAGTGTAATCTACGTACTCTAAGTCAAATATCATACAGTATAGCAGGTTAATGAATTTACATCCTCTAGTTTGTACTTGCCCAATACCTCCCTAAACATGAACAAAGCTGGAGCAGCGTATCTATCCGTAACGGATGCGTCCCATTTCTAACAAGTGCAGTGCTCATATGCGTCAGAGTCCATCTCCTTGGGGATCCCAGCAAGCTTTGGGAAATGTACAAAGATTCACGACTACATAGATAATAAGAAACAAAATAAAATTAGTCAAGAGGTTGAAGGCATATGTTAAAATAGTTACAGAAATGAGTATGGAATCACCTCGAGTAGCGTGGTACAGCATGCAACTTGCCTCCCATCATCTCGAGATGATATACCCAAATTGTAATACATGTGGGCCAGAACTGTTGATCCCCATGACCACTTTTTCGCGACCTTGTCCTTGGCAAACAGGTCAAGGTACCGTGCGCTGACATCTGTGCCCTTCTTCGTAGGAAATAGAAAGGAGCCACAGAGATGCAACATATAAGCACGGGCAACAGACTTGGTTGTTAACCCCTTCTTCTTCTTTGCAGCTATAGCGGTACCGTCACTAAGAACCTTCCCCAACTTGTTGGCATAGTGCTCTCTCAGTTTCTTCAGTGACAATGAATTTCCAGCATCCCTAGCTTTCAAAGCCTTGAATGCTTTTAGACCTTGCAGGAGGTTGTTCTCAAAAACCTCCATAAGCGCAGAGAATCCCCAGCTGCCAGCAATGACCGTGGCATCACCATCTGCACGCAACCCAACCAATTACTCCACGTCATCTAAAGTTGGAGTCATCTCGCCCCATTTGAAGTAGAAACTGTTAGTTTCTGGCTGCCAGCGTTCCGCAAAAGCAGAAATCAGCCCAGAGTTGTAAGAGTTATAGGATATGGCCCCAATCCTATTCAAACCCTTCAACTTAACATAATCTTGGACCGCTTGTGGTTCTATTGTAAGGTCCCACGTAGGCTGGTGATGGTGAACACGCAGCAGAAGCTTCTCCTGAACAATAATGGCAATTATGTAAACAAAATATAACTAATAGGAATAACAAAACATAATTAAATAAGGGATTCCATTAAATAATATACCTGCCCTAGCGCGATCGACCTCGCTCTATGGAATCTGAAGCTTCTTAATAAGCTTTTATCACTAGGGCCTACGTCTTCGTTACTTGTAGCCCCCTCGCTTTTAGAATACCCCCCAACAATAGGAATATTCACATCTGAATCAGGGGGAACATTTGGGAGCGGGGGTTGAGCTCCCAAAGCGGCTTGGGCAGACTCTGTATCAAATTCAGAACCCTGGAGAATATTCCCAGCTTCCGCAGACTGAAGTTGAGCTTCCAAAGCAGGTTGGGCAGACTCGGTTGGAGGTACTGGCTCACTAACACCCTCATTTGGAGTTTCAACGGTGTTAGGAGGGACGACTGTAGTTGGGTCAATAGTTTTTCTTTTTCTCTTATAGGTAACTAAATCTCCTTCTCTGACTAACTCTCTTTTTCATCTATTCGAAGCGGTTGGAGGCACTTTGTCATTCATTATTTACTTGTATACAATTTATTGTTCAAAGGATCAGTATAATTACACATGCTAATTGTCAATTTTGAGAATATTATGTAAACAAAAGGGCAAGTCAACAATGTTATTGTCGAAATCGAAAATTTGGACTTATTCAAATGGAGTCATGTTAATAACACAAATCTACCATAAAATACTCGAATTCGACAATTTCATAGTGGTTGGAGATATTGATATGGAATATTGTCGAATTCGACAATTTACCAAGTTCAATATTAGTTATGTACATATAATATTATCGAATTCGACAATATTATATGTAGAATAGGAGATTGTAGTTATGCTTATATGTTTACATAGTGGTTGGAGATATTGATATGAAATATTATCAAATTCGACAATTTACCAAGTTCAATATTAGTTATGTTCGACAATATTATATGTATAATAGGAGATTGTAGTTATGCTTATATGTTTACATGTCCAATATTGTCGAAATCGAGAATCATGCAGTATTGTATTGCAATTGGAGCTATTTAGGTTTAACATTGTCGAATTTCACGATATAGTATACCCATGTAGAATAGCAGATTGTATTTGTGCTTATATGTTTGGGGCATGTCCAATATTCTCGAAATCGAGAATCATGCAGTATTGTATTGCAATTTCAGTTATTTCGGTTTAACATTGTCTAATTTCACGATATTAACGGAATGAGAATTGAATTACCTTGAAGTAGACACCAATCCTTCCTTTCCTCTAAAACAATGTCTTTGAATCCCCTCCTTGAAGTAATTACCTTCTTAACCCGAAATGAAAAATCAAACAAAATGACAGTCTCTAATTACGAGACAGTGAGAGAGAGAGTGAGTGAGAGAGAAACCACAAACTGTTCGTGAGAGGAGACGGTGTTCGTGAGAAGAGACGTTGTGAGTGAGAGAGAGTGAAACTGTTCGCGAGAGTGAGTGAGAGAGACGTTTGGAGGGAAATGGTTTTTGGTTTGTTTGCTGAGAGAAAGAGTGAGAGTGGGGAGACACAACATTAAATGTGAGTGACTCAGGAATTGAAAAGAGAAGGAAACGTCTGCCAGCTACAGGAGAGGGGAAGTGAGTGAGAGAGAGAGTGGAGCATGTAGGACCCAGGATTTTCTACCTCATTTCCATATATATAAAATGCCAATTTTGAGAGCCACTCATCTAATAGAGATGAGTGGTTGTGGTTGAGTGAGACTTGAGTGTTTGGTTTTTGAGTGTCTCTAAATCTGCCCCCATGATATATATGTGTGTGGAGTCCAACACATTTTCACTTATGTTGTTGTAACTTAATATTATATTTTCTTGCATCACATTTCATTACCATGCTTTTAATATTTGCACTGTTTTGCCACGTTTAACAATGGATGATTGACATGTTATTTTTATTTATTTATTTATTTTGTAACGACTACTTGTTCCCCTAAAGGTACTTTCGGTAATGAATATTCTTCCACAATTCAAATGTTGGTCAACTGTAGTTGACTGTAGTTAAGCTGCAAATTTGGGGTGTATGTCAAATATTTTGTAAACTGCGAGGTGTAAGTCAAATATATTATAAAACATCAGGGTATATGTCAAATTCACCCGCATTATTTAACAAAATGAATAGTCGGGGGGTCTCTTTCCTATAATACGGTGCTCGCGTGATTTGTGGGAAATGATTGTTCGATATGAAGGGGGAAAATGGACATAAAAGTTACATATCACACACTCACAAATCAATTTTTACGGTGAGACATTAATGCACACTCACTAGATAACAAAGCTAACATCAACGTCAGGAGCGGCACCAGGATTATAAGCCAGTTACATATCACACAGTCACAAATCAAATCTTACGGTGAGATATTAATGCATATTCACTAGATAACATAGCTGACATCAACATCAGGGGCGGAACCAGGATTACAAGTTGGTGGGGTTAAAAGTCAGCGGTAGGCCCCGAAATTTTTTATTTTTGTAATGGATGAGGTTCCAACGCATTTTAAAGGTAATGTAGAGATAAATAAAATGTCGAATTTGTTGTGGGAGATAAATTAAGAGCACGGTTAGGGAGAATATTTTTGTTTTGGATAAAATTGAGCACAAAAATTTAGGTAAAGTTTGCATGGAATTGGACTTTGTTTGGGTCAGTGTCAGTAGTAGTGTGGGGGTCGGTATCATCATAATTTTTAACATCGAAGTGGTGTTTGTAAGGTCAAACTCAAACCTTAATTTAGTGGGGTCAAAAAAGACCAAGTGGAGGAAAACTACACGATCTAACAAATTTAAATCTTAATAAGTTCATTTGACCCCACTCGGCCCCCTGGCTCCGCCGGTGATCAACATGTTAAATAAATAAGGTAGATATGTGCACAAAACAAAAAATATAACATACTATTCCGACTCTAAGGGCTTCACTGTTTGTCTAGGAACAGGTGTTGAGCATTTGCGCATATCTCGTTTGTTTGGATGCATTAGAAAACAATGTCCTATTTTTCCAAACGTTCGCTAGGAATGTCTTACGGTAGACTGAGTTAAAAGCTAAAATGTCCAATTTTCCGTCATCTTCATCATCTCATACCACCTCACCTCCCTCTTTTTTTTTTTCTTCTCCAGTATCTCCTTTTCTCATACCATTTCTATCTCATTTCCCTAATCTCTACCCATGTCCTCCTTAGTTATTTTTTTTTTCTTCATCTATCCCAAACCAACCTTATCTCTCTCTCTCTATCATCCTCTCTGGTCGCCAGGCAAAGCGGTTGGGGTTTTGCGAGATTTTGAGGACCAGCAAGAAAGAAAATTTAAATACTTGAAAGCAAAACGCTAGGATCGATTTGTGCGGAAGGCCTTCGTTAGATGCTCAAGACTGTAAAGTAGCCATATGCCCACTTATTTGATGGCGGTTTGTAAGCTACCATCTCATGGTTTACTAGTTTAGCTAATTGACTACTGGGTGCAGGTAATCATCAGTCTGCTTGTCTCCTCTCCAGAGCTCCAAATACCTCAAATCAACTTGGTAGCCAAGTTTTCGTTCCTCCAATTTGATTTTTTGTCCGAAAAACCCCCTATAATTAACGATTTCATGTCCTGAAAAACCCTAAAAACCTCTCTCTTTCTCTTTGTTTGGGATTCAAGTGTTTTTGGTGAACTCGATTACTTAGATTGTCCAAGTTCTTCTCTCTTACTTTTGCTACCGTGATGGAAGAGACGATAGATGTGAAGGTGCGAAAACTTCCTATCCTAGGTCTAAGAAACATTTTGATCACTAGCGCGTTGCCGTGCGGCAGCAACATTCCTCACCTTGGAAACCTCATTGGAGGTATGCAACAACTCTGTTTCACTTTTGCACCATTTTATTTTCTTTGATAACATTATGAGTTTTCTATTTTAGGCGTGTTAAGCGCAGATGTATTTGCTCGGTACTGTCGTCTCCGAGGGTACAATGCGCTTTTCATATGCGGGAGGGACAATAATAGGACGACCACGGAGATAAAAACAATGGAAGAGAAGTGCTCTCCTCAAGAGATTTGCGATAAGTGAGTAATTGATTATGTTGATGAGTTTTTATTTTCGTAGATTTCATTGTGCAATGCAGTGTAAGATAGCCCCATGGACAAGTAACAATGTGCACTAAAAGTTTCCGTACACGTAATTTAAGTTTTTTATGTGTCGACTACGCTGTACATGGATTCAGATGAAAATCAATGCTCTGCAATTGGGATTAAAGGCTTGGGGTGGCGAAGTTAGGGGGTCATTTTTTTTTCTTCTTCTGTGTTTGGGGGTGGAGCCCCTGTAATCCGTCACTGGCTATTGTGGTATCTATTAAAATGCCATTTATTCTTAGGTTTTTAATATTTGGTTTAAAAATATGGATTAGGTTCATTTCTGCAGTCCTACTAGATCACAAATTTATGACAGGAAGCTGTATTTTTAGCTTGTGTAGATACCATGCGATTCACAAGGAGGTGTACAAATAGTTTGATATAAGTTTTGATGAGTTTGGACGGACATCAACTCCTCAGCATACTGAAGTTTGCCATGCGATTTATGAAAAATTGATGGAGAACAAGTTACTTTCGGAAAACATAATGCAGCAGGTTGCTAGTTATATTAATGCCTAAATTTTTTCTTTTCTTTTGTTTTGGATTTGAACTTGAACTTCCATCATTTTCTACCCTTATCTTTTTTTCTTTTTCATCGTTGATTTTTGCCTGAAGCAGTTTTTCGCCATATTATTGATTTCAGTTTGCTTCTATTGCAAATTATCCCACAGCTTTATTGTGACACATGCAAGCGTTTCTTAGCTGATCGGCTTGTGGAAGGCACCTGCCCTACACCAGATTGTAACCAGCCTGCTCGAGGGGATCAGTGTGATTCATGTAAAAAACTTTTGAATCCTACGGAGCTTACGGAACCAAAATGCAAGGTTTGCTGTCATCTGTTAATTTTCTTTCTTCATCCTGTCTTGTAATTTTCACTTTAATGCTACATTTATCTATGTCAAAGCTTATACGTATTTTGTACAGGTGTGTGGGACAGCTCCATGCATTCGTGATACAAGCCATTTGTTTCTTGAGCTCCCTAAGCTGAAAGAAAAGTTAGAAGAGTTTAAAAAGTCAGTGGATGAATCTTGGAACAATAATACCATTCAAACTACAAAGGCTTGGCCAAAAGAAGGGCAGAAATCGCAATGTATTACGAGGGATCTTAAGTGGGGAGTTCCTGTTCCACAAAAGAAGTTTACAGACAAGGTAGATTATATACCTTGTCAATCAATTTTTGTACTTCTTTTAGATCTTTTTTTTTTGGGTATTGTGAATTCATTCCGTGCTTTTATCTCACTTTAGTTTTATTTTCAACAACTTGATGTATAGGTGTTTTTGGACGCTCCTATCGGATACATTTCTATTACTTCATGCTATACACCTGATTGGGAGAAGTGGTGGAAGAATCCTGAAAATGTGGAGCTTTATCAGTTTATGGGAAAGGATAATGTGCAGTTCCATACGGTAAGGTACTAAGCATTCTTCATCTCCATTATTTTTGGAATAGTGTAAAAATTTAATTCATCTAAGCATGCTTCAGGCAGAGCATCAAGCGGCAAACTCATGGGAGAATTATCTTGAGAGTGTGCTCATAACATGGGCGTGACGTGCCCCTTTCATAACAACACCCCTTCTATAAAACAAGACCCTTTCATACCATTCCTTAAACTCTGGCTAGTCCACCAACTCCTGTCATTATCTTGGCAAAATTTAATTGAAGTCCTGATTTCAAATTTAGTTTAATTACAGCACTATGTGCCGTCCGATTTTACTCTCTTTTCCGTTATCTGTTAACTGAAGATGAAATTTATCGGATCGTCGACTCTACACGATTGGCTAGGGACTACGAGTTCTACGTACTCTGCAACTTTGACGGCATAGCTTGAACCCCTTATATATAAGAGATTAAGGTATTTTGATAGACTAGTCAATCTACTATAAGCAGCTCTTCCACCACTGTAAATAAATCGTACTAGCTCATCCCTTCCTGATGTTAGTAAAGAATTTTATCTAGCATAGTCAACCAATAAATAGAGATAAACAATCAATGAACACACACAAACCAAATTCTCAACTTCTTGCCAAATCCTATCCTCTTAGTAATATATATAGGGAGTTCCAGCTCATACTTTCGTGTGCTTCACCTGAGTCCATCTTGCAAGAAGCACCTAGATTCCCTTCAAAGAACTTTGAGTTGATTGCCTCTTATCATTCAACACATAATCAAGAATGCTGCCTAGATACAAATATTCCTTAAATCTTGACATCCTTGAGACAGATGGGTGGATTTGAGAAAAATTAAGAGTAAATTTATAAAAAGTTTACCAATATTTATGAACAACAATGATAGGTTAAGATTCTTTAAAGAAGCCATAAATTAACTATATATATATATATATATATCTCCTAAATATTGAGGTAATTCTCTTTATCTCCTCTGTTCTTTCTTCACCTTTCTTCTTCACTTATTCTAGACTGACATTTACTTATCATTGTCTGGAACAAATACAGGTTGCAAGTTTATTAACACACAAGTTCTCTGACATTTTGTTTTCAGGTTATGTTTCCTTCAACACTTCTTGGAACTGGTGAAAACTGGACGCTGATGAAAACTATCAGTGCTACTAACTATTTGAAGTATGAATCAGGTGTGTGCTTTGCAGTGTGTATGCAATTTTCAGTAGTTATGATGACTATAATTATATTCCTCAGCTAATAGTGCTACAATTGATCCTTTGACAATATTATAATACTTCACGTTTGCATGTTATCTGCAGGAAAGTTCTCCAAACGCAACGGTATAGGAGTTTTTGGTAATGATGCCAAAGATACGAAGATTCCTTCAGAAGTTTGGAGATATTATCTGCTAATTAATAGGCCAGAAGTAAGTTTTTAGTGTTATTCTCTTCAGCGCTAGCCACTATCAGTGCGATTTTAGAATTCCTTTTAAAATAAAAATAAAGCTTTAGGAATGCTGTATTCCAGCTTATTTAAGTACTTCTTGATGTATATGGGGTTTAGCATATCAAACCAGTGCTTTGAGCCAAAGAATTATAAAAGCGGATTAATTTTTTTGCCGACTCTTGCTATATGCCTACATATGTTTTGAAAGCTAGTAAATTGTGCCTAATTTTACGTCAACTCATTTGTTCAAGATCTCCAAGTTAATTTTGGATGCTAAAAGGAATACACATAAAAACAAGCTTTGATGAACTTAGCTTTTCTTAAAGTATTAGCAAACACCATAAGACCACATTTTGTATAATTAAATAGTGTTGTATGGTTTTCAAACAACCAAGAAGTGCTAAAAATATTGTATCTGGTATATGGTACCCATTAGGGTACATACTTGCTCTATGCATTTCTTAGATGCAAATATTTATTCAATTTTCTGAACTAGGTATCAGACAGATTATTCGCATGGGCAGACTTGCAAGCAAAGCTTAATAGTGACTTATTATATAACTTGGGCAAATATGTCAACAGAGTCTTAAGCTTCATAGCCAAACCTCCAGGCAATCCTCTAGGTTAGTGATTTATACATACTTTAAAAGTATATTCTGCAAATCTCTGAGGAGATAAACTAGTCCACATGCATTTGATTTTATTGTGACACTTAATCTAGTCGGCTTGCTCTCTTGATGAAGTGCCCGTTTAATATTGCTTAATGCCACGTCAAGTTTTATACTTGTACCACATTTTTGGTACATAATTGCGGGATAGATTACCATGTTGTATATTTTTTGCGTGCTTTATTTGAAATACTTACCCCTGGTCTTTCTCAGTTGTCCCCATATCCTTCTTGTTAAGTTCCTTTTGTAGTATAAATGTGGGTCTATTTTATTAAACCTTGCTGCAATATACTTCAGAATAATGCAACTCCATATATAATTCTGAAAAAAAATCACTACTAAGATAATTATAACACACTACGAAACCTAGTAATAAGACATAAGTTGAATACTTCAAACCTCTAAGGTATTTCCCCTATCAACAAACAAGAGTAGACTTCACAATGTGTGAAAATTTTGAGGATTTATCCATGAATACCTCTTATAAAAGAATCATGTAAGAACTCATTTCTTATATCAAGTTGATATATAGGGTCCAATACTGAGATGGTCACTTTCTCGCAGAGAGATAGTAACTCTAACTGAATATCATGACCACCAGACAGGATTGAAAGTCTTGGACCTGATCGTATCCGTCTGGTTTGCTTATAATTAAGCTGGGGTCATATCCCTGTTTAGTGTAATTTTTCATCATACCGCATCTTTTCTTGATGGTAAAGCTCATCCACATTGTTCGAGTTCTTTCGAATTTACTCAGGATGGCTAAGCGCTTATTATTATTACTTTCACATTTTGATTACTTTAATCTAATGTTTGTTGCATCAGAGCGAGGCTTATTAACTAGAGCAGAAAGCTCTACAGTTCGTCTCGTAAAATCACTCATTGCAATAGGGGTGCTAAAAGGTTTTGAGCCTTCGTGTGGACATGCCTTCCCCAACGCACAGTTGAATAGCTATAAGAAGGTGAAATTCCTTGACGCTTGAGACTAACCGATTTCGATTAATTTTAGGTCAAAATCAAATAGGTCCTAATTCCTTTGAATTAATGTTCTAACCTTAACTTAATTCAAATTAGTTCAATTATCTAGTGTCAACAAGCAATTATAAATTAACCACAAGACCAAACAATTTTAACCCTGTGGGAAAAAAAACCTACAGGTCCCTGTCGAATCACATGACAGCTAAACAATCCAATATTGAAATTAAATTACAAGTATTCAATTACTTACAGACTCGATAAGCACTTCCCGTGGTTACCTCTCTTCTAATTGAACTCCTCGCAGTCGATTCCTCGTTCTCGCAACGCCTCGCCTCGGATAACGCACCCAAGCTATAAAGCTTAAATCACTCAAACTTTACAAATTAAGGATTAGGTTTTCTAAATCTTTCCGATTGATTCAAGTTGAGTTTTACTTCGCGTTGAATCGCTCGTTAAAATCTCTCCTCTCTCTAAATATCAAGCTCTTAAAAAATAGGTTTTGAAAGAGGTGAGCTCTGGAAAAAGGAAAGTTGTCTTTTATTAGAAAACAGAAATCACGTTCTCTGCTTGAATAGAAATAAATGTATTCGAATAAAAATCAGGCTGAACCAATCTATTCGAATAAAAAGAAATATATTCGAATAAAAAGAAACATGAAGAAACAGGCTGAGCCAATCTATTCGAATAAAAAAGAATCTATTCGAATAAAAAACAACCTGAGGCATTTTATTTGAATACAATAAAATATATTCGAATAGAAATGTTCCCAGTTCTATTTGAATAGAAAAGGAATCTATTTCTATTCGAATAGAAGTTCTGTTATCTTAAAAGAACATACTCATTACCTTTTCCATACTCTGTAAAAATACATAGGGATTGATATTATAGAACAAGGAGTTAAAACACACTTACCTGTTCAGTGTCAGTCCAGTTGTAGTCGCTCAAGGTGCAATCTCTGACGACGAGTAAACACGAGATAATGCTGACATCTAAACTAGACACGGAATGAAACAAACTCCAACTATGGATGTTTCAGAAGGATTCCCCACCAACCCTGATCGAAAAACACCGCACACTACTAATGCTCCACATAAGAATGTCGAACTCACTTTAATATCTATACCCTAGGTTTCTTAAATTTAGTAAAATAAAAATACTCAATTATCAGATTATGCTAGCAACATCTGGATGATCTGATTGTAGTATGCGTACGATTTTGTTATTTGAGTTGTGGTTTGTAGTTGTATTTGTGTGGAATTTTGTTCGGTTACTACATATGCAATCAATTTCGCTATTATAAATGGTTGACTTTGATTTTTGTACTATGTACCAACTTGATTTCAGTACACTATGATGCATCTTTTATTCAGTAATTGCACATAAAATTGAAATGTCAAACATGTAACTTATATGAAAAACTACAAACAATTCTCTTTGTAAAAATTTGACATCCAAGATTAGATAGGCCTAATATCTTAGTACGCCAAGATAATTGAAGTATAAAAACGTCTCTGATGATCTCTTTAAAAATCTTGTAAGAAGTTGCGACATTCTCGATGCTTCTTATGGGAGGTTTGATCAACTAAGTGATGATCTTAGTGATCTTTCAGAATGTATTTCAAGTGCTCATAGGTTTTGGTTTTGTTTCCATATTAATTTTACCCCTAGAAGTGCATAAAATAGCTACAATTAATCCTAAGAAGCTAGTATAGGAGCATAAGAGAGAATATGATGTAGAAAATCATGCGGAAGATGAAAGTTTGACAATCTACCCAATTAAACTTAAAAGAAAGACTACTTTTATTTTATCTCTTAACCATGAACAATTTTATTCAAACCAACTCTACAAACCTAGAAAAAAAAAGCTTTATGAGGCTTATAACAGTAACAGAAGGTGATCCACGAGGATCTGACGAAGACATGAAGGCTTTTAAGTTTCTATTCGAACAAAATTGTTTCTGTTCGAATAGATTTATACCTAATGGGTTTTATTCGAGCAGAATTGTTTCTGTTCGAATAGATTTATACCTGATGGGTTTTATTCGAGCAAAATTATTTTTGTTTGAATAGATTTATACCTGATGGGTTTTATTCGAACAGAATTATTTCTGTTCGAATAGATTTCTGCCTGATGAGTTTTATTCGAATAGATTTTTGTTTATTCGAATACACTTTATTTTATTCGAACAGAAACTTATTTTGTTCGAACAGAGGTGCGATTCAGCCTTTTTCCTTTTGGCGGTGGTTGTAGTTTGATTGGTGTTTTTGCCTCGAGATGCGTGCTTTTAGTATTTTAGATTCCCTAGTATATAAAGGGGACTTAGGTTATTTCTTTTCTATGTTAGATCTGAAAAAGAGAGAAAAACCTAGGGTTTTGAGAGATTTTCTTCTTGTAATTACTTCGTTTTGGGTAATCGAATTCTCTACTTTTCCAAACCGATTGGTGTTCTTCGTTATTTCTCTACTAATATAAGCTTCTCAATCGTATTGTGGATTAAGTGGTATCAGAGTTCCAGTTACGATCTTCGAGGGTTGATTGTGGTTTATGGTCTCTACACGTGACCATCTCAAGCGAACGAAGGAGAAGCTAGTGAGTCCGTTGAAGATCTATCGCAAACCTAATTCGAAGAAGAAGGACGATTTGGAGATGGGCGATACTAACGAGAGACTCACGGTTTTGGAAACGACAGTTTCCACCCTAACTTTTACTGTAGGGGAGTTAATCGAACAATTACGTCTCACAAACCTCGCGTTGGGTTCCGTTTCGGCGAATCAGCGAAGCCGTTCGAAAAAGAAAGGGGTTATGGAGGTAGATGGTGACGAGGACGTTCCGGTATTCGATGATTCTAGTGATGCCGATTCCGTCAAGGAGCGCCCAGGTTCTAGAAGTATTGGCTTTAAGATTGAGATTCTGGTTTTTGATGGTTCCGTTGATGCCGAGAAATTAGATAATTGGTTAGATAGGTTGGAGACCTATTTTTCTATTGATAAATATTCCAGCACTCAGAAGATTTGCTTCTCTTCTTTGAAATTCACAAGTCACTCACTAACGTGGTAGAAATCCTATCGGAAACGACATGATGTCGGAAGTCTGAGTTGGAAGGAATTCAAGGTTTTGGTGAGGAAGCAATTCTATCCGATTGGGTATGAACAGGAGCGGTGGTATAAATATCACAATTTGCGCCAAAAGTTTGGGCAATCCGTACAACAGTTTACTACGGAATTTCATAACCAAGCGTTGGTTTTGGATGTTGACGTGGATGAGTACAACGTGTTCATGAAGTATACGGGGGGTTTATCGGAGTCCATTAGAAGAAAATTAAAGCTCTTCAAGGTGGACAATATCGAGGACGCTACCGTTAAAGCAATTGCCATTGAAGGCAAGTACTTGAAGAGCGACAAGAAAGACGACAAGAACAAGTCGGGGTACAAGGCTAATTGGAAGTTTGATCAGAAAGAGGAGTCCAAAAGAGAGGGATTTTCATTCAAAGGGACTATCTGTAGTCATTGCAAGGCTACTGGGTACAATTCTGATAGATGTTGGAAACTTCACCCAGAACTTCGGTTGAAGGAGGAGAAGGGCAAAAAAGAGAAACGTGCACTAGCCGCAGCGATTGTAGATCTTCTGGATTTAGATAAGCCAAATCCTAAGCTTACTCTAATGTTCAAGCAACCTCTAGTTATCGACAAGGCGAGTCGGGAATAGCTTTTCTTTGTTAGCATTCAAGTGAAGCAGAGCTTAGTCGAGGCCATTATTAATCCGGGTAGCCAAAAGAATTTAATTTCTGAGGAGGTGGTGAAGAAGATGGGTTTGGCTACTGTGGCTCATCCTAAGCCGTATGGTTTGGGTTGGATTCAGAAAGACGCGGAGTTGAAGATCTCTAAGCAGTGTACGTTCAAGTTTGCGATTACTGAGAAGTTTATTGACGAAGTGACATGTGAGGTGGTTCTGTTGGACGTGTGTCAAGTCATCTTGGGTAGCCCTTATCTTTGGGACCGAGATGCAATCCTTTACCGTCGTGCTCGTAAGTATCGTTTGGTGAAGGATGGGACTGAGTTTCATATTAATGCGTGCAAGGAACATATCACTACCAGTAATTTGGTAACGGCGACTCAGGCGATGAGGTTGGTTAATGCGAGTGGCAAATTTGTTTTGTTGTTGGTGCGACCGGTTCAAGAGAGTCCGTCGGCTACAATTTTGTCTACTTTGGCAATGTTTCCTAAGCAACAAACCGAAAGGAAGTTGCAAGAGGAGCATGTAGACTTGTTTCTGGGCATAGAAGGGATGCCGCGTAAGAGGGATGTGGAGCATGATATCACCTTGGTGAATGGTGAGCCACTACCCAATATTGGGTTATATCGGACTTATGTTACATAGTCTGATGAGATCAAGAAACATGTACATGAACTCTTAGAGCAAGGAGTTATTAATCCACGTTGCTCACCTTGTGGTTCGCCGGTGTTACTGGTGCCGAAGAAGGATGGGTCTTGGAGGATGTGTGTGGATTATCGGGCGTTGAACAAGATCGCGGTGAAGAATCGTTATCCGCTTCTACAGATTGACGAGCTTTTAGATGAGTTGCAGACGGCTTGATTTTTCACCAAGTTGGATCTTAACTCAGGATACCATCAAGTTAGAATCCGGGTGGAGGATACTTGGAAGACAGCGTTCAAAACTAAACAGGGCTTATTTGAGTGGTTAGTGATGCCTTTTGGGTTATGCAATGCTCAGACGACTTTTATGCGGCTAATGAATGAGGTACTTTGTGCGTTTATTGACGATTTTGTGATTGTGTATTTGGATGATATCTTGATAAACTGTACATGGGAGGAGCATCTTGGGCATTTACGCAAAGTGTTGGGCGTATTGCGATCACAACAGCTTTTTCTTAACGGGAAGAAGTGTGAGTTTGGGAAACAGGAGCTAGTCTATTTGGGTTTTATTGTTGGTGGCGGCAAGCTTAAGGTCGATCCAGAAAAGATCTCGGTCATTACTAATTGGCCTAGACCCCGCACAGTGACGGAAGTGAGGAGTTTTATGGGTTCTTGTCAGTACTTACGGAAATTTATTCGGCATTTTTCACAAATAGCCACACCGTTGCATTCTTTGACGAAGACCGGGGTACAGTTTATGTGGGAAGAACACCATGAGAAGACCTTTATGTTACTACTAAAGCGGAAGATTACGGATGCACCAGTGTTAGCATTGCCTAATTTACAGTGGCCTTTTGAGGTCGAGACAGATGCGTCAGACTATGCATTGGGGGCGATCCTTTTACAGGATGGGAAGCCGATTGCTTACCATTATGAGATGTTTACAGGAGCAGTACGTAACTATCCTACCTACGATAAGGAGTTTTACGCGTTATATCAATCAGTGAAGCATTGGCGGAGTTACTTATTAGGGATGGAGGTTGTGGTACATTCCGATCACAAACCGTTACAGTTCTTATCTACGCAGTCCAAGCTTCAGCAAGCTCGCCATATGAAGTGGATGTTGTACCTTCAACAATTTACCTTATTAATCAAATATAAGAAAGGAGTGGACAACAAGATGACTGATATGTTATCTCGACCCCCATTACTAACTATTTCCGCTTTGTTGGTAGCTATGCAGATCCAGCCGATTGTTCCTTCTGAGTACGTTTCAGGGTATGATGACGATAAAGAGCTCAGTGTGATTCACGAGAAGTTGCTGCAGGGCAAGACTTGTGATTATGTTCTGAAGGATGGTTTGATTTACAGGGGCAGTCTACTATGTATTCCTGAGGGTGGAGACCGTTTGCAGTGGATTCGAGAGGCACATTGTTCCCGGGTGGTAGGTTATTTCGGGGTTGAGAAGACTCTTTTGAATTTGCGGCGTTATGTCTATTGGCCGAAGATGCATGTGGATGTGGCTCGTGTGGTTCGTGGTTACGTGCTATGCAACACATCGAAGCTTTCCAATAGGAAGATATGATTGTACTTACCATTGCCAGTTCCTAGTCGACCTTGGGAGAGCATTTCGATGGATTTTATGGGTGGTTTGCCCATGACCAGGTGTAAGAATGACTATTTGTTTGTGGTGTTGGATCGATTCAGCAAGATGATTGTTCTTATTCCATGCCAGAAGACGGTCACAGGAGAAGGAGCAGCGCAATTGTTTTTCAGAGATGTCTGGAGGTATTTCAGGTTCCCCTTTTATATTATTTATGATAGGGATAACTGCTTTTTGGGGCATTTCTGGAGATTGTTATGGGGGATGATGGACACTAAGTTGAAGAGAAGTATCACTTTTCATCGGCAGACAGACGGGCAAACAGAGGTCGTTAACTGCACTTTTGTACATTTATTACGGGGATTCCATTCTAAGCATCCTAAGACTTGGGATGAGAGTTTACCGTATCATCAGTTTGCGTTCAACCGAGCGATTCATGGTTTTACGTTGAAGTCTCCTTTTGAAGTTTGTTTGGGGTACTTGCCGCAAAGCCCTTTTGATTTGGCGTTTAGTCTTGGCGACAAGACGGGGTCAGGGAAGGAGGAAGGGGAGCAGGTTAAAGCTCAGCGTTTCATTGAGAAGATCAGTAAGGTTCATGAGGTGGTTAAAGCTCAGTTGAAGAAAACTCAAGCGAAGTATAAGGCTCGCCACGACAAACATCGGGTTGAGTGTACTTTTCTTGAGGGCGACCTCTTTTGGTTGTATTTGGGTAAGGAACGGCTTAAGGGGGAAGGTAAGAAGCTCAAACCTATCCGTTATGGTCCGTTTTTGATCCTCAAGAAGATTGGTGACAATGCATTCCAGTTGGATTTGCCACCTTTCAATATCGATAATTAATGTCGAGCATTTAAAGCTGTTTGAGCCGTCTCTTCTGGATGAAGACTCTGAAATCGATACTCACCTACCGTCAGTTGATGATTTATGGATGGAAAGAGAAGATCCATTGCCGGAGGATGGTATTCTAGAGAGGAAGGTTCATACTTCAAGACGGGGTGCTATTGATTCGTTCCGAGTTGGGAAGAAGGGTACACTACCGAGTAAGTCGAAGTGGTACAACAGGGAATTGGGCATCGCCGCATTCCTACATCTCCAGTTCTAGCTTGAGCAGGAGCTCAAGGCTCCTAAAGGGGGGAGCCATGATCCACGAGGATCTGACGAAGACATGAAGGTTTTCAAGTTTCTATTCAAACAGATTTGTTTATGTTCGAATACATTTCTACCTGATGGGTTTTATTCGAACATAATTATTTTTGTTCGAATAGATTTCTACCTGATGGGTTTTATTCGAACAAAATTATTTCTGTTCGAATAGATTTTTGCTTGATGGGTTTTATTCGAATAGATTTTTGTCTATTCGAATACGCTTTATTTTATTCGAACACAAACTTATTATGTTCGAACAGAAGCGCGATTCAGCATTTTTCCTTTTGGCGGTGGTTGTAGTTTGATGGGTATTTTTGCCTCGAAATGCGTGCTTTTAGTATTTTAGGTTCCCTAGTATATAAATGGGACTTAGGTTATTTCTTTTCTATGTTAGATCTGAAAGAGAGAGAGAGAGAGAGAGAGAGAGAGAGAGAGAAACCTAGGGTTTTGAGAGATTTTCTTCTTGTAATTACTTAGTTTTGAGTAATCGAATTCTCTACTTTTCCAAACCGATTGGTGTTCTTTGTTATTTCTCTACTAACATATGCTTCTCAATCGTATTGTGGATTAGAAGGGCTTCATATTATACAATCTTAATTGAGATCAAATCTCAAACATATCTTCCCAAAGGTATCTTCTTAAAATAGGAGAAAGAAAATAGAAGTTGACTAGGACTTGGTGGGCCCAAAATGTCTTGTTGACGGTGGGGAAACATCCGTGACATATCAACTCTTCCCCTATAAAAAAATTTGACCTCAATTTTTCTTAGATATATTGATTTTCTTGGTCATGTCAAAGCGTTCTTCAAACCACAGATTCTCCCATACAACTTTCCGTGGGGATTATCCCCATGAACGGGGATATGATATCGTCACAGATACTACTTTTAACAATGCCAAAAATCTTTGATCTATCAAACAACCATGAAACATGCCCGTAAGACAGAGCCACTAAATCCTTCCTATAAGGATCTTTAAAGATTGAGAACTATGGAATAATCTCTGATATGGAATACTCGATGTAAACTAGTTTTACGTCCTAATCAACAGAAGTTGCACTCTACTCGTACACATCCGGATATCAAATAATGGTGATTGATTTTCATCATCCTAATTAACCTTGTCTTCGTATCTACCGTCATTCCTTGACTGGAAAAAATGTTCTATAGCATTGGGATATCGTATCCCCTCTCTCTGAATCAATATCCGTAACGGAGGGCGTGTTTGTTGGCTTTTCCACAACCTATAACTCAAGGAGGTGAGGGTTTTGCCGAGTTTAATTCAAATCATCTAGCATCGCTTAAGAGTCCTGAAACCGACCGACAACGTCACCGTTAACCGCCAGATTTTCGATTCCGGGAGGAATAATACTTCGATCTTCATCAGATGTAGGTTATTCTTGAGCAACTATAACCTTAGACCAAGTTGTTGTAGAAAATCGTGCGGAGGCTATCAAATATCCAAAAATAATATAATGGTGAAATGGCAATATATATCGTATATAATCGTGAAATAATTTGATAATCGTTTAAACCGATCGTTACTTTTTTTCCATTGAACATATATTGATTGATCATTATTTATATTGTGATAATTTCTTATTGTCTATTCAAACTTAAAAAATAGTATATATATGTATATAACAAAATAAGATGGTATATATATTTAAGCAAGGACAACTGAGGGATGAGATGTGGTTCGATCCATCTAGATTGCTAATTATTGTCGAGATGCAGTTTCAGTTCAATAATGGAAAAACTAACACTAGATTAGGGTTTTTATTCAAGCAATACATATCTGTGATGCTGCAGGCATCTATCAAGCAATCAGATAAACAAATAAATAAATATATGCAATTGAGACAGGGTTTAAAGATAGGATAACTCAATTTGCAAAAATCCTTTTTCTTGACTAATAGATTGGGCTGGAAACCTGTATACTAATATAGATAGTATTGAAGGCACGTCGCTTATAACTCTGGCAAGCCAGATGGGGTACACAAGTTTTACAATATCTGTAGTTATCTTTTACAATCTATACTTTCATGTTTTTCAATGATTATATTAACATAACCAAAAGTAACCTTTTCATGCTTGATTGTCGCATGCTTATGTAAATATGTGTGCGCTGAGTCCTATTTTGCAATTTCTGTCCTGTACTTATACTGAGTTCTATTATGCAATTGTTACTGAGATTTACAGTTTTGCAGGAAATGTAAAAGGATATGGTTATGAAATTCCTAATGCTCGAGATGCAGAATTACATAAAAAGACTCGGGTGTTTGCAGAGCAAGTTGACAGATACGCTAAGCAATATTTAGAAGCCATGGAGAAGGTGATATAGTGTAGTCCATCTAAGGTGGTTATCTTATTCTTGCAAACTACATGCAGCTTGATTATACAATTGCCTTGGAATTTTTTATTTAGATCCGATTTCTCGATTTGTTGTTAAAAAAAAAATGTATGACGTGGCAGGTTAACCTAAAACAAAGACTGAAGATTGCAATGCGTATCTCTAGTAAAGGAAATAAATATCTAGATGTAAGCTTTTTATTTACAATGTCTTCTCTGATTTGAAACTTCTTAGTTCTTAGTCACCATCATGCTAGTAACTGAATTTTTTAATGTGTCATATAGGAGAGCCAATTCTGGAGGAAGGATCCAGATTCCTGTTCTATTGTTATAAGAAATTCAGTTGGGGTTGTATATCTGCTTGCATCTCTCTTAGAACCCTTTATGCCATCTTTTTCAGTTAAGGTTAACATATGAAAATACTCTCTTCCCCACATGTTTTTCCACAGTTTGTGCCAATATTAGAACCTCTAGGCATTCTGATTCAATGTTCTATTTTTCTTCTTTTGGTTCATCTAAAGGTACTGAAACAACTTAATCTACCATCACCACTTTTATTGGGCGATGAAGGAGATATTGATTGGACAAGAAGACCTTGGGAGCTCGTACCTTCTGGCCACACAATAGGGATACCAGAGCCACTATTTGAGAAGCTGGTATTGATCTTATCCCTTTTTATAAATATAGTCTCTCTTTCTTCCTTTTTTCCTTATCAGGGAAAGTTCTTCTTGCCACAGACAGATGAAGATGTATCGTCTTTCAAGGACATGTTTGCTGGAAGCCAAACTGATAGAAGACTGAAAACAGAAACTGAAACAAAAGAGGTTGTTGAGCAACTGGAAAAAAAAGTTACAGGTTAGGTTCGACTTTATTTTTCCTATTAATATCAAATTTATATGCAAACAACTACTTGATATTGAATAACATTAAATATTCATATATCAACTTCTTTGTCGTGTCTAGAGAATAGAGATATGTAGTAATACAATTCAGACATATCCAAAGGTTTTGGTACATATGTTCTTATGTAGAGGACAAGCTAGTTTTGTGGACTTCAACAAACATAAGAATGCAACTAGATGTCACTCTGTCAACAGAATGACTGTTGTCTGGGGCAGCAAAAGGGTTTGTATATCTGATGTGAGGCACATACATGATCATCTCCTATCGTAGATGAGTAGCTAATTTAGTAATATCTTATTTTATTTTATTTTATTTTAGATTTCTTATTTAATTGGGTTTAGCTAGTATCTAAATTGGATAGATGTGGAGATATCTTCTAGGTTAAATAGCTAGGGTTTTTGAATAAAAGGGAGATGGTGGTGTAATTGCTTCTTGGTTCGGTTAATGGAATAAAATTCAATTTTCGTTTTTTTCTCTTTTAGTAACCCTAATTTGGGACTTGTGATTACTTAGTGTAATCTCTTCACGATTTTGCTCCCGCGTCGTAGAATTACGTTAATATCTCTTGAAATATCGTCACTCATTGTCCTGCAATGCTAGTAAGAAAGAAGGACTATTCTTAAATGTAACAATGGTCATTACCTAGACTCAATCTTTTCATTCTTCGCCGATCTATAAATTTTGATTATCCTAAAAGCCCTGAGCCTCATGTCGTTACTCAACGTTCCGCTTTTCCAGTTGACAATCACTCTGGCAAAAAAAAAATTGGGGATGAGCTGTTGAGGACAGCAAGGTCTGTTAAGTGATCAGGGGCTTGACTACCTTTGTTTGGTCTTTACTCGGGAACCTATTTTAAAATCACTGGTGGATCTATCAGTGGATATTTAAAAACGGGTCCATTCTCTGGATACGAATACGAATAATCTGCTGTTACAAGTTAAGCCCTAGCCTCCCGAGACCCTTTATGGTTATCAGTCTGGTGGAGACAAAATATTTTATCTGCTAATGATAGTTAATGTTAAACTCTAACCAGGCTGTTTTGTTTGTGTCTTTATGTCAATTGCGTTTCTACAGGAAAGCTACAAGCTTCTACCATCTGTTTGATCTGCGTGCAATAAATTATTTGGTGACTTTGGTCCTTACTAAGGAACCTATGTTTAGAGTCATAGGAGTTTCTTTCAGTGAATACTTAAAAGATGGACTTATACTTTGGATCACACAAGTAATCTGCTGTTACAAGTTAGGGTTCAGTACTGTGAGACCCTTAAGGTTATTAAAGTCTGGTTGAGGGAAACTCTTTTCATCTGTTGATGGTAGTTGATGTCTAACTCAAACCAAGCCTGTTTTGTTTCTCTGTATGAATTGTGTTTCTACAAGAAAGTTACAAGCTTCTACCGCCTGTTGAGAGGTGAAGAAATGGCTCCTATCCAGTGGCTAAGATTATGGCCCACCAGTCAGGACACAGATCAAATAAAGAGGCTATTAAAGTCCGGTTGAGAAAACCTTTTATCTGTTGGTGGTAGTTAATGTCGAACTTAGACCAGACTTGTTTTGTGTCTGTAGGTTAACGCTTTTCTACAAGAAAGTTACAAGCTACTGAACTTGTTTGAACTCTCTTGACGCATATGAATGGCTCTGTCCAGAGGGGAAGAGTTACAGGACTACAAGCTCACTAGCCACCTTTGATTAGGCACAATACTTTGATGGACGGTCCCCTTTGCGGTAGTGTCCTGTATTTGGGCTAGTAGACACAATAGGAGTTTGTGAGACAGGGATCGCAGTCTTCCAGCTCTTTTAGCTCTGGGTTTGGTTGTGATTCAACTTTCTGACCGTGTGCCTTAGCCCTTTGGGAGTCTGCTTAACCTTTAGTTATCAAATCACAATAAGTACCTAAACAGTCAATCAATAAATCTTTTTTCGGTTTTCTATCAAATGGTTAATTGTTTTATTAAATTTAAACTAACAATAGCTTGCTAAATATAAAAACTATATATCAAATTCATTAAAGAATATATATTGTTGCATCTAGTTTTACTTCATTCTTATTTTATTTAATAAAATCTGTACAAGTAACTAATCTGCTAATTATAAAAACTAATAGAAATCAGTACATGTGATTTTTTTCTCTTATTTTTTTCTTGTATTTTGTTTCCTCAAATTGCATTTGTTTGCAAGTTCCCACACCGGAACGTGTATTGTATCAATCAGGTACTCTGATGCAATCTATGTCGGAGCAGATACATTTAACTCCAATATCGAAGTGTCGGGTAAATGTTTTGTAAATTATTTATCTTTCTCTTTGATAGGTCGTTGGTCGTCACAACCACGACCTAGGCACACGTCTTTCATGATGGATCTCTAATTAGTTTCATTTATTAGTTTATTTTATTTTATTTTATTTTGTTCTAGAGAATCCTCTAAATTAGGATTAGTCTAATAGTTACCTATTTTATGGGAAGTGTAGAGAGAGAAGTGGAGATCTCCTATATATGGGAGATCCTAGGGTAATAGAAGGTGGTGTTGAGTTTTGATTGAATAAAAAGATCGTTATTTTCAGTTTAGTAGAGATTGATCGCTTCCGCACGTAGTAATTAACAACTTGGTACCAGAGCTAGAACGATTTTGGCGGATAATTATTTTTCCGGTGAAAAACACCGAAGAAGGTAAATCAGCCAACTCAGAGCGAGCATTTGAAGACAGTGGAAGATTCCAATGCGTTACTAGAAGAATCCAACAAATAGCTCACCGCTTCGAACAAATCAATGTCTATGCAAAACGAAGCGATGATGATCGCGGTAATGCCAATACCCATGATAAATTCCATGTCCGATGTGGACTATGCGAGCGAGGGACAGAGAACGGAAATTCCGGTAACCTCGAAGTGGGACGGGGAGGAGGGATTCCAATGGGTTTTTTTTTGCGAGATGGGGGCAATGCGGGGATTAACCCGCTAAACCCCAAGCCGTTAACGGTTGTTTGAAGAGGAAGGGGGATGATGCAACAATCGCCGTGACGGGAAAATTCTTTGTTGGCAGATGAGGGTGAAGAAACTCTACTCTCAAACTCGTTTCGTGGATTGGATGTTGAGTATCAACAAATTTGCGGATCCCCACAACGACGACGAAGTACAAGTAATCAATCCACGAAGAACGGGAGTGGTCGACGCAGATCCGGTACGGCGTACGGTGGTTACCGGTAGCGACAAGGGTGACCAAAGTCCGGCGGTAGAGGCGCAAAGGGATGACCAGGGAGTCGGGGAAGGCTCTGATCGTGACCACGTGCTAGTCACACGCGTGGGTCACGGCCTGGATACGCGTCGGGGAGAAAGAGTGGGTGATGGGTTTCGTGCGGGTCGTACCGAGCACGTTCACTTTAGCTGCTGGGGCGGGTTTTGGTAATACGGTCCAGATCCAAACAAGGAGTCGGGTTTGGATCAT
Source organism: Kingdonia uniflora (assembly GCA_014058105.1). NCBI lineage: Eukaryota > Viridiplantae > Streptophyta > Magnoliopsida > Ranunculales > Circaeasteraceae > Kingdonia > Kingdonia uniflora. The sequence continues at coordinate 908,174 of JACGCM010001796.1, read as the reverse complement.
CGACCCCCAAGGGGACGACTCAAACCAAACCCAACAAGTCGGCCCCAAACAACGCCACTACTGTCGCGGGTTCCTCACTCACAAACAATGGAGGGCGACGGAGAGAAAGACCCCGACCACCTAACCTTCCTTACCCACATCGATGGCGTCGACAGTCGTGGCCACTCCGGTCACGATGCCGACTCCAACGCTTAAAGAGACGTCGACTCAGACAACGCCCTCGGTCGCGGTGATCACGAGAAGAATACCAACAGCAACTCCGGTCTTTATCTCCACACATACTGTGACGACCTACCGAACGCCGGCCAAATTTACCCGAGCGTTTTGAGTTCTGTCCGAATGTATTTGTTCTCTATATCCTAATATAGCAGCACGCCAAGTTTCGTCGCAAACGGATTCAGTTAAGGGGGCGAAAAGGTCCAGTACGCTTCGTCTCATGTTTTAACGTTTCCTTTTGGAAGTTGACTATTTACTTAGTAGCTATATTAAGGAGGAACCTTGGTCCGATCCTCCCCATGACTAAAAGAGCTTTAATGCTTGGTCATCAAGGACCCCGGCTCATGGACTATCTACAAGGGATAGTTATGAGTTCTCCTAGGCCTAGGGTAGGCTAGGGGACATTGCCTCGCAATGCGGGCCGGTTTTCATTAGAGGGCTTCATATGGCGCCGCTATGCCCCGCGGGCTATCCGAGATGCACCGCCCCTTTCAGATGGACAGTATAATTAGTCCAGGCTCGTCGCTCCTTGAGATATGAGTCCCTAAGGTGGAAACCAGCATATTGAGCTACCCTGATCCGCTACAGGACAGGTGTGCTTCCGTAACTCGCGCGCGTCGTGAGAGATTACGCTGTAGGGATTATTGAGGGAACCTTCAGCGTTGTTGCCTTTACTGAATACATATTCAATGACCCCTCACGAGTATCCAGGATAATCCGGATGTCGCTCTAGCATCCGTGGGTTGTATGCCACTGGCGCGCCGCGCCTGTGAAGATGGCTGGTACACGCCGACATCGCGTCCGTGTACGCCGCACGGTCCCTTATTCCGCTGCACTCCGGGCACTGTAGAGTCGGTCCCGGCTAGGGACGTGTCACATACTGCGCCTACAACATCCTTCCCAACGACGACACCATCTTTTTCGGCACTCCTGATGTCTCCTTCGGGGTCGCAAGCGCCGGTAACTCCGACAACACATGTAGGTGTGATTGCTTATGGGTCTGCACAACAGAGGGGTTTTGTTCTGCAGGTTTATCAACGGGATTTGGGTAACGGTTTTCGACAACAATGAAAGGAGTGGACATGGGCATTCAGGGGTAATTGGAGAAGTGCTTAATAGAATTTAGAAGGGTAGATGTCGGTAGGCAGGGGCGGAGCCAGGATTTGAGGTTTGGGGGGGGGGGGGGGGGGCGAAGTTTAGTGGAGTGGGTTTAAGGATAATTTTGGGGGTTCGGGGGATCCTTTTTTGGGCTACTAAAATAAAGCTCAACATCATGTTAAACTAAAACCCGATTTTGGTTAACAATTGGAATTTTTTAATCAAACTCATTATAGCATCAAATTGAAACACATGGAAAATGAAAGGAAAAAAATAAATTAAAAAAAGATCTTATCAAGAATTGAACCTTAGGCAAGGTGATCAATGCCAAAATTCTTAACCAATTGAGCTACTTCCATTTGGAATGAGAACAATGAAGAACAATAATCATACTATATATATTCAAATTTTTTCGCACTACCTAGTATTTTCCAAAATTCTTGGGGGGGGAGGAGGGGTCGCCCTCCCTAAATCTGCCCCTGTCGGTCGGAGCATCTTCTTATGTGCCTCCGCGACCATAGAGACCACCAACACCACCGCAAGGAGCTCACTATTTAGGACATGGTATTCTGCAGAGACAGTGGACTAGCAAAAATGGTGTTGTTACTAATAACAAGCAATGGGATGATTATGATAGAGGGGATACGAAGACAGGTACGGTTTCCATGATAGGAGAGGTCGAGGTCGCAATGGTGTTCCAAATGACTTCGGACCACGTTCTTACACGGACAACTATCTGCCGAATCAGGGTATTGGGGCTACTAGGTATGGACAACAACCACATTATGACACTCAAGGGTATAGCTACCAGTGCAATTCAGAGAGTCAGGCCGCGAACGCCATTATATATGCGTTCCAAAATCTAAATTCTGATGTTAAGATTAACGTGCCCGAGTTTGATGGGAAATCTGATGCAGATGGCTTTACAGATTGGCTGAATTGAGTTGACGGGATATGCATTAAATTAGTGGGAAAATATTCAACAGTTACAAGTATCCGGGGGGTATGATTATGTAATTAATTGGGAGGCTATGAGGAGCGAGATGATGACTCGATTTATTTTGAGCACTTACGATGATGATAGTTTTGTTAAACTTCAAACACTACGTCAAGTTTAGAACTAGTTCGTGGATGACTACGCCAGTGACTGTTACATGTTGTCATCTCATGTTATCTTATCGGAGTCAGAGGCACAAAGAGTTAGTCGCTTTCGTTTGGGGCTTACGAAATATATTCAAGATGAGATGATCTTTTTTTCTCCATAGTCATTGTCAGAGATATTGGAGATGGCTTGTCAGGTTGAGGCAAAGTTGAAACCTTCAGGATATTTGTCGTTACAGCACTGACTACAGTGGCCACGACACCTACTTCGACAACACCAGTGGTTGGGACCAAGCCAACACGGACTGTCAGCACAACCATTTGTTACAATTGCGGGAAGACAGGGCATATGAGGCACAAGTGTCCTAACCCAAGGAAAATCATGGCACTCATGTCTCAACATCTACATGATCACGTGGACGAGGCACTTGAGCAGTTACTTAGTCCAGAGTATGGGGACACGGAGGTGACAGCTAGGACTAAGCAAAAAATCGAGGAAACCGAAAAATTGAACCGCACCAAACCGAGATCAGGTGTGTGTTCCAGTCACCTCATTTCCCTCTCTCTCTCTCTCTCTATCTCCTCTGTCACACATTAATCTATCTTTCTTTTGTTTCTTGAGCCTCCCGTTTTACCTCTTTATCTCTTCTTCCAACACACTTCTCCCAGACCCTTTTCTCTTCTCCCCATTATTAGCTTTCTCTCTCACATATTATCCAAGCAAAATGTGGGTCATCAAATCCAACCCTTAAAACAATCCACTCCTTCCTCTGACTTCTACTTTGAATCAAGAAACAAGGATAATCTCAAATTTAAAAAGACAACTATCTTATTCCCTTTTTTGAAAGTTAAAGATATCAGCTAGTGAGAGAAAGCTAGGTGGAGAACTTGCGATGAAGAGAAGGAGATATCTGGTAATGATCTTGCAAATGATGAAAGTGGTTTTTGTAGTTTGATAAGAATCGAGATCAACGATTTTTGTTAACATCCTTTAAATAAACCGAAATCTCAGTTTTTTTTTTCGAGTCGGTTTCAGTTTCAGTTCCACCCATTTGGTTGCGGTTCAGTTTCGGTTCCAAATTTTGGAAACCGATTTTTTTCGGTTTCGGTTTAGGTTTTGAGGCACAACCGACCCAAACCATGTTGAAGTATATATGTATATCGTACACACATACTACTTTAGTCCCACATTGGGTACTAATAGAAGTAGTTTAATGATCCTCTACTATATAAAGAGAGGTTATAATGTAATATAATTAATCAATTTAAGAGTAATAAATTCTTCCTCTTAATTATTTCTACATACCAACCCATGCTCACCCCTAGCGACAACAGTTGATATTCCTTCTCCTAGAGGGGGAGAGTTAGTAGGTCGTGGGTCGTCACGACCATGACTTAGGCACACGTCTTTCGTGACCGATCTCTAATTAGTTTCCTTTGCTAGTTTATTTTATTTTATTTTATTCTATTTTGTTCTAGAGAATTCTCTAAAATAAGGGTTACTCTTGTAGTTACCTATTTTATGGTGAGTGTAGAGAGAGGTGGAGATCTCCTATAAATGGGAAATCCTAGGGTAGTAGAAGGTGGTGTTGAGTTTTGAGAGAAAGGGAAGAACCCTAGAGAAAGAGAGAGAAAGAGAGCTTGTAGTAGTTTTGATTGAATAAAGAGATCGTTATTTTCAGTTAATAGAGATTGATTGCTTCCGCACGTAGTAATTAACACTCTTTATCTTTCTATATACAGTATCTAGAAATTCTAATTTTTGGTGTTATTGCAGGTAAAAAGGAACTCATGAAAATTATGCGCATATCACGTAATATGATATGTGCATTTTCGGGGAGGGTTTATTCTGCTATATACGCTATTCAGATGTTGACGGATGAGGTAAAATAACGATTACATGTTTGAATATACTTTTAAGAATCTACAAAACAACTCCAAAGATGAAAAATTACTTAGTTCCAATAATTTATGCATTATCTTTCCTATTATATAAATTAATCAGTATCCACTGTATACGGGAAGAAGGAATGATTAAGATGTATGTTGTTGCATGATATTTTTCAAATAGAGAAGTGCATAAATTACTGCTACGTTTAACATAAGGGTTTACGCCATCCTATTACTAAGAAAATAGCTCCAAAATTCAGTGTTTCTTCTATATGGACTTTAAAAATCGTTGAATCGGCGATTCATATTAACTATGATTCAATACGGTTCAAATCGTTGAATCGGCAATTTAGCTGATTCATGGTAATATGCGATTTATAAGATGATTAAATTGGTTTTTCTCATTACCGATTCAAATCGTTGAATCGTACAATTTTAACTACAATGATTTCAAGCAATCCAGGGGACAATGAGCCATTAGCCAATATAAGCTCTCCTAATGAGTTATGAAAAGCTGCATGCTTCCCTAAAAACTTGTCTAATCTCAAAGAACTCAAGCTTGTCAATCAAGTGCAGTATGGAATGATTGATCTGAAATCAGTCCCATGGTGGAGTCTTCTCTCTGATGCATGTCACCATTTGCATTAAGTCAATAGCAACAGAAAGCTTCAATTGTCCTTTTGAAATGCACGGTTTCAGCCCTTTTTCTATAACTTTTGTTTCCCTATAAGCAACAGATCTGGGATCAGTTCTGCAATTGTAATTAAGTAGGCTCTCTCCACTGTTGTTCCTTAACATACTTATAACCTCTGTCTTCTGTATAAGATCCATCAGTATTTAGGAGCAGAATTCCATGTTCTGGTTGGTCCCATTTGCACTAGTATTCTCTATTCCTGGGAGAGTCTTCAACTGTTGTAATGATGTGCATAACTCTTATTTGTGTGTCAGTTATTATTAGCTTGTGAGTAGCATTAGTAGGCATGTTCTTGTCCTCAAACAACAGCAGATTCTTTGACCTCCAAATTTAGCATTACCAATTGTTAGACTTTTTAATTTTGGTATATGCATTAATGTTATTATTGTCTTGATTTCAGTATGGACTACTGTCCCCGGAAGACAGATATCTCTTTGACGCAGATAGTGCTGGTACTGAACTGATTAACAACTTTCCGGCAGTTACACAAAGATTCGTGAGTTTTAGAAGGAAGAAAGATGCGAAAGATGGCGAGAAAGATGACGAGTACGACATTCTAATATTTTACAAGAAAGTTGGTGAAGCTCCGGTTATCGCAACCTTTTTTTCTGAGTTAAATTAATTTGAGACATTTGGTGGAGATTTTGTTTGTGGTAGCTCCGGATGGTCAGTAGCTAATGAGTAGTTAATTAGGTAAGTTTTTTTAACTTTATATTTTCTTCTCACATTTTTTTGCAACTTTAATTTGATTTTGTTAACTAAAATTTTCAGAAAACAAACCCGAGGCCTAAAAGAAAATAAGATTGTGTCTTTGATAGCGGAAACAATACGACACACGGCATTAAGAGTTTCTCATTGTAGTCCAAAATCAAATGGTGCGTTCTCTCTCTCTCACTTTATGTTTTTGCTGTTTTATGTGCTGGCTGCTTTGACTTCCCCAAGTCTGTTAATTGATAGAATTGAGCAAATGCTTAGAGCTTTCTTGTGAGGGAGGCACCTAATGAGAAGAGAAGTATATCTGCTGTTACTTGGCCTGATGTCTGTATTCCTAAAAAAGAATGGGCTTAGGAATAAAAGGAATCAAAGAGTTTAACAATGCTGTAATGATGAGAACTCTTTGGGTGTCTGATTTCTAATATAATCCGTGGGCAAGATGGGTTAGAACAAAGTACTTGAAGAAGAGATCTTATTGAACAGTGGTGTTAAAAACTACGTGCGGAAGCAATTGATTAACACTATATTCGAAATGTTCTCTTTTATTATCTCTCTACGATTACAAGTTCTCTCTCTAACCCGGCTAGGGCTTCTCCTTCTCTCTCAAAACTCAACATTAACTTTCCCTCTCCTAGGATTCTCTTAAATATAGGAGATCCCCACCTTTCTCAGCACTCCCAACAAAAAAGGCAACCATCAAGAGTAATCCTAATTTAGAGGATTTTCTAGCATAAAATAAAATAAAACATTAAATGGAAACTACGTAGAGACCGGTCACGTAAGAAGTGCGCACAGGTCGTGACGACCCACGACCTATCAAGTCGATATCCCTAAAGACTGTCCTTGGGCATGGAGGTCCTTAATGAAGAAAATACCCTTTACCTTAAACAACTGTAAACACCTCATAGGGGATGGGAGAAACACATTAGCTTCACAAGATCCATGGCTGACATTGGCATCTTCAGCAACATCACTGTCAACATTACAATACAATCAGTGGCCGACCTTGCTGATCTTGAGTTTCAATATACTCCTTGAGCAACTTCCAAGTAATAGCCCCATGCTTGGGGATGATATGAGAGCCCCAACAAAGACAATGCCAATCCACTACAGGTCTTGTGTCTCTGAGCTTTTCAACGGTGGAGGCAATAGAAGACTGACCTTGAGTTTGAAGGGTCCACACAATAGAGTCCTCCATGTTGTTAGTAATAAGAGAAGGCAGAGAACTGATGATATCATCACCAATAGAGCTGTGAAGGTGGCCTGGAATGTTCCATTCACCATCCTTAATAGCCTTATTAACTTTAGCTGTTTCATGGAGATACGAGTAAAAAATGAGAGTCTGGGGAAACTTATCTAGCAGAATGCCTCCCTTACACCAAGGGTCAAGCCAGAATCTAGTATTGTTGCCATTTCCAATTAGGTGAAGTACAAAGTTGCATGCATGCCTCCTGGATTGAAGTATTATCCTCCAACTCCATGAGCAGTCAGTTGGGATCTTCATATACCAGAAATTTTCCCTTTCAGTAAGTGTTTATAGTCCCAATCATACCATAAGCTTTTATCTTTTGCTGTCACTTTGTATGTCTGTTTCATTGCTGCAGCTTGGTTCCAAACTGAGAACTTTCTGATTCCCATGCCACCCTCTTTCACAGGGTAACACACACCTCATTCCACCCCAAAGGAGCAATTTTCCTTTTGATCTCACGACCCTGTCAAAGGAACTTGTGACAGATGTTCTCAATCTTCTCCACCATAATACCATGAGGTATAAAAACATTGATTCAATATACACAGATACTGCCCAAAACAGCTTTAATCAATTGGAGCCTGCCTTCAAAGGAGAGGTATTTGTGTCTCCAAGAGTGAACCCTAGCTGTGAGCTTGTCTATTAGGGGATTGCAATCCCTTTTTCTCAGCCTAGTGGGGATTAAGAAAATACCCAAATATCTAAAGGGAAGTTGGTCTTTAGGGAAACCAAAAATAATTTTAATAAGTTACTTTTGATCATCTGCAACTCCAGAAATATAGAGAGAGGATTTGAGAAGATTAGCTTTCCTGTCAAAGAAGAGAATTGGTTAAAGCAATCACTACTGCACTAGCAGTTATTAGGCTCCCATGCAGAAAAACCAGTACATCATCTGCAAAGGCCAAATGTGTAAGTCTTGGGTTACGCATCTATAGTGAAGTTTCATGGTGCTATTGTTTATTTTATGCTCTTAAGAGAACGCCAAGTATCTCCATCTCCATCACTAACACAAAGAGATAGGGAGACATTGGGTCTCCTTGTCTCAATCCCCTTTTTCCTCTGAAGCAGCCCTCTTGAGAACCAGTGACAGAAATAATGTAAGGAGTATTGATACATTTTTGAATCCAAGAGACAAACATGCTTGGGAAGTTCATGGCCTCAAGAATGGCAATAATAGTTATAACAACGAACTAAGTGGAAATAAATCTACTAACAAAAAATTAAATACTACTTTATTAATTGACTAACAACTGAAATTCAAATCTACTTCTCTCTCCCTACACCCATAAACTAGGGTTTCTTTCTTAAAAACTCAACCTCCCTCTCCCTTTTATATAAGAAGAGTCCTAACCTTCTAAAACACTACCCCATTAATTAGGAAACTAATCTAAAAAGAATATTGCAAAAATAGGAAACATAGAAAATAGGGTCCTACCAAGTGTGCCAAAGTGGAGACGCGGAGACGTGCACGATTCATATCAACTCTCCCCTTCTTTGAAGAGTTCGATTACGAATTCAGGCGAGAAAATTAGCAAGTCATCAATATAAAACCGAAAGTGCATGATGAAAAGCTCAAGATGACTTCCACGAATTTTACCGTAACTTGCTAGTATACATTTTAGACGTTGTAACACATCATTTCGAACCTCATTTTGCTTCATTGTATTATCAACTGCTGACACGATATGTTGTACTTGGAGTCGCCAAGGCTTCAGACCCACACAGTCGAAAGAACGAGCCAGAAACTCTATCCAATACGGGTCAACATATGGAGCTATTGTCGGTACACCTTGTTGTAAAAGTTTACTCCCTCCTGGTTCCATATGTGCCTCCGCTTATAGCCAAGGCTATCTTCCTTGGGGGTGCTTCGGATGAAGCATGAATCTATTGAATCTACTGCTGTGTGGCACGGGGATTGTTAACTATTATTGGAGTGGTCATGCTGGCATTAGCTTGGCTTGGTTCAAGTTTGAACTGCTAGAATTTCTTTGGTAACATAAATTTTTGGTTGTTTTATTAGTTGGTGTTGGCTCGGCTAAGGGGTGCTGACTGCTGGAGTTGGTAAGTAAAACTTAGCTAACACATGCCTAGCACATGTTGCTCCTCTGTCTTTTGCCTTTCTTTTTCCCCGCGAATCAACAACTTGCTTCATCGCTAAACCCTCTTTAATGACCTGCTTCTCTTACGATCTTCTAAGTAGGTTGACGCGGCTGGAAAGAAAACAATTGGTGACTCGATCACGTATAGTTCACTTGTGGTGAAATTCAGATCTGGTGGATCTGGGTCTGGATCTGGGTCTGGGGGTTTGGGCTTGGGCCTTGTTTGGACGGGCAGGGCCTACTAGAACAGATCTGGTATAGCTTGGGGTAGCACATGTTGGCCACGTGCTTGCCTTCCTTCTCTCTCACGACCTGGTTTCTTCGTCCTACCACAACCTGCAAAATCAACGACCTCTCCATTGAATCCGACTGTGCTTCCAGTCCCATCCTTGATTGGGGAGGTCTACTGGACTTCGGTGATTAAACCGGTGAATTCTCCATCCTCTTTCTAGGGTTTCCTCGATTTGGTGATGTTGTCTTTCGATTGTAACTTTTTATTGGTAACTTTGATCGGGTAGACATTGCGCGCCATAATCGTGACCCCTTCGTGGGATCATGACTGTGAACTTTTCAACGCGTCTTCGTCTACCCCATTCGCGAAATTGATCACACGGGGAACCTCACTCTTCGTCGGTACATCGTGGTGGTTAATCTTCAAGCCATCTATATTGATTTCAACACCTACACTCGTCTGAAACCCATCTTTTCTGATCTTAAGCATCTGAAATGCATCCCTTGTCAGATCTCTTTTTAAACATAAAAATATTTGCGATCCATGACGATTCGAAATCCATACTTCATTGGCTTATTTCCATAAAAATACGCCTTCGTTCTATTCAATTTTCCATGTAGTTTTCTACTTTGCAATTTTTCCACTGGAACTTGTCTCATAATCCTTCAAAATCTTCTTGGATTAACATCATCATGAAAATAAAACCAAATACCTCCCCGCGGATCAAATTTCTCACTGATACCAAATTTATAAGAATGAACTAAGCGGAAGCAAATCTACTAACAAAAAATTAAATACTACTTTATTGATTGACTAACAACTTAATCTACAATCGAATCGAGAATAACCTAATTTGAAGAATAATACGAAGAACAAACAAATTGGCAGGAAAATTTCCCTTTTAGAGCTTCAATTGCTCAACTACTTGATTTCAATTGAATTCCTCTCAAACCCTAAGTCTCTCTCTTACAAAAACTTGGATCCTCTCTCTTTGCCTAGCCTTGCCTTTTAATGAATTATATTGGCGAAGAAATTCAAATTACACAAAGGATTAATTTGGCGAAGAAACAAATTATATTGAAAGGTATAAAAAGAACGACGAGAATCCTAATTGGACTTTAGGACTATAAAACAAACTATCACTGTAATGGTGGAGATGAAACAATTTAAAGTTCATAATATCCCCATTGGAAAAGTAAACTAAAATCTCAAAGCTTTAATGTCAAGAACTGGTTGAGTTAGAGGTGTAGATGAGTTAATAGGGAGCCACTTTTGATTTTATAAGAAGAAACCAAAAGATGAAAATAAACTAACAAACTTTGCTAAATTAGTAAATATTTCATAGTTATAATCAAGGTAGTTAGATGCGATAGATGCGCTCGCAAATGCGAGTTGGAATCGCATCACACATCCATCGCAACCCCTTAAATACGACTGTATGCAGATGCGTTGTATTTTGTTGCATTTCGTCGCATTTATCGATTTTTGTCGCATATTATCGCATTTTCTAATACAATGCAAATGCGAGAAACCAACTGAAACACGATAGAAAACACAAGGAAGGAAAATATTGTGCGAGTGTTCACTAATACTGCGGAAAAAGAAGAAGAAGCAATTGCTAAATCTATTATACAATACTAATATATAATACAATTACGAGTATAAGCTTCCTAATAAGATTAAGATAAGAGATATGAGATAGTAGATACTCAATAACCTTATTCAAAGTAAACCTAAAATATGAGATACATACATTCCAAGAACTCTCCTAAACTAGATGTATTAATTAAATACATTTGATACCTGACATATTTGAATGTTCTAGTTATAGTTTGTTAGTTTTTACTTGGCAACGATTTTTACATTTTAAAGTTATGTTGTTAGCTTGTACTTGGTATATGTAGATATCTCAGCTATTCATTTCCATTTTAGATTACCTTAATTTGTTAGTTATGCTATATTATATTTTATATGCTTGTCTTAATGAATATATTGCATTTATGGATTTATATGCACATTTATTGGATTATATGCAATTTTTGCCAACTGTATCACATTATTCTCAATAGCATTGTAATATTCGCGCTATTCGCAATAGCAATTTTTGCTCATGATCGCATTGCAACATGCATTAACTACCTTACTCATTATAAAAGTTTAAGGTACAATATGAAAATGAACTTTCGAATTAAGCTCTCTAGAGAGTTTTATAAACTTTAGGGTACTAAATGTAATTTAAGACCGACGTCGAGCTTCATACAGTAAATCCCTCATGAAAATATTATGGTGAAGCAAAACTTATAATAAAGAGAAAGGGTAGCCTTAATTCTTGCTTCGGAACGTGCACAATGGATAGATGTGTGATGCTGGTGAGTTTAAAAAATCATAATTTAATGTGCACCATCTAAAAACTCATTAGCTACGTGTGCCTCCAGAGCTATAAGCTAATGCTCAGCATTTGATTTCTGGTAGGTCAGTTTATCTTGATATCTTGATTGAATCATAATACCTTATTTTGTCACAATACCGATATTTATGCTATACTGAGGACACAAATTTTGAGGAAACTTGTCTTTGCCCTTGAGTACCATGCATCTCAGCTAATTTAAATTTCCATGCAATTGTGAAGGTTAATGGGGTGACCACATTAGACTTTATTGCGAATTTAAAGTGGGAGGTATAATTTCCACCTTCTTTATTTTTATCATTTGTGTGGCTAATGCATGTTTTTCTGGTGCATCAGTCGTTTAAACCCATCTTTTAATTGTGTCCTAACAGGTTACAAGACCAAGAAAGCGACGAATGGTGAAAAAATGGTGGAAAAATAAAATTCCTTATATGCCTTGGAGGTTCGAACTAAATAAGATACTCACCCGGGCTATGGATTTTTTTTTTTGTAATATTATGTTATTATTTTTTCTAAGCTTAGTTCTGCATTCTCTGGGCTAATAAACTGCGTGAAATTAAGTCGACTTGGATTTTTCTTAAGTTATGCTAAAGAGTTTCTCAAATTTGTTGATCAAGTTGTCATTTTTCTATCAAATATAGTGGATGGAATCAAAGTTTGCATCACTGGCTAACAGTAGAGTTGCTAGCTTGATCTTACTTCATAAGGTGGATCATCTTAGTAACCTCTGTCTATGCTTCATTCTGGAGTACATTAGGAATTCAAATACTTTGATCTCTGATAAATTTTAACTCATACATGCTCTACTTTTTATTATGACAGCATTATCTGCTTACACTGGCATTTCTTGTGCTTGCAGGTGAAAAATGTTAATAAAATAGAAAATAGGGAAGATTTACATGTTAACAGGTAAGATATTTATTAATTTTCACCCTATCTTCTAATAATATGAAAGTTTCTAGAAAATGCCAATTGTGTTGTTATTTTAGATGAACATAACCTTTTAATATCTATTAAGAAAATATAAATCAGTAATGTGAATGTCATTTTTGAGTTCTCCCACGTTTATCTAAAGAAAAATGCATGTATTGTACGATATAGATGTGCAATTGTCCATTTGATATGGTGTTTCTGATTAAATACGACAGAAAAAGATAACTACCACTATTAAAATGAAAATCGTATTTCAAATATAGGTTTTCGACGAAAAAAGATGTTTCAATTAGTGTACACCGAAAAAAAGAACTTTCAAATCCTCTTCATGTTTTTTACGGAAATGTCAAAATGTATAGGCCGTGTCCAGTAATAGAATCCTTTCTCATGAAATTCTGAGGATGGAAAAAAATCATTAAAAAAAAGCAGTTATGATTGCCTGCGTTGCTAGTGCGGTACCAACGGTATGCAATTCGACCTTATTTCCTTGGGTTTGAATGGCCCTATCTTTATAAATCTTCCTCAACGAGTGACATTCTTGCTGAAATCATATAATCGATGGATTGAGCAACAACAATGTTGCATCATTAACCATCCATGGAGAAAAATTTAACTCAAAATACTGAAATCTATCACTCCAACGATAAGTTTTAGGTAGTAATTCCAATACGTCCAAAATTATCACACATTTCAGCATTTAAAAAGAAAAACTTAAGATGTATGGATTTATAGCAACACATTATGTTGTCACATATAAACCTGGGCTTCAGTTTCCACTAAACTAGTGTAAAGTAAGCACATTGTACATAATCAAGTGTCCATGAATCTTGGGTACCATCTACATTTTTTGTTGTAGTGTTGTTATTAATTTGTTTTATATCCTTGATCAGGAAATTCAACTCAACAAAAGTTGAGAAAAAGAGAAGAGGGAGAAGAAAATGCCTTTGTATGACTGTACGCTGTTGTTGAAGCCGCATATAATGAAAGAGCAATTGATGAAATTAGTTACTGGGGCATCAAAAAGCTTGATGGAAATACTGTTAGTAATTTTCTACTCATAATGATCCCACATTTATATATATGTGTTCTCTTTGTTATCAATTGTCTTTTCTTTGCATAGAAATGTGTCATTTACCTATAAAAGAAATCTCGCTAGTCAGCTTAATCGAGTATGTGAAACTGTGAATTATTTTGCGCCCTACACTTTTTTTTGCCGTCAATTAACATGAAGTGGATGGGTTTAGCTTCGGGTGTCTTGTAATTATAATATTTCAATATTGATAATGCATCATAATGGGGTCAGATTGGGGAAATATGTACTGTTAGGGTGAGTATTTAGAATTTAGACGGTGCAGATAATACCTTGATTTACAGAGGAGCAAACCAAAGCATGTACTGTTCCTTAAGTCCAACTGAGGTGGAATTGAGTTTTAGAGATACCTTTATTATGTGGTACGGTAAGAACATCTATATGGATGAGCTAGCATGAATATTAGATGGGTAGACAATGCCGCAAGTGTTCATCCCAAATATTGGGAAATTAGAGGAAATTAGAGGATATAGAAGATGTTTTCTAATATATATATATATATATGCTGCTATTTGACTCCATCGTACTGATTTTTCAATTACTAATATTCAATTACTATGTATATATTTATGTTTATATGTACCCATGCATATTTTTACACTTTGTGCATCTCAGGATACATAACATGAACAATACCCGATAATATGCACCCATCCATGCTTATATGCTTTGTACATCTTAGTATACAACATGAATAATACAAGTAAGCCAAGCCCCAAAAGGAAACTATTCCACCCTACTACTTATGGTATGAATTTCACAAACCTATAACTGGATCTGCTTTGAGACACATCCCTGTCCGCTCGAGTTCTAATTATTTTTGGGTACAGGGGGAGTGCAGTTTTGGTAGTTCTAGGTTTCTGAGGTGTGTAAAGAAGCAAGTACATATATTGTATGTCTGAGGTGTGTAAAGAAGGAAGTACATATATTGTCTATATATTAGAAAGAAGCTGCAGATCCTATATAGTTCTGTAATCTTTTTCAATATTTCATTTGTGTTCTATTTGATAATTTATGTTTATGTTCCACACAAGTGTTTTTAGGATGTTGAGGGGATTGCTTGGCAGAAGTAACCCCCACAGTCTTCTTATAGCTTACGTTAATGTTTACAGAACTGAAATACGATATGATTTTTTCTGTATAATGCATCCATTATTTCCTCAATTAGTTCGACCTTAACGAGTTATATTCATACCCCAAAGAGGGGAACTTGTTTCTGATTGCAGTTAGAACAAGGGCAATGTATTATCTACAAATCTTAATGCCTGTCACAGGACAAAGAGGGAACTGACACCTTGACGAGTTCTATCCATAATTTGATGTTATGTTTTTGTTTCATCTGATAATTTGATGTTAAGTTTCACACAAGAGCTTTTAGGCTGTTGAGGAACCCTCATCTTCTTTTTATAGCTTGAGTTATTGTTTGTGGAACTGAAATACAATGGCAATATCTTTTTTTCCTCAATTAGTTTGAACTGATATTGTCACCTTGCCGAGTTCTATCCACAAGTGTGATTTGTTCACAGGGTCAAATGATGCAGATGAGTAGATGACGATGATGATTACTCCCAACTTCAACAAGGATTTGCAACAGTACTTGAACAAAGAAGATCGGTTACTCCATTGGCTTTTGGTGAAACACACAACCACCAAATACTGTCTTGACTTTGTGAGTGAAGATGATTGGAACGGTGAGATGAGCAAGTTACCCCGAGGCCACATTTTTTGACGATGATGAGGGCGAGAGGTCACGAGGATGATGTTGATGAAGATGATGAGGGCAACGACTGTTTCGGTTTAGATGAGAGAGAATGTTAATGTAAACTTGTTTTGTCTTATTTATGTTTATGACTGTTTCTATCATAGTTGGGACTGATCTTGGTACGTCTATCTCCCGTAGTCTTTCATACTTAAATAGGCCTTAATAAAAAGTTTATAGTTCCTGAAAATCCATTGTTAGTTTCCCTTGGATGATGATGGTCGCAAGGGTCCTAAGTTCAACATATATCTATTCCATGGCCCTTAGAACTTTTGCCATTTTATCAGTGGTGCAAATGACCAAGCAAGGATCTGTCATGACCCATTGTAAGCGCCACAGTCATCCCAAACCGTCCCAACCCACTTGAGCAAATTTTTGCAAAGCAGATATGCAACAATGCTTTCATGGTACCGACTAGGAAGGGGAGGAAACTCTTTTTTTTTTTACCTAAATCTGCCCGTGATGGTGGTCGCTTACTTACTGCTTAGTCAATTTAGTTTTATCTAGTAGGGATGGTTGCCTCATTAGAAGTTTTCGTGTTCTAATTCTTATATAAAATGAATGTCTGTTTCAGTTGTAAACATCAAGTTCAAGTTGAATAAACCAATTTGGCTTAATTTTGTACTCATTTCATTTGAGAGAACTTAACATTGGAACTGGAACTGGAATTGGAATGACTACCTAAGAGGTATTAAACATTTAAACTAGAGATAACAAAAACAAATGTAGGTAACATACAGGAGGGCTTATTTGTGAATGAATGACATGGAGTATGGGGAATGCCACGTGTTTGAACATGTCAGATGAAAGTTTGAGTGCAAGATGGATGGACGGGTGAGATAGGTCAGAAGTAGAGAGATCTGATCAATGTTTCAGCATGATAGTTAGTGTCTTTGGATTATATTTTTTTGACTGGAGCTTATAAACTCAACAAGACAGAGAATAGCAAGGGTCAAGGGAGATATATACAAAAACTTATGAAAAAACATTATCCACACAAATCAAAAGATAGCATTTTAGAAGACCCTGATGATAAATAAAGAAACAACAAGCTCGATATTTACACAAAACCAGAACATAGTTCATTGAAAACTAAACAAATATCAAAAGAACAGGTTGCTCGCAGTTGTTCTGGTTACAAAAGCTAGCTAGCGTACACAACATGCGCACCTATGCTACACAACCAGGATTAAAGAGCTGCCAAAGTTATATAAACAACTTTCCACTAACTTCAACTTCAAACGAATACTTATTGCTGGTTCTCCATTAGCACTTTCATCTGGTTCTCCATTTTAACGGCTTGATTGGTGTTGGCTGGTTCTCCATTAGCACTTTCATCTGGTTCTCCATTTTAACGGCTTGATTGGTTTTGGCAGTTTTGTTTTCGGACCCTGACCCCATGAGAACAACTTTTGGCTGTTTAGTTTTTGGACCGATCTTTAACCCTCTGAAAGCAAGTTTAAGCGAGGGTCTCAATTTGGGAGCAACTTTAGCAACTTTAGGCCTAGGTATCCTTTTGAGATAATATTTCATTTCCTCAGGATGCAATACCCCCTACAATAAAGTCCATACTTGGTGATAAAGTGATAACGCTGAAACAATGCACAAATCAAAAGCAAACAAGAAATATATTGCAAAAAGAAATAGCATATGGATTGACAACGGCAGAATTGAAAATGTTGGACCCCCGATAACCAAGAACCCACATGAACAAAGACATATAGGTGATAAACCTAAATTAAGAGTGAGGTATAAGCCTCACTGCACTGTAATTGTGAGGCGCGAAGTCTCGAAGAATAACATTTATGTGATGACCCTCCCACTCCCTCTCTCACACACACAAACACAAACACACAGAGCAGGTATGTCATAAGGCAGTAAAAGAATTAATCCGTATGTATATCCTATAGTTGGGAAAAGGTAGTGTGTCCCCCAAAATACAATGGTACCTTGCCCCTTGTTACACCAGTTAGCTAGGGAATAGTCAGTACAAAAAAAGTATGTAGACATGTATGTATTCATTGACATAAAACTAAATTAGTACGTACGTCTGTTGTATCCGGTATGGGGAAATGGCGTCCACAATATAGACTAAATATGCCTTCCTTAACACTGCTAGCATGTTTCTACCATACAAGAAACAAGAACAACTTAACCCTTTAGTAACTTGAACAACAACACAGAATAACAATTATAGCAAGAAGATTTAGATACCGGAAGTTGATAAACCCCTGGATGTATCTGTTTACCATTCTCGTCCATCCACTTCCACCTGTTCTTGTAGGCGGCCTTTTCAGCAGCTTGTCTAGCTAAGTCTGCTCTAATCCTTGATTCAGGAACAGCAATCGAAATATACTAACATACAAGAAACAATTAGGAAATTAGGGTTTACATTTAAGATGAAGATTACAGTAATATATAACATCAAACCTACATCTGGTACACCAATTGATCTGAGGAGATCCAATTTAGACTGGGGAATTTGCTACAAGAAACATGCATGAGCAAACAATTAGGAGGAGCCAGCATCCCTTTTAACAGCAAGAAGAAAGATAACATACCCCTGGTTTTAGTTTTACCGTTCCATCAGATTCCCCTTTTACGCTTCCTTGAGAACTATCGCATTCGCTCATCCTAAACAATCAACAATTTTAATACTAAGAAGGACAATAATAATAAACAATAGATTTATGGCCTAATCAAACACAAGTTATATTGACAATTGTGTATTGAAAAAATATAATCAAACAATAAACTTAGGGTAATTCGAAATCCTTATCAGACAAGATATTTAGGGGGATTTCAAACCCTAATCAAACAAGACATTTTAGGGGAATTCGAAACCCTAATTGAACATGAAATTTAGGGGGATTTCGAAACCCTAATCACAAACAAAAATCCATACCTGTACTTGGCGAATTTCTCCGGTCGATGGTAAGATCTCCTCGTTCCACAACTTCTATCTATTTATAGGATCGCGATAACCAAGTCGGTTTAGACTTGGGCTTGAGTTTAGCCCACTCTCTTTTTACGCCCTCGCAAATAACATTTTCCTTGAGTGTCGGCGAGATTGATCGAAAAGCAACGGTGTTGTTGTAAGAAGTGCCACCTTGATGGTGTGAGCGTGAGCGTCGGGTTTGAATCTTGGGTCGTGCATTGCTGCATAAGCTCACTGAGATCATGCTGTGTGGGTGATTCTCGTTGGCCTGTCATTTCTGCGAATGGAGTATTAGGGTTTTAACGTGGTCTGCATGGGGAGCAAAGAAAAGGGGTGGGGAGGAGATGGAGAGAGGTGGGGTCGGGTAAGAGAGTGATGGTGAGAAGGAGGGAGTGGAGGGAGGCAAGCTGTAGAGAGAGAGAGATGGGGGAGTAGGTGGGAGAGAAAAGGGAGAGAAAAAAAGGGTGTTGCTGCTCACTGATTGCAGGCATCTTGTGCGAGCCTTCGAGCTGGGATCGGCTTGCTTGCTCTAGACATGTGACATCTTGCATCCAGTTTTACTGCTTTTGGTTTTATGTATTGCAATCGGACCTTTATTTATGTTGCCCATGCCCTTGCTGCCAAGGGGGCCTTTTTCTACGGCTAAGGCCGTTTTTGATCCTCTCGAGGCCAGCATTTTTGTAAACTCTGTTGCTTCGGCTCTGTAATATATTTTCATTTTTCTGCTTAAAAAAAACTAACAAAACAAATTAAAGCATGTCCTAACATAAGATTACTAATTGATTTAGAGCATTATTAGCATTTTGGGCATTATGAGCTAAAGTTAACTTTGCTGCTATCATGTCTCTCAGAACAATAGATGTTTTCCGCTCAGTTGTTCCAAATAAGATAACATTAGGAAGCAACTCCTTATCAGCATCTTCATTGTTGTCCCCCACCCCCTCCCATATCTTCATTTTCAAACTGACGGAAGAGAACATCATTCAGAGCCACCCTTCTCAAATATTTGTGGATTGTCATGATTGCTATAACAATGTTCATCTGGGTTGGAAAGTCATAAGAAGGCATTGCTTTCAAAATTGGGATTCTTACTTTTAATATTCCAAAGCTCCTTTCAATTACAATCCGCAGTTGAGCATGGGCATGATTAAAGCGTTTTTGTGGGTTTTTTGGCCGACCTCCACGCCTATAATCATTCAACCAATACCTTACACCCCTGAATGGGCACATAAAGCCTCTAGTTTGAGCGTACGTAGCATCACATAAGTAGTATAAATCTTCAATACCCATAATAAAATTTATAAGTTTTGTTTTTCAAATTAAAACTAAAAACTAGAAGTATCTTTAAGATGAGAAAATAAGTTTACCACGTGAGGGAGGCATTGAGAAATTATTAGCT
Source organism: Kingdonia uniflora (assembly GCA_014058105.1). Classification (NCBI taxonomy): domain Eukaryota; kingdom Viridiplantae; phylum Streptophyta; class Magnoliopsida; order Ranunculales; family Circaeasteraceae; genus Kingdonia; species Kingdonia uniflora. The sequence goes on along the minus strand of JACGCM010001796.1, from coordinate 888,355 downwards.
GGATTTACCAATGTTTCACTTAAAACCCTAGCACATGAACCACTCCTTCCCATCCAGCTACTACATTTGTGAACATCATGTTAGAGCATCCACATCATTCAAGACGGTGAATTTGATGAATTTGAAGGTGTACCCAATCCACCCCACAGCAGTTTGAAATCCACCCAAAGTGAATTTACCCCTCGCACTTCTGAACCGCGCGCATGAAATGGACGTCCCAGATCCACCCACGTCTTACAATCTCAGCCATCAATTCCCAGCGCAGTTTTAAACCGCGCGTAGATTTAAACCAATAGGAAAATGCCACGTTTTAAAAAAATAAATAATTAGCCGCGCGGTTCTGAAACGCGCGGCATCACCCTGAGGTTTTTAGGCTTATTTTGGTTTCAAGTCTTTTAGGCTTATTCTTGGCATTGGCATTAAGGCATATCCAACATATTAGCATATCCAAGGCATTAACTTGGCATACCCAACCTTACTCCACAAGTTTCCCAACCCATTTCCTTCATTAATCACTTAAAAATGTCGAGTTCTTCTAGTTCGCGACCGAGGAAAAATGCTTTCAAAACTACACGTAACTCTAACGCGGAAGTAAAACGAAGGGGGAACGCCGACATCACAAATAATTGGCCGTTACAATTGACGTCGAACAACGATCCCACCCCATCGTACGATGAGTTGAACCGAGTAGATATCTTCCCGAACGGCTGGGTTCATATTTCTGCTGGATTGGAGGAAATAGCGATAAGTTTTATATAAATTTCATGTGTTATTAACGTATATTGCAATGTGTTCGATGAAATGCCCGAATGAACTTCTAACGTGTTAATGTGTTTTTTTTGTCAGAACCGAGATGAATTACAGTGTAGGGGAACATTGGATAAGGTATTGAAGTGGTACCGATGGATTGTCGTGTACCCGACGTTGAAGAAGTTGGTCGACGATATGGATTTTTGCGGACTTTTGTTTGATTAATGCGGGAAACTCGGATAACCATCTCATTCATGCTCCCGTAGAGCTGTGGTGGCCTTCTACCCATACCTTTCACTTCCCTTGCGGGGAACTGGGTTTCACACCGTTTGACTTCGTCATGCTATATATGATAAATTATAATTATCATATAAGTTATAATTATTTTTTTAATAATATTTTAGAGTTGTTTGAGGGAGGAGTATCATCGATATCATCAGAGGACAACAACATTAGTTAAAAACCTTGTATTGTGGTATGCTTACTTGATTAGTAGTATATTATTGTTTATTTATTCATTTGCATTATACAACTTAGATATTTTTTTGTTGTTATAAATTTTAATTTTATAATTTATTTATTTTTAATACAGGAAAAACAGTAATTCCATCTAGCGTTGTGGTATACTGGTATGGTTACTATGGTATATGATTCTTTGGACTTTGGAGTACTTGTTGTGGCGATATGGATATGGACGGACCTATGAGTTTTGTTTTACTTTTTGTGGCTTTACCTTCGTTTATTGATGTTATATTACTTTAGATATGGTGGGGGTATTCGTTTTATCCGAACCTCCAATAAATGTTGTGAATTTATGATATTATGGTTCTTATGAATTATATATGATATTTTTTTGTTATGAATTATAAAACAAAGAGGAAACAAGACCATAAAACAATGGTAAATTGGGGTTTACATATTTTCACTTAAGTTTTCGTAACAATCCCGTAATAAGGAGAATAGAGTTCAGAAAAACTAGATTTTCTAACTTATCTTAAGTTCTGAAAAATGTTGTGTCATTACTAAAAAGAGTTTTTTAGAAATAAAAAACTAACACAACTTATTGTAAAATTTCACTTAATCTAGTCAAAATAAGGCAATTAAGCTAAATAAATTAAAAAACAAACAGCCTCTAAGACTTACTGTAGGATTAATGCAGTGAGGCTTATACCTCACTCTTATTTATTTTTTTATGGCAATCTACTCCACTATTTATTTAGCTACAACCAACTTAAAGTTGAGATGATATATATATACGTGAAGTCAAACACATTTTCACTTCTGTTGTTGTAACTATATAATCACATATTTTTAGCATGCTTTCATATTTGCACTGTTTTGGCACTTCATTGTAGCGGCAGGGAGCAAGGCCCAATGATGGTAAAATACTGTCACCAAGTCCTGAACCTGTTCTCAAAGCGACGAACAAGGGCATGAATACAAAAAAACCCAGCAAAATTAAAGATCAAGATTGAGAACCTATAATAAGTATTACGTAGATGTTCAAGTGTGTAATCTTGGCATGTTTCTTCTTCAGTTTGGTTCTTTAATTCAACTTGTTGAAGCAGAGCCAGCATAACCGGCTTGCTGTTTTGATCTTTACCATATTGGTGTCTTCGATGTTATCGTGTGATTAGTGCGTTAAGATTTGATTATATTTCACTCAGATCATCTTTAGAATGTTATTCTCTTCATTCTCATGGTTTGTTTAGTGTTGCCTGAACTGTGTAGGTATATCTCCCTTTTCAAAGGAACTCTATCAAGTTCTAAACATTGCTCAATGCTAATAGAATTGAGTTTCATGAGGAAATATCTCTCTGGGGCATTTATCAAATAGTTTTTGAGAATTAATTATATCTAGTCATTTGTAGAGAAATGTATTGCGGGAATCAATGAAGTGAAGGTCGTCGTGAGACAGTTTCACCTCACTTGTTTAATAGATCACTAAGTGTAAGAAATAAGATGCTTCGGCTTGTAAGTCTACAACAAGCACGTAGCGTGGCTCTGGATTTCTTATTATTGGTCTAAATCAAGAACGTAGCATCTAATACTCTCACTCACTACAGCCAGCATTTCAGGATGGAATTCTAACAATAACATAAATTAAAAAATGAAATCAACAAATATTGTAGAAGAATATAAAGCAAAGCAAGAAAAATATAAATGAAGCTAATAATTAGTCTTATCTAAAATTTACTGGTATTATTTAACAAAGTGAACAATCGAGGTTTCTTTCATATAATACGGTGCTCGTGAGATTTGAAGGAAATGGTTGTTTGATATGGAGGGAAGAATGTGTTTTCGCACAATGAGAAAGAATGGACATACAAGTTCTATGGACCACACAGTTACAAAACAAATCTTACGGTGAGACACTAATGCACAATCACTAGATAACATAGAAGACATAGAATACATCAACATCAGGGGAGGAGCTAGGATTATAAGTCAATAAGTCAAAATTCGGAGGTTCGGGTGATGCGGTAGTCCCCAAAGAATTTTATTTTAGTAAAGGAGGATGTTCCAAGGCATTTTAAAGGTAACAGCCGTATGAGGAATGAATAAAATGATGGATTTGCGGGAAATTAAGAGCACGGTTGCGTTGGGGAGAAGATTTTTGTTTTGGAGAAACATAAAATTTGGTGAAGTTTGCTTGAAATTGGAATTTGTGCGGGTAATGTGGGCCTGCTGTTAAATTATAAGTAACATCCTAATTTTAATATCTTACATTAATTTAGTGGGGTCAAAAAAGACCAAGTAACTACACAAACTTAAGGAGGAAAAACTACCCAATCTAACAAATTTAAATCTTAATGAGTTATTTGCCCCCACTCGTCCCCCTAGCTCCACCGGTCATCAACATGGTAAAGAAATAAGGCAGATATGTACACAAAACAAGAAATATAACATACTATTCCGACTCTAAGGGCTTCACTGTCTGTCCAGGGACAGGGGTTGAGCATTTGTGTATATCCCATAAGATTCAAGTTTGTTTGGCTGCATTAGAAAGCGATGTCCTATTTTTTCAAACATCCATCGGGAATGTCTTATGGTAGACTGAGTTAAAAGCTAACCTGTCACTGGAAATGTCCAATTGTCTTTCATCTTCGTCCCACCCATCTATTTCTTTCTTTTCTACAATATCTTGTCTCCGTCTTTCTCTTCAATGTCCTTTTTTCATACCATTTCTATCTCATTTCCCTCCAATCTCTACCCATGTCCTCTTTAGTTATTTTTCTCTTCTTCATCTGTCCCAAACCAACCTCATCTCTCTCTCAGCCTCTACATCCTCTATGGTTGCCAGACAAAGCGGTTTGGTTTTCACAGGATTTTGAAGACCAGCAAGAAAAAAAATTCAATACTTAAAAACAAAATGCACCATCAAGAAAGAAAATCCCAACACTAGAAAGCTAAACGCGCTCGTCTTCTTTCGCATACTAGAATCAACTTGCGCATAAGGCTTTCGTTAGTTGCTTAAGAGTTAAGACAGTAACGCAACCATATGCCCACTTATTTGGTGGCAGTTTGTAAGCCATCATCTCATGGTTTACTAGTTTAGCTAATTAACTATTGGGTGCGGATAATCATAAGTCTGCTTGTCTCCTCTCTATGCTTCAAAGACCTCCATTCAACTTTCTTGGTAGTTACGTTTTATTTCTCCCAATTCCTATTAACGATTAATTTTTGTACGAAAAAAAAAACCTAATTAACGATTTCATGGCCTAAAAAAATTGATGTGGCGCATCCCTCATAGGATCGTTTACCCACCGTACCATCTATGTTTATTTAATGCTTTGTATTTTAGTATTTAGCTTAAGCCTAATTCTAACCCCCCTTGTGTTCTATAAAAGTAAAAGAGAAGTCTAGGTTATTTGTTTATTAGTTTGTTAATACAGTTAAAGTAGTCTTGTTCAGAACAAGATTCTAATTAATAAAATTAGAGTTCCTCTTAAACCTAATTTCTTTTGTCGATTACTCACATTATCGAAGTTATTCTTTCTTCCTTTAGCTGTGATGGAAGAAATGGTAGACGTGAAGGTGCCAAGACTTCTCATCCCAGATTTCAAAAACATTTTGATTACTAGCGCGTTGCCGTGTGGCAACTTCGGAAACATCATTGGAGGTATGTAACTCTATTTTACTTTTGCAATATTTTATTTTATTTGGTTTATTTACTAGTTGTGAGCTTCAACCCTAATATTATGAGTTTTCAATTTCAGGTGTGTTAAAGGCTGATGTATTTGTTCGGTACTGTCGTCTCCGAGTACCGAGCAAATACATCCGTGATGAAAGAGTACCAATAATTCTATGACTAATGAAAGAGTACCAATAAGTATGCATTGGCTTTGATCCATTGAGCTTTGTTAGTATAAGAGGCTTTGCACTTCTAGAATTGAATGGACAAGTTGAAGATCAAGAACATGCAGTGCAGTGGGTGATCTCAGCTAAAATAAGTGGCAAAAGTACTTAACTGGCAGCTCCCCTTTATTGAATTCCAGAATTTATTTAATCAAAGAGGCTTCAGTCTCCTCCATGATGAAACATGACACGGAAGATATGCAGTATAATATTCCTCATTCGCGAATTTTCATAAAAAATTAAGCAGAACTAAACAATAAATTGCAATAAGGGCAAAATGTATCATCTAAATTCGAACTAAAATCACATATTTCCGCTAAAATCATATCTATATGTTCTAACACATCAAATTTAATGATACATGAAGTAGTAGATTTAAAGAATCAGGTCAACACATCAAATTCAAACATCAAGACATAATACCCAATACTCACAATACCTAATTTGGATGAAATTGAACTCAAACAAACACAAAATAAACACAATTGAGCAACAAGATGAACTCACCAGAGTCGAGATCTACAAAAGCAACAATAAAATACAAGAACTCGAGGAGGAACTTGATTTTGCGTATGTAACAAATGTTCTTTTTCTCTCTCTCTCTTTATGACAAATTTTAGGTCTGTTTAGGAGAAAGGCAATCTCGGCATAAGAGGGCTTCATCAGATGCTGAAAAAAAAATAATGCTATTTTTGTTCTTGTTGAATTTGTAAGTTTGAATTATTTGTCAGTAGCAAAAAGAACACCAAACCCATTGTTGATTTTTGTCTTCTTCCAATTGTTGAAAAAAAAATCAGCAATGAAAGAAACACCACCTAAGATTATTCTCAAGTATAAAGTTTATGCAAAGTTACAATAAGACTTTGCTTGGTACCTTATTTATTTTCAAGCATAAAAATCACAAATTATAATTGGTTTAAATTAAAAATTAAAAATTATTTTCAAGTACCCTTTGTGCTCTATTTTTGTCTAAAATACCCTTAATATGTTTAGCCCTACCAAGAGCTAGACAAATTTCATCCGTCTATCTTGTTATTTCCAACCAATCTCAATGAAATAATATAAATGTAAACATGTCTATTTGGAAAACACCGTTCTTTAATGTACAATATGAGAAGTTTTGTCTTGGGATTAGAGGTGGTAAACGGGTCGGGTCATAGCGGGTTCATAGGGCAAAAATGCAAACTCAAACTCTGCCCGTTTAATTAAACAGTCAAAAATACAAACCCGATCCTAATTTAAACAGGTCAACCCGACCTAACATTTTGACATGTTTAAATATTAATTCGGGTTTGGATTGGGTTGAGTCATGGGTTTAAATATTATTGAAATTTTTTAAAATTTCTCTAGGCAGTTCGCCAAAATTATTACGAATTATCCATGTTCATTAAGCGTGCATTGATATATGGGTTAATATAGAATTCATGACAAAAATTTAACGTTGTCTGGCTAAACATTTGTGTATGTTTAGAAGAAGAATTTTTTTTGCTAATATCAAACTATCTCCAGCAATGCTAGAGGTTCTGAGTTAATTAATGCTCATTAAACGAGCTCCATGTGGGATAAATTTGCTTCAGCAGTACTTCAAACAACCTTAAATTGGGTTTGCCCAACAACCTTGGTCATATGCCTGAATGTCATTGCTCTAGCTTTTCAATCTTTTTCACTTATTCTTTTTTTTTCTACCAAAAAATAAGCTTTCAGTGCGCGATTTTTAGGCTCGTCTCTTTTAAAGAGAAGTGATAGACACATAATATGTTCATTTTAATTATAAATAAGATAGATGTACAAGTCTTATGCACGCCATATCTATATTTTAAATAAGGTAATGCAAGACCATTTATTGAGCTTGCCTGGTTCCAAACGCATTTAACAATCCCATGTATTGAGTTACTTACATAGACGTTTCAAGCTGAAATGTGTTAACTTTTGGCAACACTAAGATTATTCTCAAGTATAAAGTTCATGCAAAGTTACAATAAGACTTTGCTTGGTACCTTATTTATTTTCAAGCATAAAAATCACAAATTATAAATGGTTTAAATTAAACTTAAAACGGGTTACGGGTCAACCCCAACCGTTTAAGGTAAACACTAACCCGACCTATTTATTAAATGGGTTAGACGGGTTCGAGTCAAATGACCCGCGACTTATTAATGCCAAACCCAAACCCAAACCTGCTAAAAATAGGATTGGGTTGGGTCGGATCAGGTCGTAGGTAACTTTGCCGGCTCTACCTGCATGAAGTAAAAAACATTTTGCTTGGGATAAAAACAGCTGTCCATTCTAGATCTTACCATTGAATTACGTCGGTTCGTAACTCGAGGAAATTGTGTGGCCCGGATGAAATTTCTCACACTGACATATCAGCTACATGAAGGGCTAATTATGTCATTTGCTACAAGGCTTCACTAATATAAAAGGCAAAACAAAAAATTTCTCGCTGCATTCGTTTCTGTTTCTAAAACACAAGTTTCTCTCCCTAAATCCAAAGAGAATTCTCTCTCTCTCTAAACTTTGCAAATTAGGGCTGGATCTCTCTCAATTCCGATTCTCACTGTTGCTTTTGGAAGTTTATCTCTCTAAACCACCTCCGTTTTCGTGGGTAAGAATCTGAACTTACGTTGCTCTGATGTTAAGTTTGATTGCGTTGGTTTGATCTAAACTTACGTTTCTCTCTCAATTGATCTCCGTCTAGGGTTTGAGCAAGCAATTTCAGCAACATCAAGTAATATCAGCAACATCAACTAATTTCAGCAACATCAAGTAATGTCAGCAACATCAACTAATTTCAGCAACATCAACCAATTTCAGCAACATCATATCAGATCCAACCCCTCTTATCAGCCCCTCTTACACTTGCAAGTAAGTCAGGAAGCAATTTCATCTTACTTTTCATTCGATCATATTGATGCTGTTGTTTGATTGTGTAACTTCGATTTATTAGTGATTATTGATGTTTTGGATAAATTTGGTGTTTCATTTTATAGATTTGTTTGGCTGAACCTAATTTTTTGTTGAGGAATTTGAAAACATGTGGGTGCAGGTTCTCATATATTGGTTGTGATCGAATATTTGTATGATGGTTGTTCAACAATCTTACCCCCCTATCTCTGACCTTAATGTCACTTTGGATGAGGTAATAGAGTTACTCAAAAGCAACAGTATAAGAGTTTTTGGTAATGATACTAGATATACGAAGTTTCCTAAAGAAGTTTGGAGATATTATTTGGAAGTAAGTTTTTAGTGTTATTCTCTTGCGCTAGCCACTATCACTATCAGTGCACTTTTAGAATTCCTTTTGAAATTAAAATAAAGCTTTAGGAATGTTGTTGCCAGCTTATTTAAGTACTTTTTGATGTATATGGGGTTTAGCATATCAATACCAGTGCTTTGAGCAAAAAAATTATAAGAGCAGATTAATTTTTTCGCCGATTCTTGCTACATGCCTATATATGTTTTGAAAGCTAGTAAGTAGTGCCTGATTTTTCGTCAACTCATTTGTTCGAAATCTCCAAATTAATTTTGGATGCTAAAAGGAATACACATAAAAATAAACTTTGATATAGAAACTTAGCTTTTCTTGAAGTATTAACAAGCACCATAAGACCACATTTTGTATAATTAAATAATGTTGTATGGTTTTCAAATAATCAATAAGTGCTAAAGATATTGTATCTGGTATATGGTACACATACTTTCTATATCCATTTCTTAGATGCAAATATTTATTCAATTTTCTGAATTAGGTATCAGACAGATTATTCACATGGGCAGACTTGCAAGCAAAGCTTAATAGTGACTTAGTATATAACTTGGGCAAATTTATCAACAGAGTCTTGAACTTCATAGCCAAACCTTCAGGCAATCCTCCAGGTTAGTGACTTATACATACTTTAAAAATATATTCTGCAAATCTCTCAGGAGATAAACTAGTCTACATGCATTTGATTTATTGTGACACTTAATCTAGTCGGCTTGCTCTCTTGATGAAATGCTTGTTTAATATTGCTTAATGCCATGCCAGGTTTTATACTTGTACCACATTTTTGATACATAATTGCGGGATAGATTACCATGTTGTATATTTTGCGTGCTTTATTTGAAATACTTACCCCTCGTCTTTCCCAGTTATCCCTATATCCTTTTTGTTAAGGTTTTTTTGTAGTATAAATGTGGGTCTATTTTATTAAACCTTGCTGCCATATACTTCAGAATAATGCAACTCCATATATAATTCTGAAAAAAAGTCACTACTAAGATAATTTTAACATACTACGAAACCCCGTAATAAGACATAAGTTGAATACTTCAAGCCACTAAGGTATTTCCCCTATCAACAAACAAGAGTAGACTTCGCACTGTGAAATTTTAGAGGTTTTATCCATGAATACCTCTAATAAAAGAATCATGTAAGAACTCATTTCTTATATCAAGTTGATATAGGGTCCAATTCTGAGATGGTCACTTTCTCGCAGAGAGATAGTAACTCTAATTGAATATCATGGCCACCAGACAGGGTTGAAAGTCTTGGACCTGATCGTATCCGTCTGGTTTGATTATAATTAAGCTGGGTCATATCCCTGTTCTCATCTTTTCTTGATGGTAAAGCTCATCCACATCGCTCGTGTTCTTATGAAATGACATAGGATTGGTGAGTGTGACCTAGGCACTTATTATTCTTACTTTCACATTTTGATTACTTTAACCTAAGGTTTTCTGCATCCGAGGCTCATTAACTAGAGCAGAAAGCTTTACAGTTCATCTAGCAAAATCACCCATTGTAATAGGGGTGCTAAATGGTTTGAGCCTTCGTGTGGACATGCCTTCCCCAACACACAGTCGAATAGCTATAAGAAGGATCCCCCACCAACCCCGATCTAAAAACACCGCATGTTACTCATGCATCCACATAAGAATATTGAACTCACTTTAATATCTATAGCTTAGGTTTCTTAAATTTGGTAATATAAAAATACTCAATTATCAGATTATGCTAGCAACATCTGGATGAGCTGATTGTAGTTTGAGTACGATTTCGTTATTTGAGTTGTGGTTTGTAGTTGTATTTGTGTGGAACGTTGTTCGGTTACTACATATGCAATCAATTTTGCTATTATAAATAGTTGACTTTGATTTCTGTTCTATGTACCAACTTGATTTCAGTACACCATGATGCATCTTTTATTCAGTAATTGCGCATAAAATTGAAATGTCAAACATTTGGTTGACTTATATGAAGAATTACAAACAGTTGTCTCTTTGTGAGAATTTGACATCCAAGATTAGATAGGCCTAATCTCTTAGTACGCCAAGATAACTGAAGTATAAAAACGATTCTGATGATTTCTTTAAAAATCTTTAAAGAAGTTGCGGCATTCTCTATACCTCTTATGGGAGGCTTGATCAACTAAGTGATGATCTTAGTGATCTTTCAGAAAGTATTTTAAGTGCACATAGGTTTTGGTTTTGTTTCCACATTAATTTAACCCCTAGAAGTGCATAAAATAGCTACAATTAATCATAAGAAGCTAGTATAGGAGCATAAGAGAGAATATTATGTTGTCAAGGGTGCCGTCGGGGAACTCCTTGGCGGTGCCGAGGCACCAAATCTTAAGCCACCCACCCCGTCACAACATTTTTCCGCCCTAGGGCGCTTGGGAACACGGGGCGCCGCTGAGGCGTTGCGCCTTTCTCCAGGCGCCAAATGATTAACCTTTTTTTTTTCTTCTAAAATTTTGCCAAATGATTTGGCTATTTTAGGCATTTAGTTAAAAAAAAACATAATAGAATCGCCAAATCATTTGCAATTTTAAACAAAAAAGTAAAAACAAAAATCATGATTCGCTCTCTCTGTTTTGCGACAAAGAGAAGAGAATTGCCAAGTTTTGAGGGTTTTTTTTTCGCTTTCTCTCTCCCCCTCTGTTAGAACAATTTGGGTTCTCCAACTGAGTTTAAATGTACTCTTTTCCTCCCTCCCTGTTCAGAGTAATTAGGGTTCTCCAAGATTTTTTTATTGATTTATTGTTTGATGTTTCTTTAAGCTTAATAGATGATCCAGGAGGATCTAGACATTCAACCTCTTGAAAAGACGCCAAGTCGTTCGAATAAGCCTTGGAGCCGTTCGAATGAGTTCGAAGGAAAGTGAAACCAATGGTTCTATTGTTGATTTTAGGCTTATTTGCCTAGGTCGTCTGAATGAGCTTTGGAGCCATTCGAATAACTCGAAGGCCAAAAGAAGGGATTTTAGCTGTCTCGATTTCTAGGCAAAATTTGTCATGTCGTTCAAACGACTCTGGGTTTCAGAAGACCAATTGATTTTGTTCCAGTTTTCAGGCTTAAATGGGCCAGTTGTTCGAATGACCTATGGCGACTACTTTATAATTTAGTGCGTTTAAGGGCATATTTATCATATTTTGTAACTAGGAAACTTGTAACCTTCATAAAAGGGCAAAGCTAGTCAAGATGAAAGGATATAAGTTTTGTAATCAAGAACTTAGGGTTTGAAAGAGGAATTCAATTGGAATCAATCTATTGAGCAATTGAGGCTCTTATTGGGAAATTATCTCGCCAAATTGTGTTTTTCGTTTAATTCTTCGATTAGGAAGTTCTCTAATTCAATTGTGGATTAATAGAGGACCCCAATGCTCAACTTTTAATTTGAGCAAACCCCAAAGCATACCCATGAATACATTAGTGTGTTTGTCTCCCAAATTGTTTGGTTGGTCTAATCATTGACATATTACACAACGTTCCAGCTCTGGTTCCCGCCTAGCGCCCCGCCCCGACAGTGACCATGCCAACGCTAGCGCTTCGCCCGCCTCTGACAGCATAGAGAGAATATGATGTAGACTAGCCAGAGTTTAAGGGATGGTATGAAAGGGTACACAATTCTACCCAAATAAACTCAAAAGAAACACTACTTTTATTTAATCTCTTTTATTCAAACCAACTCTACAAACCTAAAAAAAAGAGCTTTCTTTTATACATAGATGAGGCTTGTAACAATAATAAAATGGCTTCATATTATAGAATCTTAATTGAGATCAAATCTCAAAAATATCTTCTTAAAGGTATCTTCTTAAAATAGGAGAAAGAAAATAAAAGTCGACTAGGACTTGGTGGGCCCCAAAATGTCTTGTTGACGGTGGGGAAACGTCTGTGACATATCAACTCTTCCCCTCTAAAAAAATTTGACCTCAATTTTTCTTAGATTTTTTGATTTTCTTGGCCATGTCGAAGCGTTCTTCAAACCGCAGATTCTCCCATGCAACTTTTCGTAACTGGGGATTGTCTCGTGAACGGGGATATGATATCGTCACAAACACTACGTTTAACAACGCCAAAAATCTTTGACCTACCAAACATAAGCATGCTCGTAAGACGGAGCCACCAAATCCTTCCTACAAGGATCTATAAAGATTGAGAACTATGGAATAATCTCAGATATGGAATACTCGATGTAAAATAGTTTTGTCCCAATCAACAGAAGTTGCACTCTACTCGTACACATCCGGATATCAAATAATGGGGATTGATTTTCATCATCCTAATTAACCATGTCTTCGTATCTATCATCATTCCTTGACTGTAAAAAATGTTCTATAGCGTTGGGATATTGTATCCCCTCTCTCTAAATCAATATCCGTAACGGAGGGCGTGCTTGTTGGCTTTTCCACGACCTATAACTCAAGGAGGTGAGGGTCTTACCGAGTTAAATCCAAATCATCTAGCATCGCTTAAGAGTCTTGAAAGGGTCTTCCCTCTTCCCGACCAACAACGTCACCGTTAACCACTAGGTTTTCGATTCCGGGATGAATAATACTCCGCTCTTCATCGGATCAAGTTATTCTTGAGCAACTATAGCCTTAGACCAAATTGATGTAGAAAATTGTGCGGAGGCTATCAAATATCCAAAACATCTTCTTAAAATAACTATTAATTCAAAAGCAAATCCAATTTCTAGAATCAAGCAAAAAGGATTTTATATGAAGAAAAAGAAAAAGAAAATAAAAGCTTACTAGGACTAGGTGGCCCTAAAAACGTCTCGTTGACGGTGGGGAAACGCTTGTAACATATCATAAGATTTGTGATAAAATATGAAGAAGAGCCGGTAAGGATCATATGAAAAGTGTTAAATTTTTTCAATTTAATTTTTCATCTAAAAATATTATAATGGTGAAATGGTAATATATAATCGTGAAATAATTTGATAATCGTTTGTACTGATCGTTACTTTTTTCCATTGAACATATATTGATTGATAACTATTTATATTGTGATAATTTCGTATTGTTTATTCAAACTTAAAAAAGAGTATATATATATATGTATATAACAAAATAAAATGGTCTACATTTAAGGAAAACTGAGGGACGAGATGTGGTTCGATCTATCTAGATTACTAATTATTGTCGAGATGCAGTTTCAGTTCAATAATGGAAAACCTAACACTAGATTAGGGTTTTTATTCAAACAATACATATCTAGCGTCTATCAAGCAATCAAATAAGCAAATAAATATATGCTACTGAGACAGAGTTTAAAGATAGGGTAACTCAATTTGCGAAAATCCTATTTCTTAACTAATAGATTGGGATGGAAATCTGTATACTAATATAGATAGTGTCGAAAGAACGTCGCTTATAACTCGGGCAAGCCAGAGGGGGTACACAAGTTTCACAATATCTGTAGTTATCTTTTAGAGTCTATACTTTCATGTTTTTCAATAATTATATTAACATAACCAAAAATAACCTTTTCGTACTTGATTGTCGCATGCTTATGTAAATATGTGTGCACTGAGTCCTATTTTGCAATTCCTATCCTGCACTGAGTCCTATTATGCAATTTTTACTTAGATTTACAGTTTTGCAGGAAATGTTAAAGGATATGGTTCTGTAATTCCTAATGCTCGAGATGCAAAATTACATAAAACGACTCGGGTGTTTGCAGAACAAGTGGGCAGATACGTTAAACAATATTTAGAAGCCATGGAGAAGGTGATATAGTGTAGTTTGTCTAATGTGGCTATCTTGTTCTTGTAAACTACATGCAGTTTGATTATATGTAGTTGCCTTGGAATTTTTTGTTTTGGATATGATTTCTCGATTTGTTGTTAAAACAAAATGTATGACGTGGCAAGTTAACTTATCTTCAGTCCTTGTTTTAGGTTAACCTGCCACGTCATAATTTTATTTTTTAACAACAAATCGAGAAATCGGATCCAAAACAAAAAATTCCAAGGCAACTGTATAATCAAGATGTATGTAGTTTACAAGAACAAGATAACCACATTAGACAGACTACACTATATCACCTTCTCCATGACTTCTAAATATTGCTTAACGTATCTGCCCACTTGTTCTGCAAACACCCGAGTCTTTTCATGTAATTTTGCATCTCGAGCATTAGGAATTTCAGAATCATATCCTTTAACATTTCCTGCAAAACTGTAAATCTCAGTAACAATTGCAGAATAGGACTCAGTGCAGGATAGGAATTGCAAAATAGGACTCAGTGCACACATATTTACATAAGCATGCGACAATCAAGTACAAAAAGGTTACTTTTGGTTATGTTAATATAATTATTGAAAAACATGGAAGTATAGATTGTAAAAGATAACTACAGATATTGTGAAACTTGGGTACCCCTCTGGCTTGTCCGAGTTATAAGCGATTGTGTTTTTGATACTATCTATATTAGTATACAGGTTTCCAGCTCAATCTATTAGTCAAGAATTTTTTTTTTTGCAAATTGAGTTACTCTATCTTTAAACCCTGTCTTAGTTGCATATATTTATTTATTTGTTTATCTGATTGCTTGATAGACGCCTGCAATATCATAAATATGTATTGTTTGAATAAAAACCCTAATCTAGTGTTAGTTTTTCCATTATTGAACTGAAACTGCATCTCGACAATAATTAGCAATCTAGATGGATCGAACCACATCTTGTCCCTCAATTGTCCTTGCTTAAATATAGACCATCTTATTTTGTTATAAGTTTGAATAAACAATACAAAATTATCACAATATAAATAATGATCAATCAATATATGTTCAATGGAAAAAAAGTAACGATCAATATAAACGGTTATCTAATTATTTCATGATTATATACGATATATATTGCCCTTTCACCATTATATTATTTTGAGATGAAAAATTAAATTGAGAAAATTTAAAACTTTTCATATGATTCTTACCGGCTGTTTTGTGAAAGGATAAGCAATTCTGAAGTATCAAGAGCTTTTGAGTACTACAAACGTGGGAGACCTAAAATTCAAAGGCCAAATCCACACTTGGAGAAACAAGAGAGTTAATGAAGAGATAATTATAATCAAGCTGGATAGAGCATTGGTTAATGAGAAGTGGAGTACAGCTTTTTTTATGAAATCTGAAGCAACTTCCTTGGTACTGGATCTTCAGACCATACTCTTTGTATTGTTAGCATTTACAAGTCCCAGTGTAACGGTCCCAAGCCTTTTAAACACTTTACTTTTTGGTTTGAAGGGAACGGCTACTGTCAAATAACTGGACTGAGACTGTGTTTGGAAATCCTATGATTAGATTCTGTTCTAAGCACAAGAATACTAAGAATAACCCAAGACCTTGGCAAGAAAAAATGTTAGTGGCTTGGGGAAGAGAGTTGCAGACACCAAGCTGGAGCTGGATAAGATACAAGAAGAGATACAGGCTGGCCCTCACAGAACTGAGCTGTATATCCTTGAGCAAACAGCAAGCAGTACTACTTTGGCTAGAAATGAGGAGTCCTTTTTGAAACAGAAGAGTAGAGTTAACTGGTTGCGCCACTTGGTGCTAATTTTGCCTTTTACCATAAAGCCATAAGAGCCAGAACAAGTTCCAACTCCATTCTCTCTATTTCAGGATGAGAACAATAACAGGATTTTTGATCATGACAGGATTGTTTTAACAGCAGAGTACTTCCAAAGTATTATGGGTACTAATAGTGTGGGGCGGGAGACTGAGACCATCACAGAATTGCATTTCAAGAACCCTGTCAACAGTGTGGATCATAAAGCCCTTACCATTATTCAGCCTGTTGTGGAGGACAGTGAGGTGCAAGAGGCTCCTTTTAGGATTGACAACTCGAAAGCCCCATGCCGTGATGGATTCAATGCCAGATTCTTCAAACACAACTGGGATATGATCAAAATAGACTTCATCAAGGCAGTTAAGAACTTTTTTAGGAGTGGGAGAATGTTTTCACAAGTTAATGCTATTTCTATTGCTCTAGTCCCTAAAGTTCCTAATCCCACTAACTTTGAGGACTACAGACCTATCTCATGTTGCAATGTGATATACAAGGTGATTTCCAAGATCGTAACTACTAGATTGAAGGAAGTGATTCAATCTCTAGTTAGAGAGAGAGAGAGAGAGAGAGCGCACCATTTGATATTGGACTACAATGGGACACCCTTGAGGCAGTGTGTCGAATTGTCTTTTGATTCAAAGTTAAAATATCATATTCTTCTAGGTCTTCAGTTTGTTTTCTGAAAATTTTAGTTAACAAAATTATATTTAAGACCCAAAAAAATGTGAGGAAAATGTGAAGTTAAGAAATCTTACGTTCTTAAGTAGTTGTTAGCTACAACCTATCTTGATCCACTACACGTATAAGGTGCATTGAGTGATTTGCCATAGTATTGGACTCCGAAATGTAACTTATGGTAATCGGATTTTCATCAATTCTTTTGTAAAAGATCATAATACCATATTCGTCATCTTCCTCGCCTTGTTGGACATATTTTCTTTGTCTCAATATCTCAAAACCACTTCTAACAAAAGGATTATTCTTAACCAATTCTTCAGCAGTCTTAGTTGCTTCAAACTCGTCTTTGTCTTATTGCGGTAATATTCTATACTGCGATCAAGACAATAATCATATACCAAAATGAAAATGTCTAACAATAGGTAATGCTAAATTTGGAGGTAAGGAATCTGCTGCTGTTTGAGAACAAGAATAAGCCTACTAATTCTACATTCAAGCTAATAATCGCTGACATACAAATAAGAGTTATGCACGTCATTACAACAGTTGAAGACTCTTCAAGGAATAGAAGTCTGCTACTATTGGGACCTGCATCCTCAGTTCACTCTGTCCACGATTAGATACTGTAAATGGGACTCACCAGACCATGGAATTCTGCTCCTAAATACTGATGGATCTTATACAGACGACAGGAGAGGTTATGGAGGTATGTTAAGGAACAACAGTGGAGAGAGCCTGCTTAATTACAATTGCAGAACTGAGGCTAGATCTGTTGCTTATAGTGAAACAAAGGCAATAGAAAGAGGGCTAATTAACTGCACATTTTAACATGACACTTGAAGCTTTCTGTTGCTACTGACTCAATGCAAACGGTGACAGGGTGACAGACATCAGGGACAGGAAGACTCCACCATGGGACTGTTTTCAGCTCTCACTCCATACTGCACTTGATTGACAAGCTTGAGTTCTTTGAGATTAGACAAGTTTTTAGGGAAGCATGCAGCTTTCTAAAACTCATTAGGAGAGCTTATATTGGCTAATGGCTCATTGTCCCCTATTGTAATTAAAATCGTACGATTTGAATCAGAAATGGGAAAACCGATTTAAATATATTACCATGAATCAACTAAATCACCGATTCAACGATTTGAATAGTAGTTAATATGAATCGCCGATTCAACTATTCTTAAAGTTCATATAGAAGAAACCTAGGTTATGAAGGGAGAGGGTGGTGTAATCTCAGTAGTTCAGTTGTTAATGAAGTAGATTTGTTTTAGTAGAAACTAGTAGTTTTCTCTAACTCTCAAAAACAACGTGGTTTTCTTACGAATCCCACTGGCCAAAACCAATTAAATAAGAACTCTAAAATAAAATAAGATACTACTAAATTAACTACTCTCCTACGCCGGGTCGGAGACGATCATGTATGTGCCTCACATCAGATATTCAAACTCTTTTGCCACCAACAACAGTCATTCTGTTGACAGAGTGACATCTAGTTGCATTCTTTTGTTGTTGAAGTCCACAAAACTAGCTTGTCCTCTACATAAGAACATATGTACCAAAACCTTTGGATGTCTGAATTGTAGTACATATCTCTATTCTCTAGACACCACAAAGAAGTTCTGATATGATTATTTAATGTTGTTCAATATCAAGTAGTTGTTTGCATATAAATTTGATAATAATAATAGGAAAAATGAAGTCGAACCTAACCTGTATCTTTTTGTTTCAGTTGCTCAAAAACCTCTTTTGTTTTGGTTTATGCCTTCAGGCTTCTATCAATTTGGCTTCCTGTAAAAATGTCCTTGAAAGACGACACATCTGCATCTGTCTGTGGTAAGAAAAAGCTTTCCCTGATAAGGAAAAATGGAAAAGAGAGAGACTATATTTATAAAAAGGGATAAGATCAATACCAGCTTCTCAATTAGTGGCTCTGGTATCCCTATCGTGTGACCAGAAGGTACGAGCTCCCAAGGTCTTCTTGTCCTATCAATATCTCCTTCATCTCCCAAGTTTTTCCACGCCAATATTAGAACCTCTAGGCATTCTGATTCAATGTTCTATTTTTCTTCTTTTGGTTCATCTAAAGGTACTCAAACAACTTAATCTACCATCACCACTTTTACTGGGCGATGAAGGAGATATTGATTGGTCAAGAAGACCTTGGGAGCTCGTAACTTCTGGCCACACGATAGGGATACCAGAGCCACTATTTGAGAAGCTGGTATTGATCTTATCCCTTTTTATAAATATAGTATCTCTCTTTTCCTTTTTTCCTTATCAGGGAAAGTTCTTCTTGCCACAGACAGATGAAGATGTGTCGTCTTTTAAGGACATGTTTGCTGGAAGCCAAACTGATCAGAAACTGAAACAAAAGAGGTTGTTGAGCAACTAGAAAAAAAAGCTACAGGTTAGGTTCGACTTTATTTTTCCTATTAATATCAAATTTATATGCAAACAACTACTTGATATTGAACAACATTAAATATTCATATATCAACTTCTTTGTGGTGTCTAGAGAATAGAGATATGTAATACAATTCAGACATATCCAAAAGTTTTGGTACATATGTTCTTATGTAGAGGACAAGCTAGTTTTGTGGACTTCAACAAACACAAGAATGCAACTAGATGTCACTTTGCCAACAGAATGACTGTTGTCTGGGGCGGCAAAAGGGTTTGCATATCTGATGTGAGGCACATACATGATCGTCTCCTATTGTAGGAGAGTAGCTAATTTAGTAATATCTTATTTTATTTTAGATTTCTTATTTAATTGGGTTTAGCTAGAATCTAAATTGGATAGATGTGGAGATATCTTCAAGGAGAGATTTAGGTTAAATAGCTATGGTTTTTGAATAAAAGGGAGATGGTGGTGTAATTGCTTCTTGGTTCGGTTAATGGAATAAAATTCAATTTTCGTTTTTTTTTTCTCTTTTAGTAACCCTAATTTGGGACTTGTGATTACTTAGTGTAATCTCTTCACGATTTTGCTCCCGCATCGTGGAATTACGTTAATATCTCTTGAAATATCGTCACTCATTGTCCTGCAATGCTAGTAAGAAAGAAGGACTATTCTTAAATGTAACAATGGTCATTACCTATCCTCAATCTTTTCATTCTTCGCCGATCTATAAATTTTGATTATCCTAAAAGCCCTGAGCCTCATGTCGTTGCTCAATGTTCTGCTTTTCTAGTGGACATTCACTGTGGCAAATTTTTTTTGGGATGAGCTGTTGAGGATAGCAAGGTCTGTTAAGTAATCAGGGGCTTGACTACCTTTGTTTGGTCTTTACTCGGGAACCTATTTTAAAATCACTGGTGGATCTTTCAGTGGATATTTAAAAACGGGTCCATTCTCTGGATACGAATACGAGTAATCTGCTGTTACAAGTTAAGCCCTAGCCTCCCGAGACCCTTTATGATTATCAGTCTGGTGGAGACAAAATATTTTATCTGCTAATGATAGTTAATGTTAAACTCTAACCAGGCTGTTTTGTTTGTGTCTTTATGTCAATTGCGTTTCTACAGGAAAGCTACAAGCTTCTACCATCTGTTTGATCTGTGTTCAATAATTTTTTTGGTGACTTTGGTCCTTACTAAGGAACCTATGTTTAGAGTCATAGGAGTTTCTTTCAGTGGATACGTAAAAGATGGACTTATACTTTGGATCACACAAGTAATCTGCTGTTACAAGTTAAGGTCCGGTTCTGTGAGACCCTTAAGGTTATTAAAGTCTGGTTGAGGGAAACTCTTTTCATCTGTTGATGGTAGTTGATGTCTAACTCAAACCAAGCCTGTTTTGTTTCTCTATATGAAGTGTGTGTTCTACAAGAAAGTTACAAGCTTCTACCGCCTTTTGGAACTCTGAGAGGTGAAGAAATGGCTCCTATCCAGTGGCTAAGATTATGGCCCACCAGTCACGACACAGATCAAATAAAGAGGCTATTAAAGTCCGGTTGAGAAAACCTTTTATCTGTTGGTGGTAGTTAATGTCGAACTTAGACCAAACTTGTTTTGTGTCTGTAGGTTAACGCTTTTTTACAAGAAAGTTACAAGCTAGTGAACTTATTTGAACTCTCTTGAGGCATATGAATGGCTCTGTCCAGAGGGGAAGAGTTACCGGACTACAAGCTCACTAGCCACCTTTGATTAGGCACAATACTTTGATGGATGGTCCCCTTTGCGGTAGTGTCCTGTATTTGGGCTAGTAGACACAATAGGAGTTTGTGAGACAGGGATCGCAGTCTTCCAGCTCTTTTAGCTCTGGGTTTGGTTGTAATTCAACTTTCTGACAGTGTGCCTTAGCCCTTTCGGAGTCTGCTTAATCTTTAGTTATCAAATCACAATAAGTACCTAAACAGTCAATCAATAAATATTTTTTCGGCTATCTATCAAATGGTTAATTGTTTTATTAAATTTAAACTAACTATAGTTTGCTAAATATAAAAACTATATATCAAATTCATTAAAGAATATATATTGTTGCATCTAGTTTTACTTCAGTCTTATTTTATAAAAACTAATAGAAATCAGTACATGTGATTTTTTTCTCTTATTTTTTTTTTGTATTTTGTTTTCTCAAATTGCATTTGTTTGCAGGTCCCCACACCGGAACGTGTGTTGTATCAATCAGGTGCTCCGATGCAATCTATGTTGGAGCTGATACATTTAACTCCATTATCGAAGAGTCAGGTAAATGCTTTGTAAATTATTTATCTTTATCTTTGATAGGTCGTTGGTCGTCACAACCACGACCTAGGCGCACGTCTTTCGTGATGGATCTCTAATTAGTTTCATTTACTAGTTTATTTTATTTTATTTTGTTCTAGAAAATTTTCTAAATTAAGATTACTGTAGTAGTTACCTATTTTATGATGAGTGTAGAGAGAGAGATGGAGATCTCTTATATATGGGAGATCCTAGGGTAGTAGAAGGTGGTGTTGAGTTTTGAGAGAAAGGGAAGAACCCTAGATAGAGGAGAGAGAGAGAGAGAAAGAGAGCTTGTAGTAGTTTTGATTGAATAAAAAGATCGTTATTTTCAGTTTAGTAGAGAGATTGATCGCTTCCGCACGTAGTAATTAACAACTTGGTACCAGAGCTAGAACGATTTTGGCGGATAGTTATTTTTCTAGTGAAGATGGCTAAGAAAACACCGAAGAAGGTAAATCAGCTAACTCAGAGCGAGTGTTTGAAGACAGTGGAAGATTCCAATGCGTTACTAGTAGAATCCAACAAAGAGCTCACCGTTTCGAACAAATTATTGTCTAAGCAAATCGAGGCGATGATGATCGCGGTAATGTCAATACCCACGAGATATTCCATGTCCTATGTGGATTATGCGAGCGAGGGACAGATAACGGAGATTCCGGTAACCTCGAAGTGGGACGGGGAAGAGGGATTCCAATGAGTTTTTTTTTTACGAGATGGGCCCAACGCGGGGATGAACCCGCTAAACCCCAAGCCGTTAACGGTTGTCGGAAGAGGAAAGGGGATGATGCAATAATCGCCGTGACGGGAAAATTCTTTGTTAGCGGATCCCCACAACAACGATGAAGAAACTCTACTCTCAAACTCATTTCGTGGATTGGATATCGAGTGTCAAAAAATTTGTGGATCCCCACAACAACGTCGAAGTACAAGTAATCAATCCACTGAGAGCGGGAGTGGTCGACGCAGATCCGGTGCGGCGTACGGTGGTTACCGGTAGCGACAAGGGTAACCAAAGTCCGGCGGTAGGGGCGCAAAGGGACGACCAAGGAGTCGGGGAAGACTTTGATTGTGACCAAGTGCGAGTCACACACGTGGGTTCCAGCCTGGATACACGTCAGGGAGAAAGAGTGGGTGACGGGTTTTGTGCGGGTGACACACATGTGTCTGCCCCACGTGCCGAGCACGAGCACTTTAGCTGCTGGGGCGGGTTTTGCTAATACGGTTCAGGACCAAACAAGGAGTCGGGTTTGGATTATTGACCCCCCCGGGGACGACCCAAACCAAACCTAACAAGTCGGCCCCAAACAACGCCACTACAGTCGCGGGTTTCTCACTCGCAAACAATGGAGGGCGACGGAGAGAGAAAGAGACCCCGACCACCCAACCTTCCTTACTCACATCGATGGCGTCGACAGTCGTGGCCACTTTGGTCACGATGCCGACTCCAACGCTTAGAGGGACGTCGACTCAGACAGCACCCTCGGCCGTGGTGATCACGAGAAGAATACCAACAACAACTTCGGTCTCTATCTCCACACAGACCGCGCCTACAACATCCCTCCCAATGACGGTACCATCTTTTTCGGCACTCCTGGTGTCTCCCTCGGGGCCACAAGTGCCGATAACTCCGACAACACAAGTGGGTGTGATCGCTCATGGGTCTGCACAGCAGAGGGGTGTTATTCCGCAGATTCATCAACAGGATTGGGCAACAATGAAAGGAGTGAACATGGGCATTCAGGGGTAAATAGTAGAGATTGGAGAAGTATTGAATAGAATTTGGGATGGTAGATGTATCTAAACTCTGATGTTAAGATTAACGTGCCCGAGTTTGATGGGAAATCTGATGCAGATGGCTTTATAGATTGCCTGAATCGAGTGGACGGGATATGCATTAAATTAGTGGGAAAATATTCAGCAGTTACAAGTATCCGGGGGGCATGATTATGTAATTGATTGGGAGGCTATGAGGAGCGAGATAATGACTCAATTTATTTCGAGCACTTACGATGATGATAAGTTTGCCAAGCTTCAAACACTATGTCAGGTTTAGAACTAGTCCGTGGATGACTACGCCAGTGACTGTTACATGTTGTCATCTCATGTTGTCTTATCAGAGTCAGAGACACATAGAGTTAGTCGCTTTCGTTTGGGGATTACAAAATGCATTCAGGATGAGATGATCTTGTTTTCTCCACAGTCATTGTCAGAGATATTGGAGATGGCTCGTCGGGTTGAGGCAAAGTTGAAACCTTCAGGATATTCGTCGTTTACAACATTGACTACAGTGGTCACGACACCTACTTCGACAACACCAGTAGTTGGTGTAATAGCTTAATTTCGGGATTCAAATTTAAACTTTACACTAGATGTGTTTAGAACGCTCAAGAATAGTAAGTGATAGCTAACAAGATAATTTAGCGTGGAAAAACCTTTGAATAGGTTAAAATCCACGACCTCTCTTGAGGATTTGAGAAAGACAAAATGATATTATTGAGATTGCTAGCTTATTACAACGAGTGTTCTGAGTATATGCAATGTTTAGAAAGATGATTCCTCTGTCCTTTATCTGGAATTCTCTAGTCCTATTTATATTTTTTTTCATATGACCGTTTGACGAATATTAAGATTCTTAATGATGGACGTTACAAAATACATATTAGATATTCTTTGACTAGATTGTGTAACGCTATGATCTTTGTTGCTTCGTAACGGCTGCATTGATGACTGCATTGATGACTGTACGTTTGCTTAACTCGAACTTTTGATGTAGAGGTCGAAAATGATGGCTAGAACTTTGTAATTGTAATGTCTTTAGTAGTGCTTCATGTATGTTGATGAGGTCGAGGATGAAGCATGAGTCCGAGATGCGGAATAAGCTATTACAAGACGGCTCTCGACCAAGAGCACGAGAAGCATCATGGGCGAGTGGTGTTGGTCGAGAAACTCGTGCTATAACTGTTTCCTGATGCTGCTGTCTTGATTCTGATTGTGCTGTAAATGTGCCCCATGCTCTGATGATGAGGTCAAAAGTTCGTATGTTGGTCGAAGATGAAGTATGAGTTCGAGATGCGGAATAAGCCACTACAGTTGGGACCAAGCCAACACAGACTGTCAGCATGGCCATTTGTTACAATTGCGGGAAAACATGACATATGAGGCACGAGTGTCCTAACCCAAGGAAAATCATGACACTCATGTCTCAGCACATACATGATCACGTGGACGAGGCACTTGAGCAGTTACTTAGTCCAGAGTATAAGGACGCGGAGGTGACAGCTAGGACTAGGACTGAGCAAAAAATTGAGGAAACCGAAAAACCGAACCGCACCAAACCGAGCAAAATGGTTCGGTTTCGAAGAGGTCGGTTTCGGTTTTTGAAATACAAATAAAAACTCATATCTCACATAAACCAAGATCAGGTGTGTGTTCCAGTCACCTCATTCCCCTCTATCTCTCTCCTCTGTCACACATTAATCTCTCTCTTTTGTTTCTTGAGCCTCCCGTTTTTCCTCTTTATCTTTTCTCCCAACACACTTCTCCCACACCCTTTTCTCTTCTCCCCATTATTAGCTCTCTCTCACATATTATCTAAGCAAAAAGTGGGTCATCAAATCTAACCCTTCAAACAATCCACTCCTCCCTCTGACTTCTACTTTGAATCAAGAAACAAGGATAATCTCAGATTTAAATAGACAACTATCTCATTCCCTTCTTTGAAAGTTAAAGATATCAGCTAGTGAGAGAAAGCTAGGCGGAGAATTTACAATAAAGAGAAGGGGATATCTGGTAATGATCTTGCAAATGATGAAAGTGATTTTTGTAGTTTGATAAGAGTCGAGATCAACGATTTTTGTTAACATCCTTTAAATAAACCGAAATCTCCGTTTCTTTCTTCGGATCGGTTTCAGTTTCAGTTCCACCCATTTGGTTGCGGTTTGATTTTCTCTTAAGTGCAGTTTGGTTTCGGTTCCAAATTTAAGAAATCGATTTTTTTCGGTTTCGGTTTAGGTTTTGAGGCAAAACCTACCCAAACCACGTTGAAGTATGTGTATATCTTACCCACATACTACTTTAGTCCCACATTGGGTACTAATAGAAGTAGTTTAATGATCCTCTACTATATAAAGAGAAGTTATGATGTAATATAATTAATCAATTTAAGAGTAATAAATTCTTCCTCTTAATTATTTCTACAAGCCGACCCATGCTCACCCTTAGTGACAGCGACAGCAGTTGATATTCCTTCTTGAATTCGTGGACGAATCCTTCAAAGAGGGGAAGAGTTGGTTGGTTGTGGGTCGTCACGACCATGACTTAGGCGCACGTTTTTCATGATCGATCTCTAATTAGTTTCTTTTACTAGTTTATTTTATTTTATTCTATTTTGTTCTAGAGAATTCTTTAAAATAAGGGTTACTCTTGTAGTTACCTATTTTATGGGGAGTGTAGAGAGAGGTGGAGATCTCCTATATATGGGAGATCCTAGGGTAATAGAAGGTGGTGTTGAGTGTTGAGAGAAAGGGAAGAACCCTAGAGAGAGAGAGAGAGAGAGAGAGAGCTTGTAGTAGTTTTGATTGAATAAAGAGATCGTTATTTTCAGTTAATAGAGATTGATCGCTTTCGCACGTAGTAATTAACACTCTTTATCTTTCTATATATAGCATCTAGAAATTCTAATTTTTGGTGTTATTGCAGGTCAAAAAGATCTCATGAAAATTATGCGCGTATCACGGAATATGATATGTGTATTTTCGGGGAGGGCTGATCCTGCTATATACGCTATTAAGATGTTGACGGATGAGGTAAAATAGCGATTACATGTTTGAATATACTTTTAAGAATCTACAAAACAACTTCAATGATGAAAAATTACTTAGTTCCAATAATTTATGCATTATCTTTCCTATTATATAATTTAATCTATATCCACTGTATATGGGAAGAAGGAATGATTAAGATGTATGTTGTTGCATGATATTTTTCAAATAGAGAACTGCATAAATTACTGCATAAATTACTGCTACGTTTTAACATAAGGGTTTACGTCATCCTATTACTAAGAAAATAGCTCCAAAATTCAGTGTTTCTTCTATATGGACTTTAAAAATCGTTGAATCGGCGATTCATATTAACTATGATTCAATACGGTTCAAATCGTTGAATCGGCAATTTAGCTGATTCATGGTAATATGCGATTTATAAGATGATTAAATTGGTTTTTCTCATTACCGATTCAAATCGTTGAATCGTACAATTTTAACTACAATGATTTCAAGCAATCCAGGGGACAATGAGCCATTAGCCAATATAAGCTCTCCTAATGAGTTATGAAAAGCTGCATGCTTCCCTAAAAACTTGTCTAATCTCAAAGAACTCAAGCTTGTCAATCAAGTGCAGTATGGAATGATTGATCTGAAATCAGTCCCATGGTGGAGTCTTCTCTCTGATGCATGTCACCATTTGCATTAAGTCAATAGCAACAGAAAGCTTCAATTGTCCTCTTAAAATGCACGGTTTCAGCCCTTTTTCTATAACTTTTGTTTCCCTATAAGCAACAGATCTAGGCTCAGTTCTGCAATTGTAATTAAGCAAGCTCTCTCCACTGTTGTTCCTTAACATACTTATAACCTCCTCTGTCTTCTGTATAAGATCCATCAGTATTTAGGAGCAGAATTCCATGTTCTGGTTGGTCCCATTTGCACTAGTATTCTCTATTCCTGGGAGAGTCTTCAACTGTTGTAATGATGTGCATAACTCTTATTTGTGTGTCAGTTATTATTAGCTTGTGAGTAGCATTAGTAGGCATGTTCTTGTCCTCAAACAACAGCAGATTCTTTGACCTCCAAATTTAGCATTACCGATTGTTAGACTTTTTAATTTTGGTATATGCATTAATGTTATTATTGTCTTGATTTCAGTATGGACTACTGTCCCCGCACTATTGTCTTTGACGCAAATAGTGCTGGTACTGAACTGATTTACAACTTTCCAGCAGTTAGACGAAGATTAGTGAGCTTTAGAAGGAAGATAGATGCGAAAGATGGCGAGGAAGATGACGAGTACGACGTTCTAATATTTTACAAGAAAATTGGTGAAGCTCCGGTTATTGCAGGCTTTTTTTCTGGGTTAGATTCTTTTGATGGAGATTTTGTGTGTGGTGGCTCCGGATAGTCAGTAGCAAACGAGTATTTAATTAGGTCAGATTACTTTTTATTTTCTTCTCACATTTTTTTGCAACTTAAATTTGATGTTAACTAAAATTTTCAGCAAACAAAATCCAAGGCCTAACAGAAAAGAAGATTGTGTCTTTGATAGCGGAAACAATACGACACACGGCATTAATAGTTCCTTATTGTGGTCCACTATCAAATGGTGCGTTCTCTCTCTCTCACTTTATGTTTTTGCTGTTTTATGTGCTGGCTGCTTTGACTTCCCCAAGTCTGTTAATTGATAGAATTGAGCAAATGCTTAGAGCTTTTTTGTGGGGAGGCACCTAATGAGAAGAGAAGTATATCTGCTGTTACTTGGCCTGATGTCTGTATTCCTAAAAAAGAATGGGGTTAGGAATAAAAGGAATCAAAGAGTTTAACAATGCTGTAATGATGAGAACTCTTTGGGTGTCTGATTTCTAATATAATCCGTGGGCAAGATGGGTTAGAACAAAGTACTTGAAGAAAAGATCTTATTGAACATTGGTGTAAAAACTACGTGCGGAAGCGATTGATTAACACTATATTCGAAATGATCTCTTTTATTAACTTTCTCTACGATTACAAGTTCTCTCTCTAAGCCGACTAGGGCTTCTCCTTCTCTCTCAAAACTCAACACTAACTTTCCTTCTCCTAGGATTCTCCTTAATATAGGAGATCCCCACCTTTTTCAGCACTCCCAACAAAAAAGGCAACCACCAAGAGTAATCCTAATTTAGAGAATTCTCTAGCATAAAATAAAATAAAACATTAAATGGAAACTACGTAGAGACCGGTCACGTAAGAAGTGCGCATAGGTCGTGGTCGTGACGACCCACGACCTATCAAGTGGATATCCCTAAAGACTGCCCTTGGGCATGGAGGTCCTTAATGAAGAAAATACCCTTTACCTTAAACAACCCTAAACACCTCATAGGGAATGGGAGAAACACATTAGCTTCACAAGATCCATGGCTGACATTGGCATCTTCAGCAACATCACTGTCAACATTACAATACAATCAGTGGCCGACCTTGCAATATACTCCTTGAGAAACTTCCAAGTAATAAACCCATGCTTGGGGATGATATGAGAGCCCCAACAAAGACAATGTCAATCCACTACAGGTCTTGTGTCTCTGAGCTTTTCAACGGTGGAGGCAATAGAAAACTGACCTTGAGTTTGAAGGGTCCACACAATAGAGTCCTCCATGTTGTTAGTAATAAGAAAAGGCAGAGAACTGATGATATCATCACCAATAGAGCTGTGAAGGTGGCCTGGAATGTTCCATTCACCATCCTTAATAGCTTTATTTACTTTAGCTGTTTCATGGAGATAAGAGTCAAAAATGAGAGTCTGGGGAAACTTATCTGGCAGAATGCCTCCCTTATACCAAGGGTCAAGCCAGAATTTAGTTTTGTTTCCATTTCCAATTAGGTGAAGAACAAAGTTGCATGCATGCCTCCTGGATTGAAGTATTATCCTCCAACTGTTTATAGTCCCAATCATACCATAAGCTTTTATCTTTTGCTGTCACTTTGTATGTCTGTTTCATTGCTGCAGCTTGGTTCCAAACTGAGAACTTTCTGATTCCCATGCCACCCTCTTTCACAGGGTAACACACACCTCATTCCACCCCAAAGGAGCAATTTTCCTTTTGATCTCACGACCCTGTCAAAGGAACTTGTGACAGATGTTCTCAATCTTCTCCACCATAATACCATGAGGTATAAAAACATTGATTCAATATACACAGATACTGCCCAAAACAGCTTTAATCAATTGGAGCCTGCCTTCAAAGGAGAGGTATTTGTGTCTCCAAGAGTGAACCCTAGCTGTGAGCTTGTCTATTAGGGGATTGCAATCCCTTTTTCTCAGCCTAGTGGGGATTAAGAAAATACCCAAATATCTAAAGGGAAGTTGGTCTTTAGGGAAACCAAAAATAATTTTAATAAGTTACTTTTGATCATCTGCAACTCCAGAAATATAGAGAGAGGATTTGAGAAGATTAGCTTTCCTGTCAAAGAAGAGAATTGGTTAAAGCAATCACTACTGCACTAGCAGTTATTAGGCTCCCATGCAGAAAAACCAGTACATCATCTGCAAAGGCCAAATGTGTAAGTCTTGGGTTACGCATCTATAGTGAAGTTTCATGGTGCTATTGTTTATTCTATGCTCTAAGAGAACGCCAATTATCTTCTTCTCCATCACCAACACAAAGAGATAGGGAGACATTGGGTCTCCTTGTCTCAATCCCCTTTTTTCTCTGAAGCAGCCCTCATGAGAACCAGTGACAAAAATAATGTAAGGAGTATTGATACATTTTTGAATCCAAGAGACAAACATGCTTGGGAAGTTCATGGCCTCAAGAATGGCAATAATAGTTATAAGAACGAACTAAGCGGAAACAAATCTACTAACAAAAATTAAATACTACTTTATTAATTGACTAACAACTGAAATTCAGATCTACTTCTCTCTCCCTACACCCATAAACTAGGGTTTCTCTCTTAAAAACTCAACCCCCATCTCCCTTTTATATAAGAAGGGCCCCAACCTTCTGAAACACTACCCAATTAATTAGGAAACTAATCTAAAAGGAATATTTTGCAAAAATAGGAAACATAGAAAATAGGGGTCCTACCAAGTGTGCCAAAGTGGAGACGTGCACGATTCCTGTCAACTCTCCCCTTCTTTGAAGAGTTCGATTACGAACTCAGTCGTGAAAATTAGCAAGTCATCAAAATGAAACCAAAAGTGCACGATGAAAAGCTCAGGAAGACTTCCACGAATTTTACCGTAACTTGCTAGTATACATTTTGGACGTTGTAACACATCATCTCGAAGCTCATTTTGCTTCATTGTATTACCAACTGTTGACACGATACGTTGTACTTGGAGTTGCCAAGGCTTCAGATCCACACAGTCGAATAAACGAACCAGAAACTCTATCCAATACGGGTCAACATATGAAGCTGTTGTCGGTACACCTTACTGTAAAAGTTTACTCCCTCCTGGTTCCCATATGTGCCTTCGCTTATAGCCAAAACTATCTTCCTTGGGGGTGCTTCGGAGAAGCATGAATCTATTGACTTCACTGTTGTGTAGCACGGGGATCGGTAACTATTATTGGAGTGGTCATGCTGGCACTAGCTTGGCTTGGTTTAAGTTTGAACTGCTAGAATTTCTTTGGTAACATAAATTTTTGGTTGTTTTATTAAGTTGGTGTTGGTTCGGCTTAGGCGTGCTGACTGCTAGGCTGGTAAGTAAAACTTGGCTAACACATGCCTAACACATGCTGCTCCTCTGTCTTTTGCCTTTCTTTTTCCCCGCGAATCAACAACTTGCTTCATCGCTAAACCCTCTTTAATGACCTGCTTCTCTTGCGATCTTTTAAGTAGGTTGACGTGGCTGGAAAGAAAACAGTTGGTGACTTGATCACATACAGTTCACTTGAGGTAAAATTCAGATCTGGTGGTGGATCTGAGTCTGGGGGTTTGGACTTGGGCCTTGTTTGGATGGGTTTGGCCTACTGGAACAGATCTGGTATAGCTTGGGGTAGCACATGCTGGCCACGTGCTTGCCTTCCTTCTCTCTCACGACCTGGTTTCTTCGTCCTAGCTCATCTTGTAAAATCAACGACCTCTCCATTAAATCAGATCGTGCTTCAAGTTCCATCCTTGATTGGGGAGGTCTACTGGACTTCGGTGATTAAACCGGTGAATCCTCCATCCTTTTTCCAGGGTTTCCTCGATTTGGTGATATTGTCTTTCGATTGGAACTTTAGATTGGTAACTTTGATTGGGTGGACTTCGTGCGCCATAATCGAGACCCCTTCGTGAGACCATGGCCGTGAACTTTTCAACACGTCTTCGCCTACCCCACCCACGAAATCGATCACACGAGGAACCTCACTCTCCGTCGGTACATCGTGGTAGTTAATCTTCAAGTCATCTATATTAATTTCAATACCTACACTCGTCAGAAACCCATCTTTTATAACATTAGAGTTCTTAAGCATCTGAAACGCATCCCTTGTCAGATCACTTTTTAAACATAAAAGCATTTGCGATCCATGACGAATCGAAATCCATACTTCATTGGCTTATTTTCATAAAAATACGCCTTCGTTCTATCCAATTTTCCATGTAGTTTTCTACTTTGCAGTCTTTCCACCGGAACTTGTCTTATAATCCTTTAAAATCTTCTTGGCTTAACATCGTCATGAAAATAAAACCAAACACCTCCCCGCGGATCAGACTTCACTCTGATACCAAGTTTATAAGAATGAACTAAGCGGAAACAAATCTACTAACAGAAAATCAAATACTACTTTATTGATTGACTAACAACTTAATCTACAATCGAATCGAGAATAACCTAATTTGAAGAATAATATGAAGAACAAACACATTGGCATAAGAATTTTCCTTTTAGAGCTTCAATTGCTCAACTACTTGATTTCAATTGAATTCCTCTCAAACTCTAAGTCTCTTTCTTCCAAAACTTGGATCCTCTCTCTTGGCCTAGCCTTGCCCTTTAATGAAGGTTACAAGTTTCTAGTTACAAAAACGGGCAAAACTGCCATTTTCAGGACCTAACTCTAAGCTGAATCGCGTCTTTGTTTGAACATAAACATACTATGTTCGAACAAAAACTGAATGTATTCGAACAGACTTTTTGAATACAGGGCTATCAATATGTTATTTGAGTAAATTACTCAGACAGGGTTTATTCGAACAAACATAAAAGTCTGTTTGAATATACTTTAAAAAGTCTAAAAAACAACCCAGATCCTCCTGGAGCACAACTGAAATTTAGATCTACTTCTCTCTCCCTACACCCATAAACTAAGGTTTCTCTCTTAAAAACTCAACCTCCCTCTCCCTTTTATATAAGAAGAGCCCTAACCTTCTAAAACGCTACCTAATTAATTAGGAAACTAAACTAAACAGAATATTGCAAAAATAGGAAACATAGGAAATAGGCCTTGAAGTGTGCCAAATTGGAGGCGTGGAGACGTGCGCGATTCCTATCAAATAGTGTTCCATTGCACCATATCATAAGCCTTTCTAAGGTCCACCTTGGTTGTGCACCTGGCATTGCATTAAGGAGATTCTCTATGATAGTTTATCATAAGCTCATGAGCTATCAATATGTTATCAGAGATAGTTCTCCCCTCCACAAAAGTTGCCTGATTGATACTCACTAGAAGCTGAATCACTTTTTTCAGTCTAGTAGTTAGGATCTTGAAAATCACCTTGTATATCACATTGCAACATGAGATAGGTTTGTAGTCCCTAAAGTTAGTGGGATTGGGAACCTTAGGGACTAAAGCAATAGAAATAGCATTAATTTGTGAAAAGGCATTCTCCTACTCCTAAAAAAGTTCTTAACTGCCTTGATGAAGTCAATTTTGATCATCTCCCAGTTGTGTTTGAAGAATCTGGCATTGAATCCATCAGAGCCTGGGGCTTTGGAGTTGTCAATCCTAAAAAGAGCCTTCTGCACCTCACTGTCCCTCCACAGGCTGAATAAAGGCTTCATGATCCACACTGATGGCAAGGTTCTTGAAATGCAGGCCTTTGATGGTCTCATTATCCACCCCCACACTATGAGTACCCATAATACTTTGAAAGTACTCTACTGCTGCTAAAACAATTCTCTCATGATAAAAAAATCCTGTTATTGTTCTCATCCTGTCGGAGAAGAGATGGTGTTCGTAAGCAGAACTTGCCTAAAATGGAAGGCGGCAACAATATGAAAAGAATGATTTGCTGTATGAGGCTTGAAGTTTACCAGAAATTACATTTAGTACGCTAGAATTCTAAAAACTCTTTGTAGACCCTATTTAACTTTTAACTCTCATACACTACCCTAAATTTTTATATTGACACAATTAGCCTTAATAAAATAATAATTTTTGAATTTATGTTTTAATATCACTATAACCCTTTTGTGTTGAAATAACCCTTATTTAATCATTAAATTCCCAACAGAATCCAACGTATCATAGAGCATTAAGCTGACGATTGTCAGGGGAATGAATTCAAATTACACAAAGGATTATTTTGGCGAAGAAACAAATTATATTGAAAGGTACAAAAAGAACGACAAGAATCCTAATTGGACTTTAGGACTATCAAACAAACTATCACAGTAATGGTGGAGATGAAACAATTTAAAGTTCATAATATCCCCATTGGAAAAGTAAACTAAAATCTCAAAGCTTTAATGTTAAGAGCTGGTTGAGTTAGAGATGTAGATGAGTTAATAGGGAGCCACTTTTGATTTTATAAGAAGAAACCAAAATATGAAAGTAAACTAACAAACTTTGCTAAATTAGTAAATATTTCATAGTCATAATCAAGGTAGTCAGATGCGATAGATGCACTCACAAATGCGACAGATGGATGAGCTAGCATGAATATTAGATGGGTTGACAATGCCGCAAGTGTTCATCCCAAATATTGAGAAATTAGAGGATATAGAAGATGTTTTTTGATAATATATATATATGCTGCTGTTTGACTTCATCACACTTATTTTTCAACTACTAATTTATTTTACCTCCTCGGCTCTTCTAAAAGGATAGTCGATTATCTAGTAATCTAGTCTTATAATTGATGGTGTGGAAATGAAATAATGTATTATTGTCAAATAACTATGTAATTGCACTAATATTCAATTACTATGTATATATTTATGTTTATATGTACCCATGCATATTTATACACTTTGTGCATCTCAGGATACATAACATGAACAATACCCGATAATATGCACCCATGCATGTTTATATGCTTTGTACATCTTAGTATACAACATGAATAATACAAGTAAGCCCCAAAAGGAAACAATTCTACCCTACTACTTATGGTATGAATTTCACAAACCTATAACTGGATCTGCTTTGAGACACATCCCTGTCCGCTCGAGTTCTAATTATTTTTGGGTACAGGGGGAGTGCAGTTTTGGCAGTTCTAGGTTTCTGAGGCATGTAAAGAAGCAAGTACATATAATGTATGTCTGAGGTGTGTAAAGAAGGAAGTACATATATTGTCTATATATTAGAAAGAAGCTGCAGATCCTATGGTTCTGTAATCTTTTTCAATAATTCATCTGTCTTCTATCTGATAATTTTAGGTTTATGTTCCACACAAGTGTTTTTAGGATGTCGGATTGCTTGGCAGAAGTCACCCCCACCGTCTTCTTATAGCTTACGTTAATGTTTACAGAACTGAAATACAATAAGATTTTTTCTGTATAATGCATCCATTATTTCCTCAATTAGTCCGACCTTGACGATTTATATTCATACCCCAAAGAGAGGAACTTGTTTCTGATTGGAGTTAGAACGAGGGCAATGTATTATCTACAAATCTTAATGCCTGGCCGAGGACAAAGAGGGAACTGATACCTTGACGAGTTCTATCCATAATTTGATGTTATGTTTTTGTTTCATCTGATTATTTGATGTTAAATTTCACACAAGAGCTTTTAGGCTGTTGAGGAACTGAAATACAATGGCAATATCTTGTTTTCCTCAATTTGTTTGAACTGATATTGTCACCTTGCCGAGTTCTATCCTCAATTACATTTACATACCCCTGGTTTTAGTTTTACTGCTCCTTCAGAAATATTGCATTCGCTCATCCTAAACAATCAACAATTTTAACGCTAATTGACATGAAATATAGGGGGATTTCGAAACCCTAATCACAAAGAAAGAAAGATCCATACCTGTATTTGGCGAATCTCCTCATTCCACAACTTCTATCTATTTATAGGATCGCGATAACCAAGTCGGTTTAAATTTGGGCTTGGGTTGAATCGGACTCGTGTGTAGGCACATGAAGAGTAAGTCTGAAACTTAAAAAGGAATAAAGAGAATAAGAGTCCTAGGGCTCCATAGAGAAACCACCGAAACCGTGAATCCGAACAGAATCAGGCAGAACTGGCAGTTTTAGCCGATTTTGATTAGGACTGGTTTGGTTCTCGGTTCAAAAAGTTGGGAACCGAGCTAGCCCGGTTCGGTTACTGGTTATACCTTTCGGTTAACCGGTCTAAACCGAACCGGGCCAGTTACAACTTAACCTTACAGAATACAGGCTTGAGGCTTACGCCACTAAGTCTTTGAAGTCTGAAGAGTTAAGAGTAAAGTTTGATCTGTATCTCTAGTCTGATTTCTATACACCACCTTTGGAGAACTTTGGAGAGGAAGTAGACTCGGTACTTCACTTTAATCTGATCTCTGTACTCTCTAGTATGATCTCTCTCTCTACCACAGTTCCACCTAAGCTCTAGCCGCCCTTTTCTCTAGGGTTCTCCAAACTTTGGAGAAGAAGTAGACTCGATCTCGGATACTCGGTAATCTCTCTCTCTCTCTCAATTACTAATTTTGAAATTGAAGGGTTTTAAATTTTGAGGGTTTTGAATTTTGATTCAATCAGATACAGTTTCTTTTCTGATTTTGGGTACTTGGTATTTAGGGATTTTTAATTTTTGTGGGTTTTGATTAAATCAGATACACTTTGGGGATGCTTGATTCAATCAAATATAATTTTATGGTGTTTGATTACTATAATGATAGTTTTCTGGTTTTTGGTACTTTGTATTTGGTATTTGGTAGGCCTGTTTTTGGATCGGATCGGAAATGGAGGGGTTCAGAATTTTTCCAATTTTTTTCGAAACTAAAAAATATATTATGATCCGATCTGATATTTTTTAGAACTGTAAAACTGAATCCGATTTCGAAAATTTCGGAATTCCGACTATTTCGGAATAAATTCAGAATAAATTTCGGAATAACAGAGTTGTCACTTTTTCGAATCAAACCATAATAACAAAGTTCTCACTTCTCCAAGAATCAAAGATTCAAAATCGAAGTCAGAGAGGAGATTTAACTTTTCTTCCTCGCTGCAAATCAAAATCGAGGCAGTGGAGATTTAACTTAAGAATAGAGATAGTGGAGGCAGTGGAGATTTAATTTAAGAGTAGAAGAAGTAAATGGCAATGGAGAATGGAGGCAGTGGAGAATATAAAAGAAGAGACGGTGGAAAATGCCTTAGGTTAAGAATCTTAAGATCTAATGTTTTATGTTTCAATTCAGATTATTCAGAAGTAAATTAGATCAGAGGGATATTCGAAATATTTTTCAGATTAAATCACATTGGATGGTCTTCGAAATAATCAGATTGGAAAATTCAGAATAATTGGAAAATTCGGATCGAAAAATTTAGAATTGCACAAAGCTATCCGATTCCGATTCGAATTTTTTCGAAAAAAATCGGAAATCAGATTTTTGGAAATCGGAATTGAAAAATATGGTTCCAAAATCGGAAAGATCGGATCGGAAATCGAAAAAAATTAGAAGTTCGGACAAAAGTTGCAGCCCTAGTATTTTGGGATGCTTGATTCAATCAAATACAGTTTTATGGATTTTGGTACTTGATGGTTGATTCAATCATATACTTGATAGTTTTCTGTGTTTGTAAGTTGTAACTTTAAGTTTAGTTGGACAATATATTGTGTGATTTAAATGACAACTTACATTAGAGGTATGAGATCATTTTACTAAAGTAAAGGATAGTAAACCTCCTAAGGCAAAATGTAATTACTGCAATATTTTTGTTTGCAAGTGATTCATCTTATAACAATACTTCTATCTTAATAAGTCATTTATATCATCGATGTAAAAGAGTACTAGTAATCCTTGTATAGTACCACTCGCAGATGATAAGCAACAAACCGGCCCTTAGCTTTTAAAAGAAAGAATGGAGGATCACCTATCTTATTTAGTCAAGATTCTTGTAAGAAAGCTCTTACCAAAATGATAATTATGGACGAGTTCCCATTTAGATTTGTGGAAGGTGAGGGTTTTTTGAATTTTGGTGATCTTCTTTGTCTAAGATTTAGGGTCTCTTCACGTGTAACAATAGCTAGAGAGGCTATTGCTATATACTTGGAAGAAAAGAAGAAATTGAGTAGTATTATAAAAGCCTATAAAATTTGCGTCACTACCGATACTTGGACCTCCATTCAAAATATAAACTACATGTGTCTTACCCGCATATTATATCGACAATGAGTGGAGATTGAATAAAATGATACTCAACTTTTGCGTGGTTCCGAACCATAAAGGTGAGACAATCGAAAAGATGGTAGAGAAATGCCTTATAAAATGGAAAATAGATAGTATATTAGCCGTCACATGTGATAACGCAAGCTCTAATAATTTAGCAATAAAATGGTTGAAGAAGAAGATGAAATATTGGAAAGATGTGGTTTTAGAACATGAGTTCATACATGTTAGGTGCTCCGCACATATTTTAAATCTTATTGTGAAGGATGGGCTAAAGAAATATGACACGGCAATAGCTCGAGTTCGCGATGCGGTTAGATATGTGAGGTCGTCTCTATCTAGATGGTTAAAGCTAAAATTGAATGTAAGAAGAATATATGTTTAGATGTACAAACGAGGTGGAACTCCACATATATTATGTTGGTGGCGGCAGTAATATTTGAAGATGCATTTGTGAGATTGCAAGATGAGGATGATGAGAATATACAACACTTTGTTGGGAAAGCTGGTGTTGTTGGCGTGCCTCCGAGGAAAAATGATTGAGATAGAGCTAGATTGTTTGTGCAGTTCTTGGGTGTTTACTGCAATACAACCAACAAAATTTTAGTGTCTAAGTATGTTACATCTGACATTTTATTTAATGAGATAGTCAAAGTCAAGCGTAACTTGAAACAACTATCAAACTATATGGATCTTGGTTTAATATTCATGGGTATGAGTATGACTGAGAAATATGACAAGTACTGGGTCATTGAAAAGATTAAGACATTGCTATTAGTTGTTGTTGTTCTTGATCCTCGTTTCAAGTTGGAATATGTTAAATTTGGGTTGAGTGGATTGTATGATAATGGAAAAATTGCTTTGATTATTGATAAAGTATAAAAAACACTTCAGAGTTTGTATGTGACTTATGCTAAAAATAGCCAAAACCTAAGTGCAACATCAATTGTTAGTGAATCAATTTTGATAAATAATTTGATAGAGGACCCGGTTACTAAGTAGAAAAAACATAAACAAGGGAATTTGGGGAATACGGCAAAAGTTGAGAAGTACTTGAAGGTTACTTTTGAAGATGAAATTGAAGGAAAGCCATTTGATATTTTGTGCTGGTGGAAAAATAATTCTGCCTAGTATTTGGTCATCTCTCTCATAACACGCGATGTATTAGCTATTGTTGTAACTTCAGTTGCATATGAGTATGCTTTTAGCACGGGAGGACGTGTACTTGACCCTTTTCGATCTAAAGTAAAACCAATTGACCTTCAAGCTTCAATGGGAGAGGTAAAACAATACGATGATATTGACCTAGGTAATAATCTATTTGTTTTTATTTAAATTTTAATAGCTTAACATTGTTGTATTACATTAACTTAACTATATATGATAAATTATAACTTTTTTAATAATATTTTAGAGTTATTCGAGGGAGGAGTATCATCGATATCATTAGAGGACAACATCACTAGTTGAGAGCCTTGTCTTGTG
This sequence comes from Kingdonia uniflora, assembly GCA_014058105.1. Lineage (NCBI taxonomy): Eukaryota > Viridiplantae > Streptophyta > Magnoliopsida > Ranunculales > Circaeasteraceae > Kingdonia > Kingdonia uniflora. The sequence goes on along the minus strand of JACGCM010001796.1, from coordinate 849,251 downwards.
GTATGCTTACTTGCTTAGTAGTATATTATTGTTTAATTATTCATTTGTATTATACAACTCAGAAGTTTTTTTGTTGTTATAAATTTCTAATCTTATAATTTATTTCTTTTTAATATAGGAAAAATAGTAATTCTATCTAGCGTTGTGGTATACTGGTATGGTTACTATGGTATATGGTTCTTTGGACTTTGGAGTGCTTGCCATGTTTTACTTTTTGTGGCTTCGCCTTCGTTTATTGATGTTATGTAACTTATGTTATACTTTTGATATGGTGGGGGTATTCGTTTTATCCGAACCTCTAATAAATGTTGTGAATTTATGATATTATGGTTCTTATGAATTATGATGTTTTTTTGTTTTGAATTATGGTGGCCTGGTATTCATGTTCTAATTTCTGACTGTGGCTGGTTATCCAAAGAAAGAAAGAAAGAACGATTCGTACCTGTATTTGGCAAATTTTCCGTAGTCGATGGTAAGATCTTCTAATTCTATAACTTCTATCTATTTATCTCTGTTAGACCTTATTATCACTCTATTATGTAAACAGATCTTGATGAGACAATGATGACGTCTCCTAAGAAATCTTGAGACTCTTCTAAGGCATTGTCTGTTATATCTTCCCTTAATGCCAGAAAATATCGTCTCATCAAAGTGACAATCAGCCATGTAGTAAATAGGCAACAAATACGTCGCTAGTGGGGTTCAAATATCTAAAGATAGGTGATGAATTGTAATCCACATAAATACCCGACCGACGTTGGGGACACAACTTCGTGCGTTGTGGAGGTGTCCTCGACACCCACACGTCGGAAGCAGTAGCTATAATAATGGTGTCCTAGCGATCAGATCTAATTGCTAGATTAGGTTTTTTGTCAACCCAAGAAGGGTGTAGAAATGGGGAGAACTTTCGATGCTCAATCATCTATCCCGTTAGCAGTACAACAATCATCTAAAATACGGGAGGTAAACTCACTAACTTCGTCAAGTTAAATCGACTTGATCGGTTGATCTAAGAACTGAGCCTGTAATCTTATGATCCTAGTAAGAAGTCATGCTAACATTACATTATGAGTTGTTAACAATAACAAATGTAAGACTATCACCATGATGCATCTATTATGATCATAAATACTCAAAGGGCCACTATGTGGATGAATAGGTCCACATGTATTTCCATGGATGCGTTTGAGAAAAGGTTAGAGATGTCACTCCACCTTGGTCATGATACTAGAACGAACAATAGATTTTCCCTTAAAGCAATCATTACACGAACACTCTCTAGATCTTCTCCCCTTTAAAAGAAATTTAAAAATTATTCTCGATAATCTTCCCCATTATCTGAGAACCTAGATGTCCTAGACGTTCGTGCCATAGTTTAAATGTTTTTCTCTTGGAAGGAATTTTTTTTTTGTTATAACGTAGGTCTCGACATATCAAATGTCTGTGAAATATATCCATGAGGGGTATATTGGACATTGTTCCAATACGATTTTCTGACCTTGGGGAGCGGTCGAAGTGATAAACAAAACTTGGTTTTGTCATTCTTCCCTAGTTTCTACTTGATATCCATTTGACATGGATGTCCTTAATAACCATTATCAAGTAGGTTCCTAAAAGTTAGCCAATTCTGATTGGGTTTACTTGCATATAAAGTAGACTGGATACGTAGTATCGTACCGTTAGGGAGTAATAACATGACACTTTGAGTGCCTTCTATCACGTTGGTTGGGCCAGTGATAGTAGTGACATCCGAGATGCACAAGGTCAAAAGAAACATTTGCATATTTCAAAAGGATCGAGTGTATGGTACTATTATCTCTAAGACTTGTGTCGCTACTCATCCGGTTATCGGTGAATGCTCTATGATCATATAATGTTACATAAGCAGATACTACTCTATGACTAGAAAGATCCTTTGGACAGGTTGTTTGTAGTAGATCAACTATCATACGTGTGTGAAATTTAACTATTTTTAAAGTAATAAATTCGAACATATATAATCACTGAATAAACTAAGATCTCATAGATGTGATACCTAATTAGTACATGTCATAAGCATTTGAAGAAGCTAACCAGTGAAGAACTTCAACTTAATCAAAGGAAGTACTAAAGGTAGTACTAATGAAGTATAACTACTACTCGCAACAAACAAAGTTACTACCTGGTAATACTTTTTAAGTGACATCACTCATCTATCGAGACTATGCTAATGATCACTCTTTAACATGATCCAAAATAGCGTAGGTATCCTGGAAGAAATGTTGCTTAAAACTCTGCAGTTGCAATGTTTACCCCAGCCGTGGTCTCGTGATAAGGTTGGGGGTGATCTGTTAGGATCGTCTCGGCTACCTTGTAGTCCCACACCTAGTGCCTGACTCTTTTGAGTCCAGCTTCTAATTCTTCCTTCCACTTTGGTTTATAGGTGAACTTCGTGTTCCCCTTACCTGGTTACTGGTAGCTGGATTATAAATCCCGCCAATATTATTACCTTTCGCCTATCCATGGTTGAGACATTGTCTGTAGCCCTGTCACCATACCTGGCATTATATGACGCAGACACATCTATATGCTTAGAAAGCATGAGCTTGTGGTTTTGAACCAACAACTATCATTTTACTTAGGAATGAGTGAAACTTAAATTAGGTAGTGAGTTATCAAATATTTGCTCGGAAGCACAATATTTGAAGTGCAAAAAGTAAATAAAATATTATAAATATAGCTATCTATCTCAACTATTTCTTCACATAACATCATAGTGGAGTTGTATTACTTAAACGTCCTGATATGATACAAGAATAGGAGGGTAATCTATTATCAGGTCCTCTTGAATATGGAGGGAAGGGTTCAATCAAAGCAAATGCTTTGTTGACTAGGGACTTATTGTTCTAAACAATAGTCTTGTCTAGATTCCACAAAGACACATGGATCTCAGAATCCATACATGTTAAGTTTGTTTGTACCAAACGAAGTTGCAATATGGGTATGGTAGGTAGCCAATGTACCGAATGTCGCCAACATCTGTTATGTATGTAAATCAATATCAGTAGTAGTATTCGATAAACATTTCTAGTATAAGGCAGTTATGAGTATTCAAGGTAATGATTGCCAATTATTATTTGTAGGTGAATATTGTTCATGTCCTAATACTCATGAAGTGCTGTTAAATCGTGTATTTATCTGGTAAATAATTGATCTTAACGTTGAAGTGTGTTTTCATAGGGTCTTAGCCAAGATATAAATCGTGTATCTAATCACCGAGGGTGTTCAAAGACTAAAATTTTGTATAAAAAATGTATATTATAGCCAAATGACCTATTTGCTATGAATATGTAAGGATATTAAATGTTTAGCAGATGAGTGGTTTTATCCCCAAACTCTACTGGGTTCCTCATACAATATTTAAACTTATCTTGGACCTAACAATCTAGGAGTATATCAGGGTGTTATAAATACCTATATACTTTTAGATATTATTAGATAACATCTAATTGCACCTAGATGGGAAATACTATTTCCCAGGAAGCCTTGTTTTTAGGAACAAAACTAGGTCAATCAGCGATTAAGTACTCAATAATATTTTGGATATTAGAGTGTAGTCATGAATGATTATAAGTCATATCTGAATGAGTCATTGTTTTATGTTATCTCTAACCCCCATTTAGAATAACTAGTATCTAGTGGCATACTATGTTTTAAAACTTTACTAGCTCTCGTAAGAGACTAGGTAAATTAAAACATTTATTTATATCCAATATAAAAAATGATTGTAATTAAAAACTATAGTATTTTAACCATATAGTGTTATTTTTCCAAAAAGCCAAAAATAGGGTCCTCCCAGAGATCAAAGCAGGATTTTTCCCCCAGAAGAAATGGGTCTGAATCGTGTTTGATTGGTCCAAGCCGAGTTCAGATCCAAAAATTGGGTCTAAACTCGTGTCTGAACCGACTTCAAACAATGTCAGACCAGGTCTAACCAAGTCAGACTAGTTTAGGCCTAGTCTGAACCGATTTGGTTTGTTGGACCGGGTCTGGTCTGGACTAGGTGACGTGTCGCTGTGTCACTGAGACACATGGCCACATGTCGTTTCTAGACACGTGGCTATACGTTGTCTTAACACGTTGCTGTACGTGATCAAGACAGGTGGCCTGACAAGTCAGCATCTCTGGGTCCCATCATGACAAGTCAGCGTGTGGTGCTACGTCAGTTTAGTGGGACCCACGGTACCACATCATCTTGGTGGGACTTCGGGTGTTATGTCATCACTGAGAGGTGGTTTGCAACATCAGGTAAGTGGGACCCTAGGTACCACATTACCACTAACACGTGGCTTGCCATGTGGCCTAGACACGAAGGCCTACCCCTTTGCTACGTCATCACGTGGGAACCATACCACAATTAATCGGGAAGTGCCACGTTAGTATTGAGGGTCCCATCAAAATCTGATGATGTTATCAACCCTAATTGTTGATGTCAGCAAGCTATAAACCCTAGGATAACGTCATCCTTAGGTCAACCGCCATTGGTATTTTGCGATTCTAGCATAATTTTTTGCCATTTTTACGGCTAACCGGGCACTTCCTTGGTGAACATAATATACTCATGCAATCATGGGAATGTAGGCTACGCAACAAAAATACTACCGTAGTCTAATATTGTGGAAAACAATACCCTAAAATACCTTTGAAAATAACCCTTGGAAAATGGTAAAAAAAAGGTAAAAATGCCATAAAAGCCTTGTTTTTTCACCAAATCAGATCTAAACATATGCATATTAACTTATCTAGGATATCAATCATGTACAAAATGACAAATTAATATAAAATTGTCAAAATCATACCTTTCCGCAATTATATATATATATATATGTATATTGGATATTTGCGGAAAGGTATGATTTTGACAATTTGTATCTCGAACAAAAGTATATATATATATATATATATATATCCAATAATAAAATCCAAAAGCTCTATGTGAGTCGTGCCGATAACGTGTTGAGAACAAAAGTAATCTCATCTATACTAATAAAATATCATCTACACACATAAGATAGAACACAATATAGAGAGAGAAGAGAGAAAATCTTTATTGATAAACTTGTTAAGTTACAGAGGATACAACCTTATATATATAGGAGGATACAACAGGTCTATAAAACTCTTTACATAAACCTAGGATTTATGGGTTGTTTAAGAGCCTAATTTTGTATCTCGAACTTAGTATCTTACACCGAATATGATTAGAACGTGGTAAGCAACAACTAATCAAACACAAGAATTAACGTGGAAACCTCTGAATAGGTAAAAACCACGACCTCTTTTGAGGATTTAGAAAGAGTGATATTATTGATTGACTAGCTATTACAAAGAATGCTTTGAGTAGTTCTGTATAAATTTCTAGTTAGAATTCTCTGTCTAAGATTTTATGTGTAGAATTTCCTGTTCTTAATATGTAGTTCTCTGGTCCTATTTATAAGTCTTATAATATGACTGTTTGTCGACCATTACTATTCTTAGTGATGAACGTTACAATATGATTTTGATAAGACTTTGAACTGATTACGTAACGGTCTGATCCATCTGTTTCGTAACGACTTCTTGAAAACTCTACGTATTCGTTAAATCGAGTTATTGGTCTGGAGGTCAATATCTAGGCTTAGGTCGAGAATAGGAAATAAGCCCTTCCAACCGCCCCCTCTTAGCTAAGATCATGAGAAGAATCATGAGCGAGTGGTATTGGTTGAGAAGCATCATTAGTGCTGTATTGAATATGCGGGGATCATTTCCAATGTTTCTTCTTGAATATCTATTTTGGCTGGTGGGTTCCCCATAACCTATTCCTGTGTACTGATTGTTGTATTGGAATTCATGCTTGCGTTGGATATTTAGAACTCAGTATTGAATGGAGTCTCTATATAAGTACTGCTACGGTTTACAGTATTGGCTATTATTCCTCAAGTACTTTATTCATTCAAGATCTTCTGTAAGTATCTTCTTCACAAATTTGTCGTTTAGGGAATATGGTGACCACCAGACGTCAATCTTATGAGGCTAGGGTACATGCCAAAGTGTAAGAGCTGTTGTTTTGATATTTTAGGACCTACCGACCATGGTATGATGTATAAAGAGGTAGAGGAGGCGGATGATGATTACTATCAAATGGTGCGCTTTCATTACATGGTGACATTGGGGCAGGGGAGTAGGGACAGTCTGTGTCTTGTGGCAGAGGAGGCAGTTTCAGAGGCGGACGAGGCTGCTGGTGTGTTTCCAAGGAAGTCTCGCCGTTATCTTGCTAGTGATTGAATTCTGCAGGTTTTGTTTTTTTGTTTTTTTTGTAATGTTTAATGACTGTCGTCTTGAGAAAGTAAATTTTGTTAAACTAAATTTGTAAACTGCTTGTTGTTCGAACTATAATGTTTCGATCTGTTGACTTTGGAACGTAGATCTTGTTGGACGGAATGTGTAAATTGTTTGTTGTTCGAACTATAATGTTTCGATATGTTGACTTGGGAAAGTAGATCTTGTTAGGCGGAATGTGTAAACTGTTTGTTGTTCGAACTGTAATGCTTCGATCTGTTGTCTTGGGACAAATAGTAAGCTTTGACTGGACGTATTTAATGCAGTACCATCATTTTCGATGTGTATACCATATTTTGACCAGTCATTTACCAAGTATATTGATGACATCATTTTGACTGTTGGGATACGTAACATAGACCGGGTAGGCTATAAATATATATCTATGCATGGAATGATCTGTAGTTTCTCTCTGTATTACGATGAAGACCGGGTATTCTATAACAGATATTCCTCGCGCTCGACCTACATACAGGTCCAGGTATTCTATCATTATCTTTTATCTACCATACATCCATCATACATATGAGTATATCATATACATATCTCCTTTTACATATAAATCAAACAGATTTTTATAGGCTACTATAAATAGTAAACTTTCAAAAATTTGAAAATAAACCACAAAACTTTCAAATCCGCATTCACAAAATCATAAATCATTTACTAACCTTCAACGTCTGAATACGAATCTGAAGCAGCGCGAAATCTTTCATTCACAATGCTCTTGTACAACCATCGTCGCGACTCTGTCTCCATAACTTTTTCTCTACTAGGTCGATGATCACTCTCGCTTAACTTCTCATGAGAATCTCTACAATTTTTTCTCTTTTCTCTCCCACTGTTCTTCAATTTTTCAGAAGTTGATAAACGTTTGAAAGAAGAAGATGAACTATTATTTATATTTTCTCTCTCTAACTGCTGGCAGTTATTGGGCCTCGCACGAGCCGCCCTCGATTTTGGAACCGAGATGTCCCTTCAATAATTAATGTCAGACGTTTTGTACCTATTTGGTAAAAATGCATTCCCATTATTGCCTCAAACATTATTTTTTAATATATTTTTATCTCTCCTACATAAATCTCTCTTTAACCTTCCCACACTCATGATGACTCAATATTCACACGCAATCGAACTTTCTCTACAATTACACAAGAGACAAAAATCAAAGTTCACCTGCTTTTTCTATTCATACTTCTCCTACTTATAGAACTACAGGCGTCATTTCCAAAGATATCAAATTTCAAATTCTTTAGTCACAACAGTTCCAAACGGCATTTGCAAAAAAGAAGGAATAGATTCAAGCAAAACATTCTACCTACACTTCAATTACAGTTATTCGAACTCATTCAATTTTCCCCCTCCCATATAATTATATATAAAACATCCCAGATGTTCTAGAAGGCCACACCTAATTAGTTTGCCCACAACAATTCTCACATCTTCCTCCTCGATCTCTTCCTCAGCAATTTGCCTCACAACCTCTTTTCGAGCTACAGGCTCCAGAATCATTTCATGGAATATCTTCGAGTAAAAATGCCACTAGATCTCAAGTTCCTTTTCCCTCACATCCAAGCCTTCGAACTACAATTCAAATTCAAGCATGTCAGAATCATAGTCTAACAACCTAAAAATCCTCTCTCGTACTTTTACAATCTTTATCGCCAATCGTCCCTCAGCAGCATGACAAACTCTCTCAGAGCGAGTCATCTCTATATTCTTTTTCTTCAATCCCATTCCCCCCCCCCATATTTATACGATTTTCAAGATCACTTTAAATCCCCCAAATTTTGTATATTTATTATAATATGTTTTTCCATAACTGAAAACCCTAAGATCTTTATAAAAAGTTATTTAAACTTATCTTTAAATCGACCTTGTTGGATTCGTCCTGTCTCATTTTGACCTGTTCCTTACAATCTCTCCACCCATACAACATTTTTAAACAACAACTCCATAAGCTCGAAATGTTGAATTTCTGCATATTTTATATATCTGGAAATATATTTTTCCACCATGATTCTATAATTTATTCAGTTCGATACATATTTTCACACACCTACATATTTACACCAATACATTTTTCACATGTATTAACATATATTTTCCATAGGTTGACAAAATATAACTCTATTTTTTTGTTCGACTTCAAATATTATATTTTCGTCCTCTAAACTTAAATATCTATATTTCTTCTAGCTCGATTTTAGTCAAAAGAGTTAATTCTATCTATCATCACAGAGTTTGAACAAAAAACTTTTTCATTAGCTCGAATATCAGTTACAGATACTTTACAGATAACAAGTTTTTCAAATACTTTACAGATAACAAGTTTTTCAGATACTGTTACAGATCATCCTACAGGTTACATGTCACTTTTAGTGATGTTTTACTTAAAGAATCTTCTGAAGCAAAGTTAAAACTGGAAATCACTGAGAATTCTTCTTCCTTCACACCATTTGCATCCACAAGAAATTGAGGAAGCTAAGGGTGCCAGTGCATGAACCAACCCTCCAACATAAGGCCTTCTTCATGCTAAGAGACAATGATTGTGCAGGGGCAAGACTTCAAATATTCGTCTTCTTCCACCACCACCATCGTCTCTTCCTCTATAGCCCCTACCAACAGAGAGTTGGTAGAGATTAAAAGGAGTCCTACCTTAGAATCCAGTCCTTCACAGGATACCGACGACATATGTCTCCTTAACCTTATCCTCCGCAAGAATGTGAAGACACCACCAACGTTACTCGCCTGTCAAGACAACATAATAAAATCTCCATATACAGTAAAAATTATCCTTAGCTTCGGCCGCTTTGTCTTTTGTCATACTGTAATACGTCGGTGGTACGGGAATAGGTGTGGGCATCTCCAACGATTGATCCCAAAAATATCTCAACTTTAACTTCTACATTTCAACAAACACTCTCTCTTCATACACCATTTCCTGGTCTTCACCATTATAAATCAGAGTATCCAGAGAGTATTACAACCACAACGTACTTTTCTAGAAGCTCCAGTATAGGTACTATTTATATCAAACTCACATTTAATCCGCAGGTACGCTTCCAGCGCAATCATCAATATTCGAAGCAGAGCCAATCTTGGAACCCCAAGCGCTAAATACATCAATCCTTTCCATCATCATAAATGTCAGATACATCTCTCCATAAATAAATACTAAGTACCCAATCAGTCAAATCCTTATTAAAACGTCATATATTTTCAACTTTTAACACCAACAATACACAAGTTTTTTCGCAACCAAAGCCACTCGTGCCTTTAGTTACGAGGGGGCGATTGGAATGGCCTACCCTTTGACCTAGTCCAAAATCGAACTACCTCAATATCAGACTCACACATTTCACACGTGACATGAATTGTTAACATTGACACTTAGACCACGAACTGATAAAGAACGTGGATCGACTACAACAGAAGAGTACGAACAAGTCAAAGACACTTGTCTCCCACGAACTCAACAGTTATACAGTCAACTGCCACTTACCTCATTATTCGGAGAACGTGCTTCAGCATTATAATGAGTTGTGGGTAAGTTCTATATAAAGAAAAAGGTCTAGAGGAGATGGTGACAAGGAAAAACTAGATTTTCTAGACTTTAACACAAGAATTTCTAGATTCTGAATACCATAAAACTTCTTATTTGCAAGATCAAGTATTTATAGTTCGATAGATCACTTGTAATAAGATATCAGCCTCAAACAATAAAAGTTACTGTTACTAAAATCCTCAACACAAGGTCGTGGTTTTTTACCTATTCAAATGTTTTCCACGCTAAATCACATGTGTTATTTCTTGATTTACATTAGTTTTTGTCACAGGTACATTTGGTGTAAGAGCTAATTTCGAGCCATTTCGAGCTTCGGAATTACGCCATTACAACCCATATTCAGAAGTTTTTTGTTTTATTTTCCATCTTTTTTTTCATAAACGCTAGGTCTCTTGGCGTTTTTAACTTAAATTTTTTGTTTTTATTCAAAATGTTTTGAGGTAGTGAGATTAACAAAAACAAATTTTTATTAGGGTATTCCTCTTTAAAAAGAGAATTACGAAGGACTGTGAGCTCTAGCGAAACAACGTAGTGAATTTAGAACCACCCCTAATAGTAATAAAATGCAAGTTGGTGTTTACTCTTATATAAGGTACAAACCCATATGCCATGTGAAGAACGCGGAGACGTTTCCAACTCTACACTGTGTCACCTGCTATTTAAACTAATACTACTTCCCTCCATTCTCCAAACACAAACCCAAAGGCCAAAGCAAATTAAAACAAGACCACCTTCTGTTTTGCTTTGCATATTTCTCCATATTTTTCTTCTCAAGGTCACCTCTAAAACCATTACTACTTGTACTCATGGGTAGCCTTCGAAACGATGCGCTCAAAGCAAACTCCTTGTTTAACTTGAACCCTCTAGACCCTGAGGAGTTTCGTAGACAAGGTCACATGATAATCGACTTCTTAGCCGATTACTATCGTGATATTGAGAAGTTCCCTGTTCGTAGTCAAGTCCAACCAGGCTATCTTCGTAAGCGTTTACCGGAGTCAGCTCCTTATAATCCTGAATCTATTGAGACCATTCTTCAAGATGTTCAAAATGAGATTGTCCCAGGGATTACTCATTGGCAAAGTCCCAATTATTTCGTGTATTTTCTTTCCAGTGGTAGCATTGCTGGGTTCCTAGGGGAAATTTTGAGTACGGGGTTCAATGTTGTTGGTTTTAATTGGATGTCTTCACCTGCAGCCACTGAGCTTGAGAGTATTGTTATGGATTGGTTCGGGAAAATGCTTAAACTCCCCAACTCATTTCTCTTTTCGGGGAATGGTGGTGGTGTGCTACAAGGGACTACTTGTGAGGCAATTTTGTGCACACTAACCGCTTCTAGAGATCAAATGTTGAACAAGATAGGGAGAGATAATATCGGAAAGCTGGTTGTTTATGGGTCTGATCAAACTCATTGCACACTTCAAAAGGCTGCACAAATTGCAGGAATTAACCCGAAGAATTTCCGAGCCGTTATCACAAACAAGTCCACTGAGTTCGGGCTATCTCCGATTGCTCTCGATGCGGCTATTCATGCCGATCTAGAAGCGGGATTAGTCCCACTGTTTCTATGTGCCACTGTGGGCACCACATCAACGACGGCCGTAGACCCCATTAGTCCCCTTTGCGACATCGCAAAAGAGTACGGCATATGGGTGCACATCGACGCAGCTTACGCTGGAAGCGCATGTATATGCCCCGAGTTCCGTCATTTCATTGATGGAGTTGAGAAGGCCGACTCATTTAGCCTTAACGCTCATAAGTGCTTCTTTACTACTTTGGATTGTTGTTGTCTTTGGGTCAAGGATCCAAGTGCTCTCGTTAAGGCACTCTCGACTAATCCCGAATATTTAAGAAACAAAGCGACCGAAGCAAGGCAAGTCATCGACTACAAAGATTGGCAAATAGCGCTGAGTCGCAGATTCCGATCCTTGAAGCTATGGATGGTGATTCGTAGCTATGGCGTCGCTAACCTCAGAAACTATCTAAGGAGCCACGTTAAAATGGCTAAGCAATTCGAAGTGCTTCTAGTGGCAGACAACAGGTTTGAGGTTGTAGTCCCTAGAACGTTTGCTATGGTATGTTTTAGAGTTGCACCATCAGCCATGGGTATAACTTTCAAGGACGAAACCAAGGCAAATGAGCTTAACACAAAGTTGCTAGAGTCCATGAACATGTCTGGAAAAGTGTACATGACTCATGCAGTTGTTGGAGGCGTCTACATGATCCGATTCACGGTCGGAGCTACTCTCACCGAGGAGAGACATGTGAGTGCGGCGTGGAAGGTGGTGCAAGAACATACAAACACCATACTCAATTCTTACCAATAAGGGTGAGATCAAATTAGTCACAGCCTGAGCTCTAAGAAGAGGACGAATCGTAAATTTTACGTACAAAGAGGCGATGTCTTTATTTTTTTTCTCCCAATCAGTTTTTTACCAATTTTTATTTATTTAAATCTATCTAAAATTTTGTTTATCATTTTGATAATATAAATGTATCTTTGTTATGTAAAGAATAAATCGGTTTTCCCTAGTCTAGCAATCACAATTACAATATCACAATAATAAAAATAAAAAAAATAGTCTTTTTTATTAAATGTAAATTGGTTATATTATAGGTTAATATCCTCTAGTATATATATATAAATCTCTCTAAAACTCTATCCCATTATGGGCTTGGGTTAGGCCCAGTTCGGGTAGGTCCATAGCCGACAAGTTTCTAACACTCTCCCTTGGGGGGTCCCACATTTAGACGACTTGCCTCGTCAAAACTTCTGCCTAGCAAAACCCCCTTGAAAAAAAAGTTGTGCAAGAAAAAAATATAATCCTATGTCATAGATGGGTGGTAGGTGCGTATAAAGTTGCCTAATCAAAACCTCTAGCCAATAAAACCCCCTGACGTATATCTCCTAGAGATCTGTCTCCTTGAGACGTTAATAAATGCAAACTTTGCATGCCTATTCCGTGTAGCAATTTTTAAAATGCAGGGTATGCAAGAACCTTCGTGAATATATATGCTAAGTTGTTTACTGAACGTAACGATATCAATTTTATTCGCCTTTTATAATTCATGAGTATGGAAGATCTTTGGTGAAATATGGTTGGTTCTATCTCCCTTGATAAAGCCGGCCTCCTATGACTTGAGTTATGCATGCAACATTATCTTCGTAGAGATTCGTAAGGTCCTTCAGGGCAGAATTTAATCTGCAAGTTTCGTTAATGTGATTCACCATGGAGTGTAACTAAAAGCATTCTCTGCCAGTTTCGTGGAGTGCAAAAATCTTTGCGTGGTTCGATGTCTAGTAACCATTGTCTGCTTCACTGATCTCCATGAAATTGTCGTATTACTATAAAATAATGCATATCCCGATTGAGATCGGCCTTTATGCGGGTCTGACAAGTATCCTACATCGGTGTATCCTACAAATTCATGCTTACCACCCTTTGGATAGAATAGACCCAAGTCTATTATGCCTTTCAGGTACCGTAGAATGTGTTTGATCCCATTTCAGTGTCTTTGGGTAGGAGCAGAACTATGGCGAGTTAAACAGTTTACTGCGAATGAGATATATCGGGTCTAGTGCACCCGACTAAGTATAGCAAAACACCGATTGCTCCTAAATATGGCTCCTCAGGCCTTAGGAGTTTTCCCTCCTCATCCGGAGGGCGGAAGAGGTCCTTATCCATATCCAAGTGGCGGACTACCATAAGCGTCTTAGCATTGTGTGTTGTATCCATACCGAAGCGTTTAAGTATTCGCTCGGTATATGTCGCATGGTAAACAAGTATGCCACTACCAAGATGCTCGATCTGCAAACCAAGACAAAACTTTGTTTTCCAAAGGTCTTTCATTTCGAATTCCTTCTTAAGGTATTCAACGACACTCGTGATCTCCCCCAGAGTTTCAATGATATTCAGATCATCGACATACACTGCAATGATATCAAACCCAGTTTTTGTTCTTTTAATAAAAATGCATGAGCATTTTGGATTATTTCTAAATCCCTCGACTTCCAAATACTCAGTCAACCTATTGTACCACATGAGCCATGACTGCTTCAAACGGTACAGTGATTTTTCTAGTTTTATTAAGTATATAGCTTGCGTGTCAGGCTTTATTGCTTCCGGAAGCTTGTACTCCTCAAGCGGCTTCATATAGATGTCCGTATCTAGTTTCCCATATAGATATGTGGTAACAACATCCATAATACGCATGTCCAGATTGTCCTCAACAACTAACAAACTGATCAAGTAGTGGAACGTTATAGCGTCCATAACTGAAGATTAAGTTTTATAGTAATCGATGCTAGGTCTTTGTAAAGATCCCTTGACAACTAGTCTTGCCTTGTATCTTATTATCTTTCAGATTTTATTACATTTTGGTACAAATACCCATTTATAACCGACATGCTTTATGGTATCATGCCTACAGACAATCTGTCCGAACACTTTGCATTTTGTTAGCAAGTTGAGCTATGCTTGGATCGTAGATTCCTACTTTGGCCAATCTTTACGGTTACGACACTCGTCAACCGTAAGAGGTTTTGGATCGTCATCCTCGTGGCGAGTGCAACAGTGAATGTGAATACATTGTCGACAACTACTTTCAAACGGTCCCAAGTTGTACCATTAGAGACATGAATGATCGACTGGCCGTGTAACTACAGTAGCCCTGTGCATGGGGGGTTCCATCCTCGATGAATTGACTACACCATTAGTCATATTTGGTTCCAGTTTCTGCCGCTTCCTCAAAGTTAGTTCCTTGTCCTTAGGAGGATGTCCACGGGGTTTCTTGACCTTTGATTTATTTGTAGGAGGCACGGTAGTTAATTTCAGAACCTTTAACCATACATGAGCATTGCTTGTAGGTACATACCCCTTAGCCACTTTAACAACGTCGCTAAATGTATCTGGCTGTCCATTTGCTACCTGCTGTAAGTAAGTAACCGTTGGACTTTACTGTCACTCTATTTGGTAACTGGATCTAGATGAGACAACGATGGTGTTTCCCAAGTTATCTTAGGAACATTCACGGTATTATCTGTCTTATCTCCCCCTAATATCTGGAAAGTCGTCTTATTAAAGTGACAGTATGCGAATCGTGCCTTAAAGGCATCGCCTGTAATGGATTGCAAGTATCGAATGATAGATGGTGAATTATAACGCATATAAATACCAAGGCGACGTTGGGGCACCATTTTTGTATGTTGCGAAGGTGCGACCAACACATGTATATCACATCCAAAGGTGCGCAAATGGGCGACGTTGGGCTCTAACCCAGTGACTAGTTTTTTTTATGGAAATCTGATGATTTATGCTTAAACAAATCTTAATCAGTACTCCGGCATGCAAAATAGCATGATCCCAAGCAGATGCTGGAAGCTGTGATCATAATTATAGTGGCCTAGCGATTAGCTGCAATTGCTTGATTAGGTTCTTCATTATACCATTATGGGTATGGACATGGGGTACCAATGTTCCACATCTATGCCATTAGCGGTATAATAATCATCAAATACGCGGGAAGTTAACTCAAATGCGTCGTTAAGTCGGATCGACTTAATCAGGTGTTCTGGGAAATGATAAGAGGCAAACGTGTGGCCATGTTCCTAGATGAGAATGGGCAAGCGTGTGACCATCTTAAAGATGTGTTAATTATGACCATAAAATATCAAAATGGGCCACTATGTGGATAGGTAGGTCCACATATGTCTCTATGGATGCGTTGGAGGAATGCCGGAGACTCTGACTCCATCTTGGTCATTCTAGGACGGGTAACTAGCTTTCCTTGAGAGCAGGCATTGCAAGGACAATCTTGCAAAACACAGATCTTTTCTCTAGTCAAAGAATATCCGGAGCTGCCGTCGATAATTTTCCTCATCATCTGAGAACCTGGATGTCCTAGACAATCGTGCTATATTTTGAATGTTTTCTCTTTTAACGGAGAAAAAATTGTTATAGCGTAGGTCTCGACATTCCGAATGTTAGTGGAATATAGCCCTGAGGAGTATATTGGACACCGTTCCAATACATTTTTTTGACCTTGAGGGGTAGTGGAAGTGATACACAAAACCTGGCTTTGGTCTTCGCCCCTAGTTTCTACTTGATAAACGTTATCATATATATCCCAAAAGCTGAGTAAGTTCCTAGTAGAAGTACTCGCGTATAGAGCAGACCCGATACCTAGTATCGTACCGTTGGGTAGTAATAGAGTAGTACTGCCAGTGCCTTCTAACATGTTGGTCGAGCCTATGAAAGTCGTGGCATCCTCGATACACGAGATTAGAGATGAAAAATATTTCATCTCTCATAGAATAGAGTGCATGGTACCACTATCTACTAGACAGTTGTTGCTACTCATTTGATTATCGAGAAATGCTCGATGACCGAAAATATCCATTTGGGCAACCTGTATATAGTAGATTATACTATCATATAAACATAATTATATACTATCACAAGCAATAATTCTCCCAAGTCTATTTATATCAATAGAACATAAAAATAATCAAATCTCATAGATGATGATACTGAAATGTATGTCACAACACTTATTTAAACTACATCAACTGATATGTTTCAAACAAGTCTATCTATCGAACGTGACATTACTCATCCTATGGGAGAATGCTACTGACTACTCATGAATCTGATACATCACTGCGTCAATATTCTCGAAGAAGTCCGTCGTTGAAAATTATATCGCCTTAGAATTGACATCAGCTGTCATGTGGTGAGTCTGAACACGATCCTTGGTTACCCTAGGTGACCTACAATCCCACGCCCAGTGTCTGGTACCTCCACAGTTAAAACATGGAAAGACTTTGTCAGGCTGCTTGTTCTTCTCATCCCCTTTCTTGCCAGTCCTCTTGTTCCCCTTACCCTTCTGTAGGGCACATAAATTCTGATTCCTGCCTTTTCTCCCACTATTTTCTCTACGAGTCTGTCCACAACCACTACTGCTCCCTCAGTTGGTGTTGTCCCGAGTTCTGATATTGTATACCTCAGGTACCGACTTGCTCCTAACTGGCCCCATCTCATGATTCCTCATGTGGAGTTTGTCATTATGCTCATAGAGTAGTAGAACTTAGATAAAATCAGAGTGCTTCTTGAATCGATCTTGCCTGTATTGTATTTAGAGGGCAATATTAGATGCACGGAAGGTGGATAGTGATTCTCTGCCATTTCAGTATCAGTAACTAGTGCTTCACATAATCGAAGTGTAAAATTGATTTTATAAACTACTAAGTTGTAGTTAGGCACATTCTTAGAGTCTTCGAATTGAATAGTATTCTATTGGTGCTTTACTCTAGGAGAGAGAATGGTTTTCTGTTCACCAAAGCATTCCTTCAAGTTGCTCCACAGGTCACTCGGTTCAGTCTCAGTAAGGTACTTCATCTTCAGGTCTCCCTGAATGTGGTGACGAAGACAAACCAAGGCCTTTACCTTGTTAGCGGGAGCCTCGGTGTTCTTTCAACTCTTCTCAAGTCCCAGAGCTTTGAGATGCAATGTGGCATTCAAACACCAGGTGAGGTAATTGGCTCCAAAAAGTAGTAGCGTGAGAAAATCAACATTCTTGAGTTTCGCAGCCATCTATAATGTATCATGTAAATATTGATTAAGCAATAGTTCAAAGATAAACATTCTCATGCATATATGAATATCAGAGTAAATTATAAAAGTGGGGAAAATAACATATTCTAAATCATGTTAATATGTGAACCTTGTTCATATTATAATTTTCAAGATGTTATGCTAAATCACTTATTTACCTGGTAAATTTAGGGATCTTAACATTAAAAATGCATTTTAATAGGTCTTAACCAAGATAACTTATTCAAAACTACTTGATGTTGCGGCCTTATTTAAGAACCTAGGGTGATCTAAGTCCTGTAGTTTTCTAAGATTTGCTTATTCTAGCCAAATGACCCATTTGCTGTGAATATATGAGGATATTAGATGTTTAGCAGATGAGTAGTTTTATCCCCGAATTCTACTGAGTTCTCAAAATAGGTAGATATATTCTATCTTGAAACTAACCATAAATGAGTATATGAGGTTGCTATGATGGCCTATATACTTCTAGATGTTATCAACTAACATTTATTTGTACCTTATTATGAAAACTGGTTTCCCAGAACCCTAGTTTTTAGGAACAAGACTTTGTTAATTCCCAATTGAGTTCTCAATAATGTCCTGGACATTAGAGTTAAGTATGGCTCCCAGTCATATTTTGAAAAGTTTGTATTTCGTGATATCTCATACCCACGGTCAGAATATCCTAGTATTCTAGGGGAATACAAGGTTTTACTATACTATTAGCATTCGTAAGAATCTAGATAGTGTAAAACAATTTTCATATATATCTTATATATAGGAATTTGTCATATAAATTATAAGGTGTCCAATTTTATTTTCTTTCAAAAATTAGGGTCCCCCTAAAGGCTATACGATACGGCCTTATAGAAAAAAAAAATTAAAAACAAAAAAATCCCTTCTTTTTTTTATACCAAAAGGTCTATTGGAATGGTCTGGGCCGGCCTGACTTAATCAAAATCGAGTCTAGTACATGGTCTGAACCGGTCAAACCGGGTCTAGACCGTTGGGTCTGACCGGGTACTGAACTGGGTCTGACTTGATTTGGACCGACACATGGTGGCTCCTGAACCAGTCACGTGTCACAACATGAAGCAGACACGTGTCAGATCCTCAAGCTGCCACGTGTCGCTATTTTAGGTGGATAACGTATCTGATACGTGTCCCATGTGAGGCCATGTTACGTTAGTAAAGGTGAGACCCAGTTATACCACGTATTAACGTTGGGCCCTGCTACATCAGCACGTGGAGTCCAGGATATGTGTCCCATGTGGGTCCATGATATGTTAGTAGAGGTGGTCTGCCACGTCAGCTACCACTTGTTAACGTGGGGCCTACCACATCAGCACGTGAAGTCCACGTGCCACATGACATTGCCACGTCAGCTCGTGGAGTCTATGTGCCACGTCAGCTTCCACGTGGCCTTACCACGTTAGCTGCCAGGTGTAACTAGTGGGGTCTGCCATGTGTCACCGTGGACCCTATCATGTGTCATTGTGGGCCCTGTTACGTGTCATTGTGGGGTCCGCCACGTGTTATTGTGGGCCATATCACTAGTGGGACCCACTAGGTAATGTTAGCACTGACTGTGGCCATACCACATGTCAGTGCGTGGGGTCCATTGATGATGTCAACAATGACTGCCCTGCCATGTCTCAGTGTGTGAGTAGTGCCACGTGTCCTAGACACTATGGTGCCACATGTCAGATTTGGTTTTATATATATAAAAAATTTTAACTGATCTAGGTTAGGTAAACAAAATTCAGATCTGGGTTAGTGACATAGGATGACGTCATCGGGTCTAACCCTAAGGATAAAGTCATCATGACGTATGGCCAAAATTTGGGTTTGACGACCGTCAATAATTGCTTCGCTGACAACGAACTGTACACTTCCTAGTGGCGTACAATATACCACCGGATAGGTGGGATTGCAAGGATCGCAACAAAAATACTAGTGTGCAGATCCGTTATCTAAATCATCCCTAAAAATCTTGTTCAAAATATCTCTTTACAAGGGTGGGAATAGGGTAAAAATACGGTAAAAAATCTGAGGGTTTTTTTCGCCAATTATTTTTTTCACATGTAAATAGTAGATCTGAACTCGAGGCATGAGATCATATATATTAAACATGTAAAAAAATGAAAAAAATAAATTAAATCAAACCTCTCCGCAAAACTCTTAATCCAATAATAAGATATAGATAATCCAAAAATATGCTAATAACTCCAAGATCGCTCCAAATAGCTCTTGAGCATGCTGCTAACGTGTAAAAAATAAATCGGTTCTACCTAATCTAGCAATCGCACTTACAATTTCACAGTAATATAGAGAGAAGAGAGAGAGAGAGAGTCTTTTAATTAGATGTAAACCAATAGGTTATATTACTGGTTAATATCCTATAGAATATATATATAAATCTCTCTAAATCCCTATCCCATAAGAGCATCCACAACAGTTGGGTGGATGGATTCGCCCAAAAGCAGGGTGAATCCAATTCACCCCAATCTACCCCACAGCAGTTGTGAATCCACCCCAAGGTCAATTTCCCAAACGCACTTCTAAACTGCGCACAAGAAATGAACGTCCCAAATACGTCCACGTGTCTCAATCTAATCCATCAAAGTCCCAGCGCACTTCAGAACCGCGCGTACCGTTCAACCAATAGGAAAATGCCACGCAATTTTTTTTAATATGTAGTCGCGCGGTTCAGAACCGGCATCACCCTGCATCTTTTAGGCTTATTCTTATACTTCTCCTTTCAATTCTTTTAGGTTTATTCTTATA
Organism: Kingdonia uniflora; assembly: GCA_014058105.1. Taxonomy (NCBI): domain Eukaryota; kingdom Viridiplantae; phylum Streptophyta; class Magnoliopsida; order Ranunculales; family Circaeasteraceae; genus Kingdonia; species Kingdonia uniflora. The sequence goes on along the minus strand of JACGCM010001796.1, from coordinate 828,947 downwards.
AGGCATTAGCATTATAAACTTGGCATATCCAAGGCATTAAGCTTAGCATACCCAACCTTACTCCACAAGTTTCCCAACCCATTTTCTCCGTTAATCACTTAAAAATGTCGGGTTCGTCTAGTTCGCAACCGACAAAAAATGCTTCTAAAACTACATGTAACTCTAACGCGAAAGTAAAAAGAAGGGGGAACGCTGATATAACAAATGTTTGGCCGGATCAATTGACGGATGACATCGATCCCACCCCATCGTACGATGAGTTGAACTGAGTAGATATCCTCCCGGACGGCTGGGTCCACATTTTTGTTGGATCAGAGGAAATACCTGTAAGTTTTATGTAAATTTGATGTGTTATTAACGTATATTGCAATGTGTTCGATGAAATGCCTGAATAAACTTGTAATGTGTTAATGTACTTTTTTTGTCAGAACCGAGATAAATTACAGTATAGGGGATCATTGGATAAGGTACTGAAGTGGTACCGATGGATTCCCGTGTACCCGACGTTGAAGAAGTTGGTCGACGATATAGATTTTGCAGAGTTTTGCTCGATTAATACGGGAAACTCGGATAACCGCCTCATTTATGCTCTCATAGAGTGGTGGTAGCCTTCCACCCATACCTTTCACTTCCCTTGCGGGGAACTGGGTTTCACACCGTTAGACTTTGTCATGCTAACGGGCATATCTTTTGGGAGGGGCCGCGAACTCCCGTATGACGAGAGGTACTCCAAGTTAGAGGAAGCAAAAAAGATGTTCTCAGGAATCAAAAGCTCTGACATGAGGCACGGTAACATCACTCTCTCCTATTTAAAAAAGTAGAAAGAGCCTTTGAATCCACGTCTCCACAATTATGACTCAGAAATGGATATCGTGTATGCACGGGCATTTATTGCCTATATGATGGGTAATCTTTTATTCTCAAATGGTGCCACATCCCTTCGGGCGGGTTATCTTGCAGCCTTGACAGACTACAATATTCTTGGTGAGTCAGGTTTTGACTAGGGTATGCCGATTATGGTAGCTTTGTATCGGGGGCTTGATGAAGTCTCAGTTCTGTAGGACGGGAAGGTGAAGAAATCGATCACCAGATTCTATGTGGTGTTGGAGTTCAGGTTCTTCGAGTACTGTCGGGTTGGAATGCATCTAGTTAAGGTACATAATTTTAACCATATTTATCCTTATATTTTTGGGTGGAAAGATGAAAGGGCTAGTACGGGGTCTGAAATCCATCAGTCTTTTGCTGTGATCAGAGATATGATATAATGGAAGGACAAAACCAACATAGATTGGCAACCATGGTACAAGTCTAGGCAATTGTTCTGTCCCGAGGTAAGAGTTGCTTCAGCGCTGAGCACCCAAAGGGTTCCATTGGTGTCAGTCCCATACGACCATGGTACGCTTTGGTATTTAGGAGACTAGTGTATGCGTCAGATGACCGGACGTGATAGTGTACCCTATGACCCCCTTCAAGAGATTATAGAATTCCCAAGGTACGATCGAGAGTTATATCAGAGTCTGAAGGATGTGGACTTCTACGATGGTCGCAATTATATTGTTCCCGATGTAGATTATATGACATATTGGCGTATCGTTCATCCAAATCCCAAGATCGGTTGCAGCTTAGAAAAGAGGACGGGAAATATTTGGTCGATCGGACGTGATTTAGTGAGGCCCGATGTACACTTGCCACCGACGTCGAGTTTAGCTACGTCTTCACATGTGCAAGACTATGGTGTTCAGGCGACCGACGATCCACGTGATATGTGATGGTTCATGGATGCGGTGGGACCGAACGATCAACGTAGGCGGATACCGATCCCGGTGATGCAGGTACCATACCCGTGTCCACCTAGGTATAGTACGAATGAGTTGTGGCGTCAAAACCAAGGATTACGGTATGCGGCATATGAAGACTCGAGGCAATACATTGATCGTACTACCGAGTTAGAGGAACAACTGAGTCGGAGGGATGAGATCATCCGAGAGGCCTCCGAGAAACTAGCTGAGATGTTCATTTCTTACCAGACATGGCCGGTTGTGCAATGTACCTATGACGAGAGTCTCTTACCTGGCAGACGCGCCAGTCAAACGAAGAGAGGTCGTCCTAGTTAGATTATGTTTTATTTAGAACTTTTATTTATATTTTGTTTAAACTATGTTGTGTATTAATATTGCTTAAACTATGTTTTATTTGGAGTTTGAATATTGTTTTCTTTTTTAAGATTTATGTTTTGGAAACTTGTTGTCCAAGTTACTCAATCATCAGCGACTAGTATTAATATTGCTTGAGTAATATAAGACTGAAGTGAAGTGAGGAGTGTCAAGTATGGTTGACCTCACTCTTATTGGAGCCGCCAAACCAATGTTTCAGTATGTTAAACCTTAGGCTAGTACTTTTTTATGGAAACTTGTTGTACAAGTTACTCAACAGCCATATTAATGGCTAACTTTGCTTTTGGAAACTTGTTGTACAAGTTACTCAACGGCCATATTAACGGTAATATTTTTTTATTGACACTTGTTAACGGCTAGTTTTTTTTATCTATAAATGTCATTCATCTCCTAAACTTTCCTCCCTTCTAATCTTCTACACTTTCCCCTCTCCTTACCTTACAAACATAACCACTATGTCTTCCTCAAGCTCCCAATCTAATTCTTAAAACCACTGTCAATCCTCCAATACGAACCAACAAGGAAACGTTTTTCCTCATCAATTTGGCATAATTGGTCCGTTGTAAATGCCTAACACTTCCCAAGATCAGAATCACCATGTTCACCAACTATTCCCGCCACCCGACAATTAATTTTAATCTCAAACCCATGGATATTACCCTTATTACCCAAACCAAGGATATTACCCTCAATTTGATGGCTATACGGGCTCGTACCCTAAACTAGGAAATCCATATTATTCATCTCAAACCGGTTTCGCCGGTAGAAGTTCGAGTACCACGCCGATGCAAGGTACATGGGGTTTAAATGATTTAAATCTTAATACATCGTCGGTTGTCTCTTCAGTCATCTCCAAAGAACTCAATCCTATTCTCACGAGAAATAATACGCATGGGAAGGCAAAGTCTAAAAGAAAGATGACATCGACACTTATTATAGTTGAGGATGTACTTGAGGCTTCGGAGGAAGTTCATGACTACAAAGAACAATACTCCAACTCCAAAAATTGGTCGTCCGATGACTTCATGAATCTTGCACGCGCTTGGTCTCAAGTGTCTCAAAACCTCGCTACCGCGGACAACCAAAAAGTCACTACATTTTGGTTCAAGGTGCGTGATCAATTCAACTCCTTTTATGTTGATCAATCAATGTGGCGATCGTACAACGGTGTCAATTGTACGTATAAGGGGCAGCTCAATAAGGAATGTTTAATTTTTAGAGGTATCATTCAAGACCTTGATAGCTGACATCATACCGGTATTGGAACGGACGACTTCGTAAGTATTTTATTTATTTTTCTCATTTCATTAATATTCAAAGGTGAATCATACTCTAAAGAATTTTCTAACTTGATTTTTAGGAACGTATGACATACGATATATTTTTTCAACTACAACACAAACCATTTACACTTGGGCAAGCGTACAAAGTTTTGGAAACTTACCCAAAATGGTCACAAATTTATCATATCGGCCATCCCGGCCGCAACGTCGCTAGGAAGTTAAATTTTAAGGATATCCCGGGTAACTCCACCAATACCGATTCTGAAATACCTACATCTGACATTTCAAATATTGTAATTCTGGATGATTCTATCGACGTGGATGCACCACTATATTCTTGTGGGGATGTACGACCGGACGGCCAAAAAAATACAAGGCAAAAGATGCGACAAATTCAAGTATAGGTTTTTGGGGGAAGAAGATGCTTGAAACAATGTCCAACATGATGAAGTCATGGAATCATAGAGACAAACAAAAGAAAGAGGAAAATGAAGCTAAAGTTAGAGTACGAGAAGAACTAAAGTTGGCTAGAGAGGCTGAGATTCAAAGGAGGTATAAAGCGTAGCTAACTCGAATAAAAGCCTTCGACGATGTGCATATGTTTAAGGAGATGACAATGGACCCAATTAACCTACTACCGACACAAAGACGTTGGATGTAGAAACAGATTAAAGAATATTCAAAGAAGTTGAAGGAGCAGTGTCCAAGTGATGAAGATTGATGTAATCCTTAGCGTTAATAGTAGTTATTAAGATCTATGTAATTTCATTATTTCAATAAAATTGTTATTAATGGTTCGTAATCCTTAAAATTGATACAAAATTAAAAAGTAGAGGCAGTAAATTATGTTTCCTTAAAGTGTTACAATGATGAAGACTTGGAAACAAAATACATTACAACTTGAACATAAAACTTGGAAACAAAATATATTACTTTAGAAAATAAACAAACAATGATGAAAACTACAATTATTCTGCCCCTTTTCGACTCCACAAATGCGCGACAAGTTCATCTCGTTATTGGAAATGAGCTCATTCATTTCTAATTTTACAAACCTTCTGGATGTACTCTGCCAAAGTGTTGATCGCGTGTCTTGGATTTAAGTCCTCCTTCCAAGTATCCACGGATTTTCTAAACTCATGATCAATGTCCATTTGCCGGATGTAAGTATGACGTTCATCTTCGACGATCATAGTGTGCAAGATTATATATGCATACATAACATTTCATAGATCACTAGGTTTCCAAAATCGCGCACCGTGTGCCAATATTTGAAGCCTAGCTTGTAATACCCCAAAAACATACTCTACGTCTTTCCGACATGCTTCTTGCATCTTTGAAAAATATCTTTTGGCATTGTTGGACGGATTTCTTATGGTTTGAACAAGTGTTTGCCATTTTGGATAGACTCCATCCGCTAAATAATACCCCATAGTGTGCGGTACCGTGCCTATATTATAATTGCATGGCGGTGCAACTCTATTAGACAAGTTGTTGAAAAACCACCATTGATGCAAGATGTTCACGTCGTTATTAGAACCGGGCGCCTCAAAGAATGCATGCCATATCCAAAGATCTTGGGATGCAACCACTTCTAAAATCAGCGTCGGGATTTTCTTATACCCAGAATATTGTCTTGCCCACCCGGTAAGACAATTCTTCCATTTCCAATGCATACAATCTAAACTATCTAACATCCCCGGGAAGCTTCGCGATCCATTCACTTCTAACAAGTGTAATGTATCATCTTCATTGGGAGATCTAAGGTATTGAGCTTGAATTGTGTTATAATAGTTTTACAAAATTCTTTCAAGCACAAAATAGCCCTAGACTCCCCAATCTGAAGGTATTCTTCTTGTGCGTCTGCGCTCGTACTGCAACATAACATGCGAAGTGCGCACGTTATCTTTTGGTGCGAGGATAAGCCCATAGTCTTAACGACATTTTCTCTTTGAATAAAATAGGGGTTCGAAGAAAGTATTTGATCATAAATACGTTGATATGCACCTTCGCTCATACGGAATCGACGACGAAATGAGATACCTTTGAATCTTGGGTTGTCACCGAAGTAATTCCGGTTAAGGCTATCCTCCTTCAATTTATGCTCACGATTTTTCTGCTTGTCAATCCGTCCCCTTTTACTACCTCCCCGCCTCCGTGATGATGTCGCCTCCTACTCTTTTTCTTCTGGTTCTCCCATCTCAATCATAATCTTTCTATACTCGTGCAACAACTCAATTTGACGTCGGAATAGCTCTTCGTCACTGGACAATGATGAAGACGATAACTCCCAAGATGAGAGTGATGTGTTAAGCCTGAGTAGGTCAGCAATGATTTCGTTAGACATGATTCAGCGCAATTGATAAGAAATGAATAAGGTTGAGTTTTGAGATATAAGATGAATGAGTTGATTGTAGAAGAGAGTAGAAGATGAATGGGGGTTATAAATAGAGAAAAAAACTAGCCGTTTATAGTCGTTGAGCATCTTGTTGAAAAAGTTTGATCAGGGAAAAACTAAGGTGAAATAATGGGGAACCAAAGATATTTTTTATGCAGCTTATGCCGCGCACTTCTGAACCGCACGGCAAAAATTAGCCGTTTGAAAATCTTGCAATCTTTGCCGTCCACGTGTTTTAATCTTGTACCTTGAGTCTACGCGCAGTTCTGAAGTGCGCTTAATGGGAGCCATTGGATAGGAGACACGTGTTATAATCTTAAAGGCTATGTGTATACGTGCACTTCTGAACCGCACGACGTGAATTCACCCCAAATCCACCCTCAGGTGAATTTTGTGTATGCCACATCACCGATTCACCTAGCTGCTAGGAGACGATTTGGGTGGAAAAGAGGGTGGATTTGAAAATCCACCCGCCACGTCACGGTGTACTTAGCTGGTGTGGGTGCTATTAGGAGTGGGACATCCCAAACCTAGTTCGTGTAGGTCCCTTGCGGACTAGTTCTTAACATATTATACTTTTTTTTACTATGTACTAGGAATGTTTTCGACTTAATTGGAAAGGCATTAGACCACACTTTCCCAGCATCGACTTAATATAAAAGTAGGAGTACTGGGCCTGTTAAACCCATGAGGACAAGTGTCATTAAGCATCGCTAATGTGTCACAGATCCCAAAATATTGTTGGATTATTGATGTTGGATTCTTCACTACGCATCAACAACATATGGTTGGATTCTTCATTTATTTTAGTGGTTGCAACTATACAAGAAAGGATTTTGGCCAAAAAAGACTTTTTTTTTTTTTTTTTTTCAAAGTTTTTAGTAGGTATTTAGAGGCTACTCCTCTTGGTTTAGATTATTAGTAAATAATTAGTCATGAAACTTATCTTAATTTGGTGATGAATCTATATAATTATAAAAAATTTATATTTTTCGACGAGGCGCGCAAAGGAGAAGAATAAATGAGTTTCTGTCCAAGGCACTTAGTAGGAGACAGTGGGGGAGTTGGACAAAGAATATTTATTTCAAGTTACAAAGATATTCCATTGTCAAAAAACTTAAACGAATTTAGGTGAAGCTTTCGACGTTAACAATTTTTGAAAATTTTCCACCAATGTTTTTCATTTTTCTGGTGTAGTAGCTTTCCCCTATAAGCAGAAAATATTTTGGAATCAGGTACTTAGTTCCATTGTTACAAACGTTCGCAGGCACTTTTCCCATGTTATGGAATTTCCTGGTCACTTGAAGTAATGTTTCTATAACACGCTATTTTAATCCAAGTTTCTCGATATTAGCTTCAAATACTCCAATATAATGCTCTTGAGACAATGTTAAATGTGACCTACATGTTTGCATATCAAAAACATGTGCTTAAGTAAACTTGGTAAAAAAAGAAGATAATTAAACATGTGTAATGGGGTTTCCTTGGTCAGTTGAAGTTTTCATATCTTGATAATTGATCCTGAAACTCCAAAATGAAACTGTCCTTTGGTATATATTTATGCATTAATCATGATAGATATGGGTGACCTACATATTTATCGTATCAAAAACATGTGTTTTGAGCAAAATACTGGTAAACTTTTACGGGTGAGAATTAAGAAGAATTGACAGAAAATAATGTCACTGACTACTAGTACTTTCGTGTAAACACTGATCACTAGTGAGTAGGTCAAGGAAAATTTTTGTACAAAAGAGCTAAGAAATACGGCAGAAGGGGAAAGTATGTTTGGAAAGTAGCACTTAAAAATGTTGGATTTATTAGAGCATCTCGGCAGTTGGGTGTGAGTTAGGTTGTATGGCCCACTGTGTCAGGCAAAAAAAACCTAACCCACACTCAAGCCTCCCAGCTGATGATGTGGTAGGTCTTTAATCTAATGAAAATAATTGTTTAGTCCGCGCGAACTACTTTACTCCGCACAATTATTCATCTCCTCTTTCACATCAATAAATAAATATTTAATCTGCGCAATGTAATTTAGTCCGCGAAGTCCGCACGGTGTTCTAAACTTCTCACATCTATTTTTTTGAGTGTGAGCTCCCCACACCCGGTTGAGTTCTGACAACGCTACGCAAACAACTCACCCTGTTGTAAGTGAAAACCTATAAGTATATCTGAGAACCCCCATAACATAATGTCATATCTTGAGTCCCTTTTAGATACCAAAGTATCAATTTAACAGCTCTCCAATGCTCCTTGTCTGAATTACTCATATACCTACTTACAACTCCTACTGCTTGGGCAATATTCGGTCTTGTACAAATCATAACGTACATAAGGCTACCAACCACAAATTGATTATGAACCTTCTGCATCTCATCGCAATCCTTCTACGTCTTCGGACAATACTGCTTTGACAATTTAAAATGACTTCCCAATGGTGTGCTAACAACCTTAGAGCCATCCATATTAAATCACTTAAGTACTTTGCCAATGTACTCAGCTTGAGATAACTTTCTGTTTCGTGTAACACGCATACCAATAACTTGTTTTGCAATACCCAAGTCCTTTCAAAGAAAACTCCTGGGACAACTGTTCCTTCAACTTGACAATCTCTTAAATGTTGGCACTTGATACCAACATCATCTACATACAGAAGTAGAATGATATATAAGTTTCCCGTATTTTTGATAAAACAACAGTGATCTGCATTGGATTTCGAATAGCCATTTTCGAACATGAATTGATCAAACTTCAAATACCACTGTCTCGGGGCTTGTTTCAAATCATATATATAAGCTCTTCGTGAGCCTATACACTAGATCTTCTTTCCTTATAACTGAATACCCTTATGGCCGCTTCATATAAATTTCTTCATCAAGGTCATCGTAAAGAAATGTCGTCTTGACATCAAGCTGCTCAAGATATAAATCTTTAAATGCAACTATATTCATCACAACCTGAATAGTAGACATCTTCACAACAAGAGCAAAAATCTCGCCAAAATCAATGCCTTCTTTCTGCTGAAAGACCTTCACCACAAGTCTAGCCTTGAATCTCCATGAGCCATCAGATTCCTGTTTTAGTTTGTATACCCACTTGTTGTGCAATGTTATCTTCCCTTTCAGTAACCGAACTAAATCCCAAGTTTGATTTACTGACAATGACTGCATCTTATCATCTATAGAAAGCTCTTACTTACTATTGGTTTCCACATCTAAAGCCTTCTTGTAACTTTCTTATTCACCACCATCCGTAAGTAACAAGTGATATAGGGAGTTAACGTACCTGGCTAGAGTTTTTGCATTTCTTGGCTCCTTTCGAAGTATAATTGGAATGTCTAGATCATTTGGTTCCTTGTATCTGAATTATCAATCACATATGAGGTACAACAAAAAATATGCAAGTGAGAAACGTTTACCTCTTTACCGATCCATGCTTCTTCAGGCAATCCAAAGTCCAAAGCCGTCGAAGGCCTTCTGTTTATCAAGTACGTCGTCGTACTAACCGCATCTGCCCAAAAATATTTAGGCAATCCAACATTGAATCTCATACTCTTTGTTATCTTGGTTATAGTTCGGTTCATGCGTTCTGCAATACCATTTTGCTATGGTGTTTTAAGAATAGTCTTTTGTCACCTAATCCCATTTGATGTGCAATAGTCTTAAAACTCGTTACTACAATATTCACCCACGTTATTCAACCTAAGACACTTCAGTTTCAAGCCGGTTTCTATTTCTACTAAAGCCCACCGCTTCTTAAGCTTATCAAACACTAATTTGGTCTTCACAAAGTAAACCCACAGTTTATGACTAGTATTATCAATGAAAGTAGCATAATAATGATAACCACCAAGAGAAGACACCTTGGTTGGTCCCCAAACATCTGTATGAACAAGATCTAGTTTTTCAGGTTTTTTTGATCTTCTGGTTATTTTGAAACTAACCTTCTTCTGTTTAGCAAAAATATACTCTTTACAAAACTTAAGATCAGCCTCATCAAGACCCTCTAGCTTTCCCTTACTAACCATCATCTTCATCCCTTTCTTACTCATATGACCGAGCCATTTGTGCCAAGTACTTGTATTAATCCTCGGAGTGGTTATACAAATAGTAAAAATTATACCTTGTGTTGTATACAACGTTCCTTGCCTTAAACCCCGAGCTACTACCATAGATCCCTTTGTGACCTTCTAGAAGTTATCACCAAAGGTGCTTGCATATCCACCATCATTCGACAATTGGCTAACTGAGATAAGGTTACGCCCCAATTTGGGTACAAGTCACATGTTCTTCAGAATCAACGTCGCCCCCGAAGGCAACATCAACCTAGCATTCCCCTTTCTAGTAATATTGTGCGCACTCTTGTCTGCAAGGAAGACCATACCAAAGTAGCATTTAACAATATTAGTTAGAAAACCTACGCTTACAGTAGTATAGAAAGAGGCACCCGAATCAACTATCCATGACTCGTTAATATATTCTCACGAAAGAAGTAAAGCCTCATCAGAACTAACCTCCTCAGTAAGGTTCATTGTGTATTTCTCCCCATCATGATCTTTCTTTGAAGAGTTATAATCATGCCTGAAGTGACCCTACTTTCCACAGGTCCAACACGCACCGGGCAGCTTAGACTTTCTTCTTGATTGGGAACGACATCTTCCATTTTTGGCCCCTTTTTATAAGACCTCCATCTTTCCTCGACGTTCAACGCACTGCCATTTGAATTTGAATTGGGTACATGTGATTTACATTTATTATCATCATTCATAATCAACGAGTCTATAGTGTCAAATTTGATTTCTTCCTTCCCTGATGAATTACTCACAGCTGTAATAAACCCTTCCCAACTCCCAGACATCTCCCCTAAACGAGCCCATGCTCTTACCTCCTCGGTAAAAGTCATTTTCAAGGATTTAAGTTGAGCTTGAATTGTATTGAACTCACTAATGTGAGCTTACACACTACTATTCTCTTTCATCTTTAAAGTAAACAAACAGCGTAATAGGTATACCTTATTTGCCCTGGATAGTTCTGAGTACATAGAAGGATAACGACTCCATCAACTCCTTCGTTGTCCCAACTTCGAAGATCATATGTCGAATTTGAGATGATAGCGCCAACCTAACAGTTCTAAGCGCCTTACAATCCAAGTGCTCCCACTTTGTAGTATCATGATCTGCCATCTTTATCTTAATCCCACCCAGTAGTAAGCCAAGATCCTTCTGATAGAGATAATCTTCTATCTACATCATCCACACTCTAAAATTCGAACCATTGAACTTTAAAATATTTAATTTCTCTTTCTTCGACCATCATTCTTCACCACACAAGCCCTAAATCAAACGCTCTAATACTAGTTGTTAATAATCGAGGTAGTTAGTCTCTCTTATACGACAAGAACAAATTACGAAAAATTGTCGAACAAGAAATAAATAACAAAGAACAAAACAATCAAAGTAAGATTTACCTAGAGGAAGGAAGTGGAAAACCCTTTCGGATAAAAAACCACTCCCCGCGAACAATCTACTATGATCAAATAGGTTACAAGCGATCTCTTCAAGCTTCCTCGAAGCTTTAATGAATCTCACAAGCCCTAGTTCTTTCTAGAATTAAACTCACTCAAGATAACCTAAGAAATACACCAAGTATCCCTTATATATTTGGGAGGTCATTATATCAATTATGACTCAAAGCACAGATCACGAGACAATCCAGTATCTCTCGATATTGAGTATAATCTCTTCTGAATCCATGAGTCCATTTCCTCTTAACTTACGAGCAATTACTCACACGCTATTGTGCGGGCAAACGCGTTACTTTTGAGAATAAAGTTGTGGTTGAGCTTAATTTATTTTACATCTTACTTAATTTTTATTATATAGATATGTAATATTTTTATGGCTTTCCCTTTGAATATTATTTATAGTATAACTTAACTTTAAATTAGAATCCTAATGTGACGAACATAATTATATATCTCTTTATTATAGCGGGGCAGTATTTTTGCCGCTTTGGACAAGTCTGCCTTATGTTCAGAGACAAAGAAGGGTCATGATTTTCTTTGGATGCCTCGAGAATCGCATATGGATGGGTAGTTTCGAAAGTTCAAAAGCTGAAAAAAAAAACCCTGAGTAAAAAATACTATTCTCCTCCCCCTATACTTTCTTCTCAAAAAGCCAAAAAAAATAAAAAAAAATCTTAGAACAAAACTAACGCTCTCTGTCTCTCTACGCTTTAGAATTATGTAGATTGTCTTTCTCTTTGAACAAACCTTTGTGTTCACCTACTTCGATTTGGGGTTTGGGATTTTAACAATTCAATTTGTAGCATCTTAACCAACCCTTATTAATGGCGGAGTTACACAGTTTCAATTTCGGAGGAGAGTATTGAGGTGGAGCTGTAGGGTAAAGGGTTTTGTTGCTTCAATTTTGCCTTATGATTTTGATTTCATTGGATTTGCACATAGCTATCAACGTCATTTTTGGAAATATCGTTGCTTCAATTTTGCATACTGGAATTGTCATTGTTTCAATTTCGAATAATAGTTATGATTTGGGTGGATTTGCATAACTATTTTTGTAAATGTTTGGCTTAATTTTTCCAAGCATTGTAGGTGGATTTGGCGGTCTGTTCCTGCTTCGTTCAGCCTCCCTCTTGAAGCTTTGTCATTCAACTTTTATGTCTTCCTCTAGCAGCAAACAGTTACTCTAAACACACACACACACTCTCTCTCTCTCTCTCTCTCTCTCTCTCTCTCTATCTTTCTCTCTATAGGGTGTCTTGTTATCCTTACTGTATCTATTTGATCTTCTACTTTTAATGTAGTTTGGCTCACCATTCATCTTATTTTTGTATCATAATTTTGTTGAAGGACTATGTACATCTATTCCATTGACCACTATCATAGTTAATTTTATTAAGTTAAACCTTCTAGGATGATTATGTTAAATTAAACCTTTTGGGAAGATTATGTAATGTTTTAATTCATTGTGATATTTAATGGTACCCTTGGGTAATGATGCGTTTTGATATGTACACTTTTCTATATTACACATGTATAGTAACCATCAATTCTAACATATCGGACTTGCTAAAATACATCTCATTTCTTATCTATGATCTGTAGTTTATACATGATGCACCAATAAGTCTTCCTAGTGATTACATTTTTTAATTTTCATATTGGTTATGAAATCAGTCCTGCATACATATATCTATAGAAGTGGTAATGCATTGAATAATATTTGTTTGGCCGAATTCATACTTACAACAATGTTTATTGTCCCCCCAAATTATCCCCATGCCTAATACCTCACCGCCAAGCCCCAACACACCGATATGTAATACGCACCCAGTGAACAATCAAGAGATTAAAAAAAGTGCTTTCACGAACTTTGAAACTGAGCCTCCAAACTTTGCAATTGAGCGAAATTGATACATCCAAGGACCTTTGCCCAAGGTAAGTTCAATGTTATTTCATACATTATTTTTAATAAATATAACATATATTGCTAGAGTTTCTATATTTTGTAAAATTTACTTACACAGTTCAATGTTATTTCGCACATTTTCTTTAATAAATATAACATATATTGCTCAACTTTTCTATATTTTGTAAAAATTACTTACACGATATATAGTTTAGTAACGTGATTACCGATATCCATCACCAATATAATTAGATCTTTTACGAACTATCATATTATTTTTAACCAAAGCAATAACTGAAAACATTTTTGTTAACGATAAACCATTGTCTTCCTTAAAAATATGAAGCACGGTATACCCTTAATATAAGTTTTTTTTCACCACAAAGAAATGTCCAGGAATAATAAAGGAAAAAAGAAGTGAATTTAATGGTTATAGGGGTTGGAATGAATCCCACTCTTATCACAATGTAGATTCACATACTTACTCTTAATGACACTCTTGCACTTTCAACTATGTTCTACCTTAAAGCACATTTATTTTTGCTAACTTTTTTCATTTACCCTAATGTTACAGAACATAAGCCTACCTGAATGCTTTGGGTACTAACTTACCATACATTTCCCCCATTCTACTATATGATACGTAATGTCATACCATAAAACACTCTCATGAGTTACTCAATATGATATATAGATTGTAAACACATTATTTAGAACGCATGAACACTTGAAAATCTTTGGATGATGGTAAGGTTTCTTCTTTTAGGAGGTCTTCCCCTTCCAAATAGTTAGCCTACTCTAAACTATCTCAATTATTGGATACCACAAGGCCTTTGAGTTGTAAGATGCCCCAGTGGTGATAGATAGGAAAGAGTTGATGCCACAACCTGAGATCCCTTATAGAACATACAAATTGAGAACCACACTGTACCAGAAATCTTTCATATTTAAAGCTTATAAAAGGCATCACAAGTAGTTGATTTGAAACTTTGTGGTTCTCAATTAGAACATACAAGTAGTTGATTTGAAATAGTTAGCCTACTCTAAACTATCTCAATTATTGGATACCACAAGGCCTTTGAGTTGTAAGATGCTCCAGTGGTGACAAGATAGGAAAGAGTTGATGCCATAACCTGAGATCCCTTATAGAACATACAAATTGAGAACCACACTGTACCAGAAATCTTTCATATTTAAAGCTTATAAGAGGCATTACAAGTAGTTGATTTGAAACTTTGTGGTTAATCTTCTTCGGAAGCTTTTTAATGATGTGCACCTCATCCGTTAACGAATCAACAAAGTCTTTCACATCAAAAATATCACCGAAGTTGCGGCAAAAAAAATTATAGGTTGAATATCTTACTAATTTAATACCAGGAACAAAAGTCATATTTAGAACTATTGAGGGTTGCCTTCCCTAAATATGAAGCACTTTATACCCTTAATACAAGCTTCTTTCACCAAGTTCCAAATTTCCATAAGAGTTTAGGGTGACATTAGCTAGGCTTGGTGTATTCCCAAATCCTTAGCACTCCTACATGTAAATTCCAAAGACCAAAGTCTCCCTTAGAGGCGTTTATCGCTATTATCAAGTTATGCCAAAAGATATCACTTATAAACCCATAATAATAGTTAATGGGTTTTTAAAGTATAATTATTATTTATTATATGTATTCAAACCTTGACAATTCAAATAACTTTAAAGATACATTCTTCTCATTATTATAATAAAAAGATCAAAGTGAAAGCAAAAAGTTATGTGTAGTGCATCATTCATTTTAAGAAATAGATTGCATTATCATTCATATTTTATGGTAAGCTCTTTTGAGGATTGCCAAAACCAAAATGAATTTCTGGAACTATAATTTTGCATGGTTTTTTTAGCATAGTCGAGATGGGTATGTGTTAAGTAAATGGATAAACTAAAAGCCACTTTATAACTCCATATCTCCTAATCCTAATGGAGTTCAGTTTCTGTACCAGGTTGCATTTGCTAAATCTTGCTCATTAGCATTGTAGCTTTTAAACTTTACAAATCATCTGAATTCTAAATTATTACATAGGATTTACCGTGTACTTTGGAAAAGAGGAAAAGGCGCACATCACCCACCGACACATTGGTTATATGATCGGATGAGATAGATGGCAATACATCTTCACCCATGCCACCTATTTGATGATACTGTTCAGTGTCATCAAGATACAGGTCATGTAGTTGCTATGTTAGTCCAAGAGGGGCCCTCGAGTCAAGATTTAGCACAATGGCCTAGAAGAGAAATCGAAGAGAATAATTTTGTAGCATTTGAGCAACTGCAAGTACAAGATAAAGGTAACCGAGCGAGAAATATCACAATGTGCAAGAAGAGAAAATGAGGCACATAAGAGAAAATTTGTCCAAGTCTATCAAGAATAAGCCTCGAATCAATTAACAACTGTTGTTCAAATCACATATATATATTTTAATCTAGTTGTACCATGTACTGGTATTTAAATCTTAGCTTTATCCTACGTGGAGTGTTTGCCCTACGTGGCATCGTTTGTCCTACATGGCAACATTTGTCCTAGGTGGCGTACAAAAGTAAAGGTTATTTAATGAATTTAAGGGTAATTTAGTCAATACAAGAGAACACCTACTTCACCTTTCCTGGTTGTAATTTTATTCAAGTTGATCTCCCCTACAAACAGTCATGTTGTAAATTACGAATAATCAGTTTTTTCTCTCTAATAACTTCTCATTACTCCTAATTTGATGATTCCTTCTTTCTCCATTAGTAAACTTCATGTTTTTCAAACCCCAATCTCATCCTCTTCCCCTGTAAAACTAAATACTGTAACTATTCCCAATAATTACCCTCCCCACATCTCTTTGTAACTGATTAACAATTATGATGGAGAGCCAACACCTTCAATCTACCTTTGATTCAATCTTCTCATCATCCACATCCACTGATAATAGGCCAACCAAGGTAAGCTTTTATCTCTGATATCTTTTACCTTTAATTTGTCACGTAATTTAATTTTCTTCGTTCGATGCAAAACTGAGTTCTTATATTGGTATATAATTTTTTCTTTGCAAGAGAATTTTTAATTACACAGTAGCTTAATGTATTTGCATCCCATTGTTCATAGGAATATATGATTCTACACGTATGAATACCAAAATTATTGCTATTACTGATCTAATGTTAATTTTTCTCTTCAGGGTTTCTATTGCAGCAAAAAAATTTGTAAAAAATATCCCAAATTAGTAGAAAATTATCAGCGATACCATTTCTTGAAGCGATCACCATTAAGTGTGATGATCTATTGATGTTGGGTTCGTGGAATCGCGGTAATTGAGGTTGATTAGATTTAGTTTAAATTTAGTCTTTGCCAATGATGATTCAATCTAATATTTGAATAGTTCTTTGGATTCTATTTGTAATTATAGTTTCATTCTTCTCTTGGTTTAGGAGTTTGATAATTTCCTATGAAACATTCACAACAACATCTTTGTGATCCTCCTGACTGTTGAATGTCCCATTGTATGCACCATAATTGGTAACACTTTACATTTAGGATTTATCTTTAAGCTTCATAAATCTAGAAAAACATCTCTGTTGCACCTTAGCTCTCATTCAAGGTATAAGGTATATGAGATCAGTTCTTATTCTAACAGGTATTTTCTTTAATAAATCTCCCTTTATCTTCAAATTACGGTTTCCCCAAGCTAATTTCTACCCATGATATCAGTTCCATTCTTGAATATCCAGGTTTCGTGCATCTTGCTAATATTTTAAATTTATTGCAAAGGTATGCTCATACCTATAATTTATGTTTTCTTACAATTTTGTTTCATTTGTTCCAATTAGAATGAGTATAATTACAATAACTCGATGCATATTAGGGTTGTTGCAATATAAACTTGAAACTCTGGATCATCTCGCTCTACATTTTAGGTATGAACTCCTCATTTTCGTCATTAACTTCTTTTGTATATTTTCTTATTAGGAATTTTTGCAAAGGTTTTCTACTTTTTGTCATATATGAAGTTGAAGTCCTCTCTTAATACTCCTTACGTTTCAACTCTTCCATCTTCTCCTCTATGCCTCAATCTCTTCCATATAACTCTCTCTTCTTTCTCATGAATTTGAAGAGCTCCCTGAATTGCAAAACAATGAAAGGCAAAATTTTGGTACATATCATAAACTTCTAATTGATAATTTTTCTCTCTAAAGAACCTTAAAGATCCTTCTTGAAACTCTAGATCAACTAATACTTTTCATGGCATATTTTTGTTATGTAGAAAATAGGTATTCGGGTTCATTACTATTGGTTTTGAGAATCAACCATTGGTATCTTTACTAGGTATGTATTCAGGGCATATGATCATAATCATTGTGTTGATTTTTATAGGATTCAGAATTCCTTCTCCACTAATAGATGTAGACGGTATCTTTAATTTTTTGCTTTGTTCTTTTCGATATTGTTTTGTAGCTTAAAAAGTATATGACTTAATTTCCCCATGAAAGCTCCATCATTGACACCATTGAATTTCAGATTACTTAAAGTTATTCCACGCTCTTCAACATCTCCGGTATCCAATATCTATTATAAGCAGATATCTTTGTCATTAATTTTTTTAGCTTAAGAATAGTATGGCATTATTCGACGGTATCATTATTTTTTTTCTTTGTTCTTTTCGATATTGTTTTGTAGCATAAAAGTATATAAATTAATTTCCCTATGAATGTTCTATCATTAACACCATTAAATTTCATATTGCTTGTTGTTACTCCAAGCTCTTCAACATCTCTCGTATCAAATATTTGGTTAGGATTACGGCTCAAAATAAGAGAAAGTCGTTTGAATGAGTGGGGAAGTTGTTCAAAGGGTAGAGTTTTTGTTGAAGTTGTTCGAACGGTAGAATTTCCGTTGAAGTCGTTCGAACGAGTTATGAGGTCGTTCGAACGAAAAATACTCTTTTTGTTTGTTTCTAAGTTCATTTTGAAGGGGATTTAATCCAAAGTGTGCGTTTATCTCGTGATACGTACTTCAGAGATGACCTAATAGAGAGTCTATAAATATTGAGTGTGGCTTCAAAGCCTCCTAACACAGTGTGTGAGTTAAAAGCCTCTATGCAAGAAACTTGAGATCTAGTAGAGATGTAGCCTCTGTGGTAGACCTTGTAAAGAGTTGGTCTTTACAAGGAAAAAGGTGGAGGGTGTTGTTCTCTTGGGATTTGATGGTGAGAGGGGAAGTATCTCTTGGTTACTAAGAAGAGAAATCAAGGTAGAGAAAAGATTGAAGGGTTTCAAGAAGAAGGTATGCAACATGGTATTTGTTGAGATAATCTTTGATGTTCTTGATGGATATCTTATGTTTCTTTTATCTCTTGTAAATCTATGTGAGATTAGGGATTTTCATGTTTGTTGGAATCCCTTGAGGGCTTGTAATTGAACTTGGATACATAATAAATTTCTAGCTTGGTGGGGGGAGAAGCCTTATGGTGAACCTCTAGTAAATATTGTGCTTCGCGTGCATGCTAATTGTGTTTCTAGCTTCTTGATTGATTATTTGCATGCCATGAGGATAACGGATAAGCCAAATTGCGCGAGGGTGATGTATTCCACACGTTCACCCCTAACATATCTATTGTGAGCAAGTATCTTTGTTGTTAATTTTTTTGTGGTATTCCACACGTTCACCCCTAATATATCTATTGTGAGTAAGTATCTTTGTCGTTTATTTTCTTAACTTTTACTTGCCTTTAATTATTATTTGTATGGATTAGAGTTTTTTATTTTTAAATTTCTTAGCTTTTATTAACAAGATGACATTTTGTATTTACATGGCTAGATTCCCATGGATTTGTGGATGTTTCCATATTATTTTCAATGGCACATTTTTCAAGCTACACATCACTGACATATCTAGATCAAACAGGATTATCTCATTATGTGTGTTTTATTCTCCATTTCGGATAAACTGATGGTAGTTTTATAATTAATTTATTCTTACTTTGTGCTGTGAATGGATATTAAAAATATATTATTTGATATCTAATCCTACATTCTCATGTCATATTTTCGTTCATATAAATGTCCTTGATTCCATAGGTAATGGAGCAAAGAAGTTCTAAAAGACACAATTAAGACATGTTCCTATACCCATTTTTGAAAGCAATAAACTATTATTGAGTTTTCTAGATTGTTATGTTCTCTATCGGTTCCTTTTTTGGATTTTAATATGAACATTTATGTTATTTATTTTGTTCGAGAAAGATTTTGAGTTTCTCTAGCGAACTGAATTGCATGTTAGTCAACAACTTTTGGTACACTTACTTTCGTAGCTTGAATAATCCAATACATTCGATAATATCATTGCCATTTATATTGCAATCGTTAACCTCCACTCATCAATTTTTTTTTTTTTTTTTTGTTACCTTTTAAGAAATATGTCTTTTTTTTCTTTCCAACTTTCTTATAGAAAATGGCAAATGCACTTAGAATCGCGAAAGATATCAATGGCCAAGGATATTATTAAATGCCTTAGAACCATTCACAATCTCGAGTATAAAATATTGCATCTCCGAGGAAGAAGTCTACACTTGGAAGGATCTCAATGGCCAGAAGCAAATAGAAGATTTAACTTCAAAATTTTGCCTAGAAGTCTTAGCACTTTACAGATATTGAAATTTATCTCCTCATTCTTATATTTAGCACTCCGTAGCTTCTTATATTTATGCGGGGTTACCTATTCATCTTTTCTTTGAAAGTCAAAGACAATATGCTCAGGCAAGATCGATTAAAGGCTAAAGAATCTGTTGTAGGTATTTTGAAAGGGTTATGAGAGCATTTGTGATAGGCAAAAGGGTGGGGCTCCTCCAACAATATATCGAATGGGATAAAAGAGGATTTCCTAAAGTGGGAAACTAAGGAATTGCTCTAACCAAAGAACATTATCTTGAATGGGATAAAAGAAGATTTCCTAAAGGTGGGAAACTAAGCAACTGTTTTAACCAAGGACATTTGAAAGAAGTATGATAAAAGGTTTTCATCGAATTATGTACTAATGACAAAGCTGTGTTAGAAAAGATAAAATTAGCAACTCCTCTTTCTAAGTTAATCTTCCAAGTTAATAAAGTTGTATCCTTTTAATAGTAATTTTCATACTTGGTGTCACTGGGTTAGTTTTTTTTTCTTCACTGACATTTTGGTTGGTTATAGCTATATTGTCAATATAAATTTTAGCCACTGCAATATTTTATTTTCTTTTCTGAGAGAGAGCAGTTGGTCAAGCAGATAAACAAAATATAGTGTGTTGCGCGCATAAAATATATAGGGTGACATGGAATATGGGATTGCACATAAAAACTTGGTTTCCTTTGGATTGTTCTACAACTTATGGTCCTCCTAATGTATGTATTTTTATTTGCCAAATGTATGCATTTTTATTTGCCACAACACGAACTTATGCAGTCGTGCGTAGCACGGGCTCATAACCTATAGTTCTTTTGAATACTAATCTCCATAAAACAGGCAAGAAGACCGAAGCATCAAAGATCTAGAGTTATAAATCAAGATTAATTTACAAAAGCCAAACTGATATGGAGTTCACATAGATAACTAAAATTAAAACGAATACGTCTCACCTATAATTTCCTAGACATATTATGGATGAAAGTTCTACGTTTAGAAAGTGAGAGTACCATAACCCATTAAAGTAGAAGATTCATCTTGAGTGATTTTGGAACTCAAATCCCCAATACAGAGTCATGGATAAAGTAGAAGATCCATCCTACACATTGAAGGAATCAATAAAGAATTTAGAAATCGGAGAGAGATATGGACTTACTTATAAGATGTAAACATATGAAAGAAACATCAAATGCTAAGATCGGCAACCTATCTTCAAATACCCATCTTCAGCTTCCCACTTACCTAAAAGAGAGAAACTTTGGTGAGGGAAAGTAGAAAAATTAGGAAATCGTAAGCCCTAAAAATAGATTACAAAAGCTTAAACTAAAAATGCATTCTTAACCACAAGAATACATGCTTTTGAACAACTTCAAATTTCTTCAATTAGCCTACTATTCAAAATGTAAAGCTCCAACTATGATTTGCTCATCTTCTTCTTAAATTAGATTTTTTTTGCCATGTCGAAACTCAGAGAGATCACAACCGCCTTAGTGAAATATTCTTTTCTACAACTGGATGCAAATACAATCAAATCAAAGATGAAGACGAACCCACATCATATCAAGTTAGCAAGAAAGAAAAACACCAAATCCGAAGTAGGGGAGGCCAGAAAAAGATACACCAAATCAAAAGTAGGGGAGGCTCACCAAATATCCATTTGTTGTATATGTAAAAAATATCATCAGAAAAGCTAATGTCATGTTTAGAAATTTAGCCACATTCCCTTTCTCGAAGACTTTGATGAATGTGAATGAATGAAATAGAGGTTGACCTTCAGGACTAGATATCTAAATCTATATTATAATTTATAAATGCATGAAAACTCCAAGTAAATACTACACTTATTAATGTTTACATTGAATGAAGTTCCATGACTTTCAACTTGAGAAAAACTCTTATGTTATCATTTTATTGAAAATTCCCTTAAAAATTATGTTGAAGGACACTAGCATTATGAACTTAAGCATATGTGCGTAGCACGAGCTCATAACCTAGTATATATACATGCCTATGAGTGTCACTATAGAATGTTAATCTCTTCGTTCTCATGGTTTGTTTAATGTTACTTGAATTGCCTAGGTATATCTCCTTCAAGGAAACTCTATCAAGTTCTCAACATTGCTCAACCCTAAAAGCATTGAGTTTAACGAGAAAATATTTATGGGGGCATTTAGCAAATATTTTATGAGAATCAAATATATCCCCAGGCTTTGCATAGAGTTAAGAAGACGTTTGTAGAGAAATGTATTATGGGGATCAATGAAGTGAAGGTCGTCGTGAGAGAGTATCACTTCACTTATTTAACAGACTGAGTGTAAAATGCTTCGGCTCGTAAGTCTACAACAGGCAGTAGTGTGGCTATGGATTTTTTATTATTAGTTGCCATGACCTCTAAAACTCTCAATTAAATAAGTTCAGCGACTTTGGTTCCATAATGTAAAATAGATTACCCGAACCCGAACCGAAATCATTCAGGTCGGGTTTGGATCCTGATTTTTACTACCCATTAAAATTTGAATCTTTTCTTACATGACCTAATAGATCCAAACCCGATGATATAAAACCCGATGAGTATTTTAGTAATTGAGTCAAACCGATTAAAACCCAAGTTTAACTTTTAACTTCTCTCTCTAGTCTCCGATTCTCCAATCTCCATACGAATGATGCGGTACATATCTTCAATTTCTTCTCAAAAATAGTGGAAAATCTTTTGATTTACTCGCTTTCTTATGGAAACTCAAAAATATCTTACCTATAATCTTAATATTACTGTATTTTTTATTTGCAAAAAAGAAAGATATACTTCGACCACTTAGATATTCATGATAATACTCTAAGCTTTTATTAAAGATAATACCAAGGGCGCCAATTTGCTAGACTGGACAACCATTCAAATTTTTATCGATGATTAGTTATTAATGTAATAACTGGATCATTTTACGTATTGTTTTCATAGAAAAGCATAAGAGAGAACAAATTGTACTTATACCGTTGATTTATTTATTATGGACTTATCCAAAATGTATAAGCTATTTTTTTTATTGAGATATGTTGATATTAATCGTATAAGAAGGTTAAATTTTTCTTGAAAGCATGGAGGGTTTTCAATTATGTTCAAACATTAAAGACCTAACACTTGGACCCGAAATCGACTAAAAACCTAAATTTTAAATGGATCTCGTCTTGGGATGGCCTTAGTAGGACCCGAACACGATATACCTAACTTAAATAGTTGGGTTCTAAAGTAAGAAGACCCGACCCGTTGCCGCCCCAACTTTTTGGGGGCTTGGTGTCTGCGCAGAGATACAACGCCGCGGGGGGGGGGGGGGGGGGGGGGGGGGGGGGGGGGGGGGGTAAAAAGAGCATAGAAGGTTGAGGTTAGAAGTTTGAAAAAAAAATCGTGGTTAAAGGTTAAAAGTTCTACTTAAAATCCTGACTTCTAACTTCAACATCTCATTAGTCTGTTTGGTTGAACCATCTAATTTGACCACAAATTATAAGTTTCTCCACAAAACATCCAAAATATATGTATAATCCACATTTTCCTCTATAATTCATCATATATTAATGCAGCAACACAATTAAAGTGGTAGTTTAAGGCAAAAATAAAATTAAAACGTGCAAATCACATACCAAAATATATAGGGGACATGGTTCAACATACTCACATATAGAGAGAGAGAGAGAGAAATGGAAAAACAACTATTGTAAAGAAAGATAGAGATAGAGGTAGGAGAGAGAGAGAAAAGGGGGGGGGGGGGGTGACGGGAAAAGAGAAAAGGTAGAGATAGAGGTGAGAGGGAGAGAGAGGGAACGTTAGGGTGGGTTTTGATTTGGCTTATTTGAGGTTAGGTTGGGTTTTCATTTGACTTTTTTGAGTTATTTTGGATTGAAAACCTCAAAATACTCCCACTTAAACCGGTTTCGGGTGGAAATGCAAGTTAGAAGCTTTGAGGCTAGAAGTCAACCCAAAAAACTTTACGGGGGGCTAGAAGTGAGGCCAAACTTCTAACCTAACTTCTAGTTTTCATTTTTTTTTTTTTTTTTAAGATTTTACTAACTTTAATAAATAAATAAAAACAAGAAGTTTTCAAAACATCTCACCTCTTCTCACCCTTGACCAAAAAACAAATAGGGCCTTACGCTTTACAGCAGATCTTTAATTAGTTGACTCTAAGTGCATGCAATATTTGTTCATTTCCTATAAAAGGTGCTCGTGGAAAAGAATGGACATTAAACAAACAAGGAGAAATAATGGATATAAAAGTTTTATAGACCACACAGTCACAAATTAAATCTTACAGTGAAACGCTAACACACAATCAGTACATAACATAGATGATCTCAACATCATAAAGAGACAGACAAGCTGAATATGTACACAAAACAAGAAGTGAAGCAAGCTGCAAGCATAACATATTTCAATGAAAACCAAACAAAAAATAAAACAATACCAGGTTGCTGCCAAGATTATTAACACTAATGTAGCTGGCACGCGCAACTCCCTTGATACACAGCACCAACAACCAAACTTGAAAGAAAAAAGAAAGGAAGAAAAAACCGATTACAAACTTTTCTTAGCTTGAATTTAAACGGAATACTTATCGCTCGTTCCCCATAATCACTTTGGTTCGATCACTTTCGGCCTGTTCTCCATTTTTACGGCTTAATCTCTTTTGGCTATTTTGTTTTCGGACCCTGACCCCATGGGAGCAACTTCTGGCTGTTTAATTTTGGGAGCTTTCATTGACCCTTTGAGAGCAACTTTAGGCCTGGGTATCCTTTTAAAAGCATATTTCATTTCCTCAGGATGCATTCCCTACAATAAAATGCATAATTGGTGATAAGTGAGAATGCCCTACAATTAAATGCGTTTATCAAAAGCAAACAAGAAATGTATTGCAAAAAGAATTACAACAGTAGCACAAAACGTTGGACTCCCATATCACAAGTGCACATACTATGCAGTATTGTTGGCATGAACCAAGAACCCGTATGAATAACAAAGACATATAAGTAGTCTATCTAATTTAAGAGTGAGGAATAAGCCTAATTGCACGGTAATTGTGAAGCGCGAAGTCCCGAAGAATAACGGTTATGTGAGGACCCTCCCTCCCTCTCTCTCTCTCTCTCTCACACACACACACAAACAACACACAGTAGTTGTGTTATTAGGCAGCGAAAGAAGTATAAAAAATTATGGAAACTTGTAAAATAGGATGACGGTATGTTAATCCCCCATTCAATATAGTTGGGAAAAGGTAAACTGTATCCCCCAAATGCAAATGGTACATTGCCCCTTATTACACCAGTTAGCTAGGGAATAGTCAGTACAAAGACAAGTATGTTGATATGTATGTATATAGTTATTGACATAAACTGAAGTGGTACGTACATCTGTACGTTGTATCCGGTATGGTTAAATGGCGTTCGCAAGTTAGACTAAACATGCCGTCCTCCATATCGCTCGCCTTTTCTTATCATACAAGAAACAAGAACAACTTAAAACTTTATTAACTTGAACCACAACAAAGAATAACAACAATAGCAAGAAGATTTACAGACTGGAAGTTGATAAACCCCTGGACTTATCTCTTCACAGTTCTCCTTCGTCCACTTCCACCTGTTCTTGTAGACGGCCCTGTCGTTGGGTACCCTAAAAAACAAAAACAAAATAGCGTTAGGAATTCCACGCCCTAATCACTAAGAACGTCTAAGAAAATAAGCAAAAATTATAAACCCTAATAACTAACTAAAAACATCAAAAGTAGGTACTATATGTGTTTGGTGACTCTTTGCAACTTTGGTGTCTCTCCTTGCAGCTTTTGCTTCTTTTCTTGCAGCTTTTTCAGCATAATATTTAGCTATAACATCTTTAATCCTTGATTCAGGAACCGCAATCCCAATATGCTAACATACAAGAAACAATTAGAAAATTAGGGTTTACTATTAATAAGATGATGATGATTATAGTAATAACAACATGCTAAAATAGCAAACCTACATCTGGTACACCAAAATCTCTGAAGAGATCCAATGTAGCCTGAGAATATCGCTACAAGAAACATGAACAAACGATTAGGAGCATCCCTTTTAAAATCATACAATGAAGATAACATAAATATAGAATTTTACCTAATTGTGCTCTCTTAAGGGTCCATAAAACTACCCCTTTCACGGTTCCTTGAGAACTGCCACATTCGCTCAACCTAAACAAACAAAAAATTTAACACTAAGAAGGACAATAACAATAAAGAAGGAAGTTAGAATAAAAGGAACATTTGGAATGATATTTGGACCTAAATTAAACAAGAAATTTAGGGGGCCTAATCACGTCACAATAATAATGGGATTTCAAAACCCTAATCACAAAAAACGACAATAATAAACAGAAACAGTCAAGAAAACTTAGGGGATTTCGAAATCCTAATAAGACAATATATTTAGGCAGACTTCGAAACCCTAAATCCTAAATCAGTAAGAAAGAGAAAATCAAACATGAAATTTAGAGGAATCCCTAATCACAAAGAAAGAAAGAACGATCGATTCATACCTGTTGTTGGCGAATTTTTACCGCCTGGGCATCTTTTTTCTCTAAGAGCACCTCCAATACTATACCGGTATTTCAGAATCGCATACTATTTTCGTCCAACAGAGAATTACGGTTTTTCTCTTATGTGATAAACGGTTCAGCACACAGTAGAAAACACAAAATCATTTGGTTAAGCTCCTAACAAAAAATGCCGAATTAAATGTCATATTAGGGAATGAAGTTGTGATGGAAGAGAGAGAGAGATGTCAGTTGTATTTAAAAGTTGTTGGGCGCTCAACGATTCAGGGCTCAGGTTGTATGCGAATACTCCTGCCCAGTTCAGGCTTCGCATACTTTGGAGGGGTATGATGGTGAGTATACTAAACCCCATACCCCTGTTGGACAATTTTTTTCCAAGAGTATTGGAAAACTTTAACAGCGCATACTATGCTGTTAGAGGTGATCTAAGTCTTAACCTCAAACCCTACTATTCAGGTACTTGTAGTTTCTTAACTTTGGTTTAAATACTGATGATAAGAGCATCTCTAAGAAGACTTGAATATTTTTTTGCTTAATGCTTGAATTTTTCAATCATTCGAAAGATCTCTTCCAATAAGGCTCAATGCTTGAATTGTAATTTAAGGTACGCATAAATCTTATGATCCTCATGGTTCTAATTAAAGAAAGAATGGGGTGCATAAGCTTATGCGCCTGATGAGACTTTTTTTTAAGTAAAATACATCCTGGGGGCCGGCCTTTTAGGGCGCATAAGGGTTATGCTCATAATAACAAAATGTCTAGGGCTCATAAACCTTATGCGCCCCGCTTTAAACTCAAAACTCAAACAGCATGCTTGAAAAGCATTGAGGCAACTGCTAGAGGCCCAAACTCGAATAATCATATGTAGGAGGTGCTTTTTCAAGCATTGGGGCAACTACTGATGATGCTCTGAAGCACAACAAAGATTGTCTTTCCCTTATGAAGATCTCCTAAGTGGGACTCACCTAGACATAAACATTTGCTTGGGGTTTTGCCATTCCTTTTATGATTCACTTTAGTAACCTCTTTAGCTTTGAAACTAGACAGTTACTAAGTGATTATCTAAAAAGTTGGTACCATTCGTTTTTGTCGTGTTACAAAAAATCGAAAACTAAACTAACTTATATTATGCATTGTAATCAAGAATCGAACTTAATCGTATAGGTTCAAAAAATCGACCTATCGGTTCAATTTAGGTTGGTTTTGCAATTCGGTTGACTCTTACCTAAGCAATAAAATGGAGAACCATTGACATAAGGAAAACCTAGGATAATTTTTTTGTTAAAGTTCACTACTGCAACCCCCTTTTTTAAATGCCCCTTTGTGCGCGTCCTTTGGCGCACTTCGCATACTCACTGCGTTCTGACGATCGGTTAAGTTTAAGGGACATAATGATTCCAAAATAGAGTGACAAAGTGGGGTAATTTCGTTATATTTGTTATCAATAGAGGGGTAAATTGGGGCAGAGATAGCAGTTTTCACATAAGAAATTTTAAATACACCACAAACTCTAAAAGCTCACTAGTTTTATGTTAAATAACAATTCTTCGCATCTAGACAAGTATACCCCAAAATGAAAAACATGACAATATTTCATTCTAAAAGCTCACCCCTCCTATCCCAATTGATCTTCTCCCTAACAATTTAACTAATTCGGATCCTCATATAAAGCATTACCGACAACTCTAACTTAAAATATGAGTGATGACATAAAAGGGGGAAAAATGTAAGCAAAAATGGGATAAAAAATAGCTTCTCAACCCCGAAATAACATCGAGAAATGTAACTCGTCCCATACTTTGCAATACATCATCGTGAGCGTTAATAATAAAATTATTTATATACTCATCAAAGCAAAAACTCATTTTCATAGACATTATAAGAGGCCTACGTTAGATAAGAAAGCACGACTTGTACCCCAAAACAGGGAGTAAGTTTTGTGGAAAGTTGTTTCTATTTTTGAAAACAACCTTTTATTATTTGTTTTAATGCGGTTTATACCGAACAATGTCTTCTTGCTATAATCTTGATTTGTGTACATTGATATAGGAGATCATGAATATAACATTTATATTTTTTATGCAGAGGCATCCTCTTAGAGCATCTCCTAAAGTGCCTCACTACCTTGGAATCCAAGGTGCCACATAGCATTTTCGATCTCCAACAGTGCCTCACTAATTTAGATTTTCAACTCAAAAAGCAAAGTCAAGTATTGTATTCCAATACTCAACCTTAGTTTTTAACTTCGCGATTGGGTGCCCAAGTGTTGGGCGCTTGTTTGTTTTCTAATCGGGCACCTAAGGTTTGGGCACTCGATTTTTTAAAAAAAAAAAATTCACAAAAAATTCAAATCGAGCGCCTAAGACTTGGGCACCCAAAATTATAAAATAATAAATAAATAATCAAATCTAATCGGACGCCCCTATATTGGGCGCCCAACACTAAAAAAAACAAGTCAAATACTATTGGAGGAAATAGAGTCTTAGTGACTTGAATTTGGCTTTTTTTCAACTAAGTAAGTGAGGCACAAATGCTCTTAAGCATGATTTTGATAAATTTTGAATATATTTTTTAAGGTACTTGTTCATCCTTTCGATACAACGTGCTACGTAATATCTCTGTTTTGGGATTCCTTAATCCCTGCTTACATGGGCAAAAATAAATAAATAAACACACATCAAATCCAGGATCCCTCACATTGACACATTGTAACACTCTTTGATACAGTGAGTCAAGGAGCAACTTAACAACCGGAACTCTATGGGACCCAGGATCACAACAATAGATGGTTTTGGTTGGATTAATATGGTTTTATTCTCTTGTTTTGTTGTGGTACGAGGGGAGAGAAGCATACTTTGGTTAAACAACACAACACTATCAACGAAGCCCGACATCCTCGTTGATGTCGCTTTAATATTTATATTTAAAAAAAAAAAAAAAACTTTAATCAAACAAAAAATTAAGATTAAAGCCTTTCTACACTGCCACTCCAAAGTTCAAACTCGTCTACTCGACTCGTCTTTTAGTGCAATTTGAAGTGGCAAGTCATCATAAATTGAATTTGTAGTTCAAACTCGCCTACCCACTAGAATATAACAATTCTTCTTAAAATGAACACTAGAGAATTTCAGAATCATTGGGACTGAAAGACTCCTTAAGGCAAAACATAGAGAGAGAGAGAGAGTTTTTCAATAACACTTTTGAAGAAACATAAAAAGGTAAATGGAGAATTTTTAGTTCGAATAATCAATAGCTCGTTGGTGAACAAAATCGATTGAAAAACGTAAAATCAGAAAGATGGAAATGAACGAATTGTTACCATATTTGGCCAAGAGGTGTTTTCGAGCGACTAGTAATCCGAATAGAACATTAAATTTCAAGTTAAACGGTTCCCGGGTCAACCTGAAACCGGGGCAGTGAAACCCAAACCCGTCCCGTTATTTAAACTAGTTAGTTTGGTCGACCCTTTTTGATTTGAGACCAACGAATGCTAAACCCAAACCCGTGAAATTTTGGTCGGGGGTAACGAGTTCTGGTCAAATTGCCAACCCTAGATCTAACGGCAGAAATCACCCAAAATGAGCAGGTATTCATTTTTCGGCCTTTTAATCTCAGTTTCTCCCTCATATATATCCTTCTCTCACTCTTAATTTTTTTTTTCACTCTCTCACCAAATCAAATATGAAGAACCCTAATATTGAAGATATAGATAAAAATAACGGTCCTTTATTTTGGAGAGATAAAGATAGCAGTCATATTATAATTCTAAATCTAGATCGTTAGATATTTTTGCGAATCTCTATAATTTTTGTAAGTGTTTTTTTTTGTTTTTGATATTTCTATTGATTTAAATCAAAATAGTATTTTTGGTTTAAAAAATTGGGGGGTATCTCAAATTCTCTCTTGATGCTAATGGCGAGACATTTCAAGCAGAGGGAGCGAGAATGCCTTTATGGTCACCAGAGCGCACACATATATTTCACCAAATGTGTCATTCTTTTATGTACAATTAAGCATCAACGTAAAGGTAGGTAGCCAATTTGGTTCTAGGACACTGTAATATAAACAAATGATGCATTAGATCCCTATTAGTAAGCCTTAATACACTGAAATAGTTTAAGGTATTTTCAAGTGATCCAGTTGTTGGACCATTTGTGAACTTACGACCATAAGAGCATCCACAACAGTAGTGTGACTTGCATAAGTGGAGACAAGTCACCCTCTTTTTTTCCAACCGACCACCCAGTAGTAAGGTGATCTTGCCAAGGTGGCACCCAAATCATCACAAAAACCCACCTTGAGGGTCGGTTCAGAGACCCATTGTCCGTTTAGTCTTCGTCTTTTGCAATTGCCAGTGTTCCATCACAACGAGCAAAATGCATTGGGATGTCATAGACACTTTATTAGAATGATAAAAATGGTTGATGATGGCCAATTAGCCAAAGTTTCAAGAGACAATTTAAGCAAGTATTCTTTATTTGCAGGAAGAGAATTCTGTTGTGCCACCCCAGAGTATTTGCATAAACAAATGAATTAAAATGAAAAAAAACAGCTGAAATAAAATAAATAAATAAACTCACTTTCTCTCTCTCTCTCGTCTGATAATGCGAAGTAGTTTGTCATCTCAAGTGGGGTCTCCTCTCTTTGGTTTCTCGGCATTTGAAAGCTTGTAGCAACGAAGAGGGATTGAGATTGAATCTTTTCTTCCTCTGTAAGTCCCTCTCTCTATGTTTATCTCTGTTTCTAACATAATCCCTTGAGAGCTTTGCTGTATTTGTTTAATTAATTTGGTTGATTGTTATTAGTGTTGGTATTTTTGATTGCCCATTTGATTACAAAGGGTGTTCATGTATTTGAGATTTGAATCTCATTTTGTTTATAGTTTTTGAATAATGGGTTTGTTGTTGATTGGTGTAAATTTGAGATTTTGGTATATTGGGATTTATGATTATTGGGATTGAGGAAAACCCTTTTGATATTTGATTCTAATTATTTTTTTTTTTTTTAAATCCTTTTTTTGTAAGACCAATTTTATGGTTTGTGGATCTTAAATAAGAGGAGCTCGGTTTGGTTTGTTGTATTTTGGTATTCATATGAGTGCATTTGGTTATGATTTGTTAGTGTCTTGTCAACAATACCCAGTCTAGTATTGTTTGAAGAAAGTAGATTTTGCTAAATAGGCGATACTTATGTTTCCGTGTATTTTGTCTTTGCGCAAAGGTCTTCCTTCGGAGTCTACTAAGATGAGTTAAATTTGCTATCAAATGGATATTAAACTTCCAACTAATCAATAAGGTATATTTTCGATATATACAGGCAATATATTTGTGTATTTATTAATATTTGGCAAACTACTATCAGATATGTACATGTTTGAAATTAAAGTTATGAATGTGTAAGATATTCACAAATGTAGGTGGGTGATTGCCGATATATTATATAGTGCTTGGAAAATCTGTTTTAATGTTGTGTTATCATTTAGATGCGTAAAAAACTATACATATGGTATGATATATCATAAACATAAGTGCAAATATCAATGTTTTAATTGACTAAATGATATTTAAAATTGTGTGAACTGCTCTTTGCAACTTGTGGACATACCCAATGATAGGTCTCTTCCATGAATCAATATACTTATATGTCAGATGGTTTAACCTTTATCTATTTTCTTCATTGCCTAAGCTAGTTACATAAAATGCTTGATTTTGGGCTTCTCAATCTTTTCCTTTTGTTAGAATACCTTACCACGAACAACCTTATCGTAGTGTTTGTAGTGCTAGATAGTCTCCTTTTTATCCATTATTTGGTGAGTATCCATATTTAATCCCAATGGTTTTTCTTCAGAACCATGCAAGCGAAACCTAAGAGGAGAACTGTAACTGAAAATGGTGACGGAGGAGAAGATTTGGTTCTCGCCACTTCAATTGGGAATGGAGAAGACTTGGCTCCTATTGTCAGGCATGCTTTTGAAATGGGGAGACCCGAGGCTCTCTTGGTTCAGCTCAAACATGTCGTAAAAAAGAAGGAAGTTGAGATTGAGGAACTCTGCAAACTTCACTATGAGGAGTTCATCCTCGCTGTTGACGAGCTACGTGGGGTCTTGGTTGATGCCGAAGATCTCAAGAGTGAACTCTCAAGTGATAATTTTAGACTACAAGAGGTTGGGAGTTCTTTGTTAATGAAGCTAGAAGAGCTGCTTGAGTCATATTCGATTAAGAAGAATGTTACCGAAGCCATAGAAATGTCAAAGATGTGTGTACAAGTTCTTGATCTTTGTGTTAAATGTAACCTACATATTTCAGAAGGCCGGTTTTATCCGGCTTTAAAAACTTTGGACTTGATCGAAAGAAATTACTTGCAAACTGTTCCGGTGAAGGCCCTCAGAAAGCTGATTGAGCAGAAAATACCAGCTATAAAATTGCATATTGAGAAGAAAGTAAGTAGTGAGTTCAATGATTGGTTGGTTCACATAAGGAGTAAGGCAAGGGAAATTGGACAAATTGCTATAGGACAGGCTTCATCTGCTCGTCAAAGGGACGAGGATTTACGTGCAAGGCAAAGAGAGGCCGAGGAACAAATTCGCTCAGGGCTAGGAGATTGTGTTTACAGTTTAGATATTGAGGAGATTGATGAAGATTCAGTTTTGAAATTTGATCTCACACCCGTCTATCGTGCTTACCACATCCATACTTGTCTTGGAATCCAAGAACAGTTTTGCCAATACTACTACAAGAACCGTTTATTGCAACTTAATTCCGACTCGCAATTATCATCTGCACAACCATTTCTTGAATCCCATCAAACGTTTTTTGCTCAGATAGCCGGATATTTCATCGTTGAGGATCGGGTTTTACGAACAGCTGGTGGTTTATTATCAACTAATCAAGTGGAAACGGTATGGGAAACGGCTATCACAAAGATGACATCAATTTTAGAAGAGCATTTCTCACGTATGGAGACTGCTAGCCATCTACTCTTAATAAAGGACTATGTGACACTTGTTGGTGCAACTCTTAGACGATATGGGT
The DNA here is from genome assembly GCA_014058105.1 of Kingdonia uniflora. Classification (NCBI taxonomy): domain Eukaryota; kingdom Viridiplantae; phylum Streptophyta; class Magnoliopsida; order Ranunculales; family Circaeasteraceae; genus Kingdonia; species Kingdonia uniflora. The sequence continues at coordinate 795,378 of JACGCM010001796.1, read as the reverse complement.
ACCAAGTGGGACCTCTACTCGAGGCTCTTGATAAAAGCAGGGACAAATACCATGAACTCCTTCTAGAAGAATGCCGACAACAAATGGGTGTTGTTCTTGCTAACGACACTTACGAGCAAATGGTGATGAAAAAAGAGTACGAGTACAACATGAATGTTTTGTCGTTTCAACTTCAAACTTACGAACAGATGCCAGCATTTCCTTATGTTGCCCCCTTTTCCTCCACTGTCCCTGATTCCTGTCGTATTGTTCGGTCATTCATTGAGGACTCTGTCAGTTACTTGTCATATGGGGGGCGCATGAATTTCTATGATGTTGTGAAGAAGTATCTCGACAAGCTCTTAATTGACGTGTTGAACGAGGCTTTACTAAAAGCGATCAACAATAGCAACACAGGTGTGCATAATCACATAATTCTAAATTTTTTAAAAATATTTCTTCAAATACCTGGTAGCACTGTAGCATCAAGTTTAACTTAGTTATTTATATCTTAACCGATCATTAGCAATTAATTGCAGAATTAGAAGAGATATTATATGCATTTTCTTTTGGAACTAGAGGTTCACCGGGTTCATCATTTTTCATCACTTGCCCAACTACTCCTTTGGGGCCCGTTACAAACCCTAGTTTGCACACGCTGTTTAAATCAAGACTATATGCAGTTTGCTTTTTCTGTGCTACTCATTTTCTGAGCAAATAGAAATAGGCTATTTATTTGGACGGGTAAAACATAGGTGGTTCAAAAGGCGAGTGGCGGCGGCCAGCGTTGATATTAGCCGAGCCAGACTTAGACCAGCGGTGTCTTAGTTCCATGGGATTGTTGTTGAATGGGCCAGAGCACCTCCTGTCAAGGCATAGCCATTCTTTTTCTTCTGTTTTGTGTGTATTTTGGTGTTGTCACAATTGATTATTCCTTTTATCAGATCATCTATTTATGCTACTATGGGTGAGATTCCTCTTTTATGATTTTTGTACACAAATTCTGGGCTTCAAATGGAATTGTTCTTTTACTTTTAGTTGGGATGTTCCCACTTGTCATTTATAATATTCTATATGTTTTCCATATCACAATATTTTTTTCAGACTTAGGGTAGCGCATAAGAGGTTGCTTATCATTTTATTCTCTAAATTAATTTGAGCTTCTCCTTTTTATTGGCACGATCTGTTATTTATTTCATCACATCATCTCATTTTCCTGTTTGGACTACACAATATCCTCTCTTTGTTAGACTAGAAATAAAGTGTTTTTCTTTTAATTGAGAATGTTCTTTTCCTTTTTTAAGCTAGATCTTCAGACTTCTCTCGTTTATGATTTCTTATATGTATCCCATTTTTCCCGAGCTTAAATTAATTTGAACTTAATATATCAAATTTTGTACCTGTGCAGGTGTGTCCCAAGCAATGCAGATAGCAGCCAACATAACGGTTCTGGAACGAGCTTGTGATCTCTTTCTTCTACAAGCAGCCCAACGTTGCGGGATCCCCGTACGAATGGTTGAAAGGCCTAATGCTTGTTTAACAGCCAGGGCAGTTTTGAAAACATCTAGAGATGCAGCTTATGAAGCTCTATTAAGACTCGTGAACTCGAAAGTGGACGAGTTTATGGCTCTTACGGAGAACGTTAATTGGACAGTAGAGGAGATCCCTACAAATGCAAATGATTACATGCACGAAGTTGTGATCTATTTAGACACATTGATGTCCACAGCTCAACAAATCTTACCCTTGGATGCCTTGTACATGGTTGGAAGAGGTGCTTTAGAGCACATTTCAAACACCATTGTTGCAGCTTTCTTGAGTGACACCGTGAAGAGATTCACCATGAATGCAGTCATGGGTATGGACCTTGATATAAAAATGTTGGAGACATTTGCAGACGAGAGGTTTCACAGTAGGGGGTTGAGCGAGATTCACAAGGAAGGCAGTTTAAAAGAATGCTTGATGGAGGGCAGACAACTAATCAATCTGTTATTAAGCAGCCAACCTGAAAATTTCATGAATCCTGTTATAAGACAGAGAAACTACAGTGCTTTGGACTATAAGAAAATTGCAAGTATTTGCGATAAATTTAAGGATTCCCCAGACCGGCTCTTCGGAAGTCTTTCTAACCGGAATCCGAAGCAAAATGCCCGGAAAAAGTCTATGGATATGTTGAAAAAAAGACTACGGGATTTCAACTGAGAAAGATTGAAAGTATGCTATCTAAGTTTCTCAGTATTTTGTGTTTAAATGAATTCTTTCAATTTTTTTGATTTTTTCCTCTCGGTCTTTCTTTACGCTTAGTTTCCAGTAGTAATTTACAACTTCAAGTCAGAATCAAGAAGTTATTTATTTTTTTGACAGGATGTAATTGTTACGAATTTTGTTACTAATCTCAGTTCAGATCCCATAATGCCATATTGTAATAATTTTGTTAAAGGAAATGAACTACCATGGGCTGATTGTTTTTTTTTTCTTCAACGAGATTCGATTTTGTTTGATCTACCAGTGATGGGGTCCTGGGGAGGATTGGGCAATTCGGACTCATTTTCTGAAGACTGAAGTATACAAAATTAATCCCTACCCTTCGCCTCCTTTTTCCTACTATATACAATGTTCTTTTTTTCTTTCGAACGAAGGTGATTAAGTTCATAATTTAGTAGCGTAGTGAGAACCCAAGCAACTCAGATGCCGTGTTTAGTCAGGATAAATCCTGGCGAGTGGCTCCCAGTTGGTGGTGAATCAAACTCTCAGGATCATCGTATTCTTTACATAGATAGATATAACCCTTAAATCGGTCTCCGCCGCCATCTCCAATTACCGCATTATTTTCCGACAATGTTCCTCTAGGGGTTTTCGCACCTTCACCGGAATGACGATGTCATTTCCCACGTGGCAAAAATCTAAGGTTGGACCCACCAAAGTTATTAGTGAGTCCATTTTATCCAAACACAACTCCTTCCTCAATTCTTTAACAGATAAGGGCGGGAACAAACTCTCTCTCTCTCTCCCTGTCTGTTTTAATGGCGACCTCTGCTTCAACAACACCACTTTCTCACATACTTTCAAAACCAACTTCTCCAAACCCTTCTTCTTCTTCAAAACCCCATTATCAACATCTCCCTTTAGAATCATCAAACCCCATTTCTTCAAACTCTTCAATCAAGGTCTCTTTGAGCACCGATTTTTATCCGAAACAAACACGAAAGCAGTTTGTTAGTGGGAGAAGAGAGTTACTCGGTGGGGTTGCTTTAGTTTCAGTTCTTTTGAAGGATCCATTGATTTCAGAAGCGAGAGAGATCGAAGTGGGGTCTTATCTCCAACCGTCTCCTTTGGATCCTGCGTTTGTTGTATTTAAGGCGACTGCGAAAGATACGCCCGCTCTTCGTGCAGGTATCGTAAATTTTAGCCTCATTGGTGATCTTTAGTAGTAACATACAAACATTCCAATTTGATACTCAAATTTTGTTATATACCCAAATACTAAATTTAACTAGCATTGGTTTATTATGTGTATTGTAGTAATGCGGTAGGGACGTATGGTGATTGTGGAATAGAGATTTTAAGTTCCCATTTTTTGGCGAGTATTTTGGACCAGACCCTTTAGAAAGTTATGTAATTTAATGCTAGGAGAGACTTGAGTAACTTGGGAAGAATTTAGATAGTTGTAACTAATGCGACTTAGGCTTAATTGATATGCTGGAAACGTTTGTGATTGTAAACACTTTCGGTGATTTAACCAGTTGCTAACCAGTAGATCATGTGCGAGAAGAAATTTAGCTAATGAAATGGTCAGCAATTGTCTAAATTACTGGAAATGTTTCCGATCACAAATGTTTTCGCTGTACCGAGTGGAACCTTAGTTCTAACCAAGTATATTCATAGTTATTGGAAGTAGGGATTCCTATGTAAGTATATGGTGAAGACAACCCCTTAGACTCGTTACGAATGAAGTCCTTCTTGGGTTTGTCGAAACCAAGCACTCACATAGTAGCTACATTGAAGAATAAGTGTCAAAAGAGGAGGTGAATTGGAAAGCAGGATCTTTTGGGTTAAAAGTTGTGGAACATGAATGGAGAGTTTGGCATCAATCGAGAGAGAGAGAACAGTGAAAGACAAGTGAGGTTTGGGCTTCTATCATGGGCATTGAAAATATTGGGCGTCTTGTTTAAAAGAGAAGAAAAGGAATTGACCCTATGAAGTATTACTAAAGAGAAGAGAGAAAGAGAATGGATCATTGGGGAGCAAGATATTTCGGAGGACCTTTGAACACCAAAGAAGTGACTTTTTAAGGAATACATTATTTAATTCTTAAAACTACAAAAGATATAGAGCTACGGTTATTGGAACAATATGTAGTGGTGGAACATACAGATTAGATAGGAACATGGAATTAGGAGCAACAACATAGAATCAACATGATTGATCGGGAGTACTTGAGTCAATCTTCATAATGCACAACAATGAGCTTCCTCTAACTTAGTACTCTATATACGTTAACAAGCCCACTATATTCTTACTCTTTGCGGTCCCTATGGCTTTAATTTTGGATATCTGAACTAGTGTAGCAAGATGAGGCTATTAAGTACAAAGGGTTTACTAACACTACCGGTATGCTTGTCACCATTAGCACTGTACATCGTAGGAATAATTATCATAACATAAACCCCATCCCTGTTGTTTTTAGCTGAAGGATAGTGTACCTATCAAGTGGAGTAAACATCAAAAACATTATATCCTCCATCACTTTCTCTCCTCCTACGCCTTGATTAGAAGTATAGACTCCTATTTTAGAATTTAAGCTTTTAGGTTACACTGGGTGAAGCCTAACTTAGCATTATAATGTCTATGCCTAAAGTACCGAGGAGCATAAGATAAGCCCACAGTCACAAAATGATCCTAAATTTTGCGAGGTTAACACATTTATGGTTATCCGAATTATCCAGTAAATACAATTAGTTCTAGATTAACTATATTGATGAGTTGGATCATGTACTAATGTGCTTACTGTTTTTGTTCACGAAAACACACTTTTTCATGGCTCTCCATTCTAATACTTTTGGCACTTATGCATGTCCTGCTATAATTCTTTGTATGTTCTTTTTTTGGACGTTAATTACAATGCTTGGTGAAGAAGTGGGATTTTCCTTTTATGTTATTAATTGTGACGTTTCGTTTTTTCTTCCACTATCTTTTATATCTATTAATAACATGATCTAAATCCTAACTCGCAGGAAATGTGCAGCCTTACGAATTCATCCTTCCACCCACTTGGAAACAGACACGTATTTCAAACATACTGTCAGGGAATTACTGCCAACCAAAGTGCGCAGAACCTTGGGTGGAGGTGAAATTTGAAGATGGAAAACAGGGTAAAGTCCAGGTCGTGGCTTCTCCTTTGATACGTTTGACTAACAAACCTAATGCAACAATTGAAGATATTGGGAGCCCTGAGAAGGTGATTGCTTCACTAGGTGCTTTTGTCACAGGAAACACTTTTGATCCTGAAGAGCTGCTTGAAACATCAATTGAAAAGCTAGGTGACCAGACGGTAAATTCCCTTCTGAGTATCTGTAATGCTGAAAAAATAGTTAATCATTAGTAGTATCACTGTGTATCTGCCAATATATAGTATAACCCTTGGAAATATAGTGTCTAAATGTACCTCCACTTTCAATAATTTATATAATGTAATATAATTCACGAGACACTAGTGAAAATTTGCAGATAATATAAGTATAGCTGATGTTTCAGCATAATATAGAAGCATTTGATGTTTTCCCTCTTGAACACCCTTTAATAGAAGAAGTCCCTGCACAAGAAAGACACTTACACAAAAAAAATCATGTTTCCATATGATCCTAGTGTTGTCTATGCCTTTTCCTGTTAATACCAAGAATCCGACACGCCAACCAACCTATAGACATTACCACTACCTTTTTGTATGAAATTCATAGATAATATTAGTAAAAATAGTTTATTAATGATATGGACTATGGGGGAAAAGTAGGAGAAATTTTGGATAGTATAAAGGACCTTGTAGAGTTTTTCTGGAGGAAGAAACAAGTTTCTATGGTATTACAAATGATTGCCATGGTTCCATGTCATTTACCAGCGGCAGAGCCAAGGTTCTTCAATGGGATCAAGCTAAATGAACAACCCGGTGTTCGGAAGGGAGATCCTGGAAGTTTTTTTTTCTTTCTTCCTGAAGCGTTTCAAAAGTATTGAAGTTTTTCTCTCTGTAGAATTGGGATTAACTACAGTGGGAGAGGGCAAAACAAATGAAGATAAATCATTGAAAAAGCTTAAGAAACCGGATTTGAACTTAGACTTTACTCCATGATTATATATATATATATATATATTTGTTCTTTAAAATAAGGATGAGATTTTCTAATAATTGTAAAATCCTTGTTTATATGGTGCATGCAGTACTACACGTACAAGCTCGAGACTCCATTTGCTCTGACAGGTTCCCACAATCTCGCAAAGGCCACAGCAAAAGGGAACACAGTCGTCCTATTTGTTGCAAGTGCCAGTGATCAGCAATGGCAGACCTCTCAAAAAACTCTAAAAGCCATCCTAGACTCCTTCCAAGTCTAATTTCTTTTTGGGACAAAGTTTCATTTGTTTATCTAGCACTATACAAAGGCGTATTTTTTTTGGGTATAATTGTGGTATATTCAGCAAGTATCTGTTTTTCCTAATGAAATTGTTAATATATTGCTACTGCGATCAAGTTGATATCGTATTGTCTGCTTTATTTCTTACAAAAAAATGGCATATTCCTTTATTTGGCTCTTTAAGAAATATGACATTTCTCAAAGGAAAATTCTATATAATATGGCGAACAATATAAAAGTAATCCTCGATATATATATTTTTAAATTGTTGTTGATAAAATACTAACACTTATAAATGCCAGATGCCATAATTTTTGGTTTATTACGTAAAACAAGTTAGTTCGCTGTTGTTCATTGAGAAATGACATTTGTATTGTTTTTTCCTTTTCACAAAAATATTCGATGTATTTGCCCTTTTAAGTGAAAATGCTTTTGTTGTTCATTGAAAAACGACTTACTTAAATTTTATACCTTCACAAATAAACAATACTTGTCAATCTATCTGTTAAGTGAAAACGCTATTCTTTTCTAAAAAAAGCCATTTCATTTGGCTTTACACACCCTAAGGTCAATTACAAGAAAATTTGTAGTTGTCTCTCACTCTCTTAAACCCTAAAACCCTTGGCTGATCTCTGCCTCTCAAATTCAGGTAATTTTTATCTCTCTTTCGCTCAATTTTTCGTTAAATTACAGTAGAATCTCTTAAACCCTAAACCCTAACCTCTAATTTGATCAAAAAACGAATCCCAAAGTTCTAAGATCACACTAATGTTGTTATTGGGTGTTATTTGATTTAGCTCAAAACATTGCTGTTTGAACGATTTTTTGATTTGGGTATTGTTGGGTTTTGATGTATCTCTAATTTGATGATACAAAGTTCACATTTTTAGTAAATGGGTATTGTTATTCGTGAAAATTGGAGTAGATGGGTATTGTTTAATTAGTGATTAGTGTGTCCTAGAGAGAAGCTTAGGTATTGTTGCTTCTAGTGTCGGCAAATTAGTTGTGAATTTTTATGGCTTGCGAATGTTCGTGATATAATTAGAAACCTCAGAGTGGCAAAACTATTTTTGTTACGGAGGGCCTAAACCATAAAAACTTAGCAAACTATTTGTGATTCCGTAAAAAAATGTTGCATTGATGGAGTAGTTGATCAACATCGTGTCGACCTTTTTTGTTTAATTAGTGTGTTTTACAGAAGAATTTAGGTTGTGTTGTTGCAAGTATTGGTGTGATTTTTGCGAGTAGTAACTCGCTCCGAATTGACCCCTCACCTGGTAGTTACTTGCCCCGTACTTCGTTACCTATTCTTATGACAACAATGGCAAATATAGACTTGTAATATGTTTCTCTTTTCCTTGTGTTTTCTGGTAGTGGTAACTAATACGTTTTTCTTGGCAGCTGTTAACCATGTTATCTATTCGGACTCCAAAAAGTGGTAAAGCTAAACGAGCGGTTGAAAAGCGTGCTCCACGACTTGTAAGCTTCTCGCCTACTTTTATCCAAATACGAACCTCTGCAACTTCACAATGTATTTTTGAGTGATTTAATTTTGTGCATGTTTGCAGGTTGAAAATGTCAAGAAAACGCTAATACTCCAAGGTACCAAGACAAGCCAAGTGTTGAATTCTCTGTTGACTGAGATTTATCACCTTAAAAGGGGTAGTGCGATAAGATATACCCGGAGGAATGATAAGATTAGGCCCTTTGAAAGTGGAGGTGAAACTTCGTTGGAGTTCTATTCTCTCAAAACTGATTGCAGTCTTTTTGTGGTAAGAAATATCATTTCACCATTCCTATTATTTTCTATCTAGTAGATGTTGCCTAGGGTGTTGATAATTTAGCTTGACTTGTCAACCTTCGTGTAAAAGGGTATCTCTTGGAGAGCTAAGTCTAATATTTGATGGCTGAAAGAAAGTGATAATTACACAATCTTTAATTATCCAACTATTATTTCTCTCAGGACAGCCACCGTTTTATTAGATAGGAATGATATAAAGAAGTTAGGGTCTTCAGTATTACCACTTTCATTTCCCACTTGAATCTTTAGAGCGTTATAGGTGAAATTTAGTATTCAATTTCCTTTTCTGAGTATGGTTGGTTGGTGATGCCCTTTGATTAGGAAAAAAATTGGTTCGATAAAGTTGTAAGACATGGATAAAGAACCAGGCCCAGTTGTTTCTTTTGATGTTTTACGTATTGTTTATGTTTGGGAGGCAATTAATCCAAATCTTATGCCGGTTGCGAGTTCTAGAAGCATGGATCAAGGATATTATGACTAAATTATGGTTTTTCTTCTGCAGTTTGGTTCTCACTCAAAGAAAAGGCCCAACAACTTAGTGATTGGAAGGACTTACGATCACCACATCTACGATCTTATTGAGGTTGGGGTTGAAAATTTTAAAACCATGGATTCATTCTCGTACGAGAAGAAATTGGCTCCTAAAGTTGGGACAAAACCTTTTTTTGCTTTCATTGGAGAAGGTTTTGAGAGTGTAGAGGAGCTGAGACATTTGAAGGAGATTTTGCTTGATTTGTTCAGAGGACAGGTATGTGATTTCAAAAGATCTTTGTACGTGTCTACTATCTAGAGACTTGAAAACATTAATGTCTGTTGCTTGAAATTGAACTATGCATACAAAGACCCAAGTTGCGTATTTCAAAGCAGTTAGAAAATTTGAGACATCCATGTTTGTAGGTATCTAGAGATGTCAAACCTTTTGGTTGATGTTGTTCTATATTTGCCAATTATTGCACACTTATAAAAAGAGAATACAAATTCAATATAGCAAGCTTGTGCAGGTTGTTGAGAATCTAAATCTGGCTGGAGTAGACCGTATTTTTATCTGTACAGCCTTATCTTCGAATAAAGTGTTCTTAACGCACTGTGCTTTACGACTAAAAAAATCGGGCACAGTTGTTCCAAGGATGGAGCTTGTAGAAGTTGGTCCCTCCATGGACTTTGTAGTTCGAAGGCATCGGCTTCCTAATGAGGGCTTAAGGAAAGAAGCCATGAAATCAGTCACGGATAATCCTAAGAAGAAGGTAACCATAGTTTCGAACTTTTTCCAGATTCTTTTTCCGAGCTGTGTTCTGCATTATCTGGGCAAATATATAGCATTGAATGGAATTTAGTCGACTTAGATTTGATTTACATCGATAATTTTTTTGCTTAAGTTATACAAAAGAGTCACATTTGTTGATTAAGTTTTCATTTTCCTATCAAATATAATTTGATGGAATCAAAGTTTGCGTCATTAGTTATCTTACTTCCTAAGCTGAATCCTCTCTGTAAACTTTGTTTATTCTTCATTTTGGAGTACATCAAGGATTAAAATGCTCTGAACTTTGTTCTCTAATAAAGTTCGATTCGTACATGCTATACTTTTTATCATGCCAACATTATCTACTCACTGGCATTTCTTGTGGTTGCAGGTGAAAAATGTTAGCCGCGACGTAATAAAAGGGAAAATAGGAAAAATTTACATGCCAGACCAAAAGGTAATTGATCTTCACCCTCGTTAACTAATATGAAAGTTTCTAGAGAATTCCAAATTTTGTTATTATTTAGAGGAACTTAACCTGTTAATATCTATTAAGAAAATATAAATTGGTAAGGAAATGTCAATTTTTTGTTTTGGGTTCTTCACTTTTATCTAAATCAAAACTCTTTTATTATAAAAAACAAATCTGCAATTGTCCAATCAATTTGGTATTTCTGATTAAATATGACAAAGGAAAAAGATAATTTTGACTATTAGAATAAAAATAGTATTAGATTTTCGCCGAAAAAAGATGTTTCAATGTTTTAACATTGAAAAATATAATTTTCAAACCCTCTTCATGTTCTTTTTGGAAATGCCAAAATGTCTGGGCCATGACAAAGGAAAAAGATAATTTAGACTATTCGAATAAAAATAGTATTAGGTTTTCGTCGAAAAAAGATGTTTCAATGTTTTAACATTGAAAATTTTAATTTTCAAATCCTCTTCCTGTTCTTTTTGGAAATGCCAAAATGTCTGGGCCGTGTCCTGTAATAGAGTTCATTCTCATGAATTCTTTGGAGGAAAAAAAATCTTAACATTTTTTCAAAATTTATTTTGTTAATCAACAGCCTCGATGGTTATGGTTTTGATATGTTCGTTATTCTGTGGTTCAGCTTGGTGATATGGTACCATCTCACAAGGTCAAGGGCCTAAAGAGGGAGCGACGCGAAGCAAGGTCTAAGAATGATGCGAACTTCCATGAGCCAAAGAAGCAGAAGAAGACAGATGCTTCTGAGTAGGCCATCATTGTTTTTGTATGCTATATTTAATGTTTCTTTTCACCTTCTAAACAAAGAGTTAATCAATGTGATGAATCTATTTCAACTGAGAATGGGCCTTGTTTCCTTGCTTTGCCAAAGACTACGAAAGACTACGTCTTTGAGCTTGACTGAAGATTGCTAATTTATCTGTTGTTGCAGATTGTTTCATCCATGAATTTGTGTCAAATGTATAATTGATATTTGCATTGTGAAATGTAGGGATCATGTCTGTCATATAGGCCATGTGACCTTAACTGCGTTGATGCTGCTCTTTTCTTGTATCTGTAAATATATTAAACAATATAACCGACAGATCAATCTATCATCTATCCAAAACCGTGCATAGAAACTATGTGCGCGTAAATAAATAACATTATATGTGATGCAAGTGCAGACCTGATTATAATAAATAATTTCTTCTTTTGTTTCTCAGATGTTTGAAAACATATTTTAGATCAAATTCTTTTGCTAAAAAAGCAGGAAAGGAGATGGGATTTCCATCAGAAATTAGAGATGCTTGGGTGAAGTCGAGAAAAAGAGAAACGATTTTCATCGCCTCGCCTGCTGAAGAAGAACAGAGACTTCTCAACTCAAAACTCTCTATTCAAGGTAATTTAAAACCATTGAGAAAAACATATTCTGGATTTTACCCATTTGAGGTTTGTGGTTTTCTTTGTAACATTCAGGCCATCTCCAAGGAAATGGCCGTCCTTAGTTAAGTGATTTGTTGGTTTTCGGCAATGTTGAAGATTATTATGTTGAGTTCTTTTGTTCTGCAGAGGGGGTTCGAGCAGGAACAAAAGCAGCTATGATTGCCTGCGTTGCTAGTGCGGTACCAACGGTATGCAACTTAGCCTTATACAATCTTATCCAGCAAGAAACATTACTCGAAAGACTGAAATTTTCCAAGCAACAACAATTTTTAGGTAGTAATTCCAATATAAAGTATTGCACATTTCAGCAATTCAGAAGAAGAAGAAATTACAAAGACGCAAACACAACCAAAAAACAGATATTAACTTTATTACGGGTTTCTCATTTTTATGTGCATCAGTTAATCGCAGTTCGAGTCATCCCATGGGCCAAAACTAACCTCAATTATACTGCACAAGCACTTATCATATCTACAGGTAACAACATAAATATGTATAAATATCTCAAGATACATCATTGATATGTCGGAAGTTTTGGCTCAATTCTTCTTTCTTCTGGTGATTAACAGTTACTATTGCTGCCTACTTCGTTACTGCCGAACAAACTATTTTAGAGCATGCAAGGATAAACAGTCGTGCACAATTTGATAAAGCGGATTAAATGAGACACGGATGAGTTGCTCCGATTCAGCTCAAGCTGATTTTGGAAAGTTGGAGCTTTTGTCCTTGATCTCCATCGGCAGCAGTTCTTTAACGAAAGATCTCTGTAATAATTTCTAATAATTCAGAACCAGAATTTCCTTTAACATACTAAGAATATTGCACTAGTGTACTTTGCAAATAAATTTATTCACTTTCTAAGCCTTATATCGCAAATAAGTGTGTCAGTGCAAGCAAAGAGCTAATGATTTAGCATACATTTGTTCGCGAATCAGCTGTACATAAACTTGCTACAATGAGAAAAATGTATACATTGATACATATTGATAGGTCGGGAAAATATCATCGATTTATCTAAATAGGGTTTATTAATTCATGTGCTTAGATGTGTTATTTGTTAAGACATCTAAAACCAGGGCTGTTCGTAGGGCATTTTAACTTAAGTATACTTATATTTGGGTATGCCATGTACCCATGGGGTTGACATTGCTACAGGATGAGCTCTAAACAGGAGGAAGGCCACTTTACAATGAAAAAGGAAAAACCATTTGGCGTCCGTTTCCTAAGGAAAGTTTGCCTCCTCTTATGGAATGCAATCTCCCTCAATTCTTCTACTATACAGTTCCCTCACCATTTTCTCTCTCAAATATCTCCTCTACTGTCCACGCCTCCACCCAATTAGAGAGAGATATCTCTCCTTCCTCTGACATGGGGTTTCCCTTTTCATTTTCTCATATTCACTGTCCACGCCTCCCTCCAAGATTTAGAAAATATAATCTCTTTCATAGTTCTCATGCCAATCACCAATTAGTGCCCAAGGTAACTTATCGGATTTAAAGTCACCACAGCAGCAGCAGAGTTAGACTTAACCAGGCATTTCTCGCCCATTCAAGGCAGCATAAGCAACCCACTCAACGATGGCTTTACATTCAGCCATAGAACTAGTAAAAACCAAACACATAGAGATGCTTCTCAGAACAGCTTCATGGTTCTCTTATGATCACCAGAATCACCACAATACCAACCGTACCAGAATTCTTTTTAGAAGACCCACCTGTATTTATTTTCACTTTATTGAGCGTAGGAAGCACCCAATGGATTGTGGTTTTCCTTCAGGTTAAGTTGTAGTGGTAAATGATGGCTGTTATAATCCCTACTCTACAAAAAAAATTACCTTCCAAGACACCAAAACATAGTCCCATGCCAAACAAAATTCTCACATGATCTCCCACTCAGGGCCTTCAAGACAGGAAATAGCATAGCTTTAAAAGGAGCACTCATAGTTATAGAAGCATAATAAAATTCCAAGCCCCCAAATTAGAGAAATACCAATCACTTAGCTCTCTCAAATCTTAATAAAACCCATCTCTAGCATTATTTTGGCTTTTTTCTTCTTGTTTGGTAAACAGGGTCAGCTATAACTAGAAAGTTCTCTATAATTAAATAGAAAATACACTTCACAAAATAAATCTAAGGTTGAGCATGTCTACAGTGGATTCCTTCACGTCTACAGTGGAGTCAATAGAAAAATGACTCCTGAATATCACAATGATGTATAAAGAGATCTCTTGATAGCAACTAAAAATTCTTAATAAGCCAAGTAGCTGAGAAGAGAAAATTTACATACCCTTTTTTGTACTTTCTCATAGACGTCAAGTATATTTAACTTGGCGACCCACGGCAGAACTAATTTTCTCGACCAAGGTGTAAGCCAGTGACAGTAAGCACCTGTGAAAATGAAACAAATCCATGCATAAGCCACACATCCAAATAAATGTCATACCTTCTAAGCCAGAGTGAAATATCTAATATGTCAAAAGAAAAATAATGCTAAATAAACTTCTTAAATACTGCTACCAGTAACTAATTAAATCAGGCTGGCAGATACATAGTCATGGTCTGAATGGTTTTCCAATTAAAGTCAAATATTTTAAAATGCAAGCTTGTCTCTCTTTTCCTCATAATCCCAAACAAAAGACTCCAAAACTGAACTTCTCAAATCACCAAACAGAGCAGCAGACCTTTCAACTACACAACACATGGACGACAGACGTGACAATAAGAAGAAAAAAAAATGACTTGCCCACTGGACTCATCGGGCGTCCTAGTTAAAGACAAAACAATGGAGAGGATTCAAGTAAACAGGTTTTGTTTGAGCGGGCTTTAGGCGTTTCATGGGTCCCACCTAGATATGAATCTCTAACCTAATATTTTGCGATCACAATCTCAGTCGCAGAGAGGTCAGTCTGAACCTTCAAAATATAACATAATTTTGATAACAAATTAGCGCAATCTGGACATTCCAAATATTTTTTAAGGATAGCCTATAGGTTTCGCACTAAGGTAATTTTCGCCAAGTGGATCTCAGTGGTATAGAAACCGCATTGAAACAAAAAATCCAAATGTCGATCATCTCCATGTGGGCACCACGTACATGTAAACAAAATGGGATACATATATCTCTTCCAATCAACCATTACACCTGTGAAACACAGAATGGATAATCTCCATGGTTTCAAGTCAACTATGAGTGAAAGGAATAATAGCCCAAGACAGCAGTAGATGGTACATTGGTACCTACCGTAATAAACTATATAAACTAAATTTGATATAAACATAATAATTGAAGTTCAGGTTAAGGATACAATTAAACAAATACCAGTGATGAGAGCTTACTGATAATGAGAAAGTAGCCGGCCAATGCTTCAACCACAATCTCAACACCCAGTCTTCTTTCCCTACCTATCTTATAGCTGATCCTTCATTCAAAATTCAAAAGTCGACTTCAATGGCTACCAATAATAATGAGATAAATGAGAAGGAAGGAGTGAGAACGATCATGAAAAAGAATATGCATAGATCATCAAACTCCTTGGGTGGTTGCTCTGAGAATCCTAAACATTTGTACCAGCGTTCCTCGTCTTTGTCCTTATCAGCGGAATTTGAACAATCTTTTGATCAAAATTCCATTTCTCTGCAAGAAAAATCACCAAGTGTACGACGTCGTAAGGGAATTAGAACAAGAAAAGTGTTTACTTTCACAGGAAGAAAGACCATTACTGGTTCTACTAAGAAAGCAGGATCAAAGGCTAAATTACCATTTCAACAAGACTCCCCAGTGAATTGCTTGAAAACTAGTCTGAGTAGCAAGTACCAACCCAAGCTATTTCAAGATATTTCTGGCCATGAAATCATCATTAAGGCACTTTCAAATGCTGTTCAAAAAGAGAAGATTGCACCCCTCTATCTCTTCCACGGACCTAGCGGAACTGGTAAAACATCAACAGCTAGAATATTTGCCATGGCTTTGAATTGTGAATCAACTTCACGTTCAAAACCTTGTTGGAGTTGCAGAGGTTGCTCTAGAACTCTATATATCATGGATTTGTGCTCCGGGAGTAGAATAGCAGGTTTTGAAAGAATCAAGACCCTTCTCCAGAGCACCACTTTCACGAAAATAGTGTCTGGTTTTAAGGTCTTCATTGTCGAAGAATGCCATTTACTCACTGCAGAAGCATGGGAAGACATATTAAACATTGTAGAGAGGAATTATGGTTCAAATATGGTATTTGTGATGATCACTGAAGATGTGAATATGGTGCCTAAAGCCATATCATCAAGATGTCATAAATTTTGCTTCCCAAAACTTAAAGATGCAGATATTATGTCAAAGCTTGCAATAATGGTCGCACAAGAGAATATACACCTCGAAAGTGATGCTCTGAAGTTAATAATTTCTAAGGCAGAGGGTTCCATGAGAGAAGCTGAGAACATACTCGATCA
The DNA here is from genome assembly GCA_014058105.1 of Kingdonia uniflora. NCBI lineage: Eukaryota > Viridiplantae > Streptophyta > Magnoliopsida > Ranunculales > Circaeasteraceae > Kingdonia > Kingdonia uniflora. The sequence goes on along the minus strand of JACGCM010001796.1, from coordinate 779,374 downwards.
ACTTGGCTTACTGGGATCGAGAATTACGAGTTCAATTGTTCAACAAATTGTGAGTACTATTTTCTTTTTAATGGTATTCCTCTATGATGTCTTTAGTATAGGAAAAAACCTTAAATCTAACGAATTTTAGATATTTGCCAAAATTTAAACTTCACACGGCATTTAAGATGTCATTTTTTGGGTTGCATGTTTTAAGGTAAAATTCGTCTTTAATCCAACTTCTCAATGACAAAGCGAAGTGTTGCTTTCCATCAATGTCAGTGTTCCACCCCAATGCTTTTGCACATGTTTGTGTGTAGTAGTGATTCAAAAAACTGAATAATAAATGCGGTTTTGAATCTTTGTCGGGAAGTACTTCAAATTAGGCTCTTTTCCAAAATAGCCGTAAACTTAGAATTTAGAAAGAAACCTAAAGCAGTAAAATGACTTGGTTTCTGGTTCTTACGGTTTCAGGTTGGTTTGGTGCCACACTCTAAGCTTCTCGACTTACTCAGAACAGCTATAACTTCGGATACCATTAAAACTGTGAGAACCACAAGAGAGTTGATTGCTTCAGGTGTTCAACCACAATCCCTTGTATCCCAATTAGCTTCTCTCGTCACTGAAATCCTCTCTGGTGCTGCTGATGCTACGTCGTCATCTGCTGGATCATCAAAAGATATGAGACTATTAAGAAATGGATCACAACTAAGTAAGTAATTATCATCTAAAGCCTATGCAACTGCGACAAAGCTTACACTAGTAACTTCATGTTTACTCACCAACTTTTTTTCACCCACATAGTCTTAGTTTACTCACCAAATTTGTTATTATTCCTCAAAATCTATAAATGGAAACTGCATTAGCTTGGGATTTTATGAGTTTTTTCCCTGTTCCTTCTTTTACTCATTGGATTAACAACAATTAATACTCATGTTGTAAATGCATCTTGTAGCTATTAGTCAATCTGAGAAGTTATCGCATGCTCTAAAGGTACTAGTTGAGACAGAGAAGCAACTGAGCTCAACCAACGACCAGACGACTTGGGTTATAGCCGCGATACTGCAAATAGCATCAGAACAATTTTGTAGAACATCTACTGGCATTGTCTTGCCTAGAGACATATTAATGCCTTCAGGTAATCTTTATAGCTTACGGAAAAACAAGTTCAACAGTCTTATACATGAAGCTATACTTCCAATCAGGGATAATAAAAATTAGTTAAGATTACTAATTTAAGAACACTGGGAGTTACCTCATTATTTTGTGTATTTAAGAACATTGGGAGGACAAAAAAAAAATGAAAAATACTCTTTTCAGGAAAAAATGTTTTGTTCATTTTATGAAATAGCATAAAGTTTCGGAAAGACAATTTACTTACGATGATTTCCATGGTGAAAGATCATAATAACCAAAAGTTCTTAGTTCATCTCCATGTGACTTTACTCATCCTCTAAGTAGATGTTTTATAGAAAGTGACTCTAACCCTAGATGTATAATATATCTATATTATCGAAGCGTGAGTGAGTACTAAGGAGACCTAAACCAGGTTTTTCCGCTTGTCGATTGTTTAGATCCCAGGACCACGGGTGAAAATTAACAGCCCAACAAACCGAGCAAGCCCTCGTTAAAGAGTCATATGGTTAACAGGCCAATAAGTCACATGTCACAAATTACAATATCAAACGTGATATAATTATAGAGTTTCACATTAGCATTGCTAATTGGTGACAATATTGACTTTTGCTCTTAGATGACAAGTTGGACTCTGAAAGTAGGCAGATTCAACATGTTAACAGGAACAAACTATCAGATCTTCTTCATCACAGTAAAAGCAGGAAGTATAAATTTCCTACAAATATAATTTCAGAGGAAGCAGACATCAGTAAAAATGATCCGGGTACAAGTATCAGAAGCAAAAGTAAGAAGATTGAGAGAGAAACCAACATGGTAAATCAGGTAAGTGAGATGGAAGAAGTGTGGAAGAACTTGTTAGCGAGGATACAAAGTAAAGACGTGAAAGAATTCCTACGCAGACAAGGGAAGCTCGCATCATTGACCATATCTAGTGGTAATGAACCCTTTTTACTAATTGTCCTCAAAAATTAACATTTCATGTTCCTTTATATGTCCATATCTATGTAACATGGACACTCCATATTCTCAAAAAAATCCGTGTCCAAACGTGTCGGACACTCGGACACACCGACACTCATGTCGACACTCCAACGGACACTTCTTGCTTAGATCATAACCTTTTTGACATAGCTTTTAGAAAGTTTTCAATTCTTATACATGTTATTCAACCATACTAACTAGTATCATTGTTTTTTGTTTGTTATTAGTCGTAAATTAACCCATAAGTTAATATAACCCGTAAGTGTTGGGACTTGTTTGTTATTAGTCGTAAAAATATATCGTAAATTAACCCATAAGTGTGTTAGATAGGTTAAGTAACCAAAATAAGCATAGTAGAAAATAAGAAATAAAATTTTTAAAGCCGTGTCCCCGTTTTTACATATTTTTGGGTCGCCGTATCCGACACCCCGTACCCGTGTCCGACACCGACACCCGTATCCGTGTCGTTGTTACCTAGGTCCATATCTATATAATAATGCTCGATGATTGTGACATGTTATGTCTTAAGTCCAGTCATAAGATGACCATTAGCACAGTGATCCCCATTAATCTTAATTCTAACACTTTGACAAAGAGAAAACCTTTGATATTCTACACTCTATCCAAATACTTTCCGAGGTGGAAAGAGAGCACAACCCGAAAACAAATATAAGAAAAGACACCAACCACAGAACACAAAAACAGAATCACCACGGATCCGAGAGACTAGGGGTTATCATATCAGATTTGGATCCTTAAATCTAACTTCTCATAGCTTTCATAGTGGAAGACCGGTACAAGACAACAATATAAATCTAAGACCTATCACCCACCCCGTTCTTGCTTTCATGTGAAAGTGCCTAGAGTCCTTAGCTTCCAAATAACCCGCCCACTAGAATGCACAAAAGGTCAAAAGGAGATACCAGAGGATATTCCGGTGAGCTTTTTAAAGTCCTTGAACCACCACTCTGTACAGAATCAGTGATGCCCTCTTCAAAAGCCAAAAAGATCCCCGCAGAGGTTAAAAAGAGCTTAAACACTCCCATCAAGAACTTATGATGGACAAGTACATGTTCCTTATATGCAATTTTGGGCATATCTCAAGACAGAGTATGACCACACCCGATAACAGATAGAAAAAAGCCACCTCTAATGGTTATTAATTCTACCAAGTGTATGCATATCAATATAACAGTGAACTTTTCATCTACACCATTTCCATTTCCAACAATGCTCTCTCTCCCCGATCTAAACCAAGCTGACTTTTTGAATCATGGTCCCAAGTTAACGACTTCTCTCTAGGATGGTTCTCATAGCTCTTCTACAGAGTGCTTATAGAATGATAACCACCTATGTAATGGTTCCATATCACACTAAGAATTGTGCCAGTATCTGACCTTCTCTATGTTACCTGTAGTCAAAACTCTATCATGAAACTCCTATAGTTAACACCCTTTCTGTCCAAACCCTATATTTTATTACAGCATGCATATTATTAACACCTTTTGAGGCCCTTCATGAGGCCAAACATGGAGAAAATTGAAGGTGTTATATCTTTTTGGTCTTATTCGCACTATGAAGATCGTCCTCATAATAGTAGCATAAACTTCCAACACTTTTAAGAGCACTTCTCCACAGCTTAAGAAAGGATCTATCCATCTTTTACTTTATACTTTAAACTTACAAAATCTGTAACTACAAAGACTATATGTTGGGAACATCTGTTGAGGTACCGGTGCTTTGACCAAAACTGTTTCGGCTGACCTGCTTTTTGCAACTTATCCAAACCACCCACAAATAACATATCTGTTATGTTGGGCCTCGCATGATAGTTAGTTTGCATTATTTTCGAAAAAAAAATTATCCTTGGTACATAGTTAGCAATCAGAATACTAACCTACACACTTTTCCAACTTCCAACAGTGAATGCTATTGTGCATTTAATATTTAAGAGACAGGAAGACAAGCTGGCAGCGCAAATGTCCGAGGAAACCATTGGAAAAGCTCTGAAAGTTGCTTTTGGGTGCCCTGTTACTGTGAACATCAGCCTAGAACCAAAGGACTTGGAAACCATTGAGAGGAGCAGCTCCTCAAGTACTACTGGGAAAGAGAAAAGTTGTGATCATTTTAGACAGCAACAGAGAGCATCTCTTCCAGAATACAAATCCCCACGCACTCCAAATGTTCGTGGGAGAAGTGTGCGTCGCAGCATAAGTCAGAAATCTTGCTCTATACCAGAGAGTAACTTTCCATCTCAAGAAAATGGAAGTCTATCAATGAACAAGCAGATTCCTCGGGATAAAACCTACATCGCAAGATCCACTAAACCTAAACACAAGTGGTTATCACTGTCAACCATTCAACAAGGTGATGCAAGTGTGGAGCCATACAGCCAAGATTTATTGTTTGAGAATGCAAATACAGAGAAAGGCGGGAAAAAAAAGCCAAAGCTCCAAAAAAGCATTTCAAAAGCTAATGAACGTCAATTCTGCCAAGACATTGCCACACCAATGTAAGTAGTTTCAAGTAGTAGTACTAGTACTAGACGACATTTGAAAATCACTATCAAACTAAGGTATCTATCACTACACAAAGCTGATTTTCCACTTTTTCTTGTCCCTGACCATTTTCAAACAAATTTTGTTCTTCTTAGTATTTCCCTCTTTCGCTCGTTTTCCACCATTTTTGCCGCTACCCTCATTTATACTAGTTGCGCAAGCATCTCCATTTCTTTACCGCCTCGTTGCAGCCCTTAGACCAATGCCTCAGGGATCCATATCTGCAAGGATGTAGTCAATCTCCGCCTCTTTGTTGAGGTACACATCTGATACAATATGGTCCACGGGGCTTAGAATTAATATTAGTCACAAAAGGAATCCTGAAAATAGAGCCTCAATGTCTCGATTCTGTTTATAACCTGCCCCACCCCACCCTCGTCACCAAACCAAAAATTGCTGGAGCTCGCTGGATACTTGCCAAAGTTCATCAGATCTAATTGGAGCTCTCAGTAAATGCTCCAAGATGTATTCAGACAATAATCCGTTTGATAACAACTCTCACGGAAATATTTTACCGGCATGGAGTTTACTAAAAACAATTATAAAAAAAAGGCTACAAGGAGAAAGGTTGTCTAACAGCCCCTAAGTCGCGGAGTACTCAAAAGCATATTTAAATTTGTTCCCACAACGAGGGATTAACCAAAACTTTTTTTTTTGTGCACCAGGCTGAATCGCTCTTGGAGTTGCAGTGAAGTATTCTGTCGTGTGAAAACACAGGTGTGAAGCAGAACAATATGGAATGCCAAATGGTATACTACTTGGGCAGCGATTTAAGAATATGTTGAGCTGGAAAATATGGTTCAAGAGTTCATATTATGGAATCATAAGATTATTTTTTTCATAATCCTAGTTTCTGAAGATGAAGGGTCCAAAGTCTAAACTAGTCTGATATTCAGTATTCTTAAAGCACAGATTTTGAAGGATTTAGAAGGATGTGTTCATACCCTATCTGGAGTAAGTGACGGAAGATAATAGGTGTTTGGAGATATTCCCTACGTTTTGGGTCATTTTGCAATACCAGTATGCACAAAAAACAAGAGAGACACCCTAAGTGCAACTCACTAATGTCATCACAAGCAACAAAATCATAATGGAGATGGAGCATATAGGTCACAGAAATTATAGTGCCCATGGTTTGCAAACCTGGCTTCATTTTCCCAGTAAGTACAGATATTTTAGTTAAAGGGAAACATTAAAAATCATATTCGACCGGAGATGCTAATCTATAACTTCCAGGCTTCTTGTAAGGATCCCAATCAGGCACAGTTACGATTTTGTTTTTGCTAAGAAATCTACCAGGGACGTTGTACCCTATGTTCTAAACAGAGTTGTCTTGCATAAACATATGGTATCTTTAAGAAAATTGTCAACCAGAATGTGGCATCGCCGTACTTCCACTCTGTTTGTAGGTCTTCCCAAAATACCACCATGTTTAAGTCACCTGAATAGTTGGCAGTCAACAAATTTGGGTAAGACAATAGGATCGAATGTTCAATATCTCACCTTACACTAGGCCAGTTGGATATTTCCTCCACAAATAATATTATCTTATCGACCACAACCCCTTAAGCCTCGTCAACTTATTTCTTGGATAATGAGCTCGAACCTTAAGAATACAAACAACGAGATTATGACCCAAATCAAGAAACTGCTCAGTAAGTTACCCCCAAACACCTATGACTTCAGAATATTCACATTGTGTCATACCAAACTTGTTCTCACTAATAAGGCATTCATTGAATAAATTTCTCCACAAAGTACTTTACTGCAGTTTTACTCCTCAATACACCAGCCATATTACAAGTTAAAACTTCTGAAAGCATGCACTTTACTCAACAAATCTACCACTCAGCCTCTTTTGAGAATGCATCAGAAAATAACATTCAAATCTACATGCACTTTGTAATGTTGCCACAACCTCAATGTTCATACCAAACATATTGTGACTGCATAACATGCCTTCCCTTAAATCCCGCAATAAAAATTTACACTCCAATCCCCACATACAAAGCATAAGATTCTAATGAAAGATTTTCTCACAAACTAAAATTCACAAACTCCTAATATCCTCCATTCGTCCTTTTTTCCCTTAATCAAAAAAAGTGCCACTAAAATGACTCTACCCAACAATCCGAATTAAAATACGACCAAAGTTTCATATCACATGAACCTCGGACAAAATATTGTCAAACACTTACACCACTAGCCTCACGAATATTTCTTGGCATCTGTCAAGCTCAAATACATCTAATTCGCCAGCCTCATACGTATGGAACTCATTTGCCTTACTACAAGTTTATAACCTCTTAAGAGCAAATTTATTGAAATGGATATAATGTTGCTTCTCCAATCGAATTCGCCCTAACCCAGACAAAGGGGTTGTGAGTTTATCTATCAACATATCTCATCGACATTAAAAACCAAAAAAAAAATCCCCATTTTATTTATGTATCATACAAGACAAATAATACTACTTCTAACATAACTTTAGCTACAACACATTCCCAAATTTTAAATACCCACTTTAATATTTACACCCGAACTTTTCCCGTACTTTTGCCTACTCATGTTATTTACTATAACTATAAAAATACAGAAAAATTGTAACAAAAAAAACAAGAGTAACTCTATACCTTGAGATGACGATCCATGATTGAGATGATTTCAAGCATTCCTCTTCAACTCTGCTACTAAAGAGAGGGAAGATGAACTATTAGCAACAAAACACCATTTTTAGAGCATCTCCAACAGTTTCTTTCAAGTAAAGGATCCTTGTTCGTGTGCACATGTGTTACACGTACGTACTACTTTGAAGGATCTCCTTATGAGTTTAGAGAGGCTGTTGGAGAAGCTCTCAAACTAAAACCTTCAAACGATACAGAGAGAGAGGGGGGAGGAAAAGAGTAAAACCCCAACGATCGAGAGAGATAGAGGTAATTATTGTGTTTTGATTCAATGAAAGTTACGATTTTGAGTTCTATGATCCATTATTACGTCTGGGTATCTCTGTTTATAGTTTAGGATTGACTCATTAGCGTCTGAAACAATTATTTTTTTGTTAAATTGGTAAAATTTACCTTAAAATCAGTGTGGGTTTTGGGGTTTAGGTCTTCTGAAGTCTGGGGTTTCTCTATTTTGGTGATTTGGAGGTGTTTTAGAGATTTATAGCAACACCCTTTGTTGTCGCTTCGCCGTTAAAATGGTGATTGTTTTTTTACATTTTAAGTGTCGAAGTACATTGGGTACTATTTACAGTTTTGTTGTATTCAAATTAGTGAAGATTTACTATTTGTAATTAGTTTGTTTTTATGTCGTCAAGCAGGAAAATCAGCGTAAAAAAAGTTGAGGAAGATGCCTTTGTATGACTGTATGTTGTTGTTGAAGCCGCATATAAAGAAAGAGCAATTGATTGAGTTGGTTACTAAGGTAGGAAGACGTGCGACTGAAAAGAACGGTGTTCTTACAGACATTAAATCATTTGGGACTGTTCAGCTGGGTTATGGCATCAAAAAGCTTGATGGGAAATACTTTCAGGTTTTTTCTACTCATAATGATCACATATTTATGGGGTGATTTTGACTTAAGTCTTAATGTTTATAGAGATATTAGACTTAAGTCTAAACCCCCATATTTATGCATATCTTTCCTTTTTTCTTTTCAGTGTTTTATTCCTTGCATAGAAGTGTGTATTTTGCCTAAAATAATCATTAAGCAACTTAAGCGTATATGTGAAGCTGTTTGCTTTTCACTTTTTTCTCGATGCACTTAAAAAACACTAGATGTTTGTGTCTGCTCCTCCACAAAAATCAAGGCATCATTTGCATCCTAAAGATGACATCATCTACATCCTAAAAGCCCACTTTAACAGTACATGTTTTCCCCTTCTTCTGCGAAGGGCTTCTAGCATGATATAGTAATCAGTAACTATATATTGTATTGCAAAATACCCAAAGCTAAACCCAAGATATACTTCATGTTAATTCACAGTCATACAAAGGCATTTTCCACTCCCTCTTCTCAATTTCCTCTACTTTTCTTGCGCCGAATCTCCTGATTGCATGTTGTTGAAGCCGCTTATAAAGAAAGAACAATTAATGGAATTGGTTACGAGGGTAGGAAGACGTGCGACTGAAAATAAAGGTGTTCTTACGGACATTAAGTTGTTTGGGACTGTTCAGCTGGGTTATGGCATCAAAAAGCTTGATGGGAAATATTTTCAGGTTTTTTCTACTCATAATGATCGCATATTTATGTATGGGTCGGGATCCAGGGACTCTTGTGTTAAATATTTATGTATCTCTGTTTTCGGAGGTGTATGTGAAGCTGTTTGCTCTTTGTTTTTTTCACGGTAAATTAACATGAAGTATATTTTGGGTTTAGATTTGGGTATTTTGCAATAAAATATATCATTACTGATTTCTATATCATGATAGAAGCCCTTCGCCGAAGATGGGGAAAGTATGTACTATTAGGGTGGTTTTTTTGGATGTAGATGATGTCATCTTTAAGATGCAAATAATACCTTGATTTTTGTAGAGGGGCTGGCATATGCACCTCGAATGAAATTTTGAGGTGGAACCAAGTCTTGGAGTTACCTTTAGGATGGAAGACAAGGAACTTTATCTGTATGGATGAGCTAGCATGAAAAATAGGGATTGAATAGTCTCTTACCTTGATTTTTTTTTTGGGCTTTACCGGGGACACTTTACAGGTCCTAAACTAATCAGGGACACTAATGATTGCGCGTGTTTCCCAGGATCAGCTTTCAGGTGCTTACTACAAGCACCTTGTTTAGATTTCCAGTTTACTATGTATTACTAATCCAGTTTACTGGGTAGTCTGAGCCATAAGTATTCCACCCAAATATAGGGGAGGGAGAAGATTACTTGTGGGTTGGAAACAAATGATTTAGGATGCCATATAGGTGTAGCATCATTAGCATGTGAAGAAGGATCCTTGGGATCAGTGCCAAGTTCGGTTTGGCTATGGATAGTAGACAAGAGAGAATATTAGGTTATGGGAGTACAATTGGAGCTTGAGATGGTCACCTAACTACGTCACCTAGGCCTGGCCCTTGGGGTGCTAGGTGTGCGACTGCACAAGGCCAAAGGGATTTTTTTTTGCCCAAAGCCTAAAAGAAAGAATATATATATTAGTAAATAGCACATCTGATGTAGACTTGGCTTAGTTGGCTAATGCTTTTTTTCTTTTGAGCAAGAGGTCAATGGTTCAAGTCCTAGCAAATAAAATAAAAAAATCTTAGGGCCCTTTTGTATTTTCACACAAGCCTTACAAGTAGTTGGGCCCGCCCTGGCATCACCTCACGTGACCGCCATCATGGATCATGATTAGGAACTGCCAAGTGGGTTCAAATTCCCAATTAGGATTATTATTTTGTTATCCTTTTTTCGGTTTTAAGTACTCATATTAGAGGAAAGACTCCTTTGTTTGTTGGTCTTTGATATTTGGCAAGAACAACAGTCTTATCAATAAAGAGGTGTAATTTCCTTACTCTTTGTCTCTTATTTAGCATATTTAGAATTATATGAGTTTTGCGTATTTAATTTGACTGCTTCCTCAGGTTCTTGCCTCATTACTCAGTACTCTATTCCACAATTTGGCATAAAAACTAGCTTGTAAGTACTAGAAGAAATCTCAGGATTTTTTTATGTAGATTTTCCTTTCCAATTGTTCTCTAAATTCTTTTTCGGAATATTCTCTTTTGAACTTATTTTTTCTATATTTTGAGAGTCAAAGAAAAAGCAAAGTCATATTCTCAATTCTTGAGTAGTGCTTTTCTTCCTTATTTAGCACCAGTGTCGACTGAATTTCTTTTTCCTGATTTTCCTAACAAACTAAACACAGGAGATATTTGTTTGCCACAAATTGGTTTACTCTTTCTCCGTCTTCCTCGAACCAAACTTACACTAAGTAATTAAATATTTTTGACACTAAATGATTTTATTCTCATGAAAAGCTAAAATCGGCGAGTTCACTTGGATGTTCGTTAATTGTATACCCTTATACAAGTATGAAATGCTAAATTTTGGATGGTATCTGTGTTCGAAAATAGTATCACTTTCTCGTGAAGAAGGTGGGTGGGTAAACTCATTTCTCCTGATATTTTGGGTATTAAAAAAACATCTTGTTTCTACATCTTTGTTCTGCTTTCACCGATATATCTACAAATCTTAATGACTCCGTCACTCGACAAAGAGTTCTAAATTAGAACCTTCAGGTGCTTACAAATAACTCTTTTTATCAGGACTTATTTTTCTTTGTTGCTGGAAGCATGGTGTTAGCATCATAAGCTATGTATCTTTTGGCAGAACTTCGATATAGCTCACACTTCTGTATTGATTTTGCCTGTTATAGTGTCAATTGCGTCACTTCATCATGTGTTACAACTACGCCACAATCTTTCATACCTACTTCCTAAAGATTTTTATATCTTGGCACAAAAGCCAAAGCTAAAGATGAAATTAGAACATACTTGACACGACGAGTAGAGGTGAAGGTTGAATGAATAAGTAGCCCTTAGCCCTTCCCTCTGAGAGAGGCCTGGGAAGGGGCTGGGGAAAGTTTGTTGTCACTTGTCAATACACTTAAGCTGTAGACAATTACTCAGTGGATGCCCTAGGTTGTATATAAGATGCGAGGCATCCAAATTCTCTGATGGTATATATGCTGCCCATTTTACTCACATGATTCATTGGACGACAATTATTGCAAACTGCAATAGGAGTAGTCTTCTTGGTTGGCTTTGCTTGACTGGACACTATGGAATGATGGCAAAAAGGATGTGATAGAAACCTAGTCTCTCCCTATTGTACTTCGCCCCCTTACTCTTATAGGGCTCCCTCTTTCATTAACGGAATATTGGTTTGGAAGGGGAAGGGGAAGGGGGGTTGGTAACATTCGAGGATCTCACTGTGAGGTGGAGTTTGGTCGTGTTGGACCCTGATCTCATGTTTAACCTTTGGTTCTTGGTGACTTTCTTTTCATCTCGAATGGTTCTCTGATTTTACTTGGGGGGGGGGGGGGGGGGAGTACATATATGGTCTATTTATTAAAAAAGAGGTGCAGATTATATGGTGATTCTGTAAATTGGTCTAATATTCTTATATTTTTATTTCATCTGATAATTTGAGGTTTATTTTCACACAAGAGCTTTTAGACTGTTGAGGAATCCCCGTCGTCTTTCTATAGCTTGTGTTATTGTTTGTAGAATTGAAATACAATGCGCATTATTTATTTTTTTGGATAGTAGAAATTTATATTCTGCATGGTATATCTATTTCCTCAATTATTCTGAACTGACACGTTCACAAGTTATTTCCATAAGCTGAAGGGGAGAACTTGTTTCTGATTAGATTTGGTATGATTTGTACACAGGGTCAAATGATGCAGATGACGATGATGGCTACTCCCAACTTCAACAAGGATTTGCAACTGTACTTGAACAAGGAAGATCGGTTACTCCGTTGGCTTTTAGTGAAACACAGAAACACCAGATACGGTCTTGACTTCATGAGTGAAGATGATTGGAAGGGAGAAATGAGCACGTTGCCCGGAGGCGACAATTTTGATGATGATGAGGACGACGATGATGATGATGATGTTGATGACGATAATGAGGGCAACGACGATTTCAGAATGGCAGAGAAGAATTTTAATCGAGGGCAATGACAGTTTCAGTATAGAAGTGAAGAATTTTAACTGAACTTGTATTGAATTGGTTAATCTTTATGATTGTGTTTATGCGATAGTTAAAACTATTCTTGGTACGTCTAATTCCCTCACTTTTCACATTTAAATAGGCCTTTAATAAGATGTTTGAAGTTGATGAATGAAAATTCCTTAATAGTTTCTTTTGGACGATGATGATCGGAAAAACTGTTTGCAGGATCCGAAGTTGCCCCCTATAAAATTAGCCAAGGCCCTTAGGACTAGGCCATTTTGTTTGGTTAACCATTTAATCTTATCAGCTAGCTCGCTCGCCCCGACCTTCTAAGTAAATGACTTAGCAAATGTATCAGCAAGTCAATGCTTGTTAGTATCACCGTAGGAAGTAAGAGAGAACATTGATGATGAAACTGCTTCATTACTGTTGTTACCATTGAAGCTCTCATTCTTTGAAGAAGATCCGTTAAAGGAGGATCGGTATTCCGTTCAAAATCCGTCTACTCATTATCTTGTTTACTGGATGTTTTAGGAAATGTTGGCCAAATGATGCCACCAGGTTTTCCAGATTCTGGAGAAGTAACAAACTGGAATACTTCCGTAAACATGCCAGAACTAAATATTGGACCTGCAACTAGTGAAATGAGTAAAGAACAATCTTTTTTTGGTTGTGCATGAGTGGTTAGTCATGCATTTTCCGAAAACCTTCACAACCAACTTCACATGAACTACCTCACGAAGTTTACATTGAATTCATGTGTGCCTCTATTGTTTCTTCGTTGATCAAAATCTTGCAAAGTCATTTTATCTTTTGTTAATAATCTCATTTTTCAGAATTTGTTGAATCAAGGCAAACCAAATTAAGATATTGTTAATATCTTCTGTTTACTCAGTGAGTCGATGGGGTTTTTCTATTCTCAGAGCTGCGACGGGTTTCGAGAGATTGTTATAGAAAATGTACCAAGTTGTTTTTTGATAATTGTGATGGAAAACCTGCATAAAAAGGATTCAATTTCTAATTTATACTAGGGCACATGATTGTATCACAAGCAATAAAATCATAATGGAGATTGGGCATATAGGTCACAAAAAATTATAGTGCCCATAGTTAGCAAACCTGGTTTAATTTCCTCAGTGAATATATAGATTTTAGTTAAATGGAAAACATTAAAAATCATATTCGACCGGGGATGAGAGATATTCCATAACTTTCAGGCTTTTGTGAGGATCCCAATTGGGCACAGTTACAATTTGATTTTATTTTGCTAAGTAATCTACCCGCTATGTTCTAATCAGAATTCTCTTGCATGAAACATATAAGATCTTTAAGAAAACTAATCAGAATTCTCTTACATGAAACATATAAGATCTTTAAGAAAACTATCAGAATTCTCTCGCACTTCCATTCTGTTGTTTAAGCCACTTATTTCTTGGACAATGATCTCGATGGGGAATCCTTCAGAATACAAACAGCAAGATAATTTCGCAAATCTAGATGCATATACTTCAATGCTTCATGATCAAAAGATAGCATAAAATCTAGATGCATTAAGTAAAGTCACCAAAGCCTCGATACTTGTATTTTTAAAGCATTTGAGAGATCTCTTCCAACAAAGCTCAATGCTTAAATTATATTAATCGAGAAACATCAGAAATACTAGCTAAATTCAATTTACTCAGAGATAACAAAAAAAGGTTAATACTAATACATATGGACTATACGAGAGTACAGTTTATTTCTTGAACTCTCTATGTTGTAACTAAATGAGGACCAGGCGACCCTTTCAAAGGGAGCATACAAGAGTAGGTAACATACTTGACACTATCTATAAGCACAACAACAAATATCCGGGAGAAGGATTTTGGTGGCGTAATCACTCCATCAACTTCATTGCCCTCACCGTCTCTGGGATCAACCAGCACTGAAACAACCATTGATGACGAAACTGCTTTATTACTGTTGTTACCATTGAAGCTCTCGTTCTTCGAAGAAGATCCGTTGAAGGATGATCCAGGAAGGGGGATCGGTATTCCGTTCAAAATCCTTCTGCTCATTTTCTTGTTCACTGGATGTTTAGAGGAATTATTGACAACTGTCGCAGGAATAATGCCACCGGGTTTTCCAGATTCTGGGGAAGTGATAAACTGGAATACTTCCGTACACATGCCAGAACTAAATATTGGACCTGCAACAAGTGAAATGAAAAGTCATATACAATATACATAAGAATCAAACATATTGCAAGTAGAACTGAAAAAAGAAAAGAAAAAAAAAGATGATTCCACTGAGTAAAAATTGTGATAACTATTTTGCAGTTCTCAATTCGCAGAATAAATTAAGAAAAGGTCTGCCATTATCCGCAGCAAAAATAGGCGCAGATACTCCTAGCTAATGTGTGATTCGAATTTCTACTCTAGTTAGTAAAGGCCTATTGTTAAGGCTATGTGTAGACTCACATGCACATAAGATTGCGAGGAACAAAAGCACCAAAATAATGCTAGAAAATAGAAGTCATATTGATACAAGCTCAAACCCCGAGATAACAGCTTAGGCACACACAACAAAATTAACAGGCAAATGATAAAGACAGCATTCAGCAAAAAATTATGGAACAAGGGATCTCATGGAAGTAAAATATCTTGGCTGCAGATCTAGCACAGCCAGGGTAAGGATTGGAAGACAACATGGATGTAACCACACAAGAAGAGCTCCTGTAGGCGCAGAAGGGCAGGGGAGTATTCAAAGCAAAAGCAATATAGTAACTAGGCAACTTAATTATTATTGAGAAGTTTGTGCTAGTGAGCGGTCACAGTTCAAATTACGTTGTTTAATAATAGAGACTATAAACATGAGTAGGAATTTTCTGGTGGGGGAGGGGGGTACTTTCAATCAGGTGAGAATTTGAGAGGATA
This sequence comes from Kingdonia uniflora, assembly GCA_014058105.1. Lineage (NCBI taxonomy): Eukaryota > Viridiplantae > Streptophyta > Magnoliopsida > Ranunculales > Circaeasteraceae > Kingdonia > Kingdonia uniflora. The sequence continues at coordinate 764,123 of JACGCM010001796.1, read as the reverse complement.
GAACTGTCTTCAAAGCGGCCCTCATTCTTTTAATAAATCTCTTACCACTATAGCCCCATCTGATCTAATACTGTATGATCATAATACAAAGAAGAATATGCAGGCAACTGTATACACTAAGTCTTACCAATATTACCAGTCAATTAAAATTGTCATGATGATGCTCACTGACCACACATACTACTTCTCGTAAAGGGTTTAAATGAAACAAGTAAATTCATGTGACACCAAATAATATATAAATATGGGTCACCAACCATACAAGGATTTTAGCAAAGCATGCAGAAACAAAAACCAAAAGAAGATATCAATATTACCACAATTAAGCTTACGTAAATGATATAGCTAGAATTATTACCTGCAAGGCCTTCACGAAACCACTTCTGTTGTGATCCATCAGCTGCAGATGTCTTTGAATTATCCTTGTAAGTATCTCTAGAGCCAGGACTGAGTGCTTTTAGTCGATCACTTGGGTTTCTATACGAGTGAGAATGTCCATTGACATTCCTTCCACCTTCCGCCAATGCTGGACCCACATGGCCGGCAATCGCCAAACCTGTCTCTCTTGCATTGCTAGTTGAAGCCTTTGTGTCTTTAGATGCTTCAGCTCTCTCACTAGCTAAAACCGAGTTAATTATCAAGTTCCCATCTATCTTCACAAGCTTGTCATTTCTAGGTACGTATAGTGAAGCCACAAGAGGCTCACTAGAATTCCCAGAGTGTGCAAATCCATCTGCCCCCACTTTTTCGTTTTGCTCAAGATCTCTCCTACAATTTGGTCTTTTCACACCAACACCTTCACAGGAACCTGAGCCATTTACAGTTAAAACCCTTCCTCGCGGTTGCCCATCAAAACCCAATCCGTTCAGAACAGTTTCCCTCTTTTCCCCGTATCTAACATTAACAAAAGGAACTAACCCACCAAAAAGCAACATGAAGAACAACATGCCTAGAAAACTAACACTGGCAACCTTCTTAGTTCTACCCTCGCTCTTTTTACTCTCCGTTTTCTTCTTCGTTTTGGGAGCAGGTGTGGGTTGTTGTGGTTTCAATCTAGGAATTGGAACCAAAGGAACTTGGGACCCTTGTTGCCTCATCGGATATGGAGCATAAGGTACCCAAGGGTAATGCATGGGACCCATTACAGGAGGCGGATAAACCACGCCTGGTGGAGGGCCACCTAATTGTTGTCGCAAACTCACATTTTCTGCCATTACAAACGAAATCTTACTGTTCAAATCAGTAATTATGGAATGCATTGATTTTACTTTATCTTCGAGCTCTTCGACATAATGCTTCTTCCTCTGTCTCGAAAGTTGTGCACTTTCCCTATTCCTTATCAATCTCGCTTTCTTTTTATTATCATCCAGACCTCCAACATTATCACTGTTCTCCGACACCCTACTAAATTGAACACTCCTACGACTAGGGGCATTACTGGGATTAAGGTTAAGGCTAATGTTAGGGTTCTCATCTTCATTTTCTTTCTTCCTCTTCAACAAAGACCTCTTTTTTTCCTTATCTAAGTTAATTTTCTCATCAACATTATTATCGACAACGATATTTAAATGATCATTACACGAATTGGGCGAATCAGCCGACGGAGAATTTGAACCCCTAGAATCCTGAGACGACTCGCGATTAAAACTAACAAATTCAGGAGATTGAGAATTCGATACCTTAAAATCGGCAAAACCCAAGCTCCCATTGCTCGAATCATGGCGCACCACAGAAATCGTCGACGAACCCGGAGAATCAGAATTCAAAACCTTACACCCATCATCTGATCCTTCTTCAACTAAACCCTCTCGATCACAACTCCCACAATTAGGAGAATCAGAGGAGTTTAACACCCTAAACACATCACCAACGTCTCCTTGATTAGTCGAATTCAAACCCCCAAATGTACCTGACCCATCATCACTCAACAAAAACTCATCAGATGCCAAGAAATCGAGACTGAAATCGAATTGATCCAACCCTAACATGAAATCGTCAGATACGAACTCGGTTTCGAGAGGGGGGAAATTGTTAGAGTTGAATTCGAATGATGATGTTGTGTCTGTATTAATCTCCATTGTTGTTGATTTTAAAAATTAGGGTTTGAGAATTGGGGATTTGGGTTTGATTAAAAGGGGGAAAAAGAAAAAGAAGGATTTGGTTCGTTGTTTTGAAGAACAACGTGTCGTTGCTGTGATTGTAACCTGTCACGAAAGTTCGTCGCATTTATTTTAATTTATTTAAATCAAAAGTAAACTCTACGTTAGAACAAAATAAAATTGTAGGTGTTAAAGTGGGAAAACTAATCTTGAAAAATCTCTAGTGGCAAAGTCTAAGCTGCAAGACTCCTTCATGGTGATTAGTAAAAATCTCCAGTGGCAAATCTTGTGTGAGATCTAACAAATCTGACGCAAGATTTGTTAGATCTGACAGTTGTAAATGAGTTATTGTCGTGGCTTTCAGTTCTATGTTTGACACAAAATTAAAGAGCGTTCTGTTGGTTCACACATTATTGGGTTAATCAAATGACACATTTGGGATTTACTCATTGTGTTGAATGAGAAAAAGTTGAAGTTGGTGTGAGTTTGCTCGAACTTGAACAAACCTAAACTCTATTTGAGATGTTCCAAGAAAGATTCGCATGTCTTTGAAGACCACCAAATAAAGAAAAACCTAAGAGTATCTCCTAAAGTGCCTCACTGACTTGCTTTCCATGGTGTTACATAGGATTTTCGAGCTCCAACAACACCTCACTAACTTGGATTTTCAACTCAAAAAACAAGGTTGAGTCTTGTTTTCCAGACTCAACCTTGCGTTTTTACGTCGCGATTGGGCGCCCAAGTGTTGGGCGTATGTTTGATTTATGATCAGGCGCCCAATGATTTTTTTTCACAAAAAATTCAAATTGGGCGCCTAATTGTTTTTGTTTTTTTGTTTTTAAATTCAAATCGGGCGCCAACAGTTAAAAGCCTGATGATTTTATTTTTATTTATTTTTTTTCAAAAAAAATAATGAAACGGGCACTAAACAATTAGATGCCTGTTAAAAAAATGGTTATTTAGCTTTTAAACTCAAAATAATGACCACGAATTGGGCTAACCCACTATGATTGCCATTTTTAGCTTTTTGACCCTAAAATACTCGGGAAGTCGCTCTCCGAGATAAAAATATGTATATGAAGTACCATAAATACCCCTACAGAGAAGAAAGATGAAGAAGTGATTGTCATCATCATCAACGAGAGCGACAAAGGCAAAGAAGCAAGGTTCGATAGTTTCACCGATCATTCTAAAATCGAGTCCACAATTCGGTTCTCCCTCCAAACCCTTTTAAAATTGAGTTCACAATTTGATTCTAAAAGCGAGGTTCGATGGTTTCACCGAGGTTCGAAGATGATGCTGATGATTTTGGAAGGTGATAGATGATGATTTTTGGAAGATAAAAACCAAGCTTTTGAGAGTTTGAAGTTTTGAAAGCATAAGTTGTAGCGCCCCGCTTTTTGTTATAACTAGTTGTGTAGTAGTTGTGGTTTAAACTCGTTGCACCCGGTAGTATGTGATCTTAACTCTAGTTCCCCTAACCCATTCAACCCACCACCGAAATAACTCCTTGCTTCTCTCCTTCTTCTCCCTATTTCTCCTCCATCAACCTTCTCCAATCTCTCTTTCTCTCTCTAGAATCTCATCGGAGAACAATATTATGCCGGTTGGATTCCGACCTATAACCTCCCACTTCTCCTTTCAATCTCAAACCCATCTTGGTTAAATCTAATTTTGTTGAATTTGAAGATGCTTTGGCAAGGTTGATGATTGAAGTAAGATGCAGTAAATTCCTTCTCCGTCCATTTACCCAAGGCAAGTGCATCTATCTAATCTCATTTGCTTTGATTGATATGAGTAAATCATAGTATTCTTGTATGTTCTAATCTTCCCTATGCAAAACATGTTCTAGATATTAATATGTCATTGGTTTATTACCCTCTTAGTTGTCGTTTTAATCGTCGCATCAATTTACATTAGACATCTCAGTATTGTGTATGCAGTCATGTATCCCCTAGTGGTTTATTTCATCATGTTTATTTAGGTATACAACTATTGATCTTTATGAGTTAGGCTTTGGTTCTTAATAGGTTAATATCCTAATATTCTTATAGTCTGATGGTAATTTTGGTTAGAGAATCACTTGGGCATTGAAAGTGTAAAGAAACTACTTCAGATTGTATTCTAGGTAGACAAACTAGATATTATGGGAAGTTGGTATTTGTGATAATCTTGATTTGTTCTGTTTTAGGTCATTCTTTGGACATCGCATATTCTTGATTCATTTGTATTCAACCTGATTAGGCTTACCCTTAGGTTAACTCACGAATGCGTAATTGCTTAGAAAGATGTATGTATATGGTGTTCTTGTCAGGTGTTTATATCGAGGGTTGGTTATCTTATAGAAATTCATAAAGTAATCTACTCTTAGAGTGATCTGGACACATTTTGGTATAGTTGATATTATTCTTAAATTATATGGGATGGAGTGTTTGGACTAAACTTTACCTTAAGATGGTATAGTTCATTAAGTAGCTTATCGATACTTGTTTGGTTTGAGGCAATTTTCCATATATATATTGATTGCATGTTATGGCGAATGACATGGGTTGTGAAGCATACAAGTACCTTATATGGTCTACAGGAGTAGTTCTCTAGGTGTTTTCTTGCTAGATATTACATTAGTAATAATAAGAATTCTCGAGACATCGATTATGTCTATTATGGACAAGGCGGCCTAGTGTTGTACATAGTACTCATTGTAAGATTGGTATTCTAAGGCGCGAGTTGAGTAAGAGAGTTCTTTATCTCAAATGGACATTTGGACGAGTCTGTGATTCTAGAACAACTTAGATGATTCTTCGGTATGTCTTTTGTGACAGTTGATCCTAACATGAATTTTCCATGATTCAGTAGTACGCGACTTAGATTCGCTTTGATGCTCAGAGTTTCTTTTTGATATAGTCACACTTATTGGGCATGCTACGACAGATAGTATTGGATGTTGGAGCTTTACATCATTTGATACAGTCCCCACTTGTTATTAAAGTGAGGGTAGATAGATCATCTGGTCGTAAGAGCGGTAGGTCTTTGGATTTAGTCCCAGATGCTGATTAGGCAGGGGCAGACAGATCATTTGATTCTTATAGGATTCAAACTTCTTCATTTCCATTATGTTAGGATAACTTCGAGTTAATGTACACAGTAGGGCTATGCTGTTACGGTCCTTGGGTTCGAGTCCCTAAACCAAATATGAGGTAACTGTTTATTAGTTTTCCCGGGTTGCAAGTCCCAAAATTCTTTCCCGGTTACTTCTCGGCTGCATGCTTCGCGAGCATCCCGTGGTCAGATCCCTAAAAGTTGAAAATAAAACAGGCTTTAAACCTGTAGGTTGAAATTCCTTGAACACCCTGATCAGGTGCATTACCCGCTAATTCCTGGCTCACTAAAAAGGAATCCGCCAATCCCTGGCTCGCCAATAAGGGATACGCTTCTGTTGAGGACAGAAGGGTGCTAGAGTGTGGTCCTACTGAATTAAAAGTGACCCTGTGTACGTGACTTCCAAATTCTCTTTCCTCATTAACCGTACTTCTTAGATTGTAGTAGTTAGATCTAAGTTCAGGCTATCGTTGATATCTTGGTAGGATATTAGTTTTACTTAGACTGCCTCTTTAGAACTCGTAGCTTGGTTGATATTCTCCTATACTTCCGTTAAAATCCTCATGTCTCTTTTCTGTGTTTATCTTGGTCTATCATGTCTTATGACCTTGGATATTTGTACTTGCTGGGCGTTGCTTGCTGACGCCTTGCGCATATATACTTTTTCAGGTGAATTGTTGCGGTAGCGATACTAGTAGTTGGAGCAAGCTGGACTTGCATCTTTTGGAGTTCTGGCTATCCTTGTGGTATTATTTATCATTTCTATCTCTTTTAGATTTTCTTCCGCTGCGTAGTTTCTTAGTGTTCTAGATGTATTTACGATTTATTTTAAATTGTAGTACGTCTTTTGGGGGTTCATCTTTAGGATGCCCGACGTTACACCTCAGAATTCACGTTCTTAATAGTTTATTAAGAAGCCAATTTTGGGGGCGTGACATAAGTTCTTGGGTTTGTTAAAAAAAAATTGGGGTTTCTTTTTTGGGTTTTTTTGTGATGATGTTGGCTGTTGTTGATGATGATGACTTTTGGAAGATGAAAGCCAAGTTTTTGAGGGTTTGAAGTTTTGAAAGCATAAGTTTTTAGGTATGTTGAATTTTTTGGGGTTTTTTTTGTTGGGGTTTTTTGTGATGATGTTGGTTGTTGTTAAATGTTGACGATGGTGTTGTTAATGGATTTCTGTTTTAATTTAGTTTTGATTTTTGTTTTGTTTCGTAATTTATGTATTACTTTAGTTTCAGAGCTTTAATGGTGGAGGAGATAAAAAAACTTAATTTTGGTATTTTAACAAAATGTAACAGCTTTGGTGTTTTTGGGTCCAAAAGCTAAAAATGACAATTATAGGGGTTAGCCCACATAGCGGGTTAGTGGTTATTATTTCGGGTCTAGAAACTAAATAACCCTATAAAAAAAAAGAAAAAGTGAGGTACTGTTAGAAGAAATATAACCTCACTCACTTGGATTTGGCTTTTTTTCAACCAAGTGAATGAGGTACTTAAGGAGAAGCTCTAAGAAGACTAGGTTCAAAGTCGTCCTCGAGATACTTGCATGACATTATTACTTTTCATGTACCATGAGTGTCTAGGTTGCTCTATTTTTACGACTACAAAAAATTGTATAACTTTCAAGATGGCTAGGAAAATAGTGGTATATATGTGTGCATAATAGTCATACTTTTTTTCAAAGGCCTGCGCAAAGAACGATTTTTTTTTGGTTGTGCATGAGTGGTTAGTAATGCATTTTCCGAAAGTATTCACAATCAACTTCACATGAACTACCTCATGGTTTACATCGTTTTAATAATTTATCTTCCCCTTTCAAATGACATTGAATTCATGTGATCAAAATCTTGCAAGGCATAATGTATCAAATAATACAAGTCATTTTATCTTATGTTAACAATCTCACTTTTCAGAATTTGTTCGATCAAGGCAAACCATGTTAAGATATTGGAGGCAACTTAAAAGAAAAGAAACCTACAGATAGCAATCAACTACAACATGAAGAATAACCAAACACATTCAATTTACATATGGATGTTGGGCCGTTAACATTTTGTAAGTATATATAGCTTATTGCTTTCTCACTCGCATTTATGCAAACAAAAAGCTTGAACTAACTGATTTTCTATTTGATGCAGCCACTTATATGGATGGCAGGAGAAGCTATCCTGTACTTGGTATCTGAGGAGTTATTTACAAAATAAGGGTTGGGGTCTAATCATGTATTTTTGATTTCTTTAGCCTTAGTTTCTACTTGAGAGGGTTGTTCCTTGTATTTTCTTATCACTTGCTTAATGTTATAATGAATAGATAGTCAACGGATCCTAATCAATAACTGACAAAACTTGGAAGAATGCTTTGAATTTGTGTGTTCGTGCCAGTATGCATCACTTGTTGAATCGCTGGTTCTACTGCCAAGAGAGGCACCGACGAGGGTGAACATTAGGTCAAGATTTGGAAGCAATTACGATGTCACATGGAAACCCACATTGCACATCAACTCAAAGTGTATTTGCTAGGGTAGCTTCAACCCAAAATTAAAACCTTCCTAAATTCATAATAAACAGCGAATTTATAATCCATGGCATGGCGAGGTAGTCTAAATTACGAGCATTGATGCTTTGTTATAAAGTGTACAGTATACCTTAGCTATTAAAGGGTCCTTAACATCGGCAGCAGCTGAGAACTCCACAACCACGCACTCCACAATCCACATTCCTGCATTAGTAAAGCCTTTACTTAAGAATTAGCATGTGTTTAAGAAACTTTCTAGTGATTAATACTATATGGTAAGTAATTGAGAGACTCACATTGGTTTTGGAAGTTCATCTATTGTCAACAAACCATCTTTAACTAGCACTATTAGTAAGTATTCTAAGTCTCCTATGCACTATTCTGGAATCTATTACGATTGAAATAGTCTGAAGCCAAGTATTCCTTCTCTATTCCAAATAGCGTTTAGAGTTAGTTGATATGATTTTAGGGGCCTTTAGTGGAGCTTCTTCCTTGATCTCTTTCTGATTTGACTCGACAGTTTGAATCACAAATTTACACCTGATAACATAATATATGCAATAAGTATACATAGTTGCTAATTATCCGTGGAGATGTCTGTAATGTCGGTTATCAAGGACTCATATATTGGTAAAATGAAAACACTGACTGAAGCTCAAATAATAAGATGAGAATACAAGTGAAGTAGTAACCTACCTAATCGCCGGATAAGTTAAGCAGGTTGCAATATTGCTCTTTGAGACAAAATCTGAAGCGGCAGAGAGGGATTCTGGGGAGGACCCTGCATTTTGGTTTGTTTCCCTGCCCCTTTAGAAATCCCGTGATTGTTTATTTTATAAGTGACCCCTTCTGATTGTTGTTGTGCAACAAACATTGTGCTTGTAGACTAAAGCGAATTGATTTGGTTTCCCCTCGGTTGGATGAGACTAATTTAAATGTTAAATCAAAAGTAAATTCAACGCTAGCCCAAAAATATATATATATATATATATATATATATATATATATATAAATCTGTAGGAGTTGTTAAAGTGAGAAAAAAAAAAAAACTTGAAAAATTGCTACTGGCAAAGACTAAGCTGCAAGACTTCTTTGTGTTGGATAGTAAAAGGTTTAGAAGATCCGACACAAGATTTGCTAGATCAGACGTGAGATTTGAGGATCTGACGATTATGAAAAAAATGTTATTTACAGGAGTAAATGATCAAATACTGTGGGCGATTTAGTAGATATGTACTCTACAACTTTAATAAATAAATTCTATACGTTTAAGATTTGAGACGAAGGGAAAGCTTAGACAATGTTTTTAAGTTTCTCGAGACCACTGCATTTAATTACAACTTCTTCAAATACTAAGAATATTCACACAGATGAATAAAAACATGCAAAAAATCGTTGAACCGAAAGATAGTTGTTTGTATTGTCAAATAGACCATGATAAACAGTTACACCAAAAAGTAACATCAATACAAATGGTTATAAGTTTAAACTTCTGGACTGAAGTACATTTATTATTCTTAGTATCATACATATACTCTTCTCATCAAGTTCAAGTTTGCTGAAGTTAACAAATTAATTCGACAAAGACTGAACATAATTTACACAATCAAGTAATCAACTTGGGTAATGGCAAGTTGTAAGTGATTGATTAGGGAGGAGGAGCTTCAGACGAAATTAAGAGCATTGACTTCCTTGACCAGTATTGATGAAACCTCTGCCTTGCATACTCCATGTAATCAAAGTCGATGTCATTTACCAGTTCCTGAAGAAAAAATAAAATAAATGAAGCGCAACCAGAGATTAAAAAACAATATTAAATGAGGACGTAAAGGATGAATTCTTCTCAACTTGCCTATTATCATGGTTCTGAAATTAAAATACAATAGCCACTTATACGATATATCACTGAGAAAATAACCTATGTACAAATCCTTAGGCAGTCATAACAATTTCTTAAACATGGATTGTACATCAGAGTTTTTGATGCAACGCCGCAGATGAAAATATTATAAAAAAAAACTATAGTGCTACCCCTCTACCGTTCTTGATAAAAATGGGTGATATAAATCTTGGTAAGTGTTTCGAGGTTTTTTTTTTCCATCGTCTGTGGTATTAGTATTATTTCCGAAACTCTGATGTGTTAATTAAACCACGAATATTTTACCCTTGGGAGATACGGATGAACACTATTTAAAGCCAACAACTAGGGTTCAATATCCAACTTTTATCAAGTCAATGTGCCTGGACGTGTACTTGGCACCAAACACATGATATATTTTATGTTCACACGTATAAACATTACAAAGGGGTGAAAGCCAAGATAAGCAAGTACCGATATTATTCCCCATAAGCCCCAATACAGATGGCTGACAAGAGTATACTTCTCAACATCTTGGACCAACTGCTCTACATCTAGGTCACTTGGTTGATCACCTGATATGAAAATTAGATCATAGTCAGAAACAATACAAATATGGTTAGTTATGTATTATAATTGCATTTCTATATGTGCCAACCGCTACTAACTTTTTCATAAAACAATCTGAAGTGCTTGGAGTAATAGTAGATTGTTCTTCCTATATTTGTTTCTGACTATAATCAAATTCTCATATCAGGTGATCAACCAAGTAACCTAGATGTAGAGCAGTTGGTCCAAGATATTGAGAAGTATACCCTTGCCAGCTATCTGTATTAGGGCTTATGGAGAACAATATCGGTATTTGCTTATCTTGCCTTTCACCCCTTTGTAATGTTTATACGTGTGAGCATAAAACATATCATGTGTTTGGTACTAAGTGCACGTCCAGACGCATTGACTTGATAAAATTGGATATTGAACCCTAGTTGTTGACTTTAAATAGTGTTTATCTATATCTCCCAAGGATAAAATATTCGTGGTTTCATAAACACATTAGAGTTTGGGAAATAGTACCACAGACGATGGAAAAAAAAAAAACTTGAAGTACTGACCAAGATTTATATCACCCATTTTTATCAGGATGAGAACGGTAGAGGTAGCACCATAATTTTTAAAATTTGTAATCTGCGACGTTGCGTCCAAAACTCTGATGTACAACCCATGTTTAAGAAATTGTATATAGGTCATTATCTCAGTGATATATCGTATAAGTGGCTGTTGTAATTTAATTTCGGAACCATGATAATAGGCAAATTGAGAAGAATTCATCATTTACGTCTTCATTTAATTTTTTTTTTTTTCTCCGGTTGTGCTTGGGCCCAACCGCTACTAACTTTACTCCAAGCACTTCAGATTGTTATCTGAAAAAGTTAGTAGCAGTTGGGTCCAGATAGAAATGTAATTATAATACAGAACTAACCATATTGAATATCTGAAATTTGTCTATTGACATAACATAAATACTCCAATGTACCTTTTTTAGGAAATATTGATAATGCTTAGCCTATATATCGATTGTTATTAAGTTCTTTTTCTTCTTCAGTTTTCAGCCTTTATTGTACACAAGTATCAATCCAAACTGTATAAGGTTGATCCTCCCATTGCCCAATTAGTTGATGCACTAATCCTGATATTCCCAGCAATCTACTGTCTGCTAAAAGTGGACGGTTTTCCCTTTTGGCACTCTCCATTTCATATAAAAAGGAGTCTGAGAAAACGTTTTACCTTGTTCCCTCTTGCTCTCTTTTCTTCCTCTCTATACTCTCTCTCACAAACCTTAAAACTTCTTCCCAAATCTTCTAGTTATTATTTTCTCTTCTCAAAATATCAATAGTTATGCACAAAACATTTTAAAGGTGAGAAAGAATCCATAAATATCAACAAAGTGGCAAATTCTATAAGTTTACTTCAAAATTTCTACTAGAAACCATGAAAGTATATTCTTGTTCTTGATAAGTGACCATATAGGATATTCTAGCGACAATAGTTAGCATCTTTACAAGTTCAAGTGCACCCATGTAACCCATACAAATCTACTATAATGAACAGAAAAGCTGTAGCTCACCCGAAGAACTCAGATATACATGCACAAACTTCTGGCGCTCCTCAAGACCTGTTTCCATGGCCCAACAAAGCAAACCGAATTAGATATAATCATACAAGCACATACAAGTGCAGAGAACAGTAGAGAAAATGATTTTTTTTGACGAATGCAATACATGAAGAATCTAATTTCATCACCTGGGTATTTACCAAAGTCCATAACATGAGGTGTTTCTGTATGATAGTTGGCAGCCATCTCACAAAAGTGATTTGCAACGTCGAAGGCTATATGATTGTAACCTGCATACTCGTAATCCTGTAAAAAAAAGAAGCAAATCATCCAGGATTGTTACAATCTAAGCACAATGGAGTTCTGTAATACTTCTTTGGCTACTAACAAGAAGATTAATGCAATGTATAAAAGTCGTGCTCATGTGCCACATTCTCGATTATCTAAAGAACCTGGAAATTTATAGTACTCTCCATCACTCCTCCAACGTTATTGCCCTCGCCTGGGGTCTGGCCTAACACCAGTTTGCCTTTGCAAAAAGAATAAAAAAATAAAACCGCTATTGCCCTCTCTTTGTTTTCACCACACGATAGTGTCAACTCAAAATTAGGGTTATTATTAACTAAACTGGAGAGGAAGGATAGTGTCAACCTCAAAGTTAGGGTTATTATGGACTAAACAGCTGCAGGAGTCGAGTTTTAACCCAGACTTTCTCGAGTCTATGAACCCAGTTCTTTTAATAGTATGGAAAAATGTGTTTTCTTAAACGAGAGCAGATGGCGAAACCTAAAAGTTCTCAAATCAAAGGAGGCAAACAAAACTTACAAGAACCGTGAGGGAAACACAAATTACCTTGTTAAATTACTAATTGGATGACGTATATTGATCATAGTACTGAAAATGTAGACAGGAAAAAAAACACTTACAATTATAGTTATAGATCTTGTTTCTTCGTCCATCATTATGTTTCCATACTGCAAATCATTGTGGCAGAACCCTACATGTTGAGTATCCCCAGACATCGCCTTCTCTAATAGAGAAATCTCTTCCTCCAGATTATCTAAGCAAAATGCCGTAGCTTCTGCGAGAGGACATAAATTTTTGGCTGCAGTAAGCCAGTTTCTGAAAATAATGGAAGAATTCAACTTACTAGCCTTGTAACAAGAATAAAGAAGAAGAAAAGAGTTTAGCAGATATACCTTAATCTATCCCAGAGGATTACATTCTTTGGACCAGGCATATCAAGATCATGAAATTCTCTCAATTTAGAAGCTATTAGAGCCGATATTTCTGGGTCACGCGGGTCAGCTGCTGATAGTGTCTGAAAATCATGTAAACATGAAATATCAGTTGGAGGTAACAGATTTAAAACACGTCAAATCAGCGATATCGTCACTGCAATAATTTTAAGTTTAGAATATTTTCATTAAGTCAAAATTATGATTTTTCAGTGGTTCATCCCCCTAGATCCCTCGGGATTTGTTAGGAAATCAGTTGAATATTCCCAACATCCAAAATATTCTCAGATGTTATCAAAATTCCCTTGATGCCACCCATTTTCTTTTATTCTCCAAAATTTCCATCTCATTATTCTACCACATTTCCTCATTTCTTCCAAAACCCTCATAAATACCCCCAAATTCTCTCATTTGCTCAAAAACCAATATTTTCTAAATTTTACTGCCAAATGTTACAGAATGCCCGGTGGATGCAAACCACTCAAAATTTTCATACTTTTTGAATTATATTAGATAAACTAAATTTATAACCTATTCAAATGAGTACCAGTTTAATACAAGTGCCTGAAAAAAGAAATTTAATCTTGAGCTTGAAAATCACATCATCAATTTTGGTGGAAGTTGATGTGAGCCTACTTTAAAGCATCCATATTAAAAATAAATCTTAATTACAAGATAAATAGGTTATATAAAGGAGATACATATGGTGGGAAAAGAGAAAACGCCAGGCAACACACTCACACCGAAATCAACAACATCCAAACAACACACCCAAAAGCAGAAACATCTATAATATTCCAAGGGTAGACTGATGCTCATATGCTATCCGATTATAAAGTAGAGTAGATAGGGGTTTGGTTTGGCTTGCTACATGCAGGGGCACCTTCACATTTTTTTTTTTGGGGGGGCGTTGTGCCCGACACCCCCACTTTTTTTGCCAATTTCATTCTTATATACCTACAGCAAAAATAAAAATAAAATAAAAATAGCAACAGTCCAATTCCATCCAAGCCTAGTTGAGTTTCGAGAGTTGAATCCCACAAGAGAATATGCATTTGGAAATTAATATAAATAAAATTACCAAATGCCCCCAAAAAATTTTGAGGCTCCGCCCCTGATCCCCGGCACCCCCACTTCTAAATCTCTGGCTCCGCCCTTGGCTACATGTGATGGGACTAACTAGTTTGAGTTTTGCAAGAACCCTGAGGCTTATAAATCACTTTAGGAAAAAAGTAACGTTGCTTCATATATAGTGAGATTGTTGCTCTTGGAAGAAGTCTCTTTGTATGTAGTAGTACGTGAAAAAGAAGTCTTACACATCAACCAATGTTGAACTACAATTTCATGTAAATTGGAGATGATCAAACCCACCAGAGGATGTAACCTGGGGTGGTCAATCCAACTGATCAAACCATTAGCGGATTAATCGGATCCAGTTTCGCTCTGAAATTCATGTATCCCTTGTGTGTTGGGTATTGTATGGTCCTACAACTTAAGCTTTAAACAAATTATGGAAGATTGGGTATGGTTTCTTATTTCCTCTACAGATTTTTTGCTCTATCCGAAAAATAGGATGGTATATAGTCAGTTAATGGGCAACGGATGCTTCTCAGTTCAAGTAATTTTATCATATATTGGACCCTGGTCATTGCATCGACTTCCAAGTACCTCAAATATATTTTTATTTCTATTAAAATCCTTATGTTAGAGATTTAACTGATATAAATATGATAAGTACAGTATTATCATATGTGCAAAACCGGTGGTAAATGGGTCCTTTACTGAATCATTGTTCTATGGCAAACCATGTGTGGAGTGGAACTGTTTTCTTCTAGCACGGATAGGGTGATTTTTAGGGATGGCAATGGGGCAGATTTGGGGCCGGGGAGCCAATACCATCCCCATCCCCGTTTAGGTCCCCACCTCCCATCCTCGCCCCGAAACCCATTTAAATTAAGCGGGGATCCCCGAATCCTCCCCACATTGATAAGCTTAATGCTAGACCCGCCCCATCCCCGACCCACATCTCATCACATCCCTAGCCAAATGCAAATACAAAGTAAGAATCAAAACATTGGGGGGACACCCACTAAGCATTTAAGCTAAAATTCACAATCGAAGCATAAAATTGCAATGGGTATCGAGAACTTACGGTAAAACTACAGAAGACCAATCAAAAACCTTTAGTTCAGCTGCAACAACATCAGCTTCCGAAGAGTCCTCTCTATGTGCACTTACCAATTCATTGTTCGAGTCCTCTTTATGCCCCAATGACTGAGAGAGAGAGAGACCAACCTGATAACTGATTCGATCACTTAAACTGAAAATTTCTTAATTGAAGCAAAGGGGATTGAGAATTCCTCAACTGAAAATTCGATCACTCAATCACTCGACCTGATAAACCGACTGATGAGAATTGGTGTATTGATGTGATGAGAAAAATTGGTGTATTGATAAGAGGTTTGAGAATTTGATTTTCCCTTTCGTTACCGAATTGGTGTATTATCCCTAAGTTGTTTTTAAGTTGTGATGTGATGAGAGGAGAAGAATTGGGCAAATAGGATTTCTGAGTTATTTTTATACATAAGGGGTATAATAGTAAAAACCATTAGTGGATATTAAATGGGGCGGGGCGGATAACGGATTTTCTGTTAGCAGTTCCAAATTCGCTCCGAACCCCAACGGATTTTGGGCAACTTACACCATCCCCACCCCCATACCCGGCTAGTTCATACCAAATCTGCCCCGTTCGGGGCAGGGCGGGGCGGGCGGGGCAAATTGCCATCCCTAGTGATTTTAGAAGGAATGTACAGTGATTGTACATCCATAATCATTTCAGCTATTATTGGCTTGAGAGGAACACGCAAGACATAATGCTCCCAAATATGTATATTTGATATCTCATTTCGGTGGTGAAAATTCACTCGAGTTAAACTAAACTATCCATATAACAAGTTCAACAAATATTTTATTTTGTTAGAGGCTTTGGTTTTGGGGAAACGAAGCTTGCTTTATGTTTATCTTCCTTTCTCTCTGTATATTGTTGCCTGTACATAATTTTGTCCAAGGCTTTTGGTCCCCCCCTTTCTTATAGCATCTCTCCGGTTTAAATCCCGTTGCTGTTCAAAGCTTTTTTTTTTCCCTTGGTTTTGTGTAACACAATCTAGTCCCCTAGAAAAAAAAAAGAAAAACCAAAATACTCCTCTCAAGTCTCAACCATCCCAAATTCCAAAGAACTCCGGAACATCGCCATGCAACAACAAAATTTATTTCCAAAATCTCATTGCTCTAATTTAACTCAAATCAACATCCAGATTGGTTTCAAACAACAATCTCAACTTGGGTGTCTCTTATATAATCTCAATAATATAAACCCATTATCTACCATTCTACTTAATACTTATAATCAATAATTTCAACTTGGGGTTCTCTAATATAACATCACTAATATAAATAAATAAATAAAAATAAAAAGCTAAAAGAAAAGGAAATATCACCTACTCTAGCATGAATAAACTCCTCAACCCTCCCATTATCAAACCTCCCAAGCAATCTCGGCCCTTGCCCAAGCTTTGACATGCATTCAAACGTTTGAATCTCAACATCTCGATTGAAGAACACATCAACCCCCTCTCCATAAATCCGAACTATCACCTCCTTTGAAACATCACCTTCGTTTGATTTCTGCCATTTGATTTGGAACACTTGGTTTGTCATTGCCCCTTTGAGTGGTATCATTTGGAGTGACTCCGAGTTGGGGACATCGGTCCATGTTGATGCTAATGAGAGAAGGATTCGCGTTGCATCTAATGGTAGACGAGTTTCGTTGTTTTTGGTTTTGTCGTTGTTTTTAAGAGAACTCATTGTTGTATCATGTATGTATGTTTTGATCTTTGGAAGGAAGGAAGGGAGAGAGTGTTATTTTTTTGGAGCGGAGGTGAATGACATGCAGTATGGGGAATGACAGGTGTTTGACGTGGTATACCATTAAATGGTGGTAACTCCGATGACAACAAGGCAATGCTATTTAGAAGTTTGAAGATCTGAGCACTATAGCTATGCTTGTTTTTTTGTCAAGGGCGAGAAGAGGTGAAATGCTTTAAGTAATTCTCACCCTTGACATGTTTGTTTTTTTAATAAAAGTTAGAAGAATCTTTAGAAATTTTGTAAACTAAAAATTGTTGAGAGATGATCAATCTAGAGTAATATAATAGTGAACAAAAGGAGAGAGAGAAAGAAAGATTTCTTATTGATTCATCATCTTGTTCTCTGTACATAATACAAAGATATATATAGGTAACCCTACAACCTAAGTTACCAAATCAACTCAAACTCTCCCCATAACCCTATCGGGCCTATGGGCTTGTTAGGAGTCCGTATAGGACACCCCAACCCTGTTGGGTTCCTAGCTTGGGCTTGGACCCAACTCCTAACACTTCCCCTTAGGGTATTCCATACTAGGATGACTTGCCTCATTAAAACCTCTGCCTAGCAAAATCCCCTTAGGCAAAAAGTTGTGCAAGGATAGAGTACAATCTTATGCCCTGTATGGGTTGTGGACGCGTATATGTTGCTTCATTAAAATCTCCAGCCAGTAAAACCTCTCAGGATAAAAACTGCGCTATTAGGAAAAAAAGTACAACACGCTTGTGTCCACGTCAGGCTGGGACTACTCTTCATGACGTCGATCTCTATAAGATATTGATAAGTAAATCTTATGCATGTCGATTCCGTGTACTAGTTGCTTGAACGTAAGTGGTGCAAGAGTCTTCGTGCATGGATTTGTAAAGATGATTTCTAAAATATCTTCAACAATGCCAATCTCATTCGCCTTTTATAATTCATAAGGTTAGAATAGCTTCGGTGAAATATATTTCGTTCTGTCGCTATTGATAAATTTCCATTGACTTGAATGATACAAGTTGAATTGTCTTCATACATAGTCGATGCTTTATCTTGGATAAAACACGCCACAACTTCAGTTGATGAGATATGTCTTGGAGCGCAACCATCATTCTCTGCTAGCTTCATGAAGTACAAAAATTTTCGTGGTTCGAGGTGCAGCTACCGCCGTCTGCTTCATCAATCTCCAAGAATCTTTATGTATCCTCGTACATAAACACATAATCCATTTGACAATGGCCTCTATGTAGCTCTGAGAAGTATTCTGTATCGGTGTACTCTATACTTTTATGTTTACCATTTCAAGTAGAATAGACCCCAGTCTTTTATACCGATCAGATACCTCAGAATGTGTCTAATCTCAATCCAGTGCCTTTGGGTAGGAACAAAACTATGACAAGCCAAACAGTTTACTGCTAATGTGTCATTGTGTCTAGTATACCCAGCTAACTATAGTAAAATACCTCTTAGCTATGACACCACGGCCCTAGGAGTTTCTCCCCCATTAGGATGGTGGAAGATGTCGTTATCCACACCCAAGTGCTAGACACGAAATAAACGACTTAGCACCGTATGCTACATCCATATCGAAGTGTTAAATAACTCCTTCGATATATATTTCTTGGTGTATGAGTGCCACTATCAAGATGTGTTCGATATGCAAATCGAGACACTCTTGATTTTCCAAGGTCTTGTATTTTGAATTCCTTCCCAAGGTATTTGGCAGCTCTCGCAATCTTCCCCGGAGGTCTAATAATATCCAAATCATTTAGTATACTATTATGATGAGTGAAGCTAATATCTGTGTTCTAAATAAGAACGCATGGACAAATAAGGATATTTGCAAAGTCCCCGACCTTCAAATACTCAATCAACTCACTATGTCTCATGGGCCCCAATTGCTTCAAGTTAACAATAACTTTTCCAGTTTTATTATGTCCGTACCTCGTGTGTTGAGCTTAGTTACTTCCAGAAGCTTATACCTCCCCAGGTGGCTTCATGTATATATCCGTATCTAGTTTCCCATATAGATACGCGGTATTTATATCAGACGCATGTCTCGCTTGTCCTCGACAACTTGACAAACTGATGAGTACTGACACGTTATAGCATCCATAACCGGCTAATAGGTCACAATGCAATCGATGCCAGATCTCTTAAAAATTTCCTAGGCACTAGTCCTGCCTTAACCAAATTATCTCTCTGAGTTAATTATGTTTTCGTACATTTTCCATTTATAACTGATAGGCTCAATGGAATCATTTTGCATTATGCATAAGCTGAGCTCTACTTGGATTTCATATGCCCACTTTTATTAATGTACAACAACATACAGTCTTTTACAATAAGTGGCTCTAAATTCTCATCCTTGATAGCGAGCACAACAACGAATATGAATACCTTATCGATAAATCTATGCTGAATGATTCTACATTACGCTTATTATAGACTTTTAATAGATCGAGATCTCATTATTATTGTAGTGGCTTATTCCCCATCACAAGCTCATGTTTCATCTTCAAACTACAGATGAACTTTTGACCTCAACAATAGAGCACGTGGCACAATCACAAACATGTATAAAATGAGTTTCTCAGCTAATACCACTCATCCCTCGTAATACTCATGTTATTAGCTGAGAGCCATCTTGTAATAGCTTATTTCGTATCTCAGACTCAAACCTCACCCTCGATCTCATCAACATACATGAAGCACACTACTAAAGACGTAACCAAACTTTCCCTAGTTCGAGACATTACTTTTGACCTCTGCACCAGCAGTTTGACCTCCGCGAAACACGCAGTCAGCAATAGAGAAGTTGTACAACAGGTCAGAACATTACACAACATGGTCAAAGAATATTTCACACTCACTTTGTAATCATTAATGAACTTTATGGTCATCAAACGGTTATATTAGAGAACCTATCTGAGGACCTGGAGAACTGCAGATCAGAGATGGAATGATCACCATAGAAAAGTTCTTGCTTTATTATCCTATATTCTCAAATCGTTCATTGCAATAGACTAATAATCTGAATAAGATCATCACTTTCTTAAAATCCTCAGGAGAGGTCATGGTTTTTAACCTATTCAAAGGTTTTCCATGCTAAACTGTCTTGTTGTTCATTGTCTATTATTCTTGAACGCTCTAAATACATTTGGTGTAAAGGCTAAGTCTGTATTCCAGAATTAGGCTATTACATTTGGCACCGTCTGTGGGAACCAAAATTCTCAAACCCATTATCACGAATGCCACTGATCACCTTTTCTCAGAATGTCGCCTCCAGGTCAAAGCACACCGATCGTCCAGGTGGAGGAGAACACAGCTTTAGCAGACCTAAGGGCTACTATGAACTCAAAAACAGAAAGGCGTGTAGCCCTGAAACAACAACTCGCGAGTGTCTACGATGCGCTGAAGGTCTTACAAGGTCAGCAATTTGCCGCCCAGAAGAACAAAGTCACATAAACTGAGAGCTCGCGGATTTCCGTCCATGACAGAATAGGGCCTCATCCGAAGGGCATTCACGTCGGAGGTGCGCTTTGATATAACCGTCAACAACAGGATATGGACCCCCCCCCCGATCTAGGAGATCCAACGGGAAGTAGATGGCGGCCTGACGGGAGCCAGACAGACTAAAAATCTACCTCGAAGGGTTTGAGTCCCGGCGAAGGAACGTCTAAGTGAAAGAAGTGGTGACCACAGCCCTGGAAAATGGAGCGTCACACGACCAACCATCACAGCTCGACAATATGTTACTCAGGAGTATGTCGAAAAATGGATCAAAGAATTGCTCGAAGCCCACGCTGACTAAAGGGATATACAACAGATTACAGAAGAGCCCGATTGCCCAAGATCTCTTGGATGGTGAGGTCCCCACCGGGTTTCATACTCCGAAGATCCGAAAGTACAAAGGGACTGATCCAGTAGAACACGTTCAAAAGTTCTAGGACGCTCTAGGTCTGTATTTTACATCCAACCACATTCTATGTCGGCTCTTTCCTACCAGCTTGTCAGGCGAACCCTTACAATGGTTTTACACACTGCCTGAATGATCTAGCACGACTTTCGAACAGTTGTGCAAACTCTTCGTTAAGAATTACTCGTACAATAGAGATAAAGAAGAAAACTTATATTCTCTTTTTAGCCTAAAACAGATGCAAGGAGAAAAACTCAAGACATTTACTAAAAAGTTCCTGGAATTAGCCCAAAAAGTAGATCGACTCGACCAGAAGATTACTATTTATGCTTTCACCAACGCTTTGCTCGTCAATGGCCGAGCAAATGAGTACCTCGTCCTTAATAAACCAACAACATTGGATGACATGATTGAAAATGTCAGCGGATACATTGACCTAGAGTGGATGGTATCCGACAGGCAAAAATATCAAAAATCAACACTGACAGCTCGAGATCAGTCAAGCCATTCCGATTTGAATCGGACATCAGATCAAGAAGGAGACAGAAAATGAACCAAATCCAACGACGACCGACCCCGGAAGGGAAGTAACTTGCCTAGACCTTACCTTCGAAAGATGAATATGACTATAGCCAGCATATATCCTATATTGCAGAAATACATATTCTTCTAAAATGCACAGTACCTACAGTCGATCGAGAACAAACCGTACTGCATCCACCATAAGGTTCGACATCATGAGACAGAGCAATGTTTTGCCTTACAACGGTTGTTGGAGTATATCTTTATCGATGGACGAATGCACGAGTACATAGTGGATGTGGAGAGTTATAACAACGAAAGTTACAAAAACTCCACTAAAGCTGTACAAGTTGAAGAGCCCGCAGCCAAAAAATATCTGTACCATCTCTCGTTCTGCCATCTCGTGGAGATCCAGGTCGTTAAAGAATTAAACAGAAGCAAGCAAAGGCTTGTCGTCCAATGCCACGATTTATCCATGCAAGATAAAAAAGATCGTTTAATTCCAGTTTCCAACTCTCAGCGAACTGGGATCTCTTTCGATGATTGCGATGTTCGGCATGTCAACTTTCCTCACCATGATGCTTCATACAATGATGGTAGACACTGGCAGTACCATTGAACTCTATTTTAGAGTACGATTGACCAGATGGGTCTGGCTGATAAGGTCCAACCCAACGACGTTGATGTCTATGGTTTCAACCGGTCTAAGGAGGAGCGCATAGGGAAGATTATACTCCCCATCACCACAAGGCTGGTGACACTCGACATTGTCTTTTACGTCGCTAACGTGAAATCATATTATCTAGGGATCATAGGTCATTGCTGGTTACACAATATGCACGCTATTCCATCAACCTACCACTTGACATTATATTTTGAGTGGGAGGGTGGCGTTTATGAGATAAAAGGAAGTCAAAAATTAACGCGAGCATGCAAAAATTCCGCCGTCATCGAACCAGAACATTCTGAACATCAACTTGTATAGTAATTATAAAAGACAACAGGAAATATTATAGAGAACTATACAGTCAATACTGCAGGGCAACATCTTCCCAACGCAGAAACTACATAATACATTGAAATCAGTGGACCCAAGCGTGGGACATATATTGCCACCCATCTGCCCTCAGCAGAGCGCGGCACTATCATCCAGTTCCTTAAAGAAAATAACGACATCTTTGCCTGGACGTTTCGATGTCGGGTATCGATCCGAACGTGGCCTGTGATAAACTCAACTTGAAGGAAAAAGTTGTAGCTATTAAGCAAAGATAGAGAACTTTAACACCTAGACTTCGCGATGAAGTCAGCAAGGAAATCAAAAACTCATCGAAGTCAATTTTATCCGCAAGGCCAATTATCCTGAATGGATATCCAATATTGTAGCGGTACCGAAGAAGAATGGGTAAATCAGGGTATGTGTGGATTTCACCGACCTGAGCAGGCATACTCCGAAGGACAGTTTTCCACTCCTTGTCATAAATAACCAGCTTGACTCTATATCAGGACACGAATTCCTGTCTATGATGGATGTTACGTCAGGCTACAACCAGATACCTATGCTACCTGAAGACCAAGAGAAAACAACTTTTATTACAGAGCACAACCTATACTGTTACAAAGTCACACCATTCGGTCTCAAGAACGCTGGAGCTACTTACCAGCGACTGATGACCCAAATTTTTAAGGATCACTTCGGAAAAAGAATGGAGGTCTATATAGACGATATGTTGTGCAAAAGTTTTAAGAAGGAAAACCATATTGCGGATTTACACACGGCCTTCGATATCCTTCGCCTCTATAAAATGAGACTCAACCCTGACAAATGCCAATTCGGAGTTCAATCAAGGAAATTCTTGGGCCACTTAATTAGCAAACGCGGTATTGAAGCCGATTCAAATCGTATTCGCGCACTATTATTTATGCCTTCCCCAGAAAGAACGTCCAGAAGTTAGCAGGGAAGAATGCCGTAATAAGCCGTTTTGTCTCAAAATCGTTCGATTACTGTCGATGGTTGTTCAACTTATTACGTGATGGGACAAAAAAATTGAAACCTAAGAAGGACCACGAGATCGAATGGACAGCGCAGTGCGAAGCAGCTTTTCAGCAGCTAAAACTTTACTTGGGTTTACCACCAGTGATGAGTACACCTAACAAAGGGGAAGAACTCACCATCTATCTTACAGTTACTGAAGAATCATTAAGTTTTGTTCTCATTTGGCTTGATAAGAAAACCAAGAAGCTTGTCTACTTCATCAGTAAAACTTTTACTCCAGCAGAATCTTGATACAACAAGGTCGAGAAACTGCTTTTGGCTCTTGTCTACACCTCACAAAAATTGAGACAATACTTCCAAGCCCACTCAGTCTGAGTAGTGACCAACTACCCTCTACATGAAATGTTATCCAAATGAGAAAAATCAAGATAAGTCTAGCAATGGTCAGCCACTCTTGGCGAGCATGACATCCGATTTGAGCCCAGACATTCTAAAAAGGGTCAGGCCGTGGCAGATTTTCTTGCAGACTACCCCGTAGAAGATCCTAACTGGGAAGAAGACAACGCAGATCAAAATTCATAAAAAATAGCTCAAAGAAAAGGCTGACTGGATAACGCAAAAGGGATGGTATCTTGTAACTGATAAATCTTCTAGACCCACAGGATCAGGCATTGGAATCGTGTTGATCACACCTTCTAATGATAGAATTAAAAAGGCAATCCGATTAAATTTTGAAGCTACCAACAATGCAGCAGAATATGAGGCAATGCTTCACGGTTTAGACATGGCTCTAAAAATTGGAGTGTCCGAGCTGTACATATTTACGGACTCTTTGCTTATCGTAAACCATTATACAGAAAAATTCCAGAAGAATGGGAAAATGATCGATTACGCAGTCGCAGTAGCCGACAGAATGAGTAGAATCCAAAAAATTTCTATCGAACATTTGCCACGCAGGGAAAACATACACTCTGATTCCCTCGCATATCTCGCAGGAGTCCTTGGCTTAGAAGCTCAGTATCTCAAGATTGAAGTAATATCAAACCCCAACGTTATCATCATCAGCTCAAATTCTGTTAATACTGGGGGCGTTGAAGAGAATGAGGATGATTGGAGACGACCTTTCCTCAAAGTATATTGGTTCTAAGAACACATTTGATGGCGATCTCCCTCAAGACCCCACTGAAAGAAGGTACATACTAGATAATGCCAAATGCTACATCATTGAAAACGGCCTCTTATACAAGATTTTGGTCACAGGGCCGTATCTTGAATGCTTATCTTATAAAGAAGCTCAAAATTTCTTACATGAACTACATGAATGCACTTGTGGCTCTCACGTAGCAGGAAGATCTCTAGCCAACCGAGCTCTTACTCAAGGCATCTTCTAGACTAAAATGAAAGCTCAAGCAATCGAGCTTACAAGCAAGTGCGATGCCTGTCAACGTCATGGTTTACAAATTCGAGCTCCAGCTTTAGAACTACATTATTGCAATGTTGTATGACCATTTAAAAAATGGGCCCTCGACCTTGTCGGCGAGTCTCCTACTGCACCAAGAAAATGGAAACATCTCTTAGTTGCAATAGATTACTTTACTAAGTAGGTAGAAACAATCCCTTTATGCCGCACACGAGAAGATGAAGTCATCAAGTTTATCTGGGAAAATATCATTATTCGATTTGGCTGCCCCCATCTCTCAGATGTTGAAGTTAAAGGAAGAGAGTTTCACATTTTGAGAATGGAAGTAAAAGGCGCATAAAGGCATAAAATTGCAATCAATAAGATATTTGTTGGAATTATGGTAAAGTTGGTCATAAGAAGGAAGATTGTAGATCGACAAGAAAGAAAATATCTGTAAAGAGACGTTCGGTGACTTTCTCCGGGGAAGGAAAGAATTCCGATAGTGCCTCCAATCTTATTTCAAATAATTTGGTTGATATGACTTGTGATATTCGGGATAAACCATGTAATGTAATTCATGGTACTCGTGATAAGTCATGGTGGTTATCTTATGGTGTTTGTAAAAAGTTGAAGTTAGACTTGGTTGCTCCATTGGAAATTACGTCAGGTAAAAGTGAATTGTCTAGCTATGATGAATGCTATCACATAGTAGATAATGGAGAATGATAATTCGTTAAGTTTGGACACGATGTAATATGTGTCTAGTATGGCTAGAAATATGCTTTCAAGCCAACTATCAGACTTGCGTCTTTTGGCTACCTTTGGCGATGATTATTTTGAGATCATGAAGGATACTATTATTTTAGCTTGGGACAAAAGAAAAGATGCGTTCTTAGGGATGTGTAATGCTAATGATGACATTATTGGTGTTGTTACTTCGATGGTGAACTCTAGAGCATGGCATAAAAAACTTGGTCACGTGAGCATTAGGATGAAAACATTATTCTCAAGGAGAATACTTAACAAGTTAAAATTGAAAGATTTGTTCTTTTGTGAAGATGTTGTCTTGGTAAAGCAAAAGAAAGTTGGGTTTCCTAGAAAGAGAAGAAAATGGAATATGGGATCAAACCACTTATACGATGATGTATGGGAACCGACTAGAGTTAGTTCTACACGAGAGCTTGGTGTACATTTCTTGAAGAATGAAACTGATTGGTTTGATGTCTTCGCTAGATGGAAAGCTTGAGTTAAAATTGAGATGGGTTCAATGTTGAAGCATCTTGGGTCTAATGGTGATAGTAATCAATTTTGCTGTGACAAGTTTGTTATAAATAAAGTATCTATTGGGATTGAAAGGCTGAGAAGATCCCAATAATACTACAAGAGTTTGGTATGGCTGAAAGTATGGTTCGTGTAATTACTAAAAGGGCGCGAAGTATGAAATGTTTCATCGAGTCGTCAAAGCAATTTTGGGTAGATTCGGTAGTTTCGACGGTTGATATAGAGTCTTGGTATGCATTAAATCTTGGACTATTAGAATAGATCACTTGGACAAAAAGGGAGGTAATCATTTATACTTTTTTTTTTCTATTCTAGTAGTATATCATTACTAGATTATATGTCTGGTTTGTGCATGTTCATTGGATATGTTTGTGATGATTTTGGTGACCGGTCTAGTGATGCGAAGAATCGGAAAATTATCCAACTTATTAATGCGATATCCAATGATGATGTCTTTTGTAAAGACATGGATAAGTGGACCAGAAAAGTAGATTTATTGGGGTCATGTGAGTATGTAAAAATCTCTGCAGAGATAGTGTTGGAACCATTGGTTGAAAAGGTCCAACGAGAACCATATACTCCTCCAATTGTAATAAAAAGAAGAACCAAGATTTTGATACCTGCGGCCCATTATCATTACTCTCGACATTGTTTGTGTCTAGCCAGTATTGGTGATGACTACAAGGTGGCTTTACAAGGTGAGGTCATAGGAAAGTGGGAGCTTGTGAGACGTTGATAATAAATATTATGCATTCGAAGAAGACTCGGTTGTAGCTCATAGCTATGGAGTATTTCTTGTTCAGCTTGCATGGTTGTGTTTACTTGTGATGGCGAACTACATTAGTGACATGGAAATGACTACAGTTTAGTGGTGTTATACTGAAGCCTCTTGGGTATCGATATGACAATGGTTAATTGCATCATTGATTGCAAAGGCATAAGTACAGTGCGGCTTTGAAAGTTTGTGTGATACAGTGGCTTTTGGCGTAAAGAGTTCGGTTTAACACAGTTACAAATATAGTTACTTTGAAGATAGGTAAAGTTACGCGAACCTCACATTTCAAATTTCCAATTTCAAATGGGAGATTTGTTGAAGATTGTGAAATTTGTTAAGTAGGTCTTCAAAATTGAAGTTCTGGGTAGTGCGAGCAATTTATTTAGAGATCTGGAGATGGGTTATGATAGATTCAATTTTAAGTGGGAGATTGTTAAGGTATGAACTCGAATTATGTTCGAGGTCATTTTAGTTTGAGATATTTCAGTTCAAGGATTGAAGTCGGATTGAAAATGAGATTTTTAATGTTCAGATTCGAACTGGTTATGACCGACAAAAGTTCGAGCTGGTTTAGTTACCTAAATATTCAAGCTGGTTAAGTTACTTGGAGTTCAAACTGGTTATGTTGCCTGAAGACTCGAGCTGGTTCTGCTCAAATTGCTGAAGATGAACTCTAAGTAGGTCGAAGTCGTTCGAACAAGAATGGAGCTCATTCGAACGAGTTGTCTGATTTCACGTTTTGAGATTTAAAGACTGAAGAAGTCGTTCGAACGAGATTGGATTTCGTTCGAACGTCATGTATGTTTTCTAGGGCTGGAACCTTTAATCGTTAAAGTTGTTCGAACAACTTTGTGCTACGTTCGAACGAGTTGTGCTAGGTTGCCTTTGTGAGTTCTTCTAAGACGTTGAGTTATACCTCGAGATCTGTTATACTTGTATTAAGTCCTCTAGTATATAAAGAGGACTTAGGTTATTTGTTAGCCCATCCTTCCTATGTGAGTTTAATTCTAGAGACCTAGAATTTGAGAGACTCCATTTGAGAAGCTTGGAGAGATCTTTGAAACCTGTTTGATTATCATAGTGGATTATTCGGGGAGTAGTTTTTTATCCGTAAGGGTTTTCCACTTCCCTCTTCCAAGTAAATCGCTGTGTTCTTGCTTTTGTATAATTTCTTAATGGTATTTCCGTTTATCGTTCTTGGGGCGAGGAATTGGGATTAGTGATAAAAGGATTTTTAGGGCCTCTACAAAATACTCGCTCAAAGTATAGTTGTCGAATTGTAGTATGGATGAGTGGGATCAAATCCACAGGGAGGTTTGGGAAAACAAATACTTTCTAGGCCGAATTACAGTTTTATAAAAGATAAATCTAAGAAGAAGTAAAAACTAATTATAAAACTTAATGAGAGAGAGCAAAGGTTCAGACTTGGCCTCTTCCTTTCAAAGCAATAATTGATATATAACTAGATCCTAATATCTCCACTCATCATATGTTCATGTTAAGACACATACGATATTGTAAAATAAACCACAAAATCTATGGTCAAGCATTTATTGGTTATACTTTGAAGAGATGGTAAAAAGTGCCTTAGAAAATTATCAACTCAACCATGGCTAGGCTTGAGTGAGTTCTCTAATGTTTTCTTTTGTTTAGATCTTCAAATTAAGTCTACGGTTAGTAACACTTGTTTGTATCCAAAGTTATCGTATACCAAATTAAAGCTATGGTCAAGCCTTCGATATGATGCACTAACTTATTAATTATAAAGTACTTAGAGAAAACTAATTAAAAGCTAATTATTATCAACTATTGCCCATCCAAGAAGAGGCCTCATCCTAGCCTTATCTAAGAGATTAACCGCTCATCTCGGACTTCATCGCATTAACAACTAAAAAAGATATTAACTAAAATTAAACTAAAAAGAAGAAACAATGAAATAAAACTAAAACTTTAATTATTTCTTCTAAATTTGCTCCAATATGAGATCCCCAATTACAATGGGGGAAGAGTTCCTTTTATAGGAGAAAGAACCCAAATTTAGAAACTATACATTAAATTAAAATATATTTTTACAATAATATATTATAATATTACAACCAATCACCTAATATTCTTGCATATAATTTCCTTAAGTGATGTAGAAATCTTTCTTCATGGAAACTCTTGCATATATCTTTAATATAAAATATCTTTAAGGATCCTGGATGCAATATATTCTTTGATCTTTATTCTCCAAAAATATTTTTGTATATATTTCTTTAATCTTAAGACCAAATATATTGCGTCTTTGACTTTTTGTGCTATGAACTGCTGGAGACACTTTTACTTGACTTTAAGAGCTTGGTTTTAAATATCCATCTCCAATAGCTGCAATCAAACAAATGCGCATAAGTACCCAAAATTAAATATAATGGACAACTAAAATACATGTTCGGGTATATTAAAAATGTCATAATTATACGCTCATCAAATACCCCCAAACATGTATTTTGCTCGTCCCGAGTAAAATAAAATAATAGCCACTTTCTCAAGAAGAGCGATTACATTTAGCATATGCAACAAGCCGTTAAACCCCCAGGTTTAGCCTGGTAGGCGAGTATCTTCTCGTGAGGGTTTGTAGTAACTATACCCACAAAAGTCAATAATAATATTTTAAACAATTCTAGAATACACATCACTCATTTCCTATAAACTTATCCTTACATAGTTGTGACAAAAATATATCGATTGAAAAATACTTAAACTTGTTATTCTCCTAAGTATATAAAAAAATATTTTAAGTTTATCCAAAACTAGAGGTATTACCTCAAGATTAGAAAGAGATTCAAGTATTTTACTTTAGCTATATTTGAATGCACAGTGAAAATAGTTTTATTGCCTAATACGTTGTCTAGAATAATTTACTCAATTTTTGGTAGTCTAGTTTTTACTGGAATAAATTTAACGGTCAGTTCGACGAGTGCCTTAGTCAATTCCTCTTCCTAGAATTTTACTTTTTTCTTTTCTTTTGCATGTCTTTTCTAATTGAGTACATTGTTTCTTAGTGAAACCTCCGTTACAAGGAGCTTTCGGTCGACAATCCCTGCTAGTTAGTTAAGGTTATCAGAGTGTGGTACCCCATCATGACCTAGACTCGTGATTCTTACAAGTAACATTTTATTGTGCTCCTTTCACATAGTTCATGGTCAAACTCAAGATTGGTGATAATTTTTCCTCTTTCAGCTCTTAATCATGCGAGTAGCCTTGCAGCGTAAATGTTTTTAGAACACATTTGGCTTATTATTTATTCTTAGGAATAAACTTATTCTTAGGCAGTTGTCTCCCTTGTAGCAAACTATTCCTAACATAAATGTTAAATTTCCCTTATACTAAGCAAAAATCTATTGAAGGTATTAATTACAAAACTACAGTGAAGTGCACGTTTTCAAAATATGCCAAGTCAACTTGAATTAGTCGCTAATAAAATGATAGTACATCTAGCTTAAGATATTCCAAAATATTCTAGTGCATACTTGGTACAATTTCAAAATTTAGGTTTTTCCATAATATTTATGTCAAGGTAAAATCAGTTTAAGTGTTTGGAAATTCGTCAAAATATATAATAAATTGTCAAAATGTTATTATTTCACTTTTCTTCAAAAAGCATATAAAGAAATGGTTTTCTACCCTCAAACTTAAATCAAGCATTGCCCTAAATATTAGAGAACAAAAAAATAAATAGAAGAGGAAAACTAAAATTTCTTACCTGAATATGTCAAGGGTTGCCTCCCAAGAAGCGCTAAGTTTACCGTCTTCAGCCAGACGAATATATCCCCAAACTTGAATGTTATGATATAGGTCTAAAGGGGTACAAAGTACAATAATTGATGAACTATCCAGGTTGCAAGTTTTCCTTAAATAACCGATGAACACCAAAATTGTCCTTATCCTTGAATAACCAGATAATAAAAAAATAGTGGTTCTCCTTATCTACACCTAATTGTGCTGATACAATCATGATACATAAAAATAACTCAGAGTCTAATCCCCCAGGATACAGATTTTCCTTATTTAATTTATGGGGAATCTCACTTTGAGATATTTTACAAGGTATAATTCCATACACCAAAAATTTATCTTGATATTAATCATTTCCCAAAAAGTAACTTGAACCATTAAAGTGATGTCGATCGGGTGGTTATGGGTCAGGCTCAAGTTTCTATGACTCAGTTATAGGTGATAATACTTGTACTATTTTAAGAATTACGGGGTCGTCCTAATTTTTGAAATAATTCAAACATTGATCAATAGAGTAGGTACAACTAGAG
The DNA here is from genome assembly GCA_014058105.1 of Kingdonia uniflora. Lineage (NCBI taxonomy): Eukaryota > Viridiplantae > Streptophyta > Magnoliopsida > Ranunculales > Circaeasteraceae > Kingdonia > Kingdonia uniflora. Next base: position 733,101 of record JACGCM010001796.1, on the reverse strand, counting down.
TTATCGCGCAACAAATCCTCAAATTCATTAACAATTAGGGTACCCCCAAGTGGCTTCTAAAATGAAGATGTAGGCATAGGTATAGGGAGGGTTGGTGAAGGAGTAACCAAAACAGAATCAGCCCCCAATAATAGTGATATATCCTGTAAACAAGGGTCGTCCACCCACTGGTTTTTAATATTGCAATTTGTGTCAGGTGGATGCGGCTCAAGGCAAGGCTGAGATGACTCATAAGGAGACTGAGAAGGAAATGACAAGTTGATAATATCTGCAACAGGTTCGGCAATTTCTAATTTCTTGACTTTGGTACAAATATCATCATCTACAAATTCCTCGCATATTATCGTATAATGAGATGGTGATTCCATATGTTCATATTTTATCTCGTCATCGTCAGAAAAATCATTAGAGGAGAGGGAAAAATATTCAGTCTCGGTCATAGTTTCCTCGAAAGAATTTATTGGGTTGACAAATGAAATGATGTATGGTGACATCGATGGTTGGATGTTGAGGGCTGAATTTAGAGGTGATTGAGAAAGAATTGTATTAGACATGATAACTGCTTCTTCAAGATCTCCTTGTGACATAGGATCGTTGACCTTAAAATGTTCATCTTCTAAATCTGTCTCGCAATATGGTATCCATTCACCCCACGGAGAAAACATTCCTTGATTACGCTTGAATTCATCTATTTCTGAATCACTAGGGGATTTAACTTCGAATTGTTCTTCTTCATTGCTTAGAAGTTTTTTATACTCTATTTCACTCTACGTAGTTGACAACTGAAAATTTGGGTCGTAGAAGTTTGATTCACCAATGTCTGTTATTGGAATTGCATCATTTGTTGTTGAAATTGCAACCCTTGTTTCATGAAGAGAACAAGGGTATCTTCCAAAGATGGTTTGGGTGGAGCTGGTGGGAACTGATTGGATGATTGAATGGACTGATGGTCTTGCATATATGAATGAGATTGGAAAGGTTCTATGTATTGAGAATTTTGGTGATTCAATGATTAAAAATGATTTTGAGGTTGTTGCGGGATGTCGAATTGCGAGCTGTATGGATTCCAATGTTCTTGCATGTATGACATTTTGAAATAAAAGCAACACCCAATGCAATAAATAATCAATCAAGTATAAACTCTAGCACATTAACATTTTTTAGAAGTAATAATTAGGTCTCCCCTATATTCATCTATGTTCAAAATAGGTAGGATGGCAAAAGGCTTTGGCTCCTATACTCCTTGCGTCACTGTGCTAGTACCAGCTTAGAGTAGATGTTCAGTCCTCACGCCTGAGTGTGTCGCCTTATCGTACGCCAACACTTGGAACGGTGACGTCGCAAACCTACAACCAATATTTCGCGGCGCTAGGTTGAGGCCGTATCCTACGAACCCGTGTTGTACCCCGGTCCGGTATACCTATCCGTTGGGTGATGAAATCCCGCAGGAATCTTGCTACTCTTTTTTATTATCAGTTATTTTCAGGTCTGGGACGTTCAATTTTCGTATGATACGAATTTCTTCGTATCCCTAATGGGTGGTCCCACTTGCTAGAGAGATTTTTAGGTGAAGAAATCCCGCAAGTTTCTAACAATTTTTACCTTTACTAATGTTGGAATTAAAAAAAATTTAAACACTACAATAGGTCAATCCAACCATAAAAAATATTTTATTAGAGCTGCGTGTATTTGCATAGTCCACACGACTTTATGTTCTCAGTGCCGGGGCGGAGCGGATATGAACCCCTTCTAGATGTCAAGTTTATAGAGGTACCAACCTAGGGGAAGTATTTCCCGGTGAAGCTGTGGCCGTCCCTTCACTTAGAGGGCGAAAGAAAGAAGTGCCCCTTCACTTAGAGGGCACAAGAACCATGGATTTGATGATGCTTTTAGCTTTGCGTATTGTACGTCTCGTTTTCAACTTTGTGACTATCCTGCAAAGCAAGAGAAAAAAGATTAGTGAACTTGCGACAACAATATTAATTCAATTTCCATGTTTATTGTAGTATATGATGTCTTGATTTTCAAATGTGTATATCTTTCAGCTCGGTTAAGAGAGAGCAATAAATAATATCAATTTGGAAAGATATTTCAGAAAGGAAAAATATTCAATAAAGAACTTTTCTAGAATTTAGCATCCTTAATGCTCAAAAAAAGTGATGAATGAACAACGGTGTCCTTTACTGAGACTGTTTTTTCAAAAGGCTGTAACTCATAAACGACTAAACAAAAAAAAAATGATTTATAGCAATTTGGAAAGGGTTTTGAATTATCTGAAACTTTTATAGCAATTATATTTTCCAACTGTGAAGTATAAATGATAAAAATGGTGAAACATTCAGGAACAGACTCCACAGCTACTGTAGCGCCAAAAACTCGAAACAATCTTTTCTTTTCTTTTTAACTAAACTAGTGAAACAAAAATAGAAACGATAATAATATAAACACTATATGCTATTACCGGCCCACTATACTTTTTTACAAATATTAGAAACATAGAATTTAGAAATCATTGGCACGGTATTAGAAATAATTAACAAAGAAAATTCGGTATTAGAGAAAATAGTTTTTAATGATGCCTCCCCGGTAACGACGCCATTTGATAAGAGGATTTTTAGGGCCTCTACAAAATACCCGCTCAAAGTTCGGTTGTCGAATTGTAGTACGGATGAGTGGGATCGAATCCACAGGGAGGTTTGAGAAAACAAATACTTTTAAGGCCGAATTACGGTTTTATAAGAGATAAATCTAAGAAGAAGTAAAAACTAATTATAAAACTTAATGAGAGAGAGCTAAGGTTCAGACTCGGCCTCTTCCTTTCAAAGTACTAATCGATATATAACTAGATCCTAATATCTCCACCCATCATATGTTCATGTTAAGACACATACGATGTTGTAAAATAAACTATTAAATCTATGGTCAAGCATTTAGTGGTTATGCTTTTAAGAGATGGTGAACAGTGCCATAGAGAATTATCAACTCAACCATGGCTAAGCTTGAGTGAGTTCTCTAATATTTTTTCTTGTTTAGATCTCCAAATTAAGTCTACGGTTAGTAGCACTTGTTTGTATCCAAAGTTATCGTACACCAAATTGAAGCTATGGTCAAGCCTTCGATATGATACACTAACTTATCAATTATAAAGTACTAAGAAAAAACTAATTAGAATCTAATTATTATCAACTATTGCTCATCCAAGAAGAGGCCTCATCCTAGCCTTAGCTAGGAGATTAGCCGCTCATATCGGACTTCATCGCATTAACAACTAAAAAATACATTAACAAAAATTAAACTAAAAATAAGAAGAAACAATGAAATAAAACTAAGACTTCAATTATTTCTTCTAAACTTGCTCTAATATGAGATCCTCAATTATAATGGAGGGAGGGTTTCTTTTATGGGAGAAGGAACCCAAATTTAGAAACTATATATTAAATTCTAAAAAATATTTTCACAATAATATCTTCTAATATTACAATCAATCACCTAATATTCTTGCATATAGTTTCCTTAAGTGATGTAGAGATCTTTTTTCATGGAAACTCTTGCATATATCTTTAATATAAAATATCTTTAAGGATCTTGGATACAATATATTCTTTGATCTTTATTCTCTAAGAATATTTATGTATATATTTCTTTAATCTTGAGATCAAATATATTGTGTCTTTGACATTTTGTGCTATGAACTACTGGAGACACTTTTACTTGACTTTAAGAGTTTGGTTTCAAATATCCATCTCTAATAGCTGCAATCAAGCAAATGCGCATAAGTATCCCAAATTAAATATAATGGACAACTAAAATACATGTTCGGGTATATTAAAAATGTCATAATTATGCGTTCATCAATTAGTTGCCCTTATTTCTTTACAACCGTTTGACGACATATTATTATTCGTAATGATGGACGTTGTAATATATGTATATTTGATAGTCTTTGAACTGATTGCTTAACGGTCTGATATTGCTGTTTTGTAACGGCTTCATTCATGACCATGTGCGTTGACTCAAACTGTTAATGTAGTGGTCGAGATTGATGAATAAAATTATGTAGTTATTTTTTTAATGTGCCATAAATGTGTCACGTAGACGTTGATGAGGTCGAGTGAATGTATGATGGTCGAAGATGGAGCTTGAGTCCGAGATGTGGAATAAGCGAACTGAACCGTGCCTCTTCGAAAAATTTACCAGATCGGTTTGGTTTAGGTCGGTTTGGTTTGGTCGGTTTATGCTCAGCCTTAAGCACTTTGTAAGAGCTTATAAATTCGGGGCTCGAACATAGTACCTCACACCAGAGATGAGCAAAATACTAACAATAACAAATAATCACTAACACATGAGAATTAGCATAGAAATCTCTTAATATGTAAAAACCACGGCCTCTCTTCAGGATTTAGAAACAAAAATATTATTGATTAAGCGACTACTGATTACAATGAGTATTCTTGACGATATTGTGTTGATTCTCTAGATAAAAAAATATGTTATTTATTTGTTCTTCTTTGGGTCCTATTTATAGGTCTCATATTATGACCATTTTAATGACAATTATCTCCTTTTAATGATGAATGTTACAAAACAGTTTTGATGAGTCTCGTATGAATGACTTTTCTTCTTTTTAATTGCCTCGTAATGTACCATAAATGTGCCATGTTATCGTGTGTTGACGAGGTCGAGTAAATATATATTGGACGAAGCTAGGGCTTGAGCTCGAGATTCGGAACAGGCGCTTACGCATGTAAGATTGTCTCTAATGCCAGTTCCAAATCTTTATTCTTTAGTGGACAATGAGACAATTATAGGACAAAAATCAATTTTGCTTATCAGTAAGTCCAAATCAAAGAAAGTCTACAAGTGGGCGGGACGAGCATCGATAACTAAATGTTTCTAAGTCCCAATCAAAGAAAGTGTAATGTTTGAATTTTTCGATATTTATTCCCAAATTTTCGGAAGAAATAAAGACATCAACAAACTTTCAATGGGTGTACTATGGGAAGGGTAGCTAGTTTGAGAGAAGAGAGAAGAGAGAAGAGAGAAGAGAGAAATTAACAATAATTAACTTAGCAGTGGTAGGAGAACACGTTTCCAAGACCTCCTCCATAAACAAATAAAAATCACAATATATCAAGCTCTCGTAATCAAATTCCAGACACTAGGGCTACTGTTGGTATTTTTGGTATTGTGGGCTCACATACTATGAGGTCCTCATACAAATTCAATAGGACCCCCCCCACTGGAGACAATAGACATGTGACATTAAAAAAAAAACAGACTATTAAGTGACAATCCCGTAATCAACCTTTTCAAGAGCTCCCCCGCAAGACAAGATGTGTCTGATTTTACTGACCATAGCTTCTCAGGGAAAGAGACTAGCGAGAAGTGAGAAAACAAATAAGTAAAAGCAATAATACATCACAGCTATCCTTGCCACAAGCACAAATATATATCCGGTTCAGACAAAAAAACATCCTTTAAGAGTTGAAAAGAGCGACACAATTGAGGTCTTCTTCCCTATTAGTCTCTCTCCACCATAATTGATATCACTAGAGATGGGTAGAAGACCTTGTTGCTCTAAAGATGGTTTGAACAGAGGAGCTTGGACTGCTCTTGAAGATAGAACTCTCGAAGAGTACATCCAAATCCATGGTCAAGGGAGTTGGAGAAATCTCCCCATTGAAGCAGGTCAATATTACATACATGCAACTATTGAAGATTTATTTTTAGTATTTGAAATCAATGTTCTGTTTTTAGTTATTTAAATTCTTCGTTTTTTTATTCTTCCAAGAATATGGGGTGGGGATCATAGTATCATTTGGCAAAAAAGACAATTTTGAGGTTCTTTTGGAAATATTGCGAAAGGGGTGCCTAAATTTGAGTATTCGGTAATGCAGGTCTCAAACGTTGCGGAAAAAGCTGTCGACTTCGATGGTTAAACTATTTACGACCTGACATCAAGAGAGGAAACATATCTGAAGAAGAGGATGACCTTATTATCAGACTTCATAAGCTTTTAGGAAATAGGCATTCTTCTACCTGTCTTTATATATATTTTGTACGCTTAGCCTGGTTTTGCATGTTTATTTTTTATATGCACGATAATTGTTTTTTTTTTTTTTTTTTTTTTTCCGCTTACAGATGGTCGCTTATAGCTGGTCGTCTTCCAGGGCGAACAGACAATGAAATCAAAAACTATTGGAACACCAATTTATCGAAAAAAGTTCAAAGTCACTCAACCTCAAAACGGACTCACAAAGAATCAACTCTATCTATGGAAAAGAGGATTCTAAACAACCCAACTCCATCAGCACGACTGCCACCACCAGTACCGACGACTGAGTCTCGTGTTGTACGAACCAAAGCCACAAGGTGCACTAAGGTTTTTTTCACTCCAGAGTTAGCACCAGAATCCGATGGGTTGTTATCAGATTTCATGGATGACCTTGATGTGGGGGGACTTTGTCTATCCGAATTCCTACATTCGGACTTCTCGGACCTGTGTAGATTTGACGATAATAACACAATTCGTTTAGACGGCAATATCGATAATACCAATGACTTGTCTCCCCCACCAATTTCATCCGATAATCCACTCTTGTTCCATGGTGAAAATATTGAACAATATTGGACCGGAGTTAACTGTATTCAACGTGATGCCACGTCCGATCTCCAGTCGTTAGATACATTTCTTAATGCCAAAGAAGATTGGTGAGGAGAGTAGGTTTCAAGAACGAGTTATTTATCCCACTCATGCATATGTATGTGTATCGTTTTAATAAGGCTCGTTTCATGTATGCATATATACTGCCACCATTTTTAATAAGGCTCATTTCATGTATACATACTGCCACCATTTTCTCTGAGATATTATTATGCCAGCAACTGTTAAAAAATAGATCTAGAGTTCCGAATTGTCAATATCGTTACAACTATTATAGCTCCAAATATACATCGTAAGCTCCAAATATACATCGTATTTTGTTCTCCTTCTTTGTAATATCTATGAAGGACAACCACGAGGTCGTTTACTGGTCCCTTCCCATTGTAATTGTATAATGTACTTTGTTACCAATCTAAACAGCTTTTGGACCTTATAAATTCTATCCACGTTTTTTTTTTGAAAATTGAGTCACAAAAAACAAACTTGATTGCGTTTGATAGCTTTTGGACTGGTAACCCCCAAAACTAGAGCAGCTAGTTCTATATTTGCATGAACAAATTCAACCTTGAACTGGTTTAGAAAAATATAATGTTTGGAAATCATCATTGAGTTTTCTGGTTTTAGATTAGTTGTTGCTTGAATATGAGTTCTTACTGGCCTCATCTCCCTCGACATACGCCACAATTCGTAGATTTTAAAGCAAAACCAAATCCCCCAATGGAAATCATCATTGAGTGTTCTTTGTTACTCCTCTTATGAACACACAAAATCAACCATATGTGGGGTGACATTTCATCACTTAAAAACAAGAGGTGAAGGATAGACTTTGTGCACCATTAAAGTAACAACCATTTCTTTTTCAATCGACTGAAACCCACTTCTATAAGAGTTGAACTTCAAATCAGAGTTCAGATTTTCATATCCTGAAGAAATTGTTGCTTCTTGATCTTTATTTTCAAAGAGATCAAAAATTGATCTCTTCTAATCAAAACTTGCCATGTGGGCATGAGAGAGAAACATTCAAATATAAGTTAACTCCACAAGTTAACACCGTTTGGGATCCCTTTTTAACTCCACAAGTTAACATTTAAAAATCAATCAATTTTTTTTCCCTCAGACCCTACACTCTAAATCGGATAACTGCCTTTGTAAGAATAAGCAAAACAATGGGGAGTTGGTTAAGCAAGACGACTAACATTCTTCGAGACTTTCTACTACAAAATTTTGTGGATCTATCTATAATCGCTAATCAGGTATCACTAAGAAGCTCATGTAGTTTATCCCTACATTCTCGAGAAACCATCAGACCAATCACTCAAAGTTTTAGTTCCTGGGAGACCTCGTCCAAAACCAGGCAAGCATCTGCAGACTACCAACAAACTCACCAAAAGAATATGTCTCATACGGACAACTCAGGTGAAACCAAGGCAATAACCACCCTTCGCACGAAGATCATACCCCTAATAACTAGATATTAAGATCTTGATCTTGATGATTTAAAATTCTATTGGTAACGTCGTTAACTCGAGCATTAACACAGTTTTTTTTTTTTTTTTTGCAAAGCACAATACCTCAAACCATGAAAGTGATCAAATGCAAATTCTGGATTATACCGATTTTAGTTCGTTTTAATAGGAATTTCTTCTGTGAGTTCTCTATTTACACTCCACAAGTTATTTTAGAACTAATTTATTTCAATCTGGTATGGCATCATCCCTTCAAAGCGAAAAACTGAAACTTCTCCCAATCTTCCAGAGAAACTCTTGGAGACCCATCTCAACATTCCATGTGAATCTCCCCATCTATTTGTTGTTGCAAAGTTAAAAGAAGACCACCATGCGAAAAATAAAAGACATTTCTTCAAACAATCACTGTTGCCAAAACTAAAACGTGGCATTCTCCAACCAAATGAATCCAATAGGCCATCAAAAGTGTGTTCATTTTATAAAATGCCGTCAATCTCCACAATCTCAAAAACGTTTCTTAAGAATAACAAGTATGTCTACGGATACGGGTACCGTATAGCCCTCTTGTAAACTCTCTCATAGTAAACAAAAGATCATTTATATTCTTCCAGAGGCTTGGTAAGCGGATAATTTGTGCCCCAAAATGGTTATGTTAATTGAATCTTCTAGGTATTCAATAAATGAACGGGAATCATGCAGACTCTAAAATCAACTAGTACATCCTGGACCAACATATATTTGGTTAATACCACACATATTTTGATCTTCTTGAGTTGAGATTTCTTTTCACTTTTGAGTATAACAGGCGGGGTTATGGGAAATAAAAGGGAAAGCTATAAGGAACTTCTACCTGATGTCTAGATTGCTAACAGACTCATCAAAATTATTAAAAGAAGCAAACCTGCTGTAAAGTAATTTCCCGAGAAGGAAAGAATTATGATGGATTGCAAAGATATTATCCAAGTAAAGTTGTCATACCAATGATCTTTGAAAAGCCATACTCTTCTCTAAAATTGCACTTGCTTGTTGCTTCACAGAAATTGCATGTATATATAATACGTACTAGGGTTAAAGAGAAGAGGATAGATTTTTATTATTTTTTAATAAAAGATATTATTTATAAATTAGTAATAATAAATAAAGAGTAGTTAAAAAAGGATCCCAAACGGTGTTAACTTGTGGAGTTAACTTATTTTTGAATGTTTATCTCTTATTCCTCATGACAAGTTTGGATTAGAAGAGATTAACTTTTGATCTCTTTAGAGAGATCAAAATTTCCCCCCAAAACTAGAGTAGCTAGTTCTATATTTGCATGAACAAATTCCACCTTGAACTGATTTAAAAAATATACTGTTTGGAAATCATCATTGAGTTTTCTGGTTTTAGATTAGTTGTTGTTTCAATATGGGTTTTTACTGGCCTCATCTCCTCCACATACGTCACAATTCGTAGATTTTAAAGCAAAACCAAATCCCCCTTTGTTATTCCTCTTATGAACACATAAAATCAACCATATGCGGGGTGGACATTTCATCACTGAAAAACAAGAGGTGAAGGATAGACTTTGTACACCATTAAAGAAACAACCATTTCTTTTTCAATCGACTGAAACCCACTTCTATAAGAGTTGAACTTCAAATCAGAGTTCAGATTTTCATATCCTAGAAGAAATTGTTGCTCCTTGATCTTTATTTTCAAAGATAGAAACAACAATAAAATCTAAAAGTAGTAAGTAGACATCTTAAGGAAAACGTTCATCGAATAAAACCTTAGCCTATGGCTTAAGGGGTGTCTAAGATATGACATAGGGTTCAAGTGGACAACGTGTAAAAATGATGATTTCCATTTTATTTATTGATTAACATCATTTTTCAATGATTCGATATCAAATTATCGATTATTGAGAACGATAGAGCGGAGACCATAGTTGTAGGGACCTATCCCCCGAGCTGGTATAACATCGAACTAGTACCATGCCAGACTCACGCAACATAGACATGACATACACTTGGTGAACAATAACACCTGGACCACGAACTGAAGTAGAACGTGGTTCGAGCACTCTAGATGAAACATAACGAGTTAAGGACACCTGTCTCCCATGAACTGGCACTTACAAAAGTAACTCCCACTTTTTCCCATTTCTGGGGAGCATGCTTGCACATGAAAATGAACTGACAATGAGGTCTATAAAAGGAGTATGATATAGAGGAGAAAGGAACCAAGCTTTTCTAGCTAACAAGATCTAAAGTTGTAATCTATAGATAAATAAAGCTCTTTTACTAAACCCTCAGACTGAGGTCGTGGTTTTATCTATTCAGAGGTTTCTACTCTAAAACCTGTATCAATTTATATTCTTTGTTGTTATATTTGAGTCACAGGTATATTTGGTGTAAGAGTCATTTGTATGTTTTTGCCTCTTGTATCTTGTTTTGGAAAACGGAGTTGTTGATCTTAGATCAATATGTTGTTCATGTAGTTGTTGAGTACTGATCAAATCTTCGGGGTCCTTTGAACCTTAGGCTAGGTGACTCCATGATTTACCATATGGTGAAGGCGCTAGGGCCTCCTTTTTTGGGACAGACTAAATTATCATTAGCTTTTCGATCAAAACATGGGAATTTTTGGTGAAATAACTTACACCAAAATATGTTACAAATCAAGATTATAAATAAATAATAATAATAATACATAAAAAAAAGGGACTACCGCTGAAGGATACAAGAAAAAGATTTTGAAAATATAGAGTCCAAGTTGGGCAGATATATTTAAAGAGAGAACTAATAGAAGTAATGAAATAATTTAGAAGAAATTAAGGAGAATAAATAGGTCATAATTAAGGAGAATATCACCATAGAAAGACTATCACCTAGAAATCAGACTAGTTGTCATTTTACCCTCAACAACTCTCTCTCTCCCACCATTAATAATGGCTGTTTTTACTTACTAAGTGTTTTTCTTAACAATCAAAATCAGCAAACTGAAATTTATGGCTTGATTGTGAAGTGTTATGGTGAACTGAAATTCGAATGAATCTCCAAATTCTTACAGTTTGATCTATATCCTTATTATGAGGTGCTATGACTATTAATACCCACTCCATTATCATAAACACATACCATAACATGGAACTAAAGAAGAAAACAGATTAACAAATCCTAAATTTCACTGAGCTTCTCAGGGAAAGATACTAGTGAGAAGTGAGAACACAGAAGGGCCAAAAGCGGAAAAAATAAAAATAGTTTTGCTCCCAAATAAGTAAAAGCAATACCTCACAGCTATCCAGTTCAGGCATAAAAACATCCTTTAAGAGTTGAAAAGAGCAACACATTTGAGGTCTTCTTCCCTATTAGTCTCTCTCCGCCATAATTGATATCACTAGAGATGGGTAGAAGACCTTGTTGCTCTAAAGAAGGTTTGAACAAAGGAGCTTGGACTGCCCTTGAAGATAAAATTCTCAAAGAGCACATCCAAATCCATGGTCAAGGGAGTTGGAGAAATCTCCCCATTGAAGCAGGTCAATATTACATACAAGCAATTATTGAAGATTTATTTTTAGTATTTGAAATCAAAAATGAATATGGGGTGGGGATCATAGTATCATTTGACAAAAAAGACAATTTTGAGATTCTTTTGGAAATATTGTGAAAGGGGTGCCTAAATTCGAGTATTCGGTAATGCAGGTCTCAAACGTTGCGGAAAAAGCTGTCGACTTCGATGGTTAAACTATTTACGACCTGACATCAAGAGAGGAAACATATCTAAAGAAGAGGATGACCTTATTATCAGACTGCATAAGCTTTTAGGAAATAGGCATTCTTCTACCTGTCTTTATATATATTTTGTACGCTTAGCCTGGTTTTGCATGTTTATTTTTTATATGCACGATAATTGTTGTTTTTTTTTTTTTTTTTCTTTCGCTTACAGATGGTCGCTTATAGCTGGCCGTCTTCCAGGGCGAACAGACAATGAAATCAAAAACTATTGGAACACCAATATATCGAAAAAAGTTCCAAGTCACTCAACCTTAAAATCGACTCACAAACAATCAACTCTATCCAAGGAAAAGAGGATTTTGATCAACCCAACTCCACCAACACGACTACCACCACCAGTACCGACGACTGAGTTTCGTGTTATACGAATCAAAGTGTTGGGGGTGAACGTGCGGAATACATCACCCTCGCACAATTTGGTTTTCTCTGTTATCCTCATGGCATACAAATAATCTACCAAGAAACTAGAAACGAAATTATCATGCACACAAAACACAATATTTACCAGAGGTTCACCATAAGGCTACCCCCCCCCCCCCCCCCCCCCCCCCCCCCCCTCCCAAGCTAGAAATTCACTATGTATCCAAGTTCAATTACAAGCACTCAAGGGATTCCAACAAACATGGAAATCCCTAATCTCGCAATAATCTTCAAATAGATTTAAAATAGATAAAAGAAACATATAAGAGATCCATCAAGAACATCGAAGATTACCTCAACAAAGACCATGTTGCATACCTTCTTCTTGAAACCCTTCAATCTTTTCTCTACCTTGATTTCTCTTCTTAGCAACCTAGATGTACTTCCCCTCTCACCATCAAATCCCAAGAGAACAACACACTCCACCTTCTTCCTTGTAAAGACCAACTCTTTACAAGGTCTACCACAAAGGTTACATCTCTTTTAAATCTCAAGATTCTCACACAGAGGCTTTTAACTCACACACTATGTTCGATACAAATCGATTAGAGGCTATGAACTTACACTCTATATTTATAGACCTTCTATTAGGTCATCTTGGAATTACGTATCACGAGATAATCCATCGCTTTGGATTAAATCCTTTTTAAAATGAATTTAGAAACAACCAAAATAAGCCAAAGTCATTCGAACAAGTCATGAGGTCGTTCGAACGACAATAACAGTCCTCTGGAATTTTGGCCCAAGCGTTATTTTTGTTCGAACGACTTTCCCAGTTTTGAGCCGTATTCCTAACAATCTCCACCTCGGCGAAAAACCTCAATTCATTGACCATCCATAGCGCGAACAAACCCATCAACAAAACTGCTGAACTTGTTTACTTCTTATCCGATACCCACGTCAAAATATTTTCGTACCCAAAATCGGATACCTTCGTAAAAAATAATGAACATCCATTAGCTTTTTTTCTCTCCGTGATAAACCATACTTCCAAGCTTGCTTCACCTGCAGCCATGAAACTATACCGCTCCAACTTCTTCTTTGAACACATCTCCATAAGCGCCATCAAGTTCACCCCTGAACTCCATCACAGAAAAAAGAGCCTCTGAAACAATAATTTCATTATACCAATGAAATCACACAATTTTGCCTACACCAGCAAAATCAAAACCAGTGTATGCTTAATCTAGAAAGGAAACAAATTAAACACTACACACTAACCCGGCCATGTTGAACAAACCTGCGAAATCTGACTCAATAACGCAAACCTAGAGTCTCCGCCCATCGACACACTTTGTCACCACTGTTGGGATAGATACAGATCAAAATAGATCCAAGATCGAGAACAACAAGTTCCAAGATTAAGAATCAACAATAGCACGATCGAATCCTCCCTATTCGATTTCTTTTTTTCTCTTATGTAAGTCTACAGAGTATTAATGGCAAACACGATCTAAGCAATTCTAAAACAAAGAATAGTAAAGATTACCTACACACACAAGATTTAACGTGGTTCAGCAAAATCGATGCCTACGTCCACGGGGTAAAGAGATTTCACTAGAAGAAGAAGGTGACGATAACAATTGATCTCACAATCTCTCTATTCAACCTGTATGATCTCAAAACGATGATGATCAACAGGATTTTCTCCTCTCTACAACTCTGCAAAAGTAATGCAAGAGTTTTCTCAAAGCCTCTATCTCTCTCTTTTTGTCTCTCACACAAAAATCAAGATTCACTTCTATCTTATAACAATTCCCTAGTAGGCTCTTCTATTTATAGGAAAAAGTCTTATTAGAGTTACAATTCAGTTAGAAACAGCTGTTCCTCTTTCTGCGGCTAAACCTCCAAGCCTTCAATGTGGTAACCTCTGCCTAAAACCAAGAGAAGCCCAACAATCTTCTTCGATGTGGACTTCAACCTCATGAAGAGGGAAGCCCAACAATCTCCCCCTCACTCAAGATGAGGCGGAAAGTCCTTTGACCCAATCAAGTCGATGATTGGTGCACCTCCACCATACCAGCTTTGGCACAACAATAATCATGCTTACTTCTTGGCAAACACTTCGCCATCATATCCGATCCATTCTCGTCGGTATGAACTTTGTCAATGCTTAACAAGTTCAAGTCAAGCACATCTCTTATCCAATGGTAGCGCACATCAATGTGCTTACTACGTGAATGGAAATTGGCATTCTCACTCAGGTGTATCGCGCTCTGGCTATCACTATACACAACAAACTTGTTCTGTGCAATACCAAGCTCCTTGAAGAACCGTTTCATCCACAACATTTCTTTGCAACCTTCAGTGATCGCAATGTACTCGGCTTCAGTAGTCGAGAGGGCTACGCACTTTTGTAGCTTAGCTTGCCATGCAACTGCTCCCTTAGAAAAAGTAAACAAGCAGCCCGAAGTAGACTTCTTTGTGTCGGTATCGCCTGCCATGTCTGAATCCGTATAGCAGAATAGCTTCGGCTTATCACCACCATAGCACAAACATAACTTGGATGTACCTCTCAAGTATCTCAGAATCCACTTGACACCTTCCCAATGTTCTTGATGGATCTCTGTTGTGCAAAGACATCACCCATCCCCATAATCTTGGAAACTCCACTATTCCCCATCTTTACACTGCCGAACTCACTAGTCTTGTAAGTGGCAAAGAAACTTTGATGTGGGGTAACATGATACGATGCCCCCGAATCAACGATCCAATCTGTATCTTGACTTGATATACTCAAGCACGAGTTACTACAAGCGGACGCATACAGGAAATCATTCACGGACACAGAGGATACTGTGTTCTTCGATCTACCAACAATCTTGTCTTCATGTATGGTTCCATTCTCTTGATCGGTCTTCAGAGAATAGTACTTGTTTCTAAAGTGTCCTTTCACACTGCAATAAAAACACTGGGTTTCCATCGTATCCTTAGGAATGCTGGACTTTCCTTTCGATCTCAGCCTCTCATTACTGCTCGAATGAGAATTTTTCTTGTTCTTCGACCTGCCTCTCTTCTCAGCAACAAGGGCCTCATTAGTACTCAGGAGATGAGTGTCACTTGACATCCTTCTCGTCTCCGCGTTCAACAACGCACTAGTAATTCTTTCAACGAAAACAACTCCATCAGCTGAGAAGTTTATGACCGCTACGGATGGCGTAGTATAGCTATCGGGCAGAGAGCCAATGATAAACAGAGCATGCAGCTCATCTCCTGAATTTATCTTCATAAGAGAGAACTGGTTTATCATATTCTGAACCTCGTTCAGATACTCGATCATGAATTCACCATCCTTGTATTTCATGTTGACAAATTGCTTTATCAACAATGCTTTATTCCCAATGCTCTTCCTTTCATACAACTCTTCAAGTTTCTTCCAAAGCTCAATGGCAGTCTTGACTTGAGCAATATGGTGGTAGACATAATCGTCCACCCACTTCCAAATATCGCTTATGCACTTTCGATCTAGTGTATTCCAAACACTCAGATCATCCTTCTCTTGCATCACACCATCATTCTCAATGGGTTTTGTCAAATCCTTGCAATAAAGTATATCCTCCATCTTCGATTTGCAAATCGTATAATTCCCACGATTCAGACTGATCATCCTGTATGTAGATACCGACTCTATAACTTACACAAGTCACCAGAGTTCTCTTCCAAATCTGAAGAAGAGCCTATGACTCCAAACCTTAGATCTTAATCACAAACCTTCATCCTGGCAACAGAACCACTTGTTGGGTTAGAAACAGATCGAAATTGATCCAAGATCGAGAACAACAAGTTCCAAGATCGAGAATCAACAATAGCACGATCGAATCCTCCTTATTCGATTTCTGTTTTTCTCTTATGTAAGTCTACAGAGTATTAATGGCAAACACGATCTAAACAATTCTAAAACAACGAATAGTAAAGATTACCTACATACACAAGATTTAACGTGGTTTGGCAAAATCGATGCCTATGTCCACGGGGTAAAGAGATTTTACTAGAAGAAGAAGGTGACGATTACAATTGATCTCACAATCTCTCTATTCAACCTGTATGATCTCAAAACGATGATGATCAACAGGATTTTCTCCTCTCTACAATTCTACAAAAGCGATGCAAGAGTTTTCTCAAAGCCCCTATCTCTTTTGCCTCTCACACAAAAATTAAGATTCACTTCTATCTCATAACAATTCCCTAGTAGGCTCTTCTATTTATAGGAAAAAGTCCTATTAGAGTTGCAATTCAGTTAGAAACGACTGTTCCTCTTTCTGCGGCTAAACCTCCAAGCCTTCAATGTGGTAACTTCTACCTAAAGCCAAGGGAAGCCCAACAATCTTCTTCGATGTGAACTTCAACCTCATGAAGAGGGAAGGCCAGCAACCACACAAACCATAACTTATGACCATGATTCATAAAATTGTGACCCGCCAATTTGGTAATCAACCATGGTGAATAACTTGAGGTGCCACCACGATTACCAAATTTAACGAACATCGGTTCTAGAGAAAAACCATCCTCCCTTACTAAACTTTTGAAGCTTTTGCCAGAACCGCTCCACCTTGAACAAAGAACTATGTTCAATCCCTTCTCATAACATAAACTATGTTGCCATGCTTGTGTACAAAATCGTTTTCGTCTAAATCTCTTCTTCCCAAACTCTTCCGCTTGAGAAAAATTATGTAGCCAAAATAACCGAAACTAAATCCATCTTGAAAAACTTCAACTATCCGACTTAACCATCGAACCCATAAATCTTCAAGAACTATAATCCCAAGGTCTTAACCTCGCTCTGATACCAATTGTTGGGGGTGAACGTGAGGAATACATCACCCTCGCGCAATTTGGTTTTCTCCGTTATCCTCATGGCATACAAATAATCTACCAATAAACTAGAAACGAAATTAATATGCACACAAAACACAATATTTACCGGAGGTTCACCATAAGGCTACTCCCCCCACCAAGCTAGAAATCCACTATGTATTCAAGTTCAATTACAAGCACTCAAGGGATTCCAACAAACATGGAAATCCCTAATCTCGCAATAATCCTCACATAGATTTACAAGAGATAAACGAAACATAAAAGATCCATCAAGAACATCGAAGATTACCTCAACAAAGACCATGTTGCATACCTTCTTCTTGAAACCCTTTAATCTTTTCTCTACCTTGATTTATCTTCTTAGCAATCTAGATGTACTTCCCCTCTCACCATCAAATCCCAATAGAACAACACACTCCATCTTCTTCCTTGTAAAGACCAACTCTTTACAAGGTCTACCACAGAGGCTACATCTCTTCTAGATCTCAAGTTTCTCACACAAAGGCTTTTAACTCACATACTGTGTTTGATACAAATCGATTAAAGGCTTTGAACTTACACTCTATATTTATAGACCTTCCATTAGGTCATCTTCGAATTACGCATCAGGAGATAATCTATCGTTTTGGATTAAATCCCCTTTAAGACGAATTTAGAAACAACCAAACAGAGCCAAAGTCGTTCGAACGAGTCATGAGGTCGTTCGAACGACCATAACAGTTTTCTGGAATTTTGGCCCAAGCGCTATTTTCGTCCGAACGACTTCCCCACTCGTTTGAACGGCTTTCCCAATTTTGAGTCGTATTCCTAACACAGCCACAATGTGCACTAAGGTTTTTTTCACTCCAGAAGAGCCCGCCGAAGTTAACGAATTTGTCAAGGAGAAAGCACCAGAATCCGATGGTTGTTATCAAATTTTATGGCTGATCTTGATGTGGGGGGACTTTGTCTATCTGAATTCCTACATTCGGACTTCTCAGACCTGTGTAGATTCGACGATTATAACACAATTCGTTTAGACGGCAATATCGATAATAACAATGACTTGTCCCACCAATTTCATCCGATAATCCACTCTTGTTCCATGGTGAAAATATTGAACAATATTGACCGGATTTAACTGTATTCAACGTGATCCCAGTCCGATCTCCAGTCGTTAGATACATTTCTTAATGCCAAAGAAGATTGGTGAGGAGAGTAGGTTTTCAAGAATGAGTTATTTATCCCACTCATGCATATGTACGTGTATCGTTTTAATAAGGCTCATTTCATGTATACATACTGCCATCATTCTCTCTGAGTTATTATTATGCGAGATACTGTTAAAAAAACAGATCTACAGTTCCGAAGTGTCAATATCGTTATAGCTATATAACTCCAAATATACATCGTATTTTGTTTCCCTTCTTTCTAATATCTATGAAGGAAAACCACGTTTGTAATCTCGTACGAATTGAAACAACTTTTGGCCTTATAGATTCTATCCACGTTTTTTTTTTTTTTTTTTGGAAAATTGAGTTACAAAAAACAAACTTGAATTCGTTAGATAGCTTTTGGACAGGAACCCCCAAAACTAGAGCAGCTAGTTCTATATTTGCCTGAAAAAATTCGAACTTGAACTGGTTTAGAAAAATATACTGTTTGGAAATCATCATTAAGTTTTCTGGTTTTAGATTTACTTGTTGTTTGGATATGGGTTTTTACTGGCCTCATCTCTTTAACATACGTCGCAATTCGTAGATTTTAAAGCAAAACCAAATCCCCTAATGGAAATCATCATTGAGTTTTCTTTGGTACTCCTCTTATGAACACACAAAAGCAACCATATGTGGGGTGGGCATTTCATCACTGAAAAACAAGAGGTGAAGGATAGACTTTGTGCACCATTAAAGTAAGTCATTTCTTTTTCAATCGACTGAAACCCACTTCTATAAGAGTCGAACTTCAAATCAGAGTTCAAATTTTCACATCCTAGAAGAAATTATTGCTCCTTATCTTTATTTTCAAAGATAGAAACAACAATAAAATCTGAAAGTACTAAGTAGACATCTTAATGAAAACGTTCATCGAAAAAAATCTTAACCTATGGCCTAAGGGGTGTTTAATATTCAACATAGGGTTCAAGTACGGACGACCTGTAAAAGTGACGATTTCCATTTTAATTATTGAATAACATCATTTTTCAAAGATTCGATATTAAATTATCAATTATTGAGAACGATAGAGCGGAGACTATAGTCCCCACCCACTTTTACGGAGTATTTGACACTCGAAATGTGTCAAAGCACAAAGTTCTCCGAATTATACCAATAATTTGCATATTATTCGCGTACTGGGGGTATGTCGTATAAGTCTCCAAATAAGTGCTTAGTTCGCCTAATTCACGAATTACTCACAAATTTCACAAAATTTGCTGATAGATGGTAATATCACCCATGCCAAGAGAAGAAGGTTTACAAACTTGTCAAGTCTCTTTATGGCCTAAAACAAGCTCTTATGCAATAAGATGAGAAATTTAACTCAGTAGTATTATATGATGGTTTCAAGGTTAATGATGCAGATAAGTGTATTTATTCTAACTACAAAAATGGTGTATCCTTCATTATATGCTTATATGTAGACGATATGCTTATTTTCAGTGCTAACTTAGAATGTGTGATGGAAACCAAGAAGTTTCTAGAATCTAACTTTGATATGAAAGATTTGGGGGAAGCAAACGTGATTATAGGGATTAAAATAATGAGGAAAGAGAAATCTTTATCCTTAACTCAATCACATTATGTTGAGAACATCCTTAAACGTTATGATCACCTGGACCATAAACCAATAGCTACTCCTGTTGATCCTAGTATTAAGTTAATGAAATATGTCGGTAGGTGTTATGACCAGTTAGACTATGCTAGTGCTATCGACAGTCTTATGTATGTTATGCATTGTACAAGACCAGACATAGCATGCATACGCGGTTGGTATGTTATGTCATTTCACTAGAAGTCCAGGTAAAGAATATTGGAGTGCAGTTTCAAGAGTTCTGAGATATCTAAAGGGGACTATTGATTATGGCTTACATTTCCAAGACTATCCAGTTGTACTTTAAGACTACAGTGATGCTAGTTGGAATAATATAGAGTCAAACTCTAAGTCCACAATAGGATGGATCTTCACCTTGGGGGGAGCAGCAGTATCCTGGGGATTCAAGAAGCAAACATGCATTTCTGACTCGACGATGTTGTTAGAATTCATAGCTTTGGCGAATGCATGCAAGGAAGCTATGTGGTTGTGGAATTTATTGAGGGTCATTCCTATATAGAAGAAACCAATACCAACAGTGATGATAAACTATGATAGTCAGGCAACTTTGTATAAAGTAGTTAGTAAGACTTACAATGGAAAGCAACGACATCTCAGACTTAGACATTCCTTAGGGGATTATTCAAGCATGGAGTAATTATAATTGACTATGTAGAATCAAGAAATAACCTAGCAGATCATTTGACGAAAGGACTGGCTAGAAAGATGATTACAAAAAGATCAAAAGGAATGGGGTTGAGGTCTACGTAACTTCAATCACCTTTTATGGGAACTCTACTTATATTTTGAAATATGAACTAAGTTTAAGGGGTACAAACAAGTTAAAGTATGATTTAGACAAGACACTAGAGTATAACTTTAGATCTCATTCTGAAAATCTCTAGTGCTGAATTTCTGCATGAAAGAGGTTGGATTAAATTCCTTAATAAGTTCTATAGTGTGACGAAGTCTCTCGTAGAAGTAGAATCACTTAAAGATAACTTACCTATATGAGTGAGAAAGTTAGGCCATTTTCCATGAGATTTAAATCGTCTCTAGAGCACTCAAGAAATTAGGGTATTGCGCATGGTCATTAATGCGTTGGAATAAAAATGCACTTTTCCTCAGGAATGTACGTAGTATGCGTGATGACTCCGGTTGGTCAATAAAGGGTCCTTGGTTCAAGATCCGTTCACCATAGCACCTTGACCAAGCCTTGAGTTGTTACTAAGTGAAAGTTCAAAGCCAAAAATTACTTTCATTTATGTACTCTTTCAATGATGATGCCAATCCATGCCGATCGAGTCATTTTCTCGATGCATGAACTACGATGGCTTGATCCCGAAAGGGTACGTAGGTAGTCACTTCGATGATGCTGCCTACATATATATATTGGTTTTTCAAAACTTATACTATTTTTAAAATTTGGGGGGAATGATAAATATTTTTGAAAATAGTGGGGGAATGTTAGATATTTTCTAATATTTGTTTGCCGCTTCGAATTAATGTGTGTCGCGAACGGGGGTCGTGACTATTGGAGAAATTGAGTTGTGTCTTTTTGAAGAGGCACAACCAATAGGCATCGTTCAAAGGGATTCAAATTGGGTTGTAACAATTGGTTGTGACTGTTGGAGCAATTGAGTTGTGTTTTTTCGAAGAGGCAAAACCAATAGGCACGATTGGTCTATATATTGAAACTCATACCCAACCCAACAGACACACACAAAAATTATATATATATATATATATCTCTCTCTTGGCATTATTTATTCTAGTTTTTACAGAGTGTTCTTTGGTTGGATCGAGGCATTCAGATCTCAAACCCGACAACCTCTATTGTATCCTGAGAGAGAAGTTTTGTTTCCATTCTACTGTGTTCTTGCGATTCATTCTGGAAGAGAAGAAACATCTCTTAAAAGACAGCAATTTATTGTGCCTTGGAGTTTTTGCATCATTCAATTCGTTAATTTTTTCCCAAATTTAGTAACAAGCTAGAATGAGGAAGGTTATTGGTATGTTGGATGATAAGAAGTTTTTTAGGGCCTCTAGCATAATACCCGCCTAAAGTATGGTTGTCGAATTGTAGCATGGATGAGTGGGATCGAATCCAGAGGGAGGTTTGAGAAAACAAATACTTTCTAGGCCGAATAAGGTTTTATAAGAGATAAATCTAAAAGAAAGAAATGACAAGAACAATTAGTAAGAGAATAGCTATGACTAGAATTCGGCCCAACGAAAGCAATAATAGTAATTATGTAGATTTACTAGGTGGATTATTCATGTCAAAAATCCCAGGTAGGGCATCTTTGATGTAAATGCCAATCCTAGATCTATGGTTAGGCATATAAGGTTTAGTCAAATTAGGTTTTACTTAATCCGATGTGTAGGAGGAATTCTTCTAACTATGGTTAAGCTTGGTCGAATTTCTCCTATGAGTTCTCTTCGTGTTTACCCCTAAAATTCGATTTAATGGTTATAACACCGGATTTTGGCTAAATAGTCTAAATTCACTTACTAGTTATGGTTAAGTCTAGAAGTAGATTATAACTATTTTAGAAGATTGCAAAAGAAAACTAATCCTTGAACTACAACATAACTATTGTTACTCGGGTAAGGGCTTCCTTCTAGTCATAGCTATAAGAGATTAACCTTCTATCATTCTCAAGATCATTGTATAAACTAGCTAACTATTTGCAAAAGAAAATAAAAGAGAGAAGAGATAATTAAATTTAACTAAGACTTTATTTCTTCTAAACTTGCTCTAATATGAGATGTCCAATTACAATGGGGGGAGAGTTCCTTTTATAGGAGAAGGAACCCAAATTTAGAAACTATACATTAAATTGTAAAGAATATTTTCACAATAATATCTTCTAATTTTACAACCAATCACCTAAGATTTTTGCATATAATTCCCTTAAGTAATGTAGAGATTTTTCTTCATGGAAACTCTTGCATATATCTTCAATATAAAATATCTTCAAGGATCTTGGATGCAATATATTTTTTGATCTTATTCTCCAAGAATATTTGTATATATATTTCTTCAATCATGAGACCAAATATATTCTGTCTTTGACTTTTTATGTTGTGAACTGCTGGAGACACTTTTACTTGACTTTAAGAGCTTGGTTTTCAAAAATCCATCTCCAATAGCTGCAATCAAACAAACGTACATAAGTACCTAAAATTAAATATAATGGACGACTAAAATACATGTTCGGGTATATTAAAAATGTCATAATTACGCGTTCATCATTGGACCAGTTCCACTTCATACACATCTATAGGGAATCAAACCAATGTGTTGATTATCTTTTTACTTTTTTATATCTTTTTAGGTGAAGTTGTATTCTCCCCTAGCAAAGTTCTTCAGATTATAATAAGAATAACATGAAAATTTTAACTACTTGAGATTAATTGGTTTTGAACAATTTATGTCAAATAGGTTAAGTCTGATAATCCTTGAAATTAATAGTCTAACCCTAGCCTAATTAAAGCTTAATCAATTATCTAGTGATAACAATTACTACTCAATCATGTACAACAATAAACAATTTTTAACCCTGTGGGAGACCTTTCTCAGGAAAAAAAACTCACAGTCGCTGTCGAATCGCCCGACAGCTAAAAATCTACTATTTATAAGGAATTATAAGAATTTATTTACTTATAGACTCGATAAACATATTATTGGGTTACCTCTCTTCCAATTGACCTCTTGCAACCTATTCTTCGTTCTCGCAACGCCTCACTCCGGATCACGCACCTAAGCTTCCAAACTTAAATCCCTCAAACTCTCAAATCTAAAATTGGTTGATTGGAAAGTGATTGGCAACTCTCAAAAACAAGATTGAGGATGTTAATCTGATTGATTTCTTATTCTCAAAAGTTGTTCTCTGATATGAGTTTAAAACCCTAAAAAAAAGTGTGAAAAAGGAAAGAAAAAAAGATGTTTTAAAGCAAAATTGGGCCAAAAATGTAGTTTATGTTCGAACGTGATTCAATTCCTGTTCAAATAGGATTCTCAGTATTAATCTTAACCCAAATGGTTCGAAAAAGAAAAATCTTGTTTAAACAAAAAAACCTTTTCCTTTTTTATTTTTGCATAAATCATTTTATTTAAATTATTTTATAAAACGTGTGTGGTTTTCACTCATACCATAGTCATTCTCAAGTTAACTTACCTGACGGATGATTTCCACGTTGACTGATAGTACCTAGTCCAATTGTAGTTAATCTAGGAAAAGTCTCTAATGAGGATGAACTACAAGATTGACTCTGTCTAGCTAAGACCCCTATAATCTAGGATTGACACAAAATGAAACTTGTAGTGGACTTATTTCCAATACTCGACCTAAACCAGGATTTCAACCTTCAACCCGATTGGATGTAAATGCCAGTTCTGAAACTAAAGCTTAGGTCTCAAGCATTCGACATCACGCATTTACTCGACCTCATCAACAAACACGTGGCACATTTATGACACATTATGGAACAGTTACAAGGAAGAAGAGTTACTCAAGCCGTTACTCAACCATTATGAAAGACCATTATGAAGACTCATCAAAACTTGATATTGTAACGTTCCTCATCAATATAACCAACGGTCATGTTATAAGACCTATAAATAGGACTAGAGAGCGACAGATTAGAGAGGCGGCTCTGATACATCTTCTAGGAAACCTTTTTTTCATCTCTCTCTCTTTGTAATAGCTAGCAGTCTATAAACATCTCTCTCTTTCTAAAATCCTCAGGAGAGGTCATGACTTTTAACCCATTCAAGGGTTTTCCACGCTAAATCTTGTGTTAGTTACTTAGAGTTCTTAGCTAACATTCCATATTTTAAGGGTGTAAGACACTATCTTCATCCAATACGAAAATAGGCTATTACATAGTATGTAGTGAACTTATTTCCAATACTCAACCTAAACCCAGATTTCAACCTTCAGCCCGATTGGATATAAATGCCAGTTCTGAAACTCAAGCTCAGGTCTCAAGCATTCAACTATCACACATTTACTCAACCTCGTCAACAAATACGTGACGCATTTATGGCACATTATGGAGTGGTTATAAGGAAGAAGAGTTACTTAAGCCGTTACTCGACCATTATGAAAGACCATTATGAAGACTCATCAAAACCTAATATTGTAACGTTCCTCGTCAATGTAACCAACAGTCATGTTATAAGACCTAAAAATAGGACTAGAGAGCGACAGATTCGAGAGGCGGTTCTGATACATCATCTAGGAAACCTTTTCTATATCTCTCTCTTTTTGTAATAGCTAGCAGTCTATAAACATCTCTCTATTTCTAAAATCCTCATGAAAGGTCGTGGTTTTTAACCCATTCAAGGGTTTTCCACGCTAAATCTTGTGTTAGTTACTTTCAGTTTTTAACTAACATTCTATATTTCAAGGGTGTAAGACACTATCTTCGTCCAATACAAAAATAGGCTATTACATTTGGCACCGTCTGTAGGAATTGAACCCACGACTACGTGGTTAAAAGCCACGCGCTCTACCAGCTGAGCTAAGACGGCTGGAAAGTGCCTTACACCCTTGAAATATGGAATGTTAGCTAAGAACTGAAAGTAACTAACACAAGATTTAGAGTGGAAAACCCTTGAATAGGTTAAAAACCACGACTTCTCCTGAGGATTTTTGAAAGAGAGAGATGTTTATAGACTGCTAACTATTATAAAGAGAGAAAAATGTAGAAAAGGTCTCCTAAAAGATGTATCAATGCCGCCTCTCTAATCTGTCGTTCTCTAGTCCTATTTATAGGTCTTATAACATGATCGTTGGTTACATTGATGAGGAACGTTACAATATCAGGTTTTGATGAGTCTTCATAATGGTCTTTCATAATGGTCGAGTAATGGCTTGAGTAACTCTTCTTCCGTGTAACCGCTCCATAATGTGTCATAAATGCGTCACGTGTTTGTTGACGAGGTCGAGTAAATGCGTGATGGTCGAATGCTTGAGACCTGAGCTTGAGTTTCAGAATTGGCATTTACATCCAATCGGGCTGAAGGTTGAAATCTGGGTTTAGGTCGAGTATTGGAAATAAGTCCACTACATACGCCCCATCTCAGCCAATAGCACGAGAAGCATCAGGGGCGAGTGGTGTTGGTTGAGACACATCTTTGATCTTTGAATATGTAGACTGTATGGTTGGATTGGTTGAACCAATAACCAACTGTTCGAATGTAAGAGAATGTATGATAATATAGCAGAATGTATGATATAGTAAAATGGATGATAATGTATTAGAATGTATGATAGTATGTTAGAATGTATGATTGTATTTTAGAATGTATGATTGTGTATTTGAATGGATGATACTGTAGTAAAATGTATGATAATGTAGTAGAATGTATGATAGTTTGTATGATTAGAATATATGATAGTATGTTTCGAGCACAGGTTGAATTGAGCGAATCAATAACCAACCGTGAGGAGAATTGTTGAATGTTAAATAGCTGTTTAGCATGTCTCTACCAGGTCAAATTGATTGACTCAATAAGCGACCCTCGGGACAACGTGTATATTTGAAGAGCTATATTGTAGGTCTCAGTTAGAGGTCGAATTGAGCTTATCAATAAGCGATCGTAATTAGATAAATTGAATGTTGAATAGCTATATAGTGTGTCTCTACCAGGTCGAATTGATTAACTGAATAAGCGACCCTCGGGACAGCGTGTATACTTGAAGAGATATATTATAGGTCTCAGTTACAGGTCGAATTGAGCGCATCAATAAGTGACCGTAATGAGATATATTGAATGTTGAATAGCTGTATATCGTGTCTCTGCCAATTCGAATTGATTGACTTAATAAGCGACTCTTGGGACAGCGTGTATACTGGAAGAGCTATGTTGTAAGTCTCAGTTATAGGTCGAATTGAATGTATCAATAAGCGATCGTAATGAGATATATTGAATGTTGAATAGCTGTATAACGTATCTCTGCCTGGTCAAATTGATTAACTCAATAAGCGATCCTCGGGACAGCGTGTATACTGGAAGAACTATGTTGTAGGTCTCAGTTACAGATCGAATTGAGCGTATCAATAAGCGACCGTAATGAGATATGTTGTTGAAATGTTTGAATGTAGGTTGGACTAGTTTGATTCAATAACCAACTTGTGGAATGTGTTTTGTTTCGTAGAATTGGACGTACCAATAACTGACCTATAAGATGTTGGTCGAGCTCTCCCCGAGTATGAGTTAAGTTGTTTGATCTCAAGTCTTGAAGTTGAGTTTGAACATTGTGTCTGAAGATGACATTGGGCTCGCCCCGAGTATAAGCTTAAGTTGAAATCGCCTCGAGTACCTCGACCTTGAGCACTTTCATAATGTAGTTTGAAGTTGTTTGAAAAAATGAGGTCGGGCATTGAGTCTGAATCTGAAGTCGGGCTCGCCCCGAGTATGATTGAATGTGCTGGTCAAACTTTGTGTCTGAATCTAAAATTGGGCTCGCCCCGAGTATGAGTATGAGTTACGTCGATTGTCATTCAGTCTATTCTGTCTGAAGTTAAGGACGAGCGTTGCGTCTGAATCTAAAGTCAGGCTCACCCCGAGTATGATTTACGTCGATTGATATTAAGTCTGTTGTGTCTGAAGCTGAAATCGGGCTCGCCCCGAGTATAGCTTGAATAAGTTGTAATCGCCTCGAGTACCCTGACCTTGAGCGCCTTAATAATGTTGTTGAAAATATTGGGCTCGCCTCGAGTATAGCTTGAATAAGTGCAATTGTCTCGAGTACCTCGACCTCGAGCGCTTTCATAATTTGGTTTGAATTTTCTTTTTGGCTTGAGATTCATATTAGTCTCTGTTGATTCTGTTGTTGTTGCTGTGAACTTGGCATATTAGTTGTAGTAGCAGTTGTTGGTCTTTGGCATCTGCTCGTCATTAGCATGGGATACCAAAACAAAGTTCTAATGGCTCAATGGCATTGTGAAATTCTTGTTGAGTATGAGCAGTCTTGTGAAGAGATTGAGATGTTGTTTGATATTGCGATTGGCACCACTGTTTGAGTTTGTGACTGGTTTCAACTTTCGAGTTCTAACTTCCCATCTTCAGTCTCTTGAAGTCCATGGGAGTAAAAGAAATCTGCAAATGCAGGAGGCTACTGATATTGTCATCCTTGTTGTCGTTGGAGGATACTTGGCTAAAAAGGAACTTGGTTGGGAAATGCGCCTGCCATAATACGATGGGCTGTCGGAGAGCCCTTGTTGCATGATAAGTTGGAGCACGGTATAAATCAAAGTATGCTTGACCCAAGTTGGCGAAACTTTATGATCAAAGTGGCAAAATTCCAATTGAACGGAACCAATATGCATCCAAAAGAACGTCGTAATCGCGAGAACTTGAACCAAACTGTACAGCAGGTATTTGAAGTTTCACTCATTTGTGGGCTGCCTCGAACTCAGTTGAGTTTTAACATGAACTCCCTGAACTCCGCATTAACTCCCTGAACCACGATTGAGTTATAAGCAGTAACAACGGTTACAATAGTCGAGCAAAGCTCGATTCAAAAAGTTTAACTCGAATTAAAGATATGAAGAGCTCGAGTTGTTTCAATACAAACATTCACGAAAAATATATTTCAAAACATCACTCAAAATGAAAACTGTATACGATTATACAGAGTACTATCACATCCAAATCAAGCGAGCTAAAAAATAGAAGACATGATACCACAGAAGGTTTAAAGGTGCTTGTTAATGTCTACCTCAGAATGAGATTTCGACATCTACCTCGGAGAGGAAACTATTTCAGCACGTTCCACTAGAGGGTCCACTATTTGCTCAACAGTATGGACTGGCTCTGTACGGCCTAGACGAAGGTTTGACGCTTTCTCAGGCAAACCAGCAACATCATCAGCCATCTCTACCCCCTCGACCTCAGCAGGGAACTCTACCTCTCCATATCTACCACTCCGGGTCAGTTCCACATCATCAACGCTTAGTCCATAAGAATAGTACAATTGGATAAAGTGGTCTCTTTCCACTAAGACTGATGCAACTGAATCAGTCATGAGGTTATCATGCTTTGATAAATCATTTAACTTTTCTGCAGCTGTGGTAGCATCTGCAATCCTCCTCTCTCTCCCCAACAGAAGGTCAGCCATAAGCTCTTTCACGCGAGCTGACTAAGCCTTAAACTTTGTCGTCAGAGCATCAAATTCTTGGCTCCTCTTGTCCAAACATTATCTTACCACCTTCAGCAGCGTTGAGAGCTGCCAGTACAAACAATAAAGAAGAGTCAGTTCAACAGTTTTACTTAATTTGAAGACAACATCAAGTAACAATTTTTGACTACATACTGCTAACGTATGTTCGAGGTACTCATCCTCGAGCTGTTGCGAGTTTGTCCCAACCATACGACAGTATTTCTGCTCTAACTCTTTCATCTTGGCCACAACATGAGGGTTAGTTCGGTCACTGCCCTCCTCTAAATACCGTTTTCTCTTCAACGAACTCTTCTCAGCCTCCCAAAGAGCGGACACGCTCACTTCAATTTTTTCCTCCACACCGCCAGCAGCGGGCTTTACAATCTTTTGTTCTGTGAGCACAACCCCAGCGGCTGAGGTACTCTGCTACGCTGGCTTTCAGACCTTATGAGCAATTCTTTTGGTAATCAGAGGTACAAGAAGTAGAAAATTAAGCACGTCAGCAACGGTCTCAACAGTTTTTCCCTCAGCCATAACTCGTTTCTCCTGAGCACGCTAAACTTTGGGTACTGCAGAATCTACTCTTTTGTCTCTTCGGATACCCAACTTGCTGAGTACCTATTTTTGCCCGTCTGGGTCTCGAGCAATACAATTGAATATACTAGTCTTATCTGGCGTAGCCGATGGTTTGGGTTCTGCCAATAAAAAGGAATAAAACATCATTTAAACAGCACGAAGACATGGTTATCGACTATTCGAAGGTTGGTCAACATTACTTACTCGGATTATAATATATATGGTTCAGCTTGAGCGCGGTTCATCTAGAACCTGCAAACAGTTACCCTCTACCCACACAAGGTGGTCGTTCCATGGTCTACCCGCAGATTCAAAATTAAAGAATTTTGGCCTAGCTGGATCACTATACAGGTAGCCACTACTCCGACTCTCCACATACTTAAACTTGTAAAACTTTAATAGATCTTCAGCTACGAACTGCTTCGTAGCCCCTTCCTTCCTCCATTTTTTATTCAGTACCTCATATACCCTCATCATCTTATACACATTCCCATTTAACTGGGCAGGGTAGTACTGTAGCACATTCATAACCTCTTTCTGAAAGTAGGTTAGCAGAATTCTAAGGCTGTATACGACCTGATTCATGAAACATAACAACCCAATACTTGGGCCTGATAACCTAAGCTCATTGTAATACGAGAGGTTAACCCCCTCACTAATACCTTTATCATTCTTCCACTTTTCCAAACATGGAACTTGATAGTATATTGCTTCCTCCCCTTTTTTGGAGACATAGGCTCTGAACCAAAGACCTTGGTCCTCCATGTAACTCCCCCAGTCTCCTTGACATTTCTTTTTATTTTTTAAGTATTTTTTCCCTATATCTAACCCCTCTGGGTATATGACAAGGACTTTCTCGTTCTCTTTCTCTATCACCATATCAGTTCTACTAGGTTCCCCAACCTCTACGGTCATCCCTACACTATTAACAGTTTCCTCCATCATACTATACTCGTCCCCCCTTCCTGAAGATGATGTTTTCCCAGAATTGGACGTTACTACAAATTTACTCATGGGAATACTAGGTTTAGAACGCATACTGAATCTATAGATAGAGAAGCATATTTTATCATTATTTTTACATTACAAACAGTACATACATGCCCACCCATCTACCCAATCAACACGTCTATTTTCCTAATTCCCAAAACAAAAAAGCACAAATCAAATTATTTCAAATTTCCCTCTTCTTCTCCAATACACATATTTTCTCTCACTACAGGATCAAAACATATATCACAACTCCTTCATTACAGGCCTTCTCTCACATTTAATTTTAAAATCCCCAAAACCCCAGATGGTAAAATAACTATACAGATTGCTAAATTTTACAGATTACTACATAACACAAATTACTCACAAATCAAATAGACAAGAGTTTTTCATTACCAACCTGTACTTGTAGAACAACAATCTTTTGCTTTACCCGGACGTCTCTTCAAAAATGAGCGTTCCCGTCATCTCTCCGACAATCTCCTATTACTCGATGAAGATTTCTTTCTCAAATCACACTCAGCACTCAAACGTCTCCTCTCCTTGACAATAATACTTGAACCACTTTTCTCTCTCTCTGAAACCGTAGACAATTCATGAGGGAGAGAGAGACGAGTTTTTATACTCTCCCTCGGTTTATGACATAACGGTTCATTCTGACACGTGTTAGCCATCCCCATCGTTGTTACATACACGTCTTTTTGTTTTACAACATCATCATGACTTCTGTGATAACGTTTGCTATCATCACGTTTATCTATGTTATTTACCATTACAAATTATGTACCTCTTCTCAGTACAGTAACAAAATGACCAATCATCTTACATATACTCTACCAAGATCGTACAAACATTCCTAAAATAGATTAATTTTCAAAAATTCAAAGATATCCATACAGTTCTTAAAATCCTACAGCTGTCATACACAATATTAGTACACAATCAATATAACAAAATACTTTATTCAACCAGATCGAAACATCCCATCACTTTATCATATCAAGATCCTTCATCTTACATTTATTCGAATACAAAATACTCAAAAAAATAGAATACTTATAACGAGATCCCTTGCTTCGAGCTCAACGACCTCCCCAGTTACATCTAAAGTAACCCCAGTTGTTCGGTTCCCCACACAGAATTATCTCTCCATTTGTTACCATTACATCCTCTTCCACAATCTTATCACATGCGAGCTGTCGAGCAGTCAGTTCTCGTACCTTGGGATCCAATAGAGACATATGAAAAATGTTGCACCAAATAAAACGATCATGTTCCGCACGCCTGCCTTCATCCTCTAACCCGACAAGATTCAATGGTCATTCTGAAAGTACGACATCATAAGGCAAGTGATGAAAATAACACTCATGAAGTTTGGCAACCTTGATCTGAAAATGACCGTCTACTGCATATTGAGCACGCCGCGCATACTGAGAACGAGTGCTCACCATGGTTAGTCACACTACCTCCAGAGAAGGATTATCCCCGTAGAAGATACAACTCATACCAGCTGCGATTCCTAATTTTATAGCTACCAGAAATATTTGTGAAGATATTACCACACTGATTCAATAGAAGAGTATATTATTCAAGCAATATTCGCGGAATGACATCAACATCAGTTACAGAAATATTATGAGAACTCTTTGTCTCCATATCATAACGTATCTTCTAAGATTTTATACAGACACATATCAAAATGGCAACAAACAAGACGATAGCCAATCCAGTAGTTGCACACACAGCTGCACATCAACCTTGTTTCACAGTTCACATAAATCTGGCATCCAGTTCGCATAAACAACTCGACCTCCTCTATACGGGTATTTCCAACAAGTCGTTCCTCTCATCACATTCTCAACCTCCTCTAAATTTTACCTCAACACTCACTACTATTTTCCCTTCATACCCATGATACCTAAACATCTATGTTACCAACGCCTATGTTACAAACAGAAAGAAAAACAAACAAGCTCGAGACAAAGTATCATCATAACAGAAC
The DNA here is from genome assembly GCA_014058105.1 of Kingdonia uniflora. Lineage (NCBI taxonomy): Eukaryota > Viridiplantae > Streptophyta > Magnoliopsida > Ranunculales > Circaeasteraceae > Kingdonia > Kingdonia uniflora. The sequence goes on along the minus strand of JACGCM010001796.1, from coordinate 700,420 downwards.
ACAAATATTTTATTCAGTCTAAAACTTTTTCTTATAAAATACTTTACAGAAGAGTACAGAGATTTTACATATTACTTTAATTTATATCAAGTATGAGCTTGACATTTTTCCTGGCACAAAGAGTCAATAGAAGAGGCAGATTCCAAACTTTGATCCCATGCTGCAAGACTCAGGGAAGTTAGTACCAGACATCACAGGTGAAAGATCTTCTTTATGGCCAAAGAGTTATGGTCCGTGGAAGAAAATGATCCTCTGCATCCTCATCACCTCCTTGCATGCTAGAGACAGGCGGGAGGCCTCATTTCTTCAACAAGACCCACTCATTAGCAGGATATCGACGGGACTTCCTCGGCCGAACGCCTGCCACTTCATCTTCAATTGTAACAGCTTTATCCGCCAGCAGCTGAAGACCATTACAAGGTTTTGCCTCAGATGTTAACAGGTAATGGAAACATACCATTTGGAAGTGGTCATCCCCTGCCTCCATCACTTCTTCATATGGCATATGATGAAAAGTGAGAGAAACAGGAATTGGAGTAGGTATATGCAACGGTTGATAACCAAAGTACCTGATACACAATTCCTCCATCTTTCTCTGAATCCTAGACTCTCGGGCCTGAGTCCTAGTCGTCACCATTTTTACCACAGTAAATAAAGAAGGCAGAGATCAGAGACGAAGGTTGGCTCCTACCACTCAACTCAGAGTGCTTTTTATACTCGGGTTAGCATTCAAAGTAGACTCTCAAAATTCTTAACGTCAAAAAGATTCCCCATGCAACAACATTTGACTATAGTCACTAGTTCTAGAAAACCCAACGGACACCAACAAAATTCTTGAATATACATTAGAAATAAATCTTAGATATTAACTACAACATTTAATGATACTTCTCAACCAATACCACTCGCATCCAATGTTTCTCGTACTGTTGGTTGAGAGGGGGCGGTTGTAGTGGCTTATTCCGCATCTCGAGCTCATGCCTCATCTTCGAACTACATACAAACTTTTGGCCTCCACAATAGAGTACGTGGCACAATAAGAAATCAGACAACAATGTCAGGAAACATATACAACACGAGTTTCTCAACTAATACCACTCATCCCTGACGACACTCATGTTATTGGTTGAGAGCCGTCTTGTAATAGCATATTTTGTATCTCGGACTCAAGCTTTGTTCTCGATCTCATCAGCATACATGAAGTACAACTATAGACATGACCAACTTTCCTCAGTTTGAAACATCACTTTCGACCGCTATACCAATAGTTGATCTATGCAAAGCAGACAGTCAGTAATAGAGTTGTTGTACAATAGCAAAGATCAGAACGTTACATAATCTGGTCAAAGGATATCTCACACACACTTTGTAACATCCATCATTAAGGGACTTTATGGTCATCAAACTGTCATATTAGAGGACCTATAAAAAGACCTGAAGAACTGCATATGAGGGACAAAGCATTTACCATAGAAAAGCTCCTACTCTATCATATTATATTCTCAGAACGCTCATTGTAATAAACTAGCAATCTCAATAAGATTATCACTTTCTCAAAATTATCAGGAGAGGTCGTGGTTTTTAACCTATTCAATGGTTTTCTACGGTAAATCATCTTGTTGTTTATTGTCTACTGTTCTTGAACGTTCTAAATTCATTTGGTGTAAAGGTTAAGTTCGAATCTCGAAATTAGGCTATTGCAGTAACGATAAATAACGGACATTATTTTTTAGAATGAAACAAGGCATAAAACGGAACGGGATCAAGGCATTATCGTTATAACGGTGTGGGCACTCCTTAATCATTAGGTTAAAAACCATTGAATAGGCATTATCGTTATTACGCTGCAACCCCAAATCTCTTCATAATTGCATCTTTTGTTTCTCATCTGGATGTGGGCACTCCTTAATCATTCTTCATAAACATACTTATTTCATCAAAACTCAAAATTACCAAAAAAAGACATAACACCCCATTAACAACATATCATATCAAACAAAATAAACCATTGTTACCCCTCTAACTCTTGAATTTGCCGAGTTGTATGTTTATAGTACCTCTTCTTCTTCCTTTGTGAATCATTCACATCTTGGTCCTCTCCTGACTCCATACCTCACCCCTCCTTTAGTCCTTGTTCATAACTTCTCAAGTTTTAACCTTTCTCACTTCTCTCATGAAAATTAAAAGTGGGAGATCTCTAGAAATCAAAAAACTTAAGTTAGGAAAAAAATAAAGAAAAAAAAACTTATTTTACTCTAGTGTTATTGTTATTGTTCACAAATCACAATGTTGTTGCTATAGTAGTAGTATTGATTGTTGGAAGTTAAACCCCATTTGGTTGTTTAGGAGAGAAGAGAGAAACAGAAGGAACTCAAATGAGAGCATTGGGAGAGGCCTGTGGGTTGAGATTCTCGAGAAAGATTTCTATCTCTACAATTATTACCACACACACTCTCTCTCTCTCTACAACTATTAGTCTTTTTGAGGAGATAAAGTCTCCATAATAAACGAGAAAAGGGTCAAAAAGTTAAACTATAACATGTGGTAAAGTTAAAACTCAGTTCGGTTCGGTCGGTTTTTACGGGTTAAAAAACAAGAAACTGAAAACTGAACCGACCTAATTCGGTTTTAACATTTTAGAACCGAACCGAATCGAGCCTATTCAAAAAACCGACCAGATCGGTTCGGTTCGGTTGGTTTATGCTCAGCCCTAAGCACGTTATAAGAGCCTAAATTCGCGGCTTGAACTTAGTAGCTCACACCAGAGATGAGCAGAATACTAGCAATTATAAATAATCACTAACACATGAGAATTAACATGAAAACCTCTGAATAGGTAAAAACTACGGCCTCTCTTGAGGATTTATAAACAAAAATGTTATTGATTAAGCGACTACTGATTACAACGAGTATTCTTGATAGTATTGTGTTGATTCTCTAGATATAAAAATATGTCCCTTATGGTTTCATTTATAGGTCTCATATTATGACCGTTTTAATAACCATTACTCATTTTAATGATGAATGTTACAAAACAGTTTTAATGAGTCTTCGTAACGGTTGTGTAACAATATGAATGACTTTTCTTCTTTGTAACTGCCTCGTAATATACTATAAATGTGCTACGCTATTGTATGTTAACGAGGTCGAGTAAATGTATGTTGGTCGAAGTTAGGGTTTGAGCTCGAAATTCGGAACAGGCCATTACACACGTAAGATTGTCTCTAATGCCAGTTCCAAATCATTATTCTTTAACGGACAATGAGACAATTATAGGAAAAAATCAATTTTGCTTCTCAGTTAGTCCAAATCAAAGAAAGATAATAAAAGCTTAAGGTCTACAAGTTGGGCAGGACGAGCATTGACAACTAAATCTTTCTTAGTCCCAATCAAAGAAAAAGTAATGTTTGAATCTTTCGATATTTATTCCCAAATTTTCGGAAGAAATAAAGACATCAACAAACTTTCAATGGGTGTACTATGGGAAGGGTAGCTAGTTTGAGAGAAGAGAGAAATTAACAATAATTAACTTAGCAGTGGTAGGAGAACACGTTTTCAAGACCTCCTCCATAAACAAATAAAAATCACAATATATCAAGCTCTCGTAATCAAATTCCAGACACTAGGGCTACTGTTGGTATTTTTGGTATTGTGGGCTCACATACTATGAGGTCCTCATACAAATTCAATAGGACCCCCCCACTGGAGACAATAGACATGTGACATTAAAAAAAAAACAGACTATTAAGTAACAATCCCGTAATCAACCTTTTCAAGAGCTCCCCCACAAACAAATAAAAAACACAATATCGTGCTCTCATAATCAAATTATGCGGACGCTAGGACTACTTTACAATCCCCCACAAGCATGTGGTATTAGTGTATCAAGTATAAACCTTTACATTTTAACATGTAGGAGAAAAAAAAAAAAATTAACATCTAACGGCACGGACAACATGTTTTAGTTTTCCATAGCATATCATCCATAAGATAGTAACATACCCGCTTTTCCTAAAATGTTGAAATTTTCTTACCTTCTTTAAAATGTTATTTCACTATAGCAGAAACAGTGGCAGAGGCATGAAATTAGTTAAGTGAGGGCAAAGTTTCATAGGGAGGATGATAAATGGGGGTTCGAGGAAGAAAAAAATGATCGTGTAAACTTATACATTAGTTTTTTTTTCTCTTTTATTTCAAGCCTAATAGCTACTATGAACGTAGATGCAAGTTCAAAACATAGAACTATATATGCTATACATTTAGTACATATGTATTGTTGTTTCTATCTTCAACTCAGAGATGCTAGAAAGTAAGTTATATGACCTAGAATATGAAGTTGGTTTATGAATTGTCATCCCTTTGTGCCTTTCGATACCTCACATGAAGCTAGGGTGGGTGTGAGCATCTATGTTTACTTCTTTTCTATGTTTTTGCCTCTTGTATCTTGTTTTGGAAAAAGGAGTTGTTGATCATAGATCAATATGTTGTTCATGTAGTTGTTGAGTATTGATCAAATCTTCGGAGTCCTTTGAACCTTAGGCTAGGTGACTCCTTGATTCACCATATTGTGAAGGCGCTAGGGCTCCTTTTTTGGGATAGATTAAATTATCGTTGGCCTTTAGATCAAAACATGAGAAGTTTTGGTGAAATATTTACCACCAAGAGGTCCTAGGATTGTTCAGTTGGTAGGATTAGTGACTTGGAAAATGAAAACCAAGAGGTCCTAGGATCAATTCCCACAAGCAAGATTCTAACTTAATAAAAAAAAACATAGAAAGTTTTGGTGAAGTAATTGATACCAAAACATGTTACAAATCAAGATTAGAAAAAAGAAAGAAAAAAAAGGAGATACAAGAAAAATATTAGAAGTAATGAAATAATTTAGGAGAAATTAAGGAGAATAAATATCACATAATTAAGGAGAATATCACCTAGAAATCAGACTAGTTGCTTAAAAATTCCCAAAATTTCAGTAGATGTAGCTGCGCCAGTGGCAAGACAAGAAGTGTCTGATTTTACTGACCATAGCTTCTCAGGGAAAGAGACTAGCGAGAAGTGAGAAAACAAATAAGTAAAAGCAATAATACATCACAGCTATCCTTGCCACAAGCACAAATATATATCCGGTTCAGACAAAAAAACATCCTTTAAGAGTTGAAAAGAGCGACACATTTGAGGTCTTCTTCCCTAATAGTCTCTCTCCACCATAATTGATATCACTAGAGATGGGTAGAAGACCTTGTTGCTCTAAAGATGGTTTGAACAGAGGAGCTTGGACTGCTCTTGAAGATAGAACTCTCGAAGAGTACATCCAAATCCATGGTCAAGGGAGTTGGAGAAATCTCCCCATTGAAGCAGGTCAATATTACATACATGCAATTATTGAAGATTTATTTTTAGTATTTGAATTAATGTTCTGTTTTTAGTTATTTAAATTCTTCCAAGATTATGCGGTGGGGATCTCATAGTATCATTTGACAAAATAGACAATTTTGAGATTCTTTTTGAAATATTGCGAAAGAGGTACCTAAATTTGAGTATTCGGTAATGCAGGTCTCAAACGTTGTGGGAAAAGCTGTCGACTTCGATGGTTAAACTATTTACGACCTGACATCAAGAGAGGAAACATATCTGAAGAAGAGGATGACCTTATTATCAGACTTCATAAGCTTTTAGGAAATAGGTATTCTTCTACCTGTCTTTATATATATTTTGTACGCTTACCGTGGTTTTGCATGTTTATTTTTTATTTACACGATCATTGTTGTTTTTTTTTGCTTACAGATGGTCGCTTATAGCTGGTCGTCTTCCAGGGCGAACAGACAATGAAATCAAGAACTATTGGAACACCAATTTATCGAAAAAAGTTCAAAGTCACTCAACCTCAAAATGGACTCACAAACAATCAACTCTATCCAAGGAAAAGAGGATTCTGTTCAACCCAACTCCACCAGTACCGACGACTGAGTATCGTGTTGTACGAACCAAAGCCACAAGTTGCACTAAGGTTTTTTTCACTCCAGAAGAGCCCGCCGCAGTTAACGAGTTTGTCAAGGAGAAAGCACCAGAATCCGATGGGTTGTTATCAGATTTCATTGCTGATCTTGATGTGGAGGGACTTTGTCTATCTGAATTCCTACATTCGGACTTCTCAGACTTGTGTAGATTCGACGATAATAACACAATTCGTTTAGACGGCAATATCGATAATAACAATGACTTGTCCCCACCAATTTCATCCGATAATCCACTCTTGTTCCATGGTGAAAATATTGAGCAATATTGGACCGGAGTTAACTGTATTCAATGTGATCCCACGTCCGATCTCCAGTCGTTAGATACATTTCTTAATGCCAAAGAAGATTGGTGAGGAGAGTAGGTTTTCAAGAATGAGTTATTTATCCCACTCATGCATATGTACGTGTATCGTTTTAATGAGGCTCATTTCATGTATACATACTGCCATCATTTTCTCTGAGTTATTATTATGCCAGAAACTGTTAGAAAATAGATCTACAGTTCCGAATTGTCAATATCGTTATAACTATTATTACTCCAAATATACATTGTATTTTGTTTCCCTTCTTTGTAATATCTATAAAAGACAACCACGGGGTCGTTTTCTGGTCCCTTCCCATTGTAGTAGGATGATGCAATCTCGTACGAATCTAAACAGCTTTTGAACCATATAAGTTATATCCACGTTTTTTTTGTTTAAATTGAGTCACAAAAAAGATTGCGTTAGATAGCTTTTGGGCTGGGAATCCCCAAAACTAGAGCAGCTAGTTTTATATTGGCCTAAACAAATTCGAACTTGAACTGGTTTAGAAAAATATACTGTTTGGAAATCAACATTGAGTTTTCTGGTTTTAGATTAGTTGTTGTTTGGATAAGGGTTTTTAATGGCCTCATCTCCTCCACATACGTCACAATTTGCAGAGTTTAAAGCAAAACCAAATATCCCAAATGGAAATTGTAAGAGCCTAATTTCGTATCTCGAATTTAGTATCTCACACCGAATACGATTAGAATGTAATAAGCAACAACTAATCAAACACAAAGATTAGCGTAGAAACCCCTGAATAGATAAAACCACGAACTCTCTTGAGGATTAAGAAAAATATATTATTGATTGACTAGCTATTACAAAGAACGCTCTGGATAGTTCTGTGTAGAGTTTCTAGGTAGAATTATCTGTCTAGGATTTTTCATGTATTCCTAATCTGTAGTTCTCTGGTCTTATTTATAAGTCTTATAATATGACCGTTTGATGACATTTATTACCTTTAATGACAAACGTTTCAATATGGTTTTGATGAGTCTTCATATTGATTGTGTAACGGTCTGATCCTTCTTATTCGTAATGGCTTCTTTAATGACATTGTGTGACTACTGAATCGAGCTGTTAGTGTGGAGGTCGATATCCAGGCTTTGGTCGAGAGTGGGAAATAAGCCCTTACAACCGCCTCCTCTCAACTAAGAGTACGAGTGGTGTTGGTTGAGCAACTTCATTAATGCTGTATTAAATGTGTAGGGATCATTTCCAATATTCATTCTTGAATATCCGTTTTGGCTGTTGAGTTCCCCAAAACCTATTGTTGTTAATGGTTGTTGCATTAGAATTTATTCCTGCATTGGAACTCATTATTAGTATTGAATAGAGTCTCTGTATAAATATTGATGCTGCTGTAGTATCGACTTGTATGCTTCAAGTACTTCATTCATTCCAGACCTTCTGTAAATACCTTCTTCGTGGCTTTTTCGTTAGTGAAGATGGTGACCACCAGACATCAATCTTACGAGGCTAAAGTTCTTACCAAAGTGCAAGAGCTGCAGTTTTGATACTTTGGGACCCAGTCTCTTGACCTTCTTACTCCTATTTATGTACGCCCTACCTACCACGGTATGACGTATGAAGAGGAAGAGGAGGAGGATGACGATTACTATCAAATGGTGCACTTCCATTATATTGTGACGCCGGGGGAGGGGTGTAGAAATGATCTACGTCTTCTGGCAGAGGAGACGGTTTCAGAGGTGGACGAGGCTGTTGTTGTTCGTCAAAGGAAGTCTCGCCGCTACCCTGCCAATGACTGGATTATGTAGGGTCTTTGTATTGTTAATGTACTGTCTTTTTGAGATAAGAAAAAAAAGATTTCCTTGAACTAAAAGTGTGTAAACTGTTATTTATGAACTATGTTGGAATGCCTCGAGCTGTTACCTTGGTACAAATAACAAGTTTTTGTTGCAACTAGGTTGTTTGAAAATGACTGAATTTGTAACCTTTGCATGTGGAAAAAATTTGTCCTTTCTTGTCATTGTGCTGTGACTTATATCGTCCTGTTTATAAGTTGTAGAAATTATTTTGACCTTGTAAAAGCGGTTTGTAAAAAATGTTTCGAACTGTTTATATGGGTATGCAGGAGGTTGGATCGATCTCTGAAAAAGTTCCTCGAACTGTTTCATGACGCAAAAATACCTTGATGTAGTTGTGCAAAAGATATATTCGTTCTGTAGTAGATTACTATCGCTATCTTCTTGGCAACACTGTGGTTCGATCCATGTGAGAAATAGTATCCACGTATTGAGTAAAATATTCTTCTTAGGATGGTAAGTGTGAGTTGTTCAAAAAATATCCCAAAAATTGGTTGAGAGTATATCCTTATTTCTAACAATTTGTTTCTTTAGAATATATATACCCCAAATCTGTTCCTTAAGCGATATTTGTGGTGCATAAAAGATTTTCTTGCTAGCTATATAAGAACTTGATCCCTGGGTACCTTTTATCCTATTATTCTGATCCAGTAGGATCTGACGATGACATGAAGGTTTTCAAGTTTCTATTGGAACAAAATTATTTATGTTCAAATACATTTCTTCCTGATGGGTTTTATTCGAACAAATTTATTTATGTTCGAATTGATTTATGCCTGATGGGTTTTATTCGAATAGATTTTTGTCTATTCGAATACACTTTATTTTATTCGAACAGAAACTTATTTTGCTCGAATAGAGGCGCAATTCAGCCTTTTTCCTTTTGGCGGTGGTTGTATTTTGAGGGGTGTTTTTGCCTAGAGATGCATGCTTTTAGTATTTTAGGTTCCCTAGTATATAAAGAAGACTTAGGTTATTTCTTTTCTATGTTAGATCTAAAAAGAGTTCTAAGAGAAGCCTAGGGTTTTAGAGTGATTCATTATAATCTACTTCATTTTTTCTAAGCAATTGAAGCTTTATTTTCCCCAATTTTGGTGTTCTTCGTATCTTTCAGCTAACTAGAGCTTCTTCATCGTATTGTGGATTAAGTGGTATCAGATTTCCAGTTGCAATTTTCAGGGGGTTGATTGTGGTTTATGGTCTCTACACGTGACCGTCTCAAGCAAACGAAGGAGAAGTTAGTGAGTCCGTTGAAGATCCATTACAAACCTAATTCGAAGAAGGACGATTTAGAGATGGGCGATCCCAATGAAAGACTCACGGCTTTAGAAATGATAGTTTCCTCCCTAACTTCTACTGTAGGGGATTTAGTGGAGCAGTTGTGCCTCACAAACCTCGCGAAGGCATCCGTTTCGGTGAAACGGCGTGACCATTCGAAGAAGGGGTTATGGAGGTGGATGGTGACGAGGACGTTCCGGTATTCGATGAATCTAGTGATGCCGATTCCATCAAGGAGCGTCCAGGTCTTGGTAAGTCAGTAAATCCTATGCGTAATCTTTGTCTTGGTTTTAAGATTGAGATTCCATTTTTCGATGGTTCCGTCGATGCCGAGAAATTAGATAATTGGCTAGATAGGTTAGAGACCTATTTTTCAATTGATGAATATTCCAACGCTCAGAAGATTTGCTTCTCAACTTTGAAATTCACAAGTCACTCACTCACGTGGTAAAAATTCTATCAGAAGCGACATGATGTCGAAAGTCTGAGTTGGAAGGAATTCAAGGTCTTGGTGAGGAAGTAATTTTATCCCATTGGGTATGAACATGAACGACAGTATAAATGGCACAACTTGCGCCAAAGGTTTGGGCAATCCATGCAATAGTTTACTACGGAGTTTCATAACTAAGCTTTGGTTTTGGATATTGACGTGGAGGAGTACGATATGTTCATGAAGTATACGGGGGGTTTGTCAGAGTCTATTCAAAGAGAATTAAAGCTCTTTAATATGGCAGATATCGAAGATGCAACCGTTAAAGTAATTTCTATTGAAGGCAAGTACTTGAAGAGCGACAAAAAAGATGATAAGAATAAGTTGGGGTACAAGGCTAATTGGAAGTTTGATAAGAAAGGGGAGTCCAAAGGTGAGGGGTCTTCATTCAAGGGGGCTATCTATAGTCATTGTAAGGCTAATGGGCACAATTCTGATAGATGTTGGAAACTTCACCCGGAGCTTCGGCCGAAGGAGGAGAAGGGCAAGAAAGAGAAATGTGTACTAGCCGCAGCGATTGTGGATCTTCCAAATTTAGATAAGCCAAATCCTAAGCTTTCTCTAATGTTCAAGCAACTTCTAGTTATCAACGAGGCGAGTCGGGAAAAGTTTTTCTTTGTCAGCATTTAAGTGAAGCAGAGCTTAGTCGAGGCCATTATTGATCTGAGTAGCCAGAAGAATTTAATTTATGAGGCGGTGGTGAAGACGATGGGCTTGGCTACTGTAGCTCATCCTAAGTCGAATGGTTTGGGTTGGATTCAGAAAGACGCAGAGTTGAAGATCACTAAGCAGTCTACGTTCAAGTTTACGATTACTGAGAAATTTATTGACGAAGTGACATGTGAGGTAGCTCCATTGGACGTGTGTCAAGTCTTCTTGGGTAGCCCTTATATTTGGGACCGAGATGCAATCCTTTACCGTCGTGCTCACAAGTATCATTTGGTGAAGGATGGGATAAAGTTTCATATTAATGCGTGCAAGGAACATATCACTACCAGTAATTTGGTAATGGCGACTCAGGCGAAGAGGTTGGTTAATGCGAACGACAAGTTTGTTTTATTATTGGTACGACAGGTTCAAGTGGGTCCGTCGGCTACAATATTGTCTACTTTGGCAATGTCTCCTAACCAACAAACCGATATGGGGGAGTTGTAAGAGGGGTATGAAGACTTGTTTCTGGGAATAGAAGGGATATTGCGTAAAAGAGATGTGGAGTATGATATTACCTTGGTGAATGGTGAGCCACTACCCAATATTGGGTTATATCGCACTTCTGTTATAGAGTCTGATGAGATCAAGAAATAGGTACATGAACTCCAGGAGCAAGGAGTTATTAATCCAAGTTGCTCACCTTGTGGGTCGTCGGTGTTACTGGTGCCGAAGACGGATGGGTCTTGGAGGATGTGTGTGGATTATCGGGCGTTGAACAAGATCACGGTGAAGAATCATTATCAGCTTTTAGATGAATTGCAGACGGCTCAGTTTTTCACCAAGCTGGATCTTAAGTCGGGTTACCATCAAGTTAGAATCTGGGAGGAGGATACTTGGAAGACAGAGTTCAAAACCAAACAGGGTTATTTGAGTGGTTAGTGATGCCTTTTGGGTTATGCAATGCTCTGGCGACGTTAATGCGGCTAATGAATGAGGTACTTCATACCTTTATTGATGATTTTGTGATTGTATATTTGGATGATATTTTGATATATAGTCGTACATGGGAGGAGCATCTTGGGCATTTACACAAAGTGTTGGGTGTGTTGCGATCAACAACTTTTTCTTAACGGGATGAAGTGCGAGTTTGGGAAACAGGAGCTAGTCCATTTAGGTTTTATTGTTGGTGGCGGCGAGCTTAAGGTCGATCCAAAAAAGGTCTCGGTCATTACGAATTGGCCTAGATCGTACACAGTGACGGAAGTGAGGAGTTTTATGGGTTCTTGTCAATACTTATGGAAATTTATTCGGCATTTTTCACAAATAGGCATTCTTTGACAAAAATTGGGGTACAGTTTGTGTGGAAAGAGCAGCATGAGAAGACCTTTCTGTTACTAAAGCAGAAGATTACGGATGTACCAGTGTTAGCATTGCCTAATTTACAGCGGCCTTTTGAGGTTGAGATAGATGCGTCAGACTATGCATTGGGGGCTATCCTTTTACAGGATGGGAAACCGACTGTTTACCATTCTGAGATGTTTACAGGAGCAGTACATCTTGAGGGCGACCTCTTTTGGTTGCATTTGGGTAAGGAACGGCTTTAGGGGGAAGGTAAGAAGCTCAAACCTATTCGCTATGGTCCATTTTTGATCCTCAAGAAGATTGGTGACAATGCATTCTAGTTGGATTTGTCACTTTTTATGAAGATGTATTCGGTAATTAATGTCGAGTATTTAAAGCTGTTTGAGCCGTCTCTTCTGGATAAAGACCTTGAAATCGATTCTCGCCTACCGTCAGTTGATGACTTAAGGATGGAAAGAGAAGATCCATTGTCGGTGGATAATATTCTAGAGAGGAAGGTTCATACTACAAAACGGGGTGTTATTAAATCGTTCCGAGTTGAGAATAAGGGTACACTACCGAGTAAGTCGAAGTGGTACAGCAGGGAATTGGGTATCGCCGCATTCCCACATCTCCAGTTCTAGCTTAAGTAGGAGCTCAAGGCTCATAAAGGGTGGAGCCATGATCCAAGAGGATCTGACGAAGACATAAAGGTTTTCAAGTTTCTATTCTAACATAATTATTTATGTTTGAATACATTTTTGCCTGATGGGCTTTATTTGAACAGATTTATTTTTGCTCGAATAGATTTCTGCCTGATAGATTTTATTCAAATAGATTTTTGTCTATTCGAATGCACTTTATTTTATTCAAACAGAAACTTATTCTGTTCGAACAGAGGCGTGATTTATCCTTTTTTCTTTTGGTGGTGGTTATATTTTAAAGGGTATTTTTGCCTCGAGATGCGTGTTTTTAGTATTTTAGGTTCCCTAGTATATAACGGGGACTTAGGTTATTTCTTTTCTATGTTAAATCTGAAAAAAGTTTTGAGAGAAGCCTAGGGTTTTAAAGTGATTCATTGTAATCTACTTCATTTTTTCTAAGCAATTGAAGGTTTAATTTTCCCAATTTTGGTGTTCTTCATATCCTTCTGCTAACTAGAGCTTCTTCATCGTATTGTGGATTATCTTATGTAGGGAGAATTCTTTTGGTTAATTGGAAGTTGTCATGGTAAGGATACGCTTTTAGCGCGTAACATGCCGTGGAAGGTAGGCTAGCCATTAAGGTGGTTGAACTTTGTGAGCAGTACTTTTGCCAGCTGCCTTATGATGTTGTGCTACCAGAGTGGCCGTTATAGTTGGCCAGCTTAGATGATGAAGGTGGGCGTGTAGAGCTGGATCACTATTTCTGGTGTAATGTTTTTCGTGCTCTTCTCCTGGATGCTAACCTTCAAGAGGTTGTTGTTCAAAAAATTGTACTGGATAAGTTTACTAAAGAGGATGAGAGTGCAACAGAGGGGGCGGGGAGATAATTCCATGTGGTGAACTGAGTCACCTGGGCTGGTTTAAATGTAACTATATTTTAATGTAAGCACGAACTGTTAAGCTCGATATGAATTAGGAATCCATTTGTAGTATTCTATGTTTGTTAACTATTGTATTTTGTATAAGTTCATATTTAAACTATGAACTGAAAAGTAGGACTAATACGTGTATTACACCATTTATGGGACAGTTATGATGGGTGATAACTGTGTCTGGTGTCAAAAGACTGTTTTAAAGATTTTGAATTTTAAACTATTTGTTATTTATAGGAATGAAGGATGGTGTAGTACGATTTTGTTTGAGGGAAAGAATAGTGTGCAATCGTGCAGATTTTCTTAGGAATGAGGAATTGAATTGTTTAATGGCTGATGTGTGGGATAGACATTAGACATGATAATAGAACACTTTATCCACGAAGTAATGATGATACTGTACAGCAAAAGGACATGTCTATAGAGGCTATAGGTGTGACTGACACGTGTCTGAGGGAGCCATCTTTTCAAAAACCAAGGGAGAGTATAAAAAATTGTTTTTCTCTCCCTCATCAATTATTTACAGTTATAGAGAGAGAAAAAAGTATTGTGAGCATTGTTTCTAGAGAGAGAAAATTCTTGAGGTCTTAGCGTAGTCCGCCATTAACAAAAACTGTATCTGGTGAAAGGATTTTGTTGGAAAAACAGCGTAATCAAGAAATTTGTGTTAAAGCTACGGGCAGAGTAGAAGATTGTGGGTCTTCCAATACAGGTATGTAAACTCTGTGATTTCTATGTTACTTTTAAAGTAAATAGGATTTTGTATATTTGTTGTTTGTGAATCTCATCTGTATGTTTGTTAGAATGTGATGTAATTATATTACTGGAAGAATTTTGTTTGTACTGATTAGTATTGTAGAAGTTCTATTTGGGGTATGTGTTTTCAAATTGTCTGGGTTTGTTGGAGTTATGTGCTGTAACTGTTTGTGGGAGAAGGGAGAAAGTCTGACTATTGTTTTTGTTGCTTGGAAAGTTTGAAATTGTTTTATTGGGTAATAAGGAAAAAGTAAGCATGGGTGGGGTTCTATTTTTTGTTTTTGTGGACTATTGTATAACTGTGTAAAGAATAAATCGTAGAGACAGACTGAATAATAAAATATATTTTATTTGTAGGTTGAGTATGCGTTCTAAGAACTTAAGACCTAGGAAACATCGTCGTCAGGTAGAGGGGACGATTGTGGCGGCATGGAGGATGTTGTAGACAGTAGGGAAGTAACCATGGGTATAGTAACTAATGTGCCCATTCAAGTCGAGGATATAGTAGAGGGGGATACTGAAATAGAGATTGAGGATGAGTCATTTTTTTTATATATCCAGAAGGAGTAGATATATGAAAATAATATTCGAAATTTAAAATGAAATTAACCCAGAAATGGGGAGACTATGTAATGGAGTAAAGTCTGTGGTTCATAACATTTTTTCCAGTTCAAGGGAAAAAGGTATATTATCAAGTGCTTAATCTCGACCTGTGGAAAGCGAAGAGAGGTATTCGGGAGGATGTAGATATTTCATACTATAATGGGTCTGGGACATTAGGCCCAGATGATGGGTTTCTGTATTATCTGAACCAAGTGGTCTATGGTCTTAGGGTACCACTGACTTATTTTCAAAAAAGGGTCATGAATACTGCACTGCTACCGAGCACAATTAAATAGGAAGTTTTGAATAAAAGGTGGAGTGAGAATGGTATTGCGAAGCAGTTTGTTGCAGTTGATGTAATGAAATATTACAATATAAAGTATTTGACAGCTTACAAAACTTGTTACCTGTTTAGCAACTCTTCGAGGCTGATGTTTTTTGACTTTAAATATGTTGGTTGACCATGGAACGACCATCTTGTATTGGTTAGGGGTAACTATATGCAGGTCCCAGATGAACCAGCGCTCGAGCTGGAATTTAAATATTTTAATCCGAGTAAGTAACTTCTGTTATCTTGATCAAATATTTGATTATCTAAAAGCAGTTAATCATTTATGTATATTTTTCCTATTAGGTCCTACAGCTACAGCCGTTCCTGACAAATCGTGCTTATTTGACTGTGTAGCTCATGAACAGATAGAGCTGAAGCAAGTTCGTGAGGATCTAAACATTTGTAAGGATAAAAGAGTGGACTCCAAAATTCTAGATGTTCAGCGAGCTAACCAAAGATGGGCTATGGTAGATCGAGAGGATTCTGTTAACATTGTAAATACGGACCTTCATCCCATTGGGGATTTAACTGGCATCCCTCCGCCGTCTCCGAAAAGTTTGAGCGGCCAGTAGAAGTTTTGCATGACGAATAGAACGCTCAGGGAATCTTCTCGTTCTTTTCGAGAGGCTTCAAATGGGGAAAAGGGTGGTAAGTTGCCACCCCTGGAGGTTACTGATACTGCAGAGTTAAAGCAACATAAGGATAGTGAGGGAGTTAAAATAATATGAAATCGAAAGTAATGATCAAACTCGGTCTAAAGCTATGGCGAAGCTAAGGTTAGTACAACAAAGCTATTTTGATATGGCTGGGACTAATCTGAGGAAGCTTGAAGAAGTATTTGAAGAGCAGATGGTGCAGGTATATGTTAATATGTTTTGTTTACTGTACGTTGATTGATATATCCATTCATGACTTTTTTATTGTGTTGGCAGCTATCTATGCTAGTGAAGGGGTCTTCGGATTATCTTGAGAAGAAAACAGAAGAATATTTCTAGCTTTTCCAGAAGGTCGAAGCTCAAATTGCTCTGTTGAAGGAGCTCACTGATCAGCTCGATAAAGAGAAGAAGATAACGGTGGAAGTGGTGAAAGGTACTTCAGAGTTATGGGCGCAGATGTCTGAACGTGAAAAAGTCTTAGAAATGGTCGTAGAGACAGTGAAGGTAGGAAGAGACAACTTGATCCAGTCATATCGCCACTTCAGGTTAACCGAGGCCGATATCTCTCTCTGACTGGAAGGTAAGTATGAAGAGATAATATTTCCTTCAGATGCTGAGGATGAGCCGGTCAACGAGGACATGCAAAATGCCCATGCCTCTCCATCGTATGTGTCATCCCCCCCAAAAAATCAAGCTCAGGCGGCCGTTGCTGGATTGCAATCACCTCATAAGGTAGAGCCTACCAAAAATAGATAAAATTTTCCTGTGGTATTTTGTTCGTCCTATCTCAAGCTGATTTTGATAGGACTGTATCTATTTGTTTTGAGACTGTAAGATTTGGTAGGAATAAGTTTGTTGTGCCATTTTGAATGTTATTGATAATAGACAAATTGTAATTTATGCATGAAATAGAGTGATTGAGGGAAACTGTTACCACAATGGAGATAGCGTTGAGTAGAGGGGGACTCTATGACTCGTACTCAACAGGTATTAAATAAAACAGAATATGAGATAAGACATTTTAAATCTATTTCAAATAATTTTTTTAATGAACTATATGAACTTCAGTTTAGATATGCTAAAATAAAAATAGAAAGAGATGAGACTTTAAGGAGAGGTTTGCTTTATTAAAAAAAATCATAAAAGAAGTTCATTTTGCTGACAAAGGTGATAAAGGCAAGTGTCAGAGAGCATTGTTATTTATGACATTGTATTTTGAAGCTAAAGTGGATAGTAAGCGAGGGCTAAAAGATGCTTACATATTCATTTTGAAAGAAAAAGGTAAAATACCAGATCCAGCTCGAGTTCAAATTTTGGCGTAAGAAGCAAGAAATTGTCATAGTACAGATACAAAAAAATATTCAACTCGAGCTTGTATGTCTATTATATGGGGTGGTGTAGGTGTATTATCAGATGCTCTTGGTTTTGTGTCGGGTCGAAGATCGATGAGAATTTTATTTTTCAATATAAATAAAGAGCAAAAAGCCGTGTGAGCTAATTTAGAGTATGAGTTAAACAAGTTGCAAGACACATTAAAGTTGTATATAGAGTAAAAGATTTTGATGTAGAAAATGAAAAGCCGAAAATATGTGGTTTACAAAGGTTGAGGATTGTAAAGGTCTTGAAAGACCAGCTCCTGCACTGACACAAAATTTGTTAGAGGATGACGGGGAGGAAGCCAAGAGTCTACTACCTTGTTCGCGGTAAAGACAGTGCCAACATGACGTTGTGACCTTTATGTTACCTGAGGACGCCAAGTAGGCAAATAGCGATAAGGAGGAGGTAAGGGACAGTCCTTACGTAGGTCAAGGAGAGAACGAAAATAAATTATCTATGTTAGACGAATGTTGTTGTATGCATACTAGATTAGGTGTACTGTTTGATGATATATTGAATGTTCTATAGCAATATCTTGATGGATGCATTCTGTTTATGTATGTAGATTTAGATGTGAAAGTAGAATACATCTAGTTAAAATGCAGGTTGATCAGACATAAGTATTTCATTAATATAAGATTGGCGTACAATAATTGTGAGAATGAATTGTATACTATGATGTAGATGTTTGATTATATGTAAACTGTCTTATCTACAAACTGTTTTGTATATGAAAGTGAACTGTTTGTACAGGTCAAATTAGAAGAGGTGTGAAGTCAATGGGAGACGCTATTTATTTTGAACAAAAAATTGAACGTTGATTTAAACTAGAGTCACAAAACATTGGAAAATGTTGTTGAGCTAAATGTAAAAATGGAGTTGAAGATGATTGAGTTGCTAGGCATGGTGGGTCATTTAACCGGGCAAATGGTAAAAAAGGAGTCTGAACTATTGAGTGCACAAGAAAAGGTGGAGAAGTTGAATGAAAGTTTAAAGAAAAGGAAGTTCGATATGGGAAGAGCTCAGTGTCACATAAATAATCTTGTGGGTCGAATAAATAAGCAAGAGGCAAAATTAGCCACTACTCGAGCTAAATTTACAAAGTTGTTGGAAAGATTGAAAAAAAGAAGAAGATGATGTTATTTTTTCTCGGGATCGCATCAAAATGTTAGAAGCGGAGTTGGCCCGTGTTCGAGCTTCTGTAAGGAAAATGAGCGGGACCGTGGTCATGAGAAAATGTTGAATGTTACAATAAATAAAGAAAAGAATTTGGAGGAAACTAATAGGAAACAGAGTGATTTGTTAAAGAATTATTGGGCTTGGATAGGGACTTTAGAGAATGTAATTTAAACACTAGAATTAGATCTGATAGGGTTTTGAACGATAGTGGGGGTGTTGACTAGTACTAATCAAAAATTGGAGGCGGATCTTTTATTAGCCCAGCGGGATCTTAATATAGAGGTCAATCAGAGAAGGAAGGCACAATCAGTTTATCATGGAGAAATTACTGGCTATGTTAGGACAGATGGATGAGTTTGTGATGATAATGGAAGCACGTGATAAAAATTATATTCAGGAAACTACTCTAGCAAATGATCATTGTAATAATTTAAAATGATTGATAAAGGAGGCGAGGGAAAGGATTGTGGAGCTCGCCGTACCTGACACAGATAAGCACGAGGCAGATCAGGTGCATGATAAAGAAATGGCAGCAGTGCTTACATTCTTTGTGGTCGAGATTAAGATAATTCAAAAAGAGAAATACATTATTCATGATAGGATGATCGAAAATGGTGTGAAGTGTAAAATGAATTTAGTGCAGAGTTAATACTTGGAATGTTTTGTGTCTAAAATTGGTGTGCTCACCCAAAATTTATGGGATCAAGGAAGATAGAATTTTGCTGCTAGGGCACTCGAAATTATGTCTTTATGAGCTTCAAAAGTTGTGGAAAGCTCATGTGATGTACGCCCAAAATGATTTGCATAATTAGATATCTGCAATTGTGGGTGTTGTATTGATTAAAACTAACTTCCCTTTTGTTTTATCATTTGAGATGTATTAGATAGAGCGTATAGAGCGACGCTGTGATGATGATTGTGTTCTATTTGATAGTAAGTGAAGTATTCTTTTAATATAGTAGATAGTAGAAGAGTACTGCTTGAGTAAAAATGTAGGTCGATCAAACAAATGTATTTCATTAATGTTGGAATGACATACTAAAATATAAGAGACATAGTAGATTGTAAACTGTGAGGCGTATCTATCTTCAATATAACTTCAATCTCCTTGAATTCTAAGGATTAGGCACTAGAACTCTGTCTGATGTAATGTGGTTGTAAGAACCGAGGCTACTTTTGCCAATAACGATGAAAGGTCCCTCCCAATTCCGTACAAGTTTCCCAACATTTAACTCATTTCTGTGTCTTGGTATTTCTCGTAGAACAAGGTCTTAAATGTTAAACTCTTAATGCCGAACTCTTGTATGGAATTCATGATTGCTCGATCTCTTGTTTCTTCGATCTAGTTCATGTTACATGCTAACTGTAACTCATTTTCTTCGTCTGTCACTTTGTGGTCACGTATTGGGTGATGATACTAAGTTGGGATACCTGCTTCAGTACCGTAAGCTAACAAGAATAGTGTACATCCTATAGGCACTCGTGGTATTATTTGGTATGCCCATAGCATGTGTGGCAACTCTTGCACCTAGTTACCCTTTTTCTTTTTCAATCGCCTTTTTATCCCATCGACTATAGTACAATTGGTAATTTTGGTTTGACCATTCCCTTCTGGGTAATATGGATTTGAAGGAGACTGAATGATGTTATGCTTATTAATAAATTCGACCACCTTTGCACCCACAAACTGCAGTCCATTAATAATTCCGATGAGGTGAGGGCAACCAAACCTTATGATAATGTTTTCCCATATGAATTTGATGACTTCGTCTTCTCTTGTTCGACATAAAGGTATTGCTTCTACCCATTTGGTGAAGTAGTCCGTTGCTACTAAGAGGTGTATCCTTTTTCCAGATAAATTTGGGAATTCTTCAACGAGATCGAGGAATATTCTTTTGAATGCCCAGAAGACGTTGCAAGAATGGAGCTCCAAGGCTGGTGCTCGAATTTTGGGACCTTGTCGCTGACATGCATCGCATTTGTCTACATATTCAATGGCTTGAGTATTATTTGAGGCTAAAATACTCTTTAAGTAATACCTTGGTTTTTCAAGGATCGTTCCACCACATGTGATCCACAAGTGCCTTCATGTAGGCCATGTAGAAAATTGAGGGCTTCCTTATTAGATAAACATTTGAGATAAGGTCCAATTACTAATCTTTACAATAAAAAATTGTCAATAATGATGTATCGATTAACATTGTCTATCAGCCTTCTTCATTCATTGACATCCGCGGAGAGTTTACCATCGAATTTGTTCTTTGGTCTTATGTATTTGAGAAAAGGCCATCTCCAATCGTCCTCTACCTCTTTGTCGCCCCAGTATTAATGGCGTTTGAGCTGAAGATATTAATATTGGGGGTAGATACAACTTCAATCTTTAAATATCGAGCTTCAATGCCAAGAACTCCAACAAGATAAGCAAGGGAATCTGAATGTCTATTTTCTCCTCGAGGTAAGTACTCGATTGAGGCCTTTAGAAATCTGTTAATTCTATCAGCTATAGCTGCTGCATAATCCACCATTTTTACATTCCTTTGAAACTTTTCGGTGTAATGGTTCACGGTCAATAAAGAATATGTGTAGATTGTGAGTTCAGGCACACCGAGTTCTAGTGTCATATCCAGTCTGTGAATTAATGCTTCGTATCCTGCTTCATTGTTAGTATCATCGAAATTTAGTCAGATTGACTTCACATTCTGTCATTGGAGGGTGTAATGAGGACTGTTATGATTCCTGACCCAGCTGTTCTGGTGAAATCTTCAATAAGAATACGCCACCCTTTTTTGATACCCAGTCTAATTTCTCTTTAAATTGTTCCTCATTGAGATCGATACAATCTTCCTCCCAGTCAGGGTCGTATACTGGAAAATTTGCCAAGAAATCCGCTACTACTTGCCATTTTCTGAATGTCGTGGTTCAAAACGTATATCGTGCTCGCCAAAAGTAATCAACCACGGTTGTACCCGTCTGGATTTCTCCCATTTGGACAGAACTTTGCAAAGGGAGTATTTGTCATGACTCAAATTGAATGAGCTTGGAAGTATTGTTTTAACTTTTATAATGTGTAGACGAGGGCCAGTAGAATTTTTTTAATTTTAGTGTACTATTTTTCTGCCGGAGAAAGAGTCTTACTGATAATATTGACAAGCTTTTCAATTTTTTCATCAAGTCGAATGAGAACAAAATTGAGTGAGTTATCTGTAACTGTAAGATATACCTTAAGCTCTTCTCTTTTTGTGTGTGTACTCATTATTGGTGGTTTTTCCAAGTAACGTTTTAGTTCTTGAAATGTCATTTTACATTCTTGGTTACACTCAATCACCGGATCTTTTTAGTCTTGCCTTTTTTTATCCTTATCGTAGTAGGTCAAATAATCATCTACATCGGTCTGAAGATTTTGAGACAAACCAATTTATTTGTGCTATTTTACTAGCCAATTTTTAGATGTGTTTCTTTATCTTTGGTGAAGGCATGGATAGTAGAGTACGAATACGATCTGGGTCAGCTTTGATGCTTTTCTTGCTAACCAAATGCCCCTAAAATTTCTTGGGCTAGACTTTGAATTGGCATTTCACAGGATTAAGTCTTATTCTGTGCGATTGAAGAATTTTGAAGGCCGTGTGTAGATATGTGAGATGATTTTCTTTTTTGAGACATTTACACAGTATATCATCGATGTAAACTTCTATTATTTTCCCAAAGTGATCTTTGAGCATCTGGGTCATCAATCTTTGATAAGTTGCTCCCGTATTCTTGTGTTTGAAAGGTATGACTTGTAACAATATGACCCATGCTATGTGATCAAAGTTGTTTTATCCTGGTCCTCGGGCAAAAGTGGTATCTGATTATATCCTAACGCGGCGCCCATCATGGATAAGGATTCGTGTCCCGTAGTTGAATCGAGCAGATGATTGATGATAGGAAGGGGGAAGCTATCTTTCAGAGTATGTATATTTAAGTCTGTGAAATCTACGCATACTCTGATCTTACTGTTTTTCTTCAAAACTGCCACAATGTTCGAGACCCAGTCGGGATAATTAGCTTTTTTGAATAAAACCAACTTCAATAAGCTTGTCAATCTCTTTGTTAACTTCCTTACGGAGTTGAGGTCCTAGTGTTCTCTATTTTTGCATGACTGCCTCGGCTTTGTCTTTTAAGCTAAGTTTATGGTAAGCCAAAGATGAGTCGATGCCTAGCATCTCATGGAATGTCAGTGTAAAAATGTTACTGTTGTCTTTTAAAAACTGAATTAGAGTATTACATTCTGTTGTAGGCAAAAAATTCGCAATATAGGTGTCTCGCTTGTCTCCATTAATCTCGATGTATTTAGTGATATTTGTGCTTAGCAGCTAGTTTTCTGGGGGTACAACGTCCTATAATTGCTATGCAACATACTTTTCGGAAGGTTCTGTCATGATGGTTACTGTATTTTTGTAGGCTCGAGCTATCTTTTGACTGCCTTTGACTTCATATAGCCTACCATTCCAATCAAACTGTAATGCCAAGTAATAAGTTGACAGAATTGCCCTCATATTATGCAGTCAGTACAGTCCCATTATTCCTAAATAATATAATTTTGGGTTTATAACATAAAACATGATGTCAATCGTTACTGGTCCTGTTATAATATTAAGTATGATCTTTCCTACTCGTTCTTCTTTAGAGCCATTAAAACCACTAATATCGATGTCGCTAGGCTCGACCTTGTCGGTTAAACTCATTTGATCAATTGTACTTTGAAAAAGTAACTCGATACTGCTACTAGTGTCTACCATCATTGTATGCAAGAAAAATATTCTCATTTTCAACATGATCACGAACTCGTCATGATGAGGAAAGTTGACGTAGCGAACATCGCAATCTTTAAAGGAGATCCCTACTCGTCGATTACTAGATTCGAGGAGCAATCGAGCTTCTTTGCTGACCATGGCCAAGTCCTGATATTGGTCGAGGCATCGTCTTTTGAATCTAGCCAATCTGTTAATTATATGAGTTTTGATGAAATGACTGAGGGAAATATGGTACAAATGTTTTTCCTCTGTCCCTCCTTCGATTTGTACGACCTCAGTAATCTATTTGTAACTTTTGTTCTTGTAACTTTTGAGGTCGATGATGAATTCGCGTAATCTTTTGTCTTTGATGATATACTCTAGGAGCCTCTATAAAGCACAACAATGTTCGGTTTCATGATGTCGGAATATGGCCTTCCTTCAATGGGTTGGAGGGACTGGGCATTTCTGAAGAACTTGTCCTTCTGAAGAGTAGAATACATGTCAGCCAGTGTAGACATTAATTTTGAAATCATGGCCTTGGTAGGTTGTTCCTTCGAGGTCGATCTTCATCAGATTGAATTCATTTTTGGTCTCCTCTAACATCTGTAGTACGCTCAATTGCTCACTCTGTTGACCATCCCTTTGTTGTCAGGATTGATTTGTTCGATTTCTATTTTTTGAACATCATTCTCTCGAGGCCAATGTAACTGTTGACTTTTTCGATCATATCTTCTAGAGTGATAGATTTGTTCACAATGAGGTGCTCCTTTGCTCGGCTTTCCATGAGGAGAGCATTGGTATAGGCTAAAATGGTAATCTTTTGGTCAAGTTTATCCACCTTTCTTGCTAAATCCAAGAACTTCTTGGCGAATGTTTCTAGCTTTTCTCCTGGCATCTATTTGAGGCTAAAAAGAGAATAGAGATTCTCTTCTTTGCCCCTGTTGTACGAATAATTTTTTGCGAAGAGTTCTCATAATTGTTCGAAAGTATGAATTGGTCATTCTTTTAATGAATGGAACCATCGTAAAGGTTCGCCCTAGAGACTGGTTGGAAATAAATGACACAAGATGTGATTTGACGTAAAATATAGTCCAAGAACATCTTGGAACTCCTGGACGTGTTCCACGGGATCTGTCCCTTTGTACTTTCTGATTTTTAGCGTGTAAAAACTGACTGGAACCTCACCATCTAATAGGTCTTTTGTAATCAGGCTTTTTTATAGCCTGCTGAAGATGTTCTTGCCTACCCGTATTTGAGTTTCAAGTAGTTCTTTGATACGCTTATCAACGTGTTCTTGAGTAATGAAATAATGAGTCGTGACAGTCTGACGTAGGAATCATCCTTCTCTGGAAATTTAATCTCCACTTCCCTCACTGAGTCGTTCGAGCGCAGGAATGCAGACTTTTCCCTTTTGCAGATCCTCAAATTTTCTGAGGTCAGCGGGGACTTTATCGACTTCCTATGGGAATCCTGGTATCAGTGCGATCTTGGGCCAATGATCATGATGATTAGATTGAATATCTGCGCCCTAACTAATAGCTATATGAGGTCCTACTCTTTCTTGAGCAGAGATTCTCGAATTAGCAGGCTGCACGCCCTTGTTCTTATGAATTAGCAGGCTGCACGTCTCGGAGTGTAGAGTAGCATATTGTTTGCCATTGCATTGTTTCCTTCCGTCCAGCCAAATGGTAGAATTTGGCTTGGAGTCAACATTCTGCAAAGGGAAATACTAGTTATATCTGAGACTGTGGATAATTGCTTCAGTTCCCATCGATGGTACCAAATGTAAGAGCCTAATTTCGTATCTCGAATTTAGTATCTCACACCGAATACGATTAGAATATAATAAGCAACAATTAATCAAACACAAAGATTAGCGTGGAAACCTCTGAATAGGTAAAAACCATGGCCTCTCTTGAGGATTAGAAAGAGAGATATTTTTGATTGACTAGCTATTACAAGAATGCTCTAGATAGTTTTGTATAGAGTTTCTGAGTAGAATTCTCTGTCTAGGATTTTTCATGTCTCCCTAATCTGTAGTTCTCTGGCCTTATTTATAGGTCTTATAATATGATCGTTTGATAACATTTATTACCTTTAATGGCAAACGCTTAATATGGTTTTGATGAGTCTTCATATTGATTGTGTAACGGTCTAATCCTTCTTATTTGTAATTGTTTCTTTAATGACGTCGTGAGACTGTTGAATCGAGTTGTTGGTGTGGAGGTCGATATCTAGGCTTAGGTCGAGAGTGGGAAATTAGACCTTATAAAAAGATCATTGTGTTTTATTTGCTACTCTTCTTATGAACACACAAAATCAACCATGTGGGGTGGGCATTTCATCACTGAAAAATAAAAGGTAAAATATAGACTTTGTGCACCATTAAAGTAACAACCATTTCTTTTTCAATCGACTGAAACCCACTTCTATAAGAGTCAAACTTCAAATTAGAGTTCAGATTTTCATATCCTAGAAGAAATTGTTGCTCCTTGATCTTTTTTTTAAAGATAAAAACAACAATAAAATCTGAAAGTAGTAAGTAGACAACTTAAGGAAAACGTTCATCGAATAAAGCCATAACCTGTGGCCTAAATGGTGTTTAATATTCGATATATGGTTCAAGTGGACAACTTGTAAAAACAATGATTTCCATTTTATTTATTGAATAACATCTTTTTTCAATGATTCGATATCAAATTATCAATTATTGAGAATGATAAAGCGGAGACCATAGTCCCCACCCAATTTTATGCAGTATTTGACACTCAAAACGTGTCAAAGCACAAAGTTATCTGAATTATACCAATAATTTGTGTATTATTCATGTACCAGGGGTATGTCATATAAGTCTCTGAATAAGTACTTAGTTCACCCAATTCACAAATTACTCACAAATTTTACAAAATTTGCTAATAGATGGTAATATCACCCATGCCAAGAGAAGAAGGTTTACAAACTTGTCAAGTCTCTTTATGGCCTAACAAACTCCTATGTAATAATATGAGAAATTTAACTCAGTAGTATTATCTGTTGGTTTCAAGGTTAGTGATGCAGATAAGTGTATTTATTCTAAGTACAAAAATGCGTCATTCTATGTTTATATGTAGATGATATGATTACTTTTCAATCCTAACTTGGAATGTGTGATGGAAACCAAGAAGGTTCTAGAATCTAATATGAAATATTTAGGGAAAGCAAGCGTGATCATAGGGATTATAATGAGGAAGGAGAAATCTTTATCCTTAACTCAATCACATGTATGATGAGAACATCATTAAACGTTATGTTTTACCTGGACCGTAAACCAATTGCTACTCCTATTGATCCTAGTACTAAGTTAATGAAATATGTTGGTATGAGTTATGGCTGGTTAGAGTATACTAGTGCAATCGCAGTCTTATGTAAGTTATGCATTGCACAAGACCGGAAGTAACATACGCAGTTGGTATGTTATGTCATTTCACTAGTAGTCCAGGTTGAAAACATTGGAGCGCATTTTCAAGGGTTCTAAGATATCTAAAGGGGGCTATTGATTATGGCTTACAATTCCAAGGCTATAGTGATGCCAGTTGGAATAATATAGATTCAAACTAAGTCCACAATAGGATGGATCTTCACCTTGGGAGTGCAATAGTATCTTGGGATCCAAGAAGCAAACATGCATTTCTGACTCGACGATGTTGTCAGAATTTATAGCTTTGGCGGATGCGTGCAAGGAAGCTAAGTAGTTAAGGAATTTATTGAGGGACATCCTATGTGGAAGATACCAATACCAACAGTGATAATAAACTGTGATAGTCAGGCAACTTTGTATAAAGTACCTAATAAGACTTGCAATGGAAAGAGGCGACATCTCAGACTTTGAAATCAATTCCTTAAAGGATTATTCAAGCATAAAGTAATTACAATTGACTATGTAGAGTCAAGAAATAACCTAGTAGATTCTTTGACGAAAGGACTGGCTAGAGAGATGATTACGAAAACATTAAAAGGAATGGGGTTGAGGTCTACGTAACCTCAATCACCTTTAATGGGAACCCTACTTATATTTTGAAATATGAGTAAAGTTTAAGGAGTTCAAACAAGTTAAAGTGTGATTTAGACAAAATACTAGAGTATAACTTTAGATTTTATTCTGAAAATCTCTAGTACTGGATTTCTGCATGAAAGAGGTTGGATTAAATTCCTTAATAAGTTATATAGTGTGATGGAGTCTCTCATAGAATCACTTAAAGAGAACTTACCTATATGAGTGAGAAAGCTAGGCTGCTTTCCATGAAATTTAGACTGTCTCTAAAGCACTTAAGAAATTAGGGTATTGCGCATGGCCATTAATGCGTAGGAATAAAAAGACACTCTTCCTTTGATATGTACATAATATGTGTGATGACTCCGGTTAGTCAATAAAGGGTTCTTGGTTCAACATCCGTTCACCATAGCACCTTGATCAGGCCTTGTGTTGTTTATACTAAGTGAAAGTTCAAAGCCAAAAGTTACTTTCACTTATGTACTCTTTCAATGATGATGCCAATGTATGCCGATCGAGTCATTTTATCGATGCATGAACTACGATGGCTTGATCCCGAATGGGTACGCAGGTAGTCACTTTGATGATGCATCCCATTGCATTATATATATAGGGAATGGATCCAGGTACACGCCCCATTAAGACACGGTCCATACACTTAAGAGGATGTTTCCATTTGTCAAGATAAGTGGTTGAAATGAAAGAGGTGGTTATTGAGCATAATGAGGTAGATTTTAATTTTTACCTAACAAAGGTGAGGTGGCAAGGTTTGAAAACTAAATCCTATTTGGTCCTTAATTATTCACTTAATTATTCACTTATATATATATATATATCTCCGCCTCTCTCTTCTCTCTCTACATTTCTTTTTTTCGCTCTCTCTTTACTACTGGCTGACCTCCATTATCATTCTCCAACGAAACCCTTAAAACCACCGACATCGCCATAAACCCAAAGCTTTCTTCACATTAGTGATCTTGTTTTCCCTTTTTTGGAGCTCGGGGTTGAGTCCGAGAGGTCATTCCTCAATTTTGTCCTAGATCCATGGTTTTCATCGCAACTCCAAGACCAACAACTCTTATAAGCTGCTGTAGTTTTACGTATGCAAGCTTTGAACGTGTTTTGGTTTTTTAATATATGGATTTGAATGAAGAAGTTTCGGAATCGGGTATTTTGAAACTTTGTGTAACATATAGAAGAAGGTAACAAAATAATTTCAATAGACTTCTGCCAAAACTATGAACTGTTTCGGTTGATGTTCAAGTAAGTGAATATGATATCTAGAAAGAACTATTTCAGATGATAACAAGCACCCTCGTGCTATTATCACAAACCAAGACTTGGCCATGGGTGATGTAATTCCCAAGGTAATATTAAGTTCTTATTTTTAACTAAGCTTCATTGTTTGGAGAGAAACATGTTTGCTTCTTTTTTTCCAATCAAGGTGAAAGTCACTGAAGTTGTATGGACTAAAATTGTGTCGGAATCATCGTGTATAAAATTGTATTAGTTCGAAAGATGGACTGCCGAAACAATTCTGTTTCGATTAATTTTTTCGAAATTGTGGCCCAACTTCCAGAAATTTTGTATACTAATAGTGTTTCGGTATCAGGAATTCGAAACTGCCACTATTTTGGAAATTAGATTTTGAAACTAGACTATTTCGAATTGTATTCCAACAACCCATACTTATTTCCACCTACGCAAATCAGAATTCTAAACTCTAATTAAATTGTTTGATAGGTATTCCTGAATATGAATATAGGCTTTGTTTGTCGCACATTTTGCACAAGTTTGCTAAAAAAATAATTTATATCTATAAAGAGGAGCCCAATTTCAAGAAAGACATGCACTATATCATCTACGACACCTATCACCTAGATCAATTTGCTACCAAGTGGCACGCTTTGGTGGTGAAGCACAAATTGGAGAACAACTCATGGTTGAATACATATCAAACAACACGTGTATGTCATTTAGGATGTACTTTGTATATGCCTTAATCTATTAGATTTGATCAAGGATCTTATAGATCCAATTTTGTGTTACATCTCAGTGATTTTGCGATAATAAAAGTGAATTTCATTTTATGTCTCATGTACTTTTATGTTTATCTTTTGGAATGTACTTATATTGGCCTTAATCTATTAAACTTGTTCATGGACCCTATTGTTCCAATTTTCTGTTGTATGTCAATAAATGTTAGCAAAGTGAAGATGGATATTCAAAACAAACATTTTCAGAAAATATATGTCAAAACTGTATACTTTCGGAAAGAATATAACGAAAGGAAACTATGATTTCAATAGTAAATCTAATGTTTGAAGCCCAAAATGAAAGTATCTAGTTTCGGAAGGAAAGTTCCGAAAGTTAATTAGTTTCGATATACCAAACCGAAACAACATAGTTTCATTAAAAGGGAATTGAAACTCAATCAAAGTAGTAGTAGTTGTATCTTTTAATAGGAATTAATGGCTAAATATAAAAAAACAAAATGACAAAATTAAAATAAGATAGGTATGTACACCCAAACAAATTTATTCATAACCAAGTTGAAGAATTCTATAATAGTTCAAAGATGCTTTTACAATTATAGAGGTTAACATCCCTTGTCATATCGAGAGCTGTCATACAAATTGTCTAATTCGTAATCGTCAGAACTATTGTAATTATTATAATTGGGTCTCCTTGTACGCCACATAATTTCTTCCTCGAACTGAGTTAGTTGACGTCCATCTTCCAAGTCATATCATATGTCTTCTTCAAATATTGTAAAAAGTATTTTGTACTCCCAATCTATTTCAGAGTGGGTTTGGAGGGGGGCTTCAATCGCTGCCGCACGCGGTCCCTACACTCAAGAGGACGCTTCCAATTGGCTTGATGGAGGGTCTAGATTGAGGTAAATGGGAAGCTTTGCCAACAAGGCATGATGTGGCAAATTTGGTGACCTGGCATTTCAAATTTAAAAGGGTGGAAAGTGCATATTTTGGCAGGGTGATATGCTTCATCCTTGAGTATCACTTAAACATAAACTACATGGAGTTATCATGCTAAAATTAAGTTCAATTCTACTATTTTCTTCCTTAATGTCATCGTCCACTCCTTGATCTCAGCCTGTTCAAGTTTCAAAAAATAAAAAACAAAACTTTTTTAGTTTTGATATATGTAGTTCGAAAGTCAACCAGTTTCATTTCTGAAAATCGAAACTAATATTTAGTTTGATTCCAAACTAAAAAGGAAGCATTTAATAATTTAAACAGGATAAACTATTTTTAGTATCAGTACTAAAGTTTACCTGAATTTGCAGAGAGAATGATGGTTCTATTTTTGTGGGGACAACATCTCCCTCGGTAACCATTGGCAAAATTTTAAGTTTCAAGACTGAACACTCCTCCTCCTGACCAATCATTATACATCTAATAAATTAATTGTTTACAGAGTTGTAAAATACTAGTAACGGGTATGCACCTTTTTCACTAGCTTCCTGACAATCATGCGCAGTTCCCTAAGCTCAATCTCCTTCTCCTCTTAATATCTAGCAAACTCAAATTTTACAGAATCCAGTTCCTCAGCCAAATTACCCAAAATCTGTGGGTCAATAAGATGATCCTCACCATGTGAAGCCTATTGGATTTCTTCTTCTGTAGGTGGTAACACAGGTCAAACGTTTGAAGGACACACTCTTAAACCAAGTCATATAATCCCTAATACAATTAAAAGCAATAAGAATGAAAATGTGGCCACATTTAATTGTTTCAAAATACTATATTGAAACTAAATTGTTTCGATAAAAAGATTATAAAGCTCATTGCTTTGGCTGAAGTCTACCGAAATTGTTTTTATTACCTTCTTCCATATGTTACACAGAGTTTCAAAACACCCGATTTTGAAACTTTGCCATTTGGATCCAGAAATTAAAAAGCCAAAACACATTCAAAGCTTGCATAAATAAAGCTACAACTTACTGCAACAACTTGCAATAGTTGTTGGTCTTAGAATTGCGATGAAAATTTTGGATCTAGGACTAAATCGAGGAATGATATCTCGGACTCAACCTCAAGCTCGTAAAAAAGGAAAAAGAGATCACTAATGTAAAGAAAATTTTTGGTTTGTGGAGATGTCAATGGTTTTAAGGGGTTTTGTTGGGGAACAATAATAAAGGTTTGTCGGTGATGGACAAAGAGAGAGGTAAAAAAGAGTAAGGAAGAGAGAGAGAGAGAGAGAGAGAGAGAGAGAGAGAGAGAGAGAGAGAGAGAGTTATAAGTGAATAATTAAGGACCAAATAAAGTTTGGTTTTCAAACCTTGCCACCTCACCTTTGTTAGGTGGAACTTAAAACCTACCTCATTAAGTTGAAGAACCACATCTTTTATCTCAACCATTAATCTTGACAAATAGAAGCATCCTCTTCAAGGTATGGACCGTGTCTAAAATGGGCATGTACCCAGATCCTTTCTTATATATATATATAATAGATAAGATTTCTCTTTAGGTACTCGTTAGAGTATGAAGGCTCAAGCAATTCAGTTTAACAATGGCTTTCCTGTAATCCTGAGAATTGGATTCTAAACACTTATTGTAAGGAGTTCTTTCTCCAGAGGGGGTGGAATCACTTAAGTCAATACTATTGACTTTCTTGTCAAAAGAACTTCCATCAGAAGTGGTGTTAAGCAATAGTTTGCTTAACTAAAGTTTTAGTACATCATCCAGTTATCAGAGCCATGTGTGTCTAAATCAGTAGGTTATATATGTATGGGAATATTATGTAAGAATTTAAGTATGAATACTGTTCATCTTCATCTCCGGTAGGGATGTTGCTGTTTAGTTACGGCTCAAAACAGAGGATGTCGTTCGAACGAGTCATAAAGTCGTTCGAATGAAAACCACGTTGTTTATTTTGAAAGATCATTT
The DNA here is from genome assembly GCA_014058105.1 of Kingdonia uniflora. Taxonomy (NCBI): domain Eukaryota; kingdom Viridiplantae; phylum Streptophyta; class Magnoliopsida; order Ranunculales; family Circaeasteraceae; genus Kingdonia; species Kingdonia uniflora. The sequence continues at coordinate 668,316 of JACGCM010001796.1, read as the reverse complement.
TGGAGGGGATATATTTCAAAGCGATGGTTTGTCTCGTGATGCATACTTCGCTGATAACCTAATATAGAGTCTGTAAAAGCTAGGGCTTTGTTAGACTATTGTACACTGTGTATGAGTTAAAAGCCTCGATGTGAAAAACTTAAAATCTAGAAGAAATGTAGCCTCTATAATAGACCTTGTAAAGAGTTGGTCTTTATAAGGAAGAAGGTGGAGGGTGTTCTCTGGGATTTGATGGTGAGAAGGGAAGGACCTCTTGTTTGCTAAGATAGGAAATCAAGGAAGAGAGAAGATTAAAAGGTTTTAAGAAGAAAGTATGCAAAATGGTTTTTGTTGAGGTAATCTTCGGGTTCTTGATGGATCTCTTATATTTTTTTTTATCTCTTTTAAATCTATATGATGATTATTGCGAGATTAGTGATTTCCACGTTTGTTGGAATCCCTTGAGGGCTTGTAATTGAACTTGGATACATAGTGGATTTCTAACTTGGTGGTGGGGAGTAGCCTTATGGTGAACCTCCGACAAATATTGTGTTTTGTGTGCATATTAATTGTATTTCTAGTTTCTTAGCTGATTATTTGTATGTCATGAAGATAACGGATAAAACCAAATTGTACATGGGTGATGTATTCTACAGTTCACCCCAACAGTTGCCCAGTATATTCTAATTTGAAGGGGAAGGTATAAGACGTTACCCAAGTTGTGTATGGCATGGTAGTCCTGTGAGCAGACGTTATTTGCTGGTAAATCATTGACAAATGTGTACCTAAACCTCTAGAGAAGATTATACTGTTTAACATCTTTCTCGAAGGAGAAGATCAGCAGCAACCATACCTACTTTCATATAGGACATTCACATATATATGTTAACATCTTTCACATATGGATGAAATGCATTGGTCTTATGAAGACCAATCATTTGGATATGTAAAAAATGGATTTATGGATTTAAGTCATAATTTATTTGCGCGGCAACTTATCAATAAAGAATTCATGTCTTCTAGCCATGAAAAGTTTAGATCATGGTATTCTCAAATTTCCATAAGGAAGAATTGGCTTTAATCAAGGAGTTATACTACCTTGAAATGGGGAAAAGCAATAAGGTAACATTTTTTGTAATTGGTTCACAGAATGGTACCTGTAATGGCCAAATTCCGTGAGCTCGACGTGGCCTGGAATTAGTCCTTATACCAATGTATCTGTGACTACAATCTAGTAAACAGGAAATGACACAGGTATTTTGCGTGAAAAATCTATGAATAAGTTAAAAAAACTATGACCTCGTGTTGAGGGTTTTGTAACAGTGACTTTTATTGCTTGAGGCTGATGATATCCTATTATAAGTTATTTCTAAACTTAGAAATAATTTATCTTATGAATAAGAAGTCTTGAGTGTTTGAGAATTTTAGAAGATATAGTCTACTTTGTGATTTTTCATATTTTTTTCTGGTCCCTGTCTCTTTTGGAAATTTTCTTTTATATAGGCCCCTTCCGCAGCACTTTATCGTGCTGGAGCACGTTCTCCAAATAATGTGGTTAGTAGCTGCTGACTGAGCAACTATTGAGTTCGTGAAAGACAGGTGGTTTTGACTTGTTCAGGTTTTTTGGTTTAAGCTCAATCTATATTTTTCATCAGTTCGGGGAGTATGTGGTAATGTTTGACTAAAAAGTCACATGGAGGATGCGTGAGCCTGATATAGAGGTAATTTGAACTAGGGATAGCTCGATTTTAGGTGAAATCGAGTGATAGGCCCCTACAATCGCCCCCTCATAATCGAAGTCGCGAGTGCCTTTGGTTGAGAAAGAATTCGGGTATATGGGTATTCAGGTTGAAAGTTTAGAATTTCGAAAGAAGTAATGACGTTTGTTGACTGTATAGAAAATGCACATGCAAAAGGAGGATGTATGTGTATTGAATATTGATGGGACCTGATGAATGTGACAGTTAGGGTTTGAAGAGTTACGTCTTATTCAATGATGGCGCTTGGGAAAATGTACTTGCACAATAAATGTTAGGTTATATAAAGGGTACCTACACTGTGGATTATGATAAAGTACGTTGTGGTCTGTTGCAAAATTCTCTATTTGTTCTATAGATGGTGAAAACTCGTAGGATGGCCCTTGAGGAGCGAATCGCTTTTGAAATGCAAAGGTTGAAGTTGATATTTTTTGGGGACCACTCGCTGGAAGATCCTGTTCGTACTCCAGTCCCTCCGACGTATAGAGGTATGTCGGTAGATAAAGCGGAAGAAGCTGAGGAAGATTTTTATTATAGATGAAGATTTCACCACGTTGTCTTAACAGGCGAGCAACATTGGGCTTGTCACTGCATTCTTGCGGATGACAAGGTTGGGAAGACAAATATAGGGATAGGCATGACTGCGGTACAGTTGTACTTATCTTTTGTGTCACAATAGATTCTAAGGCTGGGCCCTCTTAATCTCTACCAACTCTGCGGAGGTGGTGGTTTTAGAGAAGGCGGTGATGGTAATGGAGGAGGGAGACGAACAGTGGAAGTCTGCTTCTGCATTTCTATCACATTTTTACGTTAAGAAGACCTTCAGTTTGAAGAGTTGGCTCCAGCACTGAGTCTTTTGCTTGCATAGTTTCCATTTGAAGCTCGACTAGACTTCGACCAAACTTATGTGAGGGAAGCTTTTTGTTATTTCTAGTTTCTGCTTTGCATCAGGGTGAAAAATTACTTAAGCAGGACAAACTGAAGGATTTGATGCATCGAAGTGCCTGAATGACCTGTTACTTGCAAAAGCATTGAAAAACTTATTATCTGTAAAGTACCTAAAGTTGGGTACTGGACAGATTAGGAATTTAAAGTACTTGAGATCAATATTTGAAAGACTTGTTATCTGTAAAATCACGTATAATCTTTTTCGACATGAATAAAATTTAATATTTAATTTCTTGTGTTGACATAGATATAAAATAGCTCTTAGAAATTGAGCTGAAATGTTTTGAAGAATGTATGAAATGAAATTAAATGATGAGTGTCGAAAGTACAGTTATTATAATATTCGAACTGAGATATATATGTGTGAAAACTTATGTTGCGATGTAAATATGATTCGTCATGTTTGCTGGAAGGGTGCGAGAGAAATTTTTTTAGAAATTTGTAGAGCAAAAATTCGATCTCATAGAGGTCGATAGAAGAATATATCAGGAAAGAATAATCTGACCTGAAAAGCTATGAAATGTACTGAGTTCGAGTGAAGGATAAGTTCTGATTTTTTTTTAGATTATGGGTTTTCTATTATGAGATAAAAGGTCAATATTGCGTTTTGGGGGGAATTTGTAGTAAAAATGTATAAATAAGGGTAGAATGATTTTTGAATATGAAGGAGAGATAAGGATGGTGCGGACTCGATCTCAGAGAATACGTCATGCCGCTGATGGACGATTGGCCATAAAGATTATAGAAGTGCAGGAAATAATTTTTGGATTATTTGGTTATGATGCTGAGTTACCAGTGAGGGAGTGTCAGCTCGAAGGATTAGATGCAAGGGGTAGGAAACTTGAGTATGCCCGTTATTTCGATGAGGTATGTTTTTGTAAACTGGTGAGGGATCCTGCAGATCGAGAAGAGGTGGTTGGATTGATTGCCGAGGTGGAGATCGAATTTAAGGATATGATGATTATTGTAGGCAAATTGGTTTGATGTGGTTCCCCAGGTGATCAAGGCCATTTTGATGCATCTATTGGTGAGGTTCATGAAATAGATGTAAAATAGGGGTGATAGAATAGGATTGTGTTGAGTTTGAATAAATTTGAAAGAAATTGCTGAATAGATCCTTTATTCGTATGAATATTGTTTGTTACTGTTGTGTAAGAATGAATTTGAAAATATTTGAAACTTTGTTATGGTAGCTTGGGAAATGACGTCATTGTTGTATAAGAGTAAAACAAGAAGTACGTACAGAAAAGTATGGAGGTTCTGAATTTATCTCTTGTAAGAAGTTATGAAAACTCGATTGCGTGTAAAAAGTGAGTCATTATGAGTGGAGCAAGGTCAGAGGGTGATTTGGAAAATAAGGATAAAAATAGATCAAAATATAAGGGGAAAGGTAATGATGGGAAAGCGTTTATGCCAAAAAGGTACAAGACGTCTGACATGGATAGTGGAAGGGACGCCTTGGTTCCAAAACTGAGGATGGCTCGTGCGAGGCTCAATAACTACCAGCAGTTAAAGAGAGAAAATATAAATATCGCTTCATCTTCGTTAATCAAACATTTTTCAACATCTGAAAACTTGAAGAGCGGTGGGAGAGGAAGGAAAAACAGAGGCAAAAATAGTAGTAAAACTTGCGTAGATTCAAGCAAGAGGGATCATCAGTCAATGCATGAGAGAGTTGCTAAATTTGAGTCACAAAGGTGGTTGTACAGCAGCGTGGTGAGGGAAGGCTACGGCGTTGCCTCTGTGATTCACATTCCCATACAGAAGGTTAGTAGAAATATGTAATATGTGTATGTGTTTTTTTTTAAATCGATTTTAAATTGTTAGGAAAGTGATAAATTACTATTTATAGTAATCTAAGAAAATTAGTTGTTACAAGAGATATGAAAGATATTTGATCATGGTTGACGTATATAAATAGAAGATAATAATAGATACCTGGACCTTTGAGTTGGTCGATCATGAGGAGTGTTGTGTAGGAAAAATACTTACTTGTAGTAAAGATGAGGAACTCCCCAGTAAGTGAGGCATCGACCTCTGGTAGGGGGACTGAGTCTGAGATTGAAGCGTCCGTAGGCGAGGAAGAAGTAGGTGTTAATCAATTTCTAGATTTCCCCAGAAGATTGGTATCCTACCCTCCTCGCTTGGATGCATTTAGATAGTTCTGTAAAGCCAAGGCTGCTACAGGAAGTAGTTGGGGGAACTGTATTGAGTACGCCGGTAGGCAATTTAGGGGTTGTACCCTAGCAACGAGAGAGAAATACTTTTATTTATTGGCTGATTTGGGGTAGGAGAAGAGAGATAGGGGTATAGATGAATTGATCTCTTTTAAGTACTTCGATGGGGATGTTTGGAGTAATCTCGGAAGGGTTTTTGTGTTACCTATCTCAGTTAGAGTATGAGTTGAGGCTTCCCCTTAACAATATGGTGAAAGGGATTATGAATCTTATCGGTGCATGTCCTGCTCAAATGAATGGGAACATGTGGAAGCTGATAAGTATTTGTGAAGCTTTGAACTCACGATGGGAAGGACAGGGTAGAAAGAGGAGGATATCCCCTGAAGATGTGTTGCAGTTTTATGGTGTAAAAAATTTTAGCCCTAGTGGAGGGGCGTATTTTTTCACGTAGGCAACTCGACTTCACTTCTTCGATCTGAACTCAGCAGGTCGACCTTGGAACGATAACGTAATTTGAGTGAAGGGTGACTGCCTTCAGAGAGATGATGAAGAACTCATGGAACTTCTGTTTAAAACTTAGACTTGCGAATATATGTTATGAACCATCCACCCGAGATTATACTTCGACCTTAAGTTCAGAAGTAGTTGTACACAGTGAATGTTAAAAAAAATAGATATCTTGTTAGGCATAAGGAATGTAGTATTGGATGTTCTAAATCGAACTGATATAATATATTTGTAATGTGCAGGTTAAATTGGAGTCAGTTCGCCTTCGCAAAGATGAAGCTCTCCAATGTAACCAGGAATTTTTGGAAGAGTTTGATAGGATGAGAGAGGCGAATGAAGATCGAGAAAATCAACAAGTGAAGGTGTATTTCAAATTTGTTGAGGCGACGTAGACCGTTGTTAACCTATCTCGGCAGATCGATGAGAAGGATGCCAAAATAGAGAAAGGACGAAAGGAGATTGAGGAATTAAAAGAACGTGCAGCGAAACTCAAAAACTAGAATGATGCATTGCTGGTAAAGAACAAGGAGGCAGACATGGACCGTTACCGTGTGCAGGCTTTAGAAAGATCAGAGGATGATCTGAATCGATTGGTGGCTGGTTTGAGAAGGGACCTAGTTAGGAAAATGCATGATCAGGAGCATAATCAATCTGATTTGTCGAATAGCAAGATTGAGCTGGGGCGATTTAAGACGAAATTAGTCGATAAAGATAACGACCTAAAGAAAGCTCGAGACGATCTAACTACGTCTGAATTGGCAGCTGAGCAATTGACTAGAACTTTTTCTACGAAGGATATGGAATTTTGATCAGTTCAGCAGAGATGCAATGAGCTGAATGAAAGGGTGGCACACCTGTAGGCCGAATTGGGTCAGGTCAACTTACGTGCCAGGAATGCTGAGGCTGGGGAATGCTCGAAGGGGAAGAAAAATGATGGCAGAAACTATCTTGTTCAAGGCGATGTTATTAGCTCATCAGCCCGAATAAGGGGGCTGGAGGGGGCTATTGCTCGGCTTTAAGGGAATGTGAGCAGAGGGGTAGAACAATTACGGGTATGTGAAGGTAAACTAGGCGCTGCTCTTACCAGAGAGAGAGAGCTAGAGAGTATTACCAGATCAAAGGAGATCGTGATAAGGGATAAAGAGGAATTATTAAAGAAAGTTCCCGATATAGATGAACTGAAGAAGGAGATGGAGACACTTCGTACTCAAGTCATTGAATTGGAGGCGATTAATCAAACTGAGTCAGCAAAAGCTGCTAAAAAATTTGTAAAGAACATAGCCTTTACAGATTGGGTAGACAGAGAACTAGAGAGTCACAAAGCCAAGCAAAAAAGGTTAGGAGACTGCCTTTAGAGGGTGAGGACGTCTTGGTCTCGCTCAGTTATAACTCAAGCCTTGCATTCAGATTTGTTGAGATCTGTGATTGCTTATTTTGTAAAAAAGGTTAAAAGAATTGAGTTAGAGAAAGATACCTTGTTTGACTGTATGTCAAGAAGGAGATGTATCTATAGGGTTGACATAGATCAAAGAGATTGCACTAGCTCCATGGGAATGGATCTGGGCCCTCGAACTACTAAATTGATAGAGGAGAGTAGGACTGTTGTCATTGCTCAAGTTTGAGAATTTATGGCTAGTTGACCTCCCGTTGTGGAGGTAAGCAAAACTGACACCCCCACAACAGAAAAAATGCCATTGTAGTGGTTGTATATATACCTGAAAAAGAAATAATATGTGTTGTAGACATGTTTAGAGATGAAAGCTAGTTTTATTTTTCTTTATCTTATGTCTTGTTAAGCTCTTCGATTAAAAACTAGTATTACCTTTATTTTAATCTTGGAGTTGAATAGATGCAGTCAACACAAGCGTAACCTTGATCAAACCGATAGAATGTCGCAGACATAGTGAAAGATATGAAAGCTAGTATGACATTTGCTTTATCTTATGTTTGGTAGAGTCTTTCGATTGAAAACAAGTTCTACCTTGTTCTAACCACGGGAGATTTAGTAGAATCAGCCAAACCAAGTGTATTCTTAATTTAACTGATATGATGTCACAAACATATTGAAAGAGATGAAAGTAAGTATTACCTTTATTTTATCTTATGTCTGGCAGAGTCCATTGATTGAAAGCAAGTGCTACCTTGCTCGAATCATAGGAGATTTAGTTGAATTATCCAAACCAAGTGTATTCTTAATTTAACTGATATGATGTCGCAGACATATTGAAAGAGATCAAAGCTAGTATTACTTTTACTTTATCTTATGTCTGCTAGAGTCCATTGATTGCAAACAAGTACTACCTTGGTCGAATCGTAGAAGATTTAGTAGAATCATTCAAACCAAGTGTATTCTTGATATAAGTGATATGATGTCGATTGAAAGCTAGTATTATTTATGCTTTAATCTATGTATTGTCTGCAAAGTAGAGAGATGTATGAAGAAAACTTTTAAGTTCCATTGATTTCAGAAAAAAGAGTGTACATTGGATAGAGATAGAAATCTCACTTTTGAAATAAAAAAAGGAGAAACTAAAATGGAGTAGTGAGGGACCTAGCGATAATATCATTTCAGTCGCCTAGTGTTCCAAGGACTCGAGATGTGAATGCCCGCTTCTGTCATGAGGTAATATGATCCCTGGCCTGAGAGACCCATAATAAGGAATGGACCCTCCCAATTGTCTACTGGTTTCCAAGCATGAGACTCTTTGCGGTGCTGAGGTATTTCTCTGAGGACAAGATCACCAATTTGAAAAGTATGACTTATGACTCATTTATTATACGAACTGGCTAGCATATGGTGATATCGACCTAGGTTAGCGATGACACATTTCCTGGCTTCATCAATCCAATTGAGGTTGTAGGCCAATTCGAACTTATTTTCCTCGTCAGTTAGCTCGTGATCTTTGACTGGATGATGGTATTCATAAGGAATGACTGCCTCAGTACCATAGGTAAGGATGAGTGAAGTGCAGCCGGTTGACTGTTATGGAGTGGTACGATATGCCCATAAAACATGAGGGAGTTCCCGAACCCAATTACCTATTTTCTAATAGTGTAGCCTTTTCTTGAGCTTATCGACAATGGTTTTGTTGGTGATTTTGGCTTGGCCAGTTCCTTGAGGGTAGTAGGGGTTAGATGGTGAGTGAATGATGTTGTGTTGGTTGAAGAAAGCTATGACCTTTTCTCCAACAAATTGGGGCCCGTTATCGATACAAATTAGGTGGGGTCACCCAAACCGAGTGATGATGTGTTCCCAGATAAAAGATATGACCTCTTCTTCTCTGTTTTGAGATAGTGGAATGGCTTCTACCAATTTTGTAAAATAATCGGTAACTAGGAGGAGGTGGCGGCGGTTACCTAGAGAATTAGGAAATTCACCGACGAGATCGAGTGCCCATCTTTTGAATGCCAAAACACCTTGCTTGCATGGAGTTCGAGCGCAGAGGCGCATATCATTTTTCCATGTCGTTAACATACATCACATTTGCATGAGTACTCTTTTTCTTGCTTGCGCATGCCGAGCCAGAATACTCCATGTGTAATGGCTTTATTTGTTAGTGATCGACCTGCGGCATAAGAACCACAAGTCCCTTCATGTAACTCGCGGAGCATCTCGTCTGCTTTCTGTTTGGAGAGGCACTTAAGGTAAGTCCCCGTGACTGAATGGCAGTACAAGGTACCATTTTGATTGGTGTAGCACTTCGAGTTGTCTATCAGCTGTCGGCACTCCTTCGGATCTGCTGGAAGTATTCCTTCACATTTGTTGTTGATACCGAGATAAACTAAGAAAGGCTGCAGCCAATCGTCATTTCCCCCTTTATCACCCCCATTGTTGATCGTGCATATAAAAATGTGATCAATGTTGGGGGTTAAAATCACTTCGATCTAGAGATATCGAGCTTCTGTGCCCAAAACCCCAGCTAGATATGCCAAGGAATCGGCGTGTCTATTTTTGCCTCGAGGAAGATAATCGAGTGTTGCTTGCATAAACTTGCTCATCCTATCTGCGATGAGGGCTGCATAGATTCACTACTCATTATATTCAAGGCTCAAGCCTCGAGGAAGAGTAATGGAAGATAATGAGTAGTGAATCTATGTAAACGGAGAGTTCTGGGACGCCGAGCTCGAGGACGAGGTCAAGTCCGTAAATGAGAGCTTTGAACTCAGCAACATTATTTAAGGCCTCAAAATCCAGGCGAATTAATTTATCTATTCCGTCGTTAGAAAGGTTAATCAGTATGATTCAATTCCTGACCCTGCGGGTCCTACTGATCCATCTGTTAGAAGTATCCACCCCTTCCTTGTAATCCATTCAGCTCGTTCGTCAAATGCTTTTGGGGGTGGATCCTCTGTAAGTTCCTCTGAAAGGTTAGCATCGTGTTCTTCCCACTTGGGATCTTCCACTGGAAAATTTACGAGAAAATCGGCCATGGCTTGTACTTTTTCAGAATAACGTTGTTTGAACTTGATATTATGTTTTCCCAAACTAACTGACCATTATTACACTCTTCTGGACTTTTCTTTCTTGGATAGAATTTCCTGAAGGAGGTAGTTCATCATGACTTTGACTGAATGAGCTTGGAAGTAGTACTTCAGCTTCTGTGAAGTATAAACAAGAGTAAGAAGAAGCTTCTCAATTTTAGAGTGCCTCGTTTCCGCTGGAGTGAGGGTTTTACTGATGAAGTAAACTGGCTTCTCGATTTTTCCTTCAAAGAAAATGAGAACTGAGCTAAGCAAAGTATCTGTGATTGCTAGGTAGATAATCAGTTCCTCATTATCTACTGGGGTGCTCATTATAGAAAACTTCCCCAAATAGGTTTTGAGATTCTGAAAAGTTGCTTCGCATTCTGGTGTCCATATTACTTCTGTATTTGGCTGAACTTTTCTTTATTTGGTACAACCGTGGAGTAATATGAATAGTCAACGATAGTAGTCTAAAGATTTAAAAATGAAACGGTTGATAGCGGCAATTTTGCCGGCAAGTTTCTAAACGTCTTTTGTTGTTTTTGGAGATGGTATGTCAAGGAGAGCCCGAATTTGATCTGGATCAAGCTCAATCCCCTTCTTACTGATAAGGTGGCCTAGAAATCGACCTAAATGTTCTTCAAATTGACACTTATCAGGATTGAGATGCATCCAATTAGATCAAAGTATGTTAAATATTATGTTGAGATCTGAGATGTGATTATCTGATTGTACACTCTTGTACAAGAGATCGTCGATGTAGACTTCAACGACTTTCCCTAGATGTGCTTTGAACATAGTAGTCATCAACCGTCGATATGTGGCACCCCCATTTTTGAGTCTGAGGGATATGACTTTATAGTAATAAAGACATTTTTCAGTGATAAAAGTTGTCATTTCTTGCTCTTCTTCCAAAAGTGGAATTTGATTGTATCCTCAAGTAGCATCTATCATAGATAGAATGTCATGGCCTGCTATAGAATCGAGGATCTGATGAATATTGGGAAGAGGGAAACTGTACTTTGGAGTATGTTTATTCAGATCGGTAAAATCTACACAAACTCGGACTTTTCCATTCTTCTTTGGAATGGCGACAATATTGGTTATCCAGTCTGGATATTTGGCTTCTCGAATAAATCTCACTTTGATCAATTTCTCGATCTTGGTGTTAACTTCCTCTCGAAGATGAGGTGATAGTCGTCGCTATTTTTGTTTGACCACCGTGGCGTTGATGTTGATTGCCAATTTGTGACATGCCTTGGTCGGATAGACCCCAGGCATTCCTTCGAAAGACCACGTAGAAACATCTATATTTAGTTGTAAGAACTAAATGAGAGCATCTTTCTTGTGTTAAACCATCTTAGTACCGATGAAAGTACCTCTGCCTGGTCCATCAATGTCAATGTATTCGGTGGGCTCCTCCGTGGATGGCTGATCATCTGAACAATCAACTTGCTATAATTACTATGCAGAAAATTTGTCGGAGGTATCTAGAATTTCAGAAACGGTATTTTTGTAAGCTCGAGAAATCTTTTGACTACCCCTGATTTCGTAAATACCATTGTCGTGTTTGAAGCGGAGTGCTTGATGATAGGTGGAAGCGATTGCTTCCATATTATGAATCTAAAAACGGCCCATAATCCTGAGATAACGCGATTTGGCGCTGATCACATAGAAGTTGACGTCGATGGTGGCAGGTCCTACGGTAATAGGTAAGGTGATCTTCCCTACTCACTCTTCTTTAGATCCATTGAATCCACTGATATCGGTGTCACTCTGAATAACTTGATCGGCCAATCCCATTTGGTCGATAGTGCTCTGAAAGAGGATCTCAATCCCGCTGCCAGTATCGATTATCATTGTATGCATGACAATCTTTTTCATCTTGAGCATTATGACTAACGCATCATGATGTGGAAATTTAACATGGCTAGTATCGCAATCTTTGAAGAATATTCCAAGTCGGTGATTACTCGACTCAGGCAGAAATTTGGCTTCTTTATCTTGAGGTGTGAGATCGCAGTATTCTGATAATCTCCTGCTCTTGAATCTGTTAGAGTTGGTGATCTGATTGATCTCGATCATGTTGCTGTGGCGCATATGGTAAATAGGCTTCTTCTCAGCTTGATCTTTGACCTGGACAATTTCAAGCTGCTTCTTATAGCTTCCATCCTTGTATGATTCCAGGTTGACAATATATTTGAGCATCCGTCCCTCCCTGAAAATGAATTCGAGCAGCATCTGTAAAGCATTGTAATCGTCAGTATAATGATATTTTACCTTATGGTGCATATAGTAGGGTCGGCTCTCGATTGGTTCCAATGATTGGGAGAGGCGGTAGAGCTTATCTTTCGTAAGAATTGAAAAAATTACGGAGATTCAAACATTTATCTTTAGGAGGGCAGGTTTGACTTGTTGTCTGCCTTTTCGAGGGTTGCCAATGTTTCCCTTGGCGCGCTTCTAGTCACCTTGGTCCCTTTTAGGTTCTGTGTTCCGATCTGTAGAGGGACCTTTTGTGGTAAGGACAGATTTAGTAGGTTTCTGTCTTTCAAACATCATCCTTTCCAGGTTGATGTAATTATTAACCTTGGTGATCATATCCTCCAAGGTTGCAGGTTTTTTAAGGAAGAGGTACTCTTTGGCTTTGAAGTCCAGTTGGAGTGCATTGGTTAAAGTAGTAACAACAGTCTTTTGATCAAGATTATCCACTTTACGAGAGAGTTTCAAGAACTTCTCTCTGTTGGATTGTTTGAGACTGATAAGAGAATACAGATTTTCTTATTTGTCTCTGTTGTGATCATATGTCTTGATGAATAATTTCAACAGCTGGTCGAATGTGCATATGGAGTCTTCAGGTAGAGAATGGAACCATCGGAGTGGCTCCTCCTGCAAACTTGTGGTGAACAAACAACAGAGAATGTGGTTGAGATTAGAGTACAACCCTAATGAATCACGGTACTGCTGAATGTGCTCCTTGGGATTAGTACCCTTGCATTTGCAAATTTTTGGAGTATGGAAACCTTTCAGAATATCCATATCGAATAAATCTTTGGCCAGTGGATTTCCTTGTAACTTGGTAAGGTTGTCGGCTCTGCCCAGAACTTATGCTTCGATCAACTCCTTAATCCGTTGGTTCATATGCTCATGTGTGGCGTAGTGACAGATCGGTTGAGTGGCCTGACGAGGAGGTTGCGGATTATGAGTACCAGAACCTTCACTTAAACGATCTCGTGCTGGAACTCGAGGTGGAGGTCTTTGTTCTTCCTCTTAACGGATTGAACATCGGTAACCTTAGCTGATTTCAGATTGAGTCTCCCTTCTCAAATGAATGGAAGGTTGTGGTTCATTCCGAATTGGTCTGGAAATAGACTTGCTAGTGGCTCCTTGAGGTCCCAATCTTTCCCGCACAAAAATTCGGGAGGCTTCTGGCACCTGATCACGATTTTGTGGTGGAGGAGCCTGTTAAATGTTCTGCAGAGCTTGTAACACAGTCTTCATTGTTGCTATTTGATCTTCGTGTCATTTGGGCGCTGTCAAACGAGCTTGTCATTCGGCGTCGAGCTCTTTCTTACGGAGCTCTTGGTCGCGAGTTCATTGTTGTTCGAGCTCGTTACACTTCTCTCTTTCTGTGTTGAGATTCGCTCGGAGCTCTGAAAGTTGTTCCAGCTCAATTGAGAGTTCGAGCTGGACTCCGGGAGTTGGACGTTTGGATGTGACCATAATCAAAATGTTGTAGAAGAGTGATTGAATGTCTTAGGATACTGTGGAAATAATTTATTTCCCACAGACGGCGCCAAATGTAATGGCCAAATTCCGTGAGCTCGACGTGGCCTAGAATTAGTCCTTACACTAATGTACCTATAACTACAATCTAGTAAATAGGAAATGACACAGGTATTTAGTGTGGAAAACCTATGAATAGGTTAAAAAAACCACAACCTCGTGTTGAGGGTTTTGTAATAGTGACTTTTATTGCTTGAGGCTGAAGATATCCTATTATTAGTTATTTCTAAACTTAGAAATATTTTATCTTGTGAATAAGAAGTCTTGAGTATTTTGAGAATTTTAGAAGATATAGTCTTCTTCGTTATTTCTCGTATATTTTTCTGGTCCCTGTCTCTTCTAGAACTTCTTCTTTATATAGGCCCCTTCCGCAGCTCTTCATCGTGCTAGAGCACGCTCTACGAACAATGTGGTTAGTGGTTATTGACTGAGTAACTGTTGAGTTTGTGAGAGACATGTGGTTTTGACTTGTTCAGGTTTTTTGATTTAAGCTCGACCCACATTTTTCATTAGTTCGTAGAGTATGTGGCAATGTTTGACTGAGAAGTCACGTGGAGGGTACGTGAGCTGATATGGAGGTAATTTGAACTGGGGGCAGCTTAATTTTAGGTGAGATCGAGGGATAGGCCCCTACAGTGTCCTCATCAACCATACCTTATCAATAATATGGAAGATTTTACTAGGAAATAGGCTAATTTAGAAGGTACAGAGATCCAATCTGTCCACCCTCCCCCTGAATCTCTATATTTAGGAAGTAGTAACAAAAAGGCTTTGGAAGCCAATGCCTTCACTCACCCTAATAACCAGATAACTGATCCAGTTATCAACTATAACAATTGGACTAATTTGAGTCCTCAAACAATTGGTAATCAACTTAACCGTATATAAGATCAAATCCAAAGTAGTCAGAGTTCTTTTGTTAATACAGCAAGTACATCTTCTATCATGTACAACGCTGATATTAAACCAACCTTTCTTGTTAATAACTTTAAACTTTCAGATTCTCAGAATTCTAAATTTGTTGACCTACTAGTTGACAAGTTAAAAAATTTCAGTGCAAATACTTTGGGTAAGAACTCCGCAACAGAAAATACATCTGATTCCTTAAATAGTGTGTCAGAAAATCAAATTCAAGTTATTGAGGCAAGCCTTCATAAAATAGAGTATGAATCATCAGGCTTAAAAACTTATTATAAAAAACCTACACCTCAGGATCTTTTATTTGAAGAAGATTTCTTCCATACTCAAAACTCTTACAATGGAAGAACCATCTATGAATGGAATGTAAATGGATTATCTGAATATCATATTTATGAAGTTATTCATAAAATGTTAATGTATGCCTCTATCAGTAAGGCTGTTGGGAATGATGATGATAATGTAGCAAAATTTATTGTTAATTGTTTCACAGGAAGCCTTAAAGGCCGGTGGGACAATGTTATCACTCCTTGCCAAAAGCTAGAAATCCTTACAGCATTTAAAATTGAAGGAAACAATATTCCTATTGAGGATATTGTCTATTCCTTGGTTCAAATCATAACCATACACTTTGTAGGACTTTCTCCTCAAAGATATGAGAGGAATAGAAAACTTTTACAGAATCTTAGATATCTTTCTCTAAACCATTTTAGATGGTATAGGGATGTTTACATCTTTAAGGTGATGTGAAGAAGTGATGATAATGCTGAGCATTGGAATGCCAAATTTATTGATTGTTTGCATAAAAGGTTTGCTAGATCACTTTGATGGTAATTCCATACCTTATCATAGTCATACTTATGGTAACCTTATCAGTACCTATACCCAAGTTGGTCTCAATATCTGTAATAATATGAAATTACAGTACCAACTTAGGAAACATAATTTAACAAGAACAAGGGAAATTGGTGAGTTTTGTCATCAGCTTGCCTATGACCTTCCTGTAGTTATCCTAAGAAGCACAAGAATAGTGCCAAACATTCTTCTCAAATCAAAATGAGAAAAAAGGAAAAATATAAGGATCATGAGGATTCTTATTACCATAAACCTAGAAATAGAAAGCTAATAAGTGTACCACTAAAAGAAAGCTGCAAGAACTTCAACTAGACGAAGAAATAAAACTTCATTTAAGAAAACTATTGCTTAACACAACTTTTCAAGGAAGTTCTTCTGACAAGGAAGTCAATGATATTGGCCAAAGTGATTCCTCCCCCTCTAGAGAAGGAACTCCTTACAACAAGTGCTCAAAATCTAATTCACAGGATTACTAGAAAGTCATTGTTTAAATGAATTGCTTAAGCCCTAATACTCTAACGAATACCCAAAGTGAGATTTTATCTATTATGGATAAGATTTCTGACCCATAAGATAGGGATAAACTTGTAAGTATTTGTCGAAGAATAAACAGAACCAGAACCACTGGAAGTACCAAATAGGTATTATAATTTCCAGGATGTCCAAAGGCGCATGGAAAGTGATAACTCTATCACTATCCAAGACCAGCATAAAGAAATTAATACCTTGAAATATGACATCAAGCAACTAAAGATTTATGTTCAAGCACAGGATGATAAAATTAATCATCTCCAGATTTGTTTAGCAAGATAAGCAATAGATTCAAATTAATGAATTTATTGATGAAAACTCGGAGAAGAAAGATAACCTCAATCTTAATCTTCTCCAAAGAGTTACTTATCTGAAATGGTATTTCAAGGTTACCCTTTTGATAAAAAATGAATATACCATTAATAATGCCATAGTCTAGTTGATAGTAGAGCTGACCTAAACTATATTCAAGAAGGCTTGGTTCCTACCAAGTATTTCGAAAAAACTGTTCAATCTCTTACTTCTGCAAGTGGTAGAAAAATGAAAATCCAGTACAAACTTTTAAAAGTTTTTATCTGTAATAGAGGTATATGCATCCCATCTACCTTTCTTTTAGTCAAAAATCTATAATAACAAGTAATTTTTGGTATCCCATTCCTAAATCTTTTTATGCTTTTACATAAGATTGATCAGAAATGAATATTTTACAAATTCCAGGACCAAGAAATTATTTTTGAATTCATTAGAGATCCTAAAACAAGAGTCATTAATGAACTTAAGACCATGCTTGGTTTTAAGGAAAATCATCTGAATTTCCTCAAAGAGGAATTCCAAGTCATGAATATTTCTCACAAACTTCAATCCCCTGAACTTAAGATCAGGATTAATGAAGTTGAAAAACAATTCATTACTGAAGTCTGTAGCGATATCCCAAACGTTTTTTGGGAAATAAAATAACATGTTATTTCTTTACCCTACAAATTGAATTTTAATGAGAGAACTCAGATTCCTACTAAGGTTAAACCAAGTCAAATAAATTCTGAATATCTTAACCTCTGCAAAAAATGAGATTCAAAATTTACTTGATAAAAACATTATCAGGAAGAGTTACTCTCCTTGGAGTTGTATAACCTTCTATGTTAATAAGAATTCTGAGAAGGAAAGAGGTGTTCCTAGACTCGTTGTCAATTATAAACCTCTTAACGACTCTCTTAAGTGGATTTATTACCCAATTCCTAATAAAAAAGATCTTTTAGATCAACTTTATGATGCTATTATATTCTCCAAAATTGATTTAAAGTCAGGATACTGACAAATTCAAATTGAAGAAAAAAAATAAATATAAAACTACTTTCACAGTTCCAATTGGTCATTACGAATGGAATGTTATGTCATTTGGATTAAAGAATGCTCCTTCTGAATTTCATAATATTATGAATGATATTTTCATTCCTTATTCTGATTTATGTATTGTCTATATTAATGATATTCTTTTATTCTCCAGTTCTATTGACCGGGACTTTAGATATCTAAAGATTCTTAAAAATGTCATCCGCAAAAATGGCTTGGTTATTTCTGCTCTTAAAATGAAATTGTTTCAATTAACTATTAGATTTTTAGGAAATTATTACTATTGACAGAAGTATTGAGTTTGCCTCAAAATTTTCAACCGAAGTTGAAGAAAAAACTCAATTGCAAAGATTCCTTGGAAGTCTCAATTATATTGCAGACTACTACCAGAACTTAGCCCAGGACAGTGTTATTTTATATAATAGACTCAAAAAGAATCACATTCCTTGGACAGCTGAGCACAGTAAAGCTATTCAACAAATCAAGTTAAGAGTTAAACAACTCTCATGCTTAGGTCTTGTCAATCCTCAATGGCAAAAGATTGTTGAAACATATACTCTGATTTAGGCTTTGAGGGTATATTAAAATAAAGAAACCCATCTTCACAAAAAGAAGAACTTCTTCGTTTCACATCAGGATGGAAAATTGCCCAAATAAACTATTCCACAATTAAAAAAGAAATGATTTCCATTGTCAAATGCATTTCAAATTTTCAAGATGATTTGTTAAATCAAACCTTTTTACTCTGAATTAAGTACAGCTCTACTAAAGATATCTTGCAAAAAGATGTAAAATATCTTGTATCTAAGCAGATTTTTACTAGATGGCAATCTGAATTATTTGCCTTTGATTTATCTATCGAGTATATTAAAGGTAATCAGAACTCTCTTCCTGATTTTCTAACCAGAGAATTTCTACATGAAAGATCTGAACATGGAACCTCCTGATAAAGGATGGAACCAAAGCCAAAGGAAAAAGGAATCGAAGAAGACTGCTAAGGATACCCTAAAGCAGGATCCGAAGAAAACTGTTAAGGATTCCCTTATATAGGAAATCATTAATCACTAGAAAGTAATGGTTAAGGAAAGCATCTTAACACATTCTTTTAATGATCTTAAGCTCAATCAGGATGCTTGGGGTCTTAAAGAAAGATATTTTGCTAATCAGAATTATATGGTTCAAGACAGTTGTTATCGATATGCCTATGAGGCCATGTTAACAGAAACAACATCAGCTCAAATTGTGCATCATCATGTCAATTCGAAGGACATGAAGACCCCTATAACACACTCCAAGTATTTTATTACAAGGGTTTTACATATATCTAAATAGGGATTAGATCCTAGCAAATCTAGGTCTCTCAAACTGCATGGCCAGCAATATAACTATTAGGATTATATCCAAGCTTGGCATTATACTTTTAGTTATTAGAATCCTATCAAAAAGAATACTAGGCTTTTTTGTATTAATCTGGAGATTATCAAAAGGTCAGGTTTCCCCACTTGGTTTCTTAACTGGTAGGAAAAGATGTGACCCAATTTTGATATTTTACCAAAAATTGAGTTTGCGTGATTCATCAATTTTGTGCCATTCGACATTGAGTTCGCTCTCTTATTGTTACAATCAAACTCTCCTCCTTTGTAAGCTATGGATATGGAGGCAAATCATGATTTACTTGTACCTTTTCATAGAACTAAGATTGATTGATGTTTGCTAGTTCTATATGACCCCTCTTATCATTGTTTATGTGTATTTAAATTGTACTTCTTATTTAGATTGATGGGTGTTAGTAAATTTTGGTTAGAGTTGATTGTTGGGATTTTTGGAAATTGGAGGATGTGGGGTGATGGGGTGGCTGAATTTGGTGATTAAGGTGTTTGGGTTTTGGTTTACATTATTAGATGTATATTCATTTTAGTTAGATTCCCTCTTTGCATAACCTATTTGTTAGAGTTGTGAGTGAAACTAAACATGAATTGGAAATCTATAATATATGAATTTATTGTTATGAAGTAGTATATCAATAAAGTATTTATTCGACCTAATGGAGTTGTTTAATCCTTTCATTTATGTTTTTTTTGTTTGAAGATGAATGACAATGAAGATCATAGGAATAATTTTGTAGTTCTTGCTACTGCAACTACTACTATTACATATCTTTCGTTAGACAATCCTAGAGTGCCATATTCAAATAAGGTTGCAGATAGGAATAATCATATAAAATGGATATTGTCTAGTGAGAAAAGGTATAGATGGAATTTGCATATGGGGAGGGAACCGTTCCATCGTTTGTGTGCCTTGATTAAGGATTGTGATCTATTGTGGGATACTAGAAATTGTAGCGTAGAAGAACAATTAATGAGGTTTCTACACATACTTGATCATAATGTGCATAATCGAGGGTTAGAGGGAAAATATTATCGATCCTTGGAAACAATTAGGAGAAAATTTATGTACAGGGATCAAAATAAACTTAAAATTACATTAAGTACCTCACAATTTGGAAAACTACAACTGAACCCCGTTTTTAAAATATCATTTTACTTAGTACCCTGATATATCTTAATTCCACTTTTACCCTCATTTTTAATTTTGTAAAAAATAACATTTAACTTGCAAGCTACTAAAAAAGTTCATTCTTTCTTCCCTAATCAAAAAATTTTAGTCTCCTCTTCAATCAGGAATTGAATTGAAGAACATTAATTGAGATAGTTGTTATTAACAGCCAACTTACTAAGTAAAAACTTGAAGATGAGTTTTTCTTGTTTTGAACTTACAGAAATTATTTACAATGTCCAACTTGTTAAATTGGCTTGTATGATGAAAAATTCAGTTAAGCACCCAACAAAGAAATTACGGAATACTCCAACGATATATACTTACTGAAGCACGAGACTATGTATCTTCTTGTTAGGACGAACCCAATTATGGATATATTCTTACCTCCTTAAACAAAATATGAAAAACAGTATACTTGAGGTTGAAGAGTTTTACTTAAACACATGAGCATTAAAAGGAGTGGTAAAAAAGTACAAAAAAGAAAGATGAGTGGTGAAACTTTGTGTTATTAAAGACTAGAAATTTTACCGAACCGGTTGAACATGTCACATTTGAACTATTGGTACTTTAGAAACTAATAGTAGGTAGTTTTGGTATTTTAAAATAATAGGGTATATGTAAGAGAACTCTATATTAGGGTCCAACTATAGTTTTTGAAACTTTTAGGTACTATATGTAATTTAAAGAGTGGTTTAGGCCTAGTATAGAAATTTTCTCAACAATTAGTCATCAATTCAATGAAGTGTTGGATGTTATTGTCAAATTATACAAAGTGTTGATAGCTAATCGAAGGGAAGCAATTCATAATGGGAAAGTACAAATCCAAGTCACCGAGGATCCTCGTTTTTCCCCTTATTTTAAGGTAGTATAAATTTTGTTAATATGTTATAAAACTTACTGTTTATTTTATTTCTCCTCTAATTGTATGTGCACAACATATGATTGGGAGCACTTGACAAGACTCATATCATAACAAGTGTTCCAGAGGACGAAACTATTAAATTTAGGAGCGGTAGAAGTAATAAAATAACTTAAAATATTTTAGCGGCGTGCTCATTCGATCTCATATTTACATATATACTTGCTGAATGAGAAGGAACCGCCTACGATCAAAAGATTTTGGATGATGCTCGACATTGGATCAACCCTTTTGTTATTCCACATGGTAGTTTTTTCTTCATCTTTTACTTGTATTGATATAAGTATATATATATATATAATTTGATGTATATAATGTTATTATCATTATGTAAGTTAATTTTATCTAGCTGATGTGGCATTTACGCTTGAATAAGGAGTGTTACCTCCATTTCGTAATACCCGATATCATCTAAATGACCAAAAAGGACACAAACCTGCTAATCATAAAGATATATTCAATAAAAGACACGCGATAGTCATAAATTTGATCGAGAGGGATTTTGGAGTTCTTAAGAAGTGGTGAAGAATACTATCAGGAGAATCATTTTACCCATACAAGACTCAAGTGAAGATAGCGACTGTGTGCTTTGTGTTGCATAACCACGGGTTGATCCATTCATTCAACAAGTTGATCGCAAAATTCAACGTTCAGAAAAAGATACTAATGAGCGGCAAGAAAATCTACCATGTTGCTCGAGTAACCCAAAAAAGAGATTAAGAGTTGAGCAAAATCAATAGGTACAATTTTGAGAAGACATGGCTCGATGAATGTTCGACGACTTCAAGATTTAGCAAAACAAATAGTATCTTAAGAAATGTTTTCATTAATTCTACCCTTAACTTTTTAATATCATGGACGATTATGCTTAGTGTATTCTTGTTCTTTAATGTTTTGTGTGTTCATGTTTTTTTTTCTTTTCTTTTTTATTTTTTCATTTTTATGTAAATAGTATATTGTTATGTTACATGTTTGGTTATTACTTCCAGCTCTGATTCATCTTTTATGGGTAAGTTTTGTTTCATCGGTTAACTTAAATTTATTTATTGAGTTTAGGTATAGGGAATAGATATGAGTAATGGAAAGGGAGCATGTACAGGTAACGGAGCTCGGAAAAAGAATGTAGGGGCTAAGAAGGTAATTTGGAAATGGAATGCTGCAATGGATGCAGGTTTAATCGAGGTCTTGGTCGAGGGGCGTCGATTAGGTTTGAAAGAAAATAATATATGGGATGAGAAAGTATAGACCATGGTAGAGAAAGTCGTTCATGAAAAATCATTTGTTCACGTAGAAAGATCACATATGGATAATAGATATCGATCTTAGGAAGGAATATATTGCATTTGATATTGTGAAATCGAAGGCGGATATGGTTGGGATCCGAGTAAAAAGACAGTCACCACATCCGACGAGGCATGGAAAATACTTTTAGAAGATCCGGTAATATATCTAATTTTATATATAATTTTGACATCTAGCTAAATTTGTTATTAATGATGCTCACTTCAACTTTTTCATGTTTGTCAGAAAAACTTTGATGAGTTTAGTTGATTTCATTATAAGGAAAGTGGAGCTTTGAATCACTACAAATAATTTTTTGTCAAAATCATGCTATGGGAAGTAAAGTTTCAACGGGTTGGATCCTATTGATGTGGATAATGTTATTGGTTGCAATGATGTATTAGAAGAAGATGGAACTAGTATGTCGACATCCTCGCCTAGCAAAAGAACGTTGTCTTCATCTAAAAAAAAGTGCACGGAAAGAAAGCAAAAAATGACGACAAAGTTAAGCAGAACATTTACTCATTGCATTCAAGCATGGAGGATATATGAAGAGGTAGCTAGTCTCTTTTCTACAACATGAATTAATCACGAAAATCGTCGAACAAGAAATAAACAGCGAAGAACAAAAAAAACTATGCAAGATTTACCCGGAGGAAGGACATGGAAAATCCTTACAAATAAAAAACCACTCCCTGCAAGCAGTCTACTAGTCAATAGGTTACAACCCGATCTCTCAAGATTCCTCGAAGCTTTAATAAATCTCTCAAGCCCTAGCTCTCTCTAGAATTAAACTCGCCAAAAGATAACCTAAGAAATACACTAAGTATCCCCTATATACTTGGGAGGTTATTACATAAGTTAGAACTCATAGGGCGGATCGTGAGGCAAGCCAACGTCCTCTCTTTAAACTTCTAAAGCTGTGTTTATGATGTCTATTTGAATAGAGACCAAGGTCTATTTGAATAAACCCAGTTCTGAAACTTCTATTCGAATAGACTTAAAAGTCTATTCAAACTAAGCCTGTTCTACCTTTTCTGTTCGATCAAATACAAAGTCTACTCAAACAGAACACCAAAAATTCATATTTTCCTTCCATTTTCGATCATCGTTCGTCACACAAACTCCAATGAACATCCACGAACATAATTCGAGTTTATTCCACAACAATCTCCCACTTGAATCAAATCTACCGTAACTCATCTCCAGATCTCCAATAATGAATTGCTCGTGCTACCCAGACCTTCAATCATGAAGACCTACAGAAGTTGTACACGTCGTCAACTTCTGAAATGTCACCACCTTTGTAAACATATCGGCTAGATTCACATCAATATGAATCTTCACGAGCTTCAACACACCGTCCTCGAGGAGCGAATAAATATAATGATATCGAATATCAATATGCTTGGTCCTAGAGTTAAAAACCTCATTCTTTGTTAAGTGTATCGCACTTTTCCTATCATTATACAATTTAGGAAGATGTTATTCTTTACCGAGCTCTTTCATCAACCCCTTAAGATAAACCATATTCTTGCAAGCTTCCATAGCCGCAACATATTTTGCCTCTGTCATAGACAAAACTACTATTTTCTATAGCCTCAAAACCCAAGTAACCGCACTGCTTCCCAATGTAAATGCGAAACCACTAGTGCTCTTCCGCCTGTCAATGTCCCTCGCCATATCAGAATCAACAAAACCCTGTAAGCATATCTGAGAACCCCCATAACATAGTGTCATATCTTGAGTCCCCTTTAGACATAAGTATCCATTTCACAGCTTTCCAATGCTTTTTGCCTAGATTACTGATATACCACTACCAACTCTTACTATTTGGGCAATATCCAGTCTCGTACAAATCATAGCATACATAAGGCTACCAACTACGGATGAATAAGGAACCTTCCGCATCTTATCACGATCTTTATGCATCTTCGGATAACACTGTTTTGACAATTTAAAGTGACCTTCCAATGGTGTACTAACGACCTTAGAGCCGCCCATATTAAACTACTTAAGTACTTTGCCAATGTACTTAGCTTAAGATAAGTTCAATTCTTGCTGCTTTCTATTTCGTGTAACACGCATACCAAGAACTTATTTTACAGAACCCGAGTCCTTCATAAAAAATTCTTGGGACAACTGTTCCTTCAACTTGACAATCTTTCCCATGTCGGTACTTACTACTAACATATCTACATACAAACGTAGAATGATAAATGAGTTTCTTGTATTTTTCATAAAACAGCAGTGATCCGCATTACATTACGAATAACCATTTTAGGACATGAATTGATCGAACTTCAAAACACTCATTCAACACATATATCTCATTTCTAACAAGATATCTATGTTTTGACATCTACGGTATAAGACTACTTATAAACTTAAGGTCGAAGTACAATATCAGATGGATGCTCCATAACATATAATTCCAAGTCCAAGGTACGCATTCAATATATTTCAATTTGTCAATACTTTGGTATTTCCTATGCACCATTTTAGTGCCATTACCCCTAAACTGATGACAGGGTTTTGGTCCGTCTCTACACTCTATTTATTACTTTGTAGCTCTATACTAATGAAGCATAGAAATCAAATATTTCTTACTCTGTTCTAACCTACAGCTCCGCCTGCGAAGATAACAGGGGCGTTGAGGCGTCTTTCTCCTTAGTGAACTCAGTCACTAAATCTTTTATTCTGAGGTGCATGTTCTTAAGTTCATACATCAAGGTTTACAAAATTGACTTAGCCTACAAAATTATATCCAGCAAGCAATATCCAATCAGTTTACAAACATTCCCAAATATTCATAGAATCACATAATCATCATTCTACCTTCTCGCTTTCCCCTTCTGGATGCTCTATGTCTTCTCCTTGGTTGTCTTTCGCCGTTTGAGGAGAAACACCATCCAGTCCATCCACAACTCCAACAGCAACATCTTCAATCTCTTCATCTTTGTCCTCCTCCACATAGGTATCGGCCCTAATGGCATCCACCTCATCTTCAGAATATCCTTTTGACATAAGGTGGCACTCGAGTCTATCACGCTCAGCTACCACCTCCTCCAAGTTTGTTCTCGCTTCCACCTAAAGATTGTTGATCTCTACCGCTTGAGAAGCCATCAGGGACTCCACCCGCTTCCCCTCCTTACTCAAATCAGCTTTCAATTGAGCTAGATTCCTCTCGAGCTTGACCTTCTTTTTCTTCAGCTCAGTTTTCTCCTCCTCGACTCCGAGGTATATCTCCTTCATCAAACGAGTAGCCTACAAAATAAACAACATCGACCTTACTATTAGCTCGAGTCGCAATACAAAAATTCATAACATATTCGAACATATGAACCTACCATTTTGCCCATCTCTACCTCCCCATGGAGATCTGCCAATCTAGCTTTTTCCTCCACCTCTTTCAAATCATCCTCTACAACAGGTCGATCATCTACATTTTTCACCCCCAACATTTCAGAAGGTTCAACCCTTCTCTTTTTTGCCTTTTCTACGACCTCACCACTTCCCGTGGTTCCATAGGTCGAAGGACTCTTCAGTATTTACTTCTTGGGAAACGTTTGAGCTAGCTTGCTCAACGTAGTAGACTCAAGTAACCCTATGCAGTACACTCCAAGGGCCTTGGGAAAGTTCATTCACCTTTCCCCATCAGTTCCCTTCTTCTTGCTGCCATCAGCTCCCGTCATTAGCCTCGTCGACTGAGACTTTTGAACTTTTTTGGCTTGGTTGTTCACACATATCTTCCTACTAATGCCAAGTTCTTCCAACACAGCCTTGAGCTCTGTCTCTTTCTGAGGAACTGTATCCAACAACGACTCTTTCCTCATCACCTGAGATTTTGGGGCTGTCATTTACAAAACATTATAATCAGTAGAGCATCATATAGTTTTAACATATCAATCTTATATATTATACATTGTTATACTTACTATATTTTACAGTTCTAAACAGAAGTTCCATGGGTTCCTCATCATCTCTCTGAAGGCAATCACCCTTCACCCATATAACATTATCATTCCATGGTCGACCTGCTCAGTTCAGATCGAAGAAGCGAGGATGAGTCAGGCTCGCAAAGAAATATGTTGCAGAATAGTATTTTACCCCATAAAACTGCAAAACATCCTCAGTGGATATCCTCCTCATTCTCCCATCCCCTTCCCACCATTTATTCAGAGATTCGCAAACACCTATCACCTCCCACATGTTCTCGTTCATCTAAACAGGACATGCCCCGATGATGTTCATAATCCCTTTTGCCAGATTACTAAGGGGAAGACTTAACCCGTACTCCAACTGAGATAGGTAACATAAAAACCCCTTTAAAAGTTCACTCTGAACATTCCCATCGAAATACTCTAAAGATATTAATTCGTCTATACCTCTATCCCTTTTCTCCTTCTCCAAATAAGCCAACAAATAAAAATATTTATCTTCCATTGCTACAGTGCAATACCTAAATTGCCTATCGGCGTATTCTATACAGTTACCCCAGCTACTTCCCACAGAAACATTGGCTTTACAAAACTCTTTAAATACATCAGAACGGGGAGGATTGGATACTAATCTTCCAGGTAAATCTAGAAATTGATCAACACCTACTTCTTTCTCACTATCAGACATTTTAATATCTGACTCAGCCGATTAACCAGAGGTCGATACCTCATTAATAGGTGAACTCACCATATCAACTATAGAAAAGGGTTTTATCCTACACAAGCACTTCTCACGATCGACCTACACACAGGTCCAGGTATCTATCATTATCTTTTACATATACATCAGCGCATATAAATATCTTTTATATATCATATATCAAACAGGTTTTCATAGATTACTATAAATAGTAATTTTTAGATTTGCCTAAAATCAGAATATGATCTTCAAAACACACACACATACATTACAAATCTTCTACTAACCTTCTATGTCAAAATGTGAATCCAAGGTAGCACCAAATCCTTCCTTCATAATGTTGTTGAATAACCACCTTCGTGACTC
The DNA here is from genome assembly GCA_014058105.1 of Kingdonia uniflora. NCBI lineage: Eukaryota > Viridiplantae > Streptophyta > Magnoliopsida > Ranunculales > Circaeasteraceae > Kingdonia > Kingdonia uniflora. Next base: position 641,281 of record JACGCM010001796.1, on the reverse strand, counting down.
TGTCTCAGTAACTTTCTCACGCTTTGACTGTTAATCACTTTCGATTAAATTCTCACGAGTTTCTCTGCTATTTTTGCCTTTCTTCTTCATTCCTCTCTCACTGCTCTTCAAGATTTTAGAAGTTGAGAAACGTTTGAATGAAGAAGATGAAGCAGTATTTATATTCTCTCTCTCTAACTGCTAACATTTATTGAGCCTCGTACGAGTCATCCTCAGTTTTGGAACCGAGGCATTCCTTCCACTATCCATGTCAGACGTCTTGCACATTTTCGATGAAAATGTTTTCCCATCATTGCCCTTTGCCTTATATTTTAATCTATTTTTATCTCTATTTCCCAAATCTCCATCTGACCTCACCATACTCATGATGACTCATGCTTACACACAATCAAGTTTTCACAACTTTTAGACCAGGGACAAAATCAAAAGCTCCCTATTTTTTCGATGCTTGCTTATTCTACTTATAACATAAATGACGTCATTTCCAAAGCTCTTAAAGAAAATTTTCAAATATTTTTAAATTCGTTGTTCACAACAGTCATAATTAGCATTCACAAAAATAGAGGATCTATTCAACTCTTATTCTCATTCTATTTTCTTTCAAATTATTCAAACTCATATTATTACATACATTCATTCTTTATTTACCTTACATATAATTGTATCTAAAACAGCCTTGATGTCCCGGGCAACCACCTCCATTCAGATATCCTCCAGTAATCCTCACATCTTCTAATTCGATATCCTCTACAGCAAGCAATCTCACATAATCTTTTCGAGCTGTAAGATCCACCACGATCTCTTAGAACATCTCTTTATAGAAACGGCGTTCATACTCGTGTTCTCTCCCAATCCCATCTAACCCTTCAACTTTAACCTTCCTCATTGGCAATTCAGAATTATAATCCAACAATCTAAAAATCTGTTCCTGCACTTTAGCTATATTTATCGTTAAATGCCCCTCAGCGGCATAACAAATTCTCTCATATCGAGTAGACGTCATTCTAATCCTCTTGAGCCAATTTAAAACTCTTTCCCCCCTTATTTATACTTGAAAGAGTATATTTTTGCTACCAATTCCCCACATCTCGTAACAGAAACCCTAGTATCTTGAGAAAAGTTATTTAAACATATCTCTTCCTATTAACCTCAGTAATTTCATGTTATTCCAAATCGAGCTTATTATTTCTAAGTCTAATATTCTAGATCGGCCTCTCTGAGATCAATTTTATATCCCCCACATTTCCAGCCCCCAGGTCGAACAACATATCTTACACATATTTTCACATTATAAATAAATTTTTGATAGCTCGATTATCATAAAAAGTATACTTTCTAATCTCATACATTTCATTTCATACAATATTCAAAGTCATCAGATCATACAGCTCAATTTTAAGAGTTATTCTATTCTACATCAACACAGAGTATGGATAACAAATTGTATTCATCTCGAATCAAATTACATGCACTTTATAGATAACATATCTTTCAAGTGCTTTTACAGATAACAAGTCTTTCAAGTACTCAAATATAAGGTACTTTACAGATAACAAGTTTTTCAAGTGCTTTTACAGCTAACAAGTCTTTCAGGCACTCCAACATGTTAAATCCTTCAGTTCAATCTACTTCAGTGATTTTTCACCCTGATGCAAAGCAGATATTGGAAACAATGAATATCCTCCCTCCCATGAGTTTGGTCGAAGTCTAGTCGAACTTTAAATAGAAACTATAAAAGCAGGAGACTCAGTGTTTGAACCAACTCTTCAAACTGAAGGTCTTCTCAGCGCAAAGGAATGATGGAAGTGCAAAAGCAGACTTCCATTATTCGTCTTCCTCCTCTACTACCATTGATGCCTCTTCTATAACTACCACCCTCGTAGAGTTGGTAGAGATGAAGAGGGCCCGACCTTAGAATCTATTGCGACGCAAGATATCAGCGCAATTGCTCTACAGTTATGCCTATCCCTGCATCTGTCTCCCTAATCTTATCTTCTGTAAGAGTACAGAGATAAACCCAACGTTGCTTGCCTGTTAAGACAACGTGGCAAAACTGCCATCTACAGTAAAACTCCTCATCGGCTGCTTTATCTTCCAACATTCTTTGATACGTCGGAGGGACAGGAACGGGAGTAGGCATCTCCAAGGATTGATCCCCGAAATACTTCAGCTTCAACCTCTGCATTTCATAAGCAATTCTCTCTTCAAAAACCATTATCAGGGTCTTCACCATCTTCAAAAAATTTAGAGAATTTAGCAACCAACAAGGGTATTTTACCATAAACTTCGGTACAGGTACTATTTATATAACCCTACATTTATTATGAAGGAACGTTTTCCCAAATGTTATCATTCAATTTGATGAAACTCTACAAACCCTAGATGTCGTATACATCAATATTCCCATCAATATTCAATGGCATACGTCCCCCCATAATACGCATATTTTCCATACAGTCAAACACCATCATTACTTCCTTCACTATTCAAACTTCTAACCCGAATACCTGCTTACCCAAAAATTTCTCTCTCAACCATAGCCACTCGAGACTTCGGTTGTGAGGGGGCGATTGTAGGGGCCTACCCCTCGATCTTACCCAAATTAAGCTATCTCCACTTCGAACTACCTCTATATCAGACTGACGTATTCACCACATGACTTTAACAGTCAATATTGCCACCTACTCCACAAACTGATGAAAAACGTGGGTCAAAATCAAACATAAAAAACTAAACAAGTCAAAGATACCTGTCTCTCATGAACTCAACAGTTACTCAATCAACTGTCACTAACCACATTGTTCAAAAAACGTACTTCAGCAGGATGAAGAACTGCGGAGATGGCCTATATAAAGAAGAAGTTCCAAAAGATACAAGGATCGGAAAAATACACGAGAAATTACCAAGAAAACTACATTTTTTTAATTTCTTAAAACTTTAAACGTCTTATTCACAAGATCAAGTATTTCTAAGTCAAGAGATCACTTATAATAAGATATCAACCTCAAGCAATAAAAGTCACTATTATAAAAACCCTCAACTCGAGGTCATAGTTTTTTACCTATTTAGAAGTTTTCCACGCTACATCACCTGTGTCATTTCTTACATTTTATCAAATTTTTGTCACAGGTACATTGGTATAAGAGCTACTTCGAGCTTATAGAATTAGACCATTACAGTACCCAAGTACAGGGGTACGATGTTGTCTCCAACATCCCAATCCTCTATTGTGAGCACTATTAGAAATTTTTGTGAATCTTGAATATCAATCAAGCAATAAACTATAGATAACACAAGGTGGTTCACGTTAGCCCTTTGTTAGTGACTAATGCTTCAAACGGGTTTACCCCTTTGTTATCATCGGAATTTCCTTTGATATGATGAACTTCAATGAGGACCTTTCTGTTCGGTTGCTTCGCGATAGTCTCATGGTGGACTTCAACAGGTATCATTTAAAAACTCATCGACAAGGCACTTAGTGGTGCCGGTTGGGGAGAGGGTGGGTAAAAAACACTAGAGTTAAAAGCCTCTGTAAAACTGATCTAATTTTTTATCAATCGTTACCATTATGGTTTTGATTTGTTAGGATATAGTCAATTTCATTGAGGCTCCAACAAGCAGCATTGTAGATTAATTTCTGAACTCTTCCAAGAAAATGAAGTGGCTTTGAAACCAATTTAGTGAAAGCGCAAGACGTGGAAACAAGATCTTGGCTTGTAAACACTAATTAAAACTAACAAACTAGGGTTTTTAATTGGACAACAATTAAAAAAAAAAAAGGTTTTTATTAGTCAAAATCAACCAAATAAAATAATAACCTATGCATCCTTTTATAGATCATAAGGGACTATTAAATTAGAAACTTTACTTCTAATTAAGAATTTAGCTCCAAATAAAATATATCCAACTCTAGAAAATATGAAAAGTTTCTTAAATTTCCTTGTCAGATAATAAAAAACTCCTAAACTAGACATTAATTAAATTAAACATCTCTAGTAATAAAGCTAAAATAGTAAATAATAAACCAAGAACAAGTGAAATGAGGATGCTAAATGTGTTAGCCACATCATAAGATATCACCTCCTAACCAAGGGTCATTTTTCCGCCCATTTCCATTAATGTGAATGCAATATTTTTGAGCTCTCTCATTTATTTAGCATTGATCTCCAACCTCGTGAGCAATCTAAATGTATAGGAGCATACCATAATGTTACCTCCTTTAGTTATTTATGTTTTACCCATTTTGATGCAAACAAAAGAATCAAACTACTAATTAACAAATAAATTACAAGTTAATCAAGAGAAAAGAGAAATAAAATGAAAATTATAGATAATAAACATGTTCTTCTTCAGATAGAAAAGGAATAAAGACAGGCTTAATTATAGGAAATCAATAGTACCTCTCCATTAACTAGAATTCTTACCATAAAATCAAACCTAAGGGAAATCCTAATAATGGGGTAGTTTCCTTATTCGAAGAAAACACTACTAATTGGGTAAACGCATGTAAGCTTTTTAGAAGTGGCGGATATAAACCATATCCACTCACTTTGACCATAACATATGTTAGATGAGCGATACGTGAAAGAAAGAAAAACTAGTGAAGGCACATTCCCTTCACCGAATAAAACCTCTCCTTTAATAAAAACTCTCTTCGTAACCAAAATTTTGGTTCATCTCCACTCGAAAAAAGAAGAAGATAACGTTTCTTTCTCTCTCGACAAATTTAACGAAGTTCTAATGCTTCATTCGTCGATACAAAAAATCCCATCTCCAACTTGCTCATTTTTTCTATAGTTATTATTAACCCATTTCATTCTTTCTAAACTTAATCAATTCCAGTGCCCACATTGATAAAAAATTTACTATTTTTTCCCTTGTTGAAAAATTTAGCAAAAAATTAACTGTAGTTGAAAGTGTTGGAGAGTATAATAGTATTAGGAGACTCTCCAACAGTAAGTACCCGCATCCGGTAACTTAAGTACCTACATACGGTGAAGTGTGTCCCCGCATAAGGTGAAGTAAGTTCCCACACCCAGTAACGTAAGTTCCTAAATGCGGTAAAGTATGCCCCCACATAAAATAAAGTAAGTCACTACATCCGGTGAAGTAAGTATCCATATCCATTAATGTAATTCCCTACATTCATAGGCCGCAAATACGTACCCTTTAGCGTACCATATTTATCTCTCCGTAATTGCATACTCTTTAGCGGACCTACTTTATTTCTCCTCCAAGTGCATACTTATGTTCTTTGCCAGCACCCATTTTTACGTCGATCACAAGTACCCCCTTACCGCCGCAAATACTACTTACGTCGATCGCACCTATGTTCTCCGCAAGCGCCAACTTACGTCGACTACAAGTACCTACTTGGGTTTGGAGTAGTGTTCTAAGACATGAATATTGAAATTGCATACTTGCAAAACCTTAAGTACATAATTGTGGTACTGTAAGTACCTACTAATGATCTTCACCACAACTAGGTTAGTACGGCATGAATAGTTACGACATGTAAGCCTAGCAGCAGTGACTATCGTCGATATGCGTTAACGGTAGAAAAATTGTTAATCCTTAGTAAACGAGATAGAAAAGGCAGCACAATAAAATTATATTAGTGCAGAAAAGAAGAAAAACACTCGCAAAGGGAGAAGACGACAACCAAACAAAAATGGCAACGAGTTAACGAAGATGAAGAATAAAGGAAACATTTGAGATAGATAGATTCGCTGTCGGCGATCGTATTATTTTGTACCGAATGGTCTAATTTTGGGATGTGCCACTTCTTTATGTACTTGGTAAGTAAATCGTGGAATTATGGGTTTCCAAAATACATCTCACGTGGGATATACGTCACTTCTAAAAAGCTTGCCCGCATTTTCATGTACCCCTACAAATAACTACCATGCAACGTGGAGAATGTGCATGGAGGTCATGCACCCACGTCATCACATTTAGTCCACAAAGAATCTTTTCCTAATTTAAAATTCCATATAGCTCTCATAATAAGTACATCATTGAATTCCTTAAATCTCTTAATGTCAAGACCCCTCTCATTCTTTGGTACACAAATGTCTTCCCAAACTACACTAGAAATAACCTTTGCTCGATCAAGTCCTGACCAAAAAAACTTTTTAAAATTTTATTTTATTATGTTAATGGGTGCATGTAAATACAGGTAAGCTTTTAGAAGCGACGTATATTTAGTAGTGATGGGTATCCCATGTGAAATGTATTTCAAAAATGCACAACCCTAAATTTCTCGAATTACTTACCAAGTAGATTAAAGAAGTGGCACATCCCCGACTTAAACCCTCCGGTACGTAACAAGATTTCCTTATACTTTTGGATTTCCATAAAGGAATCCTGTAAAATACAGCATACTAAATTAATTAATTCCTCAATCAATAAGGAAATAAAATATCAAGCCTAAATAAAAACAAATAAGAATAAATTATCTTCTAAATATTCTTGGTGTCTTCGAAATATTGGCGTTGTAATTGATTTACTTATTGAAATCTTTGATTTGATTAGGGTTTAAGAGGTTATATGTAAATAGTGAAGCTCCAAAGATTTATGTATAACTGATGATATTAATATTTTATAAACCTTTAACAATTAACATCCTAAATCGGGTAAATAAACAACTATCTAAAGAATTGATGATAGGCTCTTAAAATCTTCCGTTTGTTATCAAACCCACTATCTTATTCGGTAAATGTTAAAGATGTATAATACTCCGTAGTTGAACTAATAAGATACTGATACCCAAGCACAACCAGCATAGTCATCTGTAAATGTAGTAAAATATCGATAACCAAACATAGGATGGATCTTATACCTGAACAACTGTGTTTTGCACTGAACAATTCCATCTACTTTTTTTAATCAATAGAGGGACAAAGAAATACAAAATATGACAATGAACGGTACTTTTATTCTTACTCAGCCGCATGGAATTTAGAATATACTCATAGTGTAGAAATCTTGCATCGTATCACACATCTTATTCTTTATACTTATTGGCAATAATTTTTCTTTTAAAAGAAATATCACACATCTTATTCTTTGTCCTTCTTTGGTGAACATATATTTTCAAGTAATCTATCTTTTGATCGCGCAATTCATGACTAAATGTGAGTAAGTTATTTATCGATATTTTAAAATATATAGTTACATTATCAGTTAAGAAAGAGCAGATAACTGCATGTATAAAATAAATAGGAATTCATGAATCAAAACAAGTTGAAATCCTACTTACAGATAAGAATATACTTCTTATGCAACCAAAATGAGTAAGGCCCACAACCTAAAATATCAATAACGAAAAAAGAAATAGAAAAAAGAGTGAATGATAATCTATCTATAATAATAAGAAAAAAATAACCCAACGGATCCAGGGGTATTAGTTTAAGAATTTACATATAAAGAAGACAATGAGAAAAATACAATTTACAACACAGTATCATATTATAATGGATTTCTCTTATCAAAATATTGTCTTCTTTTCTTGATTTTGAGGTAGAGGAATTTAATAGTACACCACTAAAGTCAACCACACCTTTACCTCATAATTGCGAGCAACAAATGGTAATATATATTTATAGATGTTTTCCATAAATTATTAATATATTGCGTATTAACTATATATAAATGCAGGTGAATGGAGATAAACAATTCCAGTAGATAAGTGATCCAGAGGATGGTAGGCTTTTGACATTTACAACATCAGTTAGAAAAAAATTATTCCAAAAAGAAATTGAAACAGCTACAAGCGAAAAACAAGAAAATGAAGAAACCAATTAATATGAACCAGATCATGCAGACAAAAATAAAAACCAAGAAGGAGATGAGAACGAAAGGGAAGAAGAAAATGAAAAGATTGCCAATGTCTAGACTGGAGAGGATCCAATAGAACCACATATGGGGAACAGATTAGACATTGAAAGAAACTGCAATGAAATTACTGTAGTACATTAATCATTTAGAAAAATTTGGGGTAGCAGTTTTATTTTACAATTTTCCTGCTTTTATAATATTATATTTTATATTTCACTAAGATAAATTAGTTAATTCATTCTTCTAATAATGAGCAATAAATTTTTAATATTTTCATAATTATCCATTAAGTTATGTCTGATGGCCTTTGGCGTCTTGTTTATATGTATTATATTTTGTAACTTGCTTCTTTATCTGTTTTAAATCCTACTGATCTGAATCATCATCTAGTGCAATAACACAGGGCACCTAGATATGACGAACGTTCCAATATGAAATATGTTTAGATGTAACCATTCCTCTTCTTAATGGAAAAGTTTGTTTCTTTGCCACATAGTTTTAAAAGAAACTGTAAAGTTTGTTACACTCATAATTAGGCTTTGTATAAAGGATTGTTCAATCTTGCCTACTTTGGCTATAAAGTTTATTTTTCCAATTCAGTATTCATATTAAAATCAATGTGGAAATGTTCTTAATTTCTCATTTTTGGTATCTTTTGTGCATTTTTAGGAATAGGTTACTGCTATCAAGGCTGCAGGAAAGGCATGGCACAAAAGGATTGTCTCAGACATTGATTATACAAAGTTTAATAACTTATCAAAGTGGCTAGGAGTATCACAGTGATTACACGACTTTTAAATCTTTCTTAGTTTTGAGTATGACAATTTTCTCAAAACTTATCATCTTTTTGTAATGTATCTAGAATCCTTTTTTCATTTTATACTGTAAACATGTTATTTTATTTGCTAGATGATGTTTTGAATTACATAGTTGTAATCAGATTGTTTAGAATAATTCACGTTGTGAACATCATCTTTTATTTGCTAGATGTTTTTCCTTACATTGATTGATTATTTTCTTTGTTGACTAGATTACTTTTATCTTTGGCGGCCCTCACTATCTGTTACCCTGCAGCATTTTTTTCCCTTTCTGTAGGAAACCTAACTTGGTCTCCACAATCTGCAATGCCTGTCACATACTTTGGAACTTGCCTGGCATATTCTCTTATAACATTAATTGGAAAAGATGGGATAATTGTTGTAACCGATATGATCGGTAAGGCAATTTATACCACTTGCAGGCAACTTGATTTCACTGGCATCAGATAGGCTTATTATAATTTAAGAGTCACCAAAATTTAGGGATTACGATGTTAACTTTGGATGGGGGAAGCCGAAAAAAGTTGAGATTAAAGACAGTTACGTAACATTGAATGAACATAGTGATAATACATGCAAAAATCTTGAGATTTCAGTTACTTCTAAGAAGCTTGAAATGGACGTTTTTGCTTCTATTTCCCATAATACTCTCAACAGTCTTCTCAATGTCGCTTCTTTTATGCCCCTCCTATCCATATATTTAAAGTCTTTATCGAGATATGCCATGTTTTAGCACAATCTATCAATGTACATAATTTTGACCTAAATATACCGTGTGTGTTGTTTACAACAAGATGGATCTTGCTCAGATCAGCCAATTTTTTGGAAGTTGGACACGAAACTTCTTTTTTTAAGTCTCACCTTCAGAATAGACATTGCTCTATCGAAAGTATAAACTATTAACACCAATATTAAGGGTTACAAAATACAGATAATAGTTGGACATCCTAAATTAAATGAATAGTTTGACATTGTTTATTTAAGTATTTATTGAGAAGTCTACGAATAATTCCATGGTCCCTTTCCTCATCCATTCTTATATGCATATTGGTCGGAGTGGAGGCCCCAATCTACATTGGTTCACGTTCGTCTCATGTTGTTCAAACTCCCTTATACCTTACATAAAGGCATGTCGTAAGCAATAACATCATTTGTACTAACAAAATAAGTACAACATTTATAATCAAAGAAACACAACATTTTTTCCAAATTATCCGAAATCTTAAGACCCCAACAAGTAGATCTTTTAGCATTGTACTTGTGGACACTATTCCATCTTCATGACTCCTTGACCAGAAATGGAGGATAAAAGAAAAAAAATTGAGATGATAATAGTAAACAAAACAAGATCTGATTAAACCCATAGTTTGTGGATATGTATTTCTACAGTTGTCTGGCCGATGCCAACAAATTTCACAACTCATTGGCATTTACTTTATGCATCAAATGGTGTTTAGAGAAAGAAATTATAGTTAAATTACTTCTCTTTTTGCAAACCAACAAATGCAAAAGTATAATAATTCAAAATATAAATAAATAATATGAGTTAGTGAATGTTCTTTAAGAAAATATTCCTGAGCGGTTATAATTGAAACTCATACACATTATGTTGCGATTTTCATTACGTTCTTATGTTGTGATTTTTACCGTAAGAGGTAAATAGATTTATACAATTTAAAGGCTACATTTTAGATTATTTCTCATTTAAGGGATGATTGTTGTGGCATGTACCTATAAAAGAACATTTAAAACTCACTTGCAGTTTTAGATATAAAAGTAGATTAATATAACATCATAAAAATACTAACGAACAATTAAAAGGTACATCATATTCATAACCAAGAGGCAATTGTAGAATCTAAGGGGCATTTAAATTTAGCAGGAAGACTACAAAAGTAAGCAATTAACAAGCGTAAATCTGTAATCTTTAAGGCCTTCAACTAACATCAACAATACATAAATGTCTTGTACCAAAACATGTACAATGTACTTGCAATACTTTATTTTAACTAACTTGACATTGGATTGCCTATTTTCTACTTTGCCTTGTCAATTAGTGGCTTTAACTTCTTTTTGTCCGCCTACATCTACATGAAATTAAATAGAAAGGGGATGCAGTTGGGATTTCTACAGGTTTTTTTCTTTCTGTTCTTACATTTTACCTCCTCCATTAATATATTGTTAGTAGTACTCATAATTACATTATCTATTTCTAAGAGTGATTTGTTCAGTACTTCAATGCTGCTACTGTCTACCTGTTTCTCTGCCTTTGTTGCAATCAACTATTGAGTTGGAAACTGATATTTCCAATGTTCACTTTTAAGATCTTGATATCAAAAAAGAAGTTACAATATATTAATGGACAGTAGCAGCATTAAAGTACTGAACAAAATGCATATTCGAAAAAAACCTGATATTTCCAAAGGCAGAGAAACAGGTAGACAGTAGTAGCATATTCGATGGCAAAATGCATATTCAAAATTTTCCTCATAATGCATATTCGAAGGCAGAGAAATATCAGTTTCCTCATAATCAGCTATATTTTTTAATGTAACTATCCCCTGGCAAAATGCATATTCGAAACTTTTAGCAAAAACTCAATACTATGCAAACACAAAACCAGCAACATATTTTTTCATTCAAAATTAATTAATACATCAAAAAATTATACTCAATCCCAAATTTAACATTAAAAATAAAGTGCTTGCACAAGCTAGTACGTGCTTATTTGCTCGTAAAATAAGAAAAAAATACACTGGATATCTACACATTAAAAACCAAACAGGTAGCTATATTGATTGCAAAAGCAAGTTGGTGTACACAACGTGCGTAACACCCATGATATGCATAGCACAATACCGGGTTTAAAGAACTTTATAAAAAAAATAACAACAGGTTGTTGCCAAGATAAAAATGGAATCTTACATAGAGACATTTCTGCAAATATAAAAAAGGAGACCCTGATAGAACAATAAACAACACATTGGATATCCACACATTGAAAACCAAACAACAACTGGAAGTTGTTTTGAATACAAAAGCTAGCTAATCTACACAACATGGGCAATGCCCCTGCCAAAATACAAACAACTTTCCATAAACTTGAAGGGAACACTTAATTGCAAGTTCTCCATTTTTACTTCATAATCACTTTTGAATGTTTTGATTTCAAACCCTTCTTCGTTGCTTTGAGAGCAGCATCTTGCTTTGGTGGCAAGTTCCTACGATCATTCTTCATTCCCCGCTACAAAAAAAAGTGCATAATTGCTTCTAAGTTAGAATGCCAAAACAATTTAAATAACAAATGAGTAATGTAATGGCCTAATTCCGTAGCTCGAAATAGCTCAAAATTAGATCTTACACCAAATGTACCTATGACAAAAATTAATGTAATACAAGAAATGATACAGGTAATTTAGCGTTGAAAATCTTTGAATAGATAAAAAAACTACGACCTCGAGTTGAGGGTTTAGTAACTATAACTTTTATTATTTAAGGCTGATATCATATTATAAGTGATCTTTGGAACTAAAAATGCCTGATCTTAAAATAAAATGTTTTTATGGTGTTTTAGAATCTAGAAATTCTTATGTAGTCTAGAAAATCTGGTTATTTTAGCCATTATTTCCTCTGAAACTTTTTCTTTATATAAACCTTACATGTAGCTCGTTATCATGTAGAAGCACATTCTCTAGATAATGAGGTAAGTGGTGGTTAAATAAGTAACTGTTAGTTCGTGGGAGACACGTATTTTTGACTTGTTCATACTTTGTTATGGTGCTCGATCTACGTTCTTTATCAGTTTGTGGTCTGGGTGCCAATGCTGATTATGCATGTCATATGTGTAGTGTATGAGTCTGATATTGAGGTAGTTCAAGTTTGGACTAGGTCGAAGGATAGGTCCCTACAATCGCCCCCTTGCAAATGAAGGTACGAGTGGCTTTGGTTGAGAAAGGACCTTTTGACTATTAGTGTTGGAAGTTGGAAAGTGGTACATTGATGGGGAATTTGTTTGGTTTGGTACTCGATATTTATTTATGGAAGAATGTATTTGGCATTGATGATGGTGGAAATGATTGATGTAGTTGACGTTTAGGGTTCCCAGATAGGTTGTTATTTGAATGATGGCTGCTTTGGAAACGTTTCTTCGCATTAAATGTAGGTTTTATATAAATAATACCTGTACTATATCATCTATCATCTCTATGGAAACATCCTTTACTGTAATATTATTTGTTGCACTCTGTCTCGATAATGGAAAAGACCAAGCGGCAAGTATATAAAGAGAGGGTGACTATTGAATTTCAAAGGCAGAAGTTACGCTACTTTGGCGACCAAATATTGGAGATACCCACCCCTATTCCTATCCTGCCAACTTACCATGGTATGATGGAGGAGGAGGCTGCTGAAGCTGAATATAATTATTACCACATGTGAAGCTTTCACTACGTAGTTTTGTCTGGGGAGCAGCGTCGGATATGTCTTTGCCTATTGGCAGAGAACAAGGTTGAGGAGATAGATGTGGGGGCCGGCGTATAGGCGAGGCAGTACTGCCAGTATCATACAAAAGACTGGGTTCTAAGGTAGGATTATCTTTAATCTCTATCAAGTCTCCGCTGGTAAGGGTTACGGAAGAGAAGACGGTGGTGGTGGAGAAGGGAGACGGAGATTGAAAGTTTTTTTTTGCACAATCATTGTTTCTTGTCGTGAAGAAGTTCCCCCTTCTGAAGGTTGGCTCAGGCATTGATACCTTAGTTTCCTTACTTTCTTGTGGAAGTAAATGGTGTGAAGGATTGCCAGGGCTGTACTTGGAGAAGATTTTTAGAATGAAACAGTGGTGAAAATAGAAATGTAATGTAACCTATAGATCGATCTTTAGAAATATCTGGAAGACTTGTTATCTATAAAGTATTTTGTAAGCAATATTTGAGTTAATGAAAAAGATATTTGTGTAAAAAATTGTGTTTGATAGATTAAATTAGTTGTTTATACTATAATTCAAACTATTAGAAATGTTTGTTGGGGTATGAAAATATAATATTGAAAAATTGAGTTGAAATTGAATATTATCAGTCGAACTGTCAAAAATAGAAACATGTGTAGTGTGTAGAAATATCGTGCTAGGAAGCAAAATCCTTATAGAGAATTAGAATATGTAGAAGTTGAAATATCGAGCTATGGAGTTATTATTGGAAATGTGTTACAAGGGGAAGATATGGGGAAAGTTAGTTCAAAATAGGGGTGGACGAATTCCAATGAGGTCGATTTTGGAAAGATCAGTTCAAATAACTTTCTATCATGATCTTAGGGTTGCCAGTATGGAAAAACATATTATATTATATACAGAATGTGGGGGATTTAATGTCATCTCTGAGAGGTGTATAAATAATGTTTGAAAGGACATGTAGAGATGAGGAAGGATTAAAAATGCTGAGGACTCGTTCTCAAAGAACTCGCCACGCATCAAAGGGGCGTTTAGTAATAAAGTTTACAGAAGTACAAAAAAGGATTTTTAGGCTATTAGATTACGACGCTAAGTTGCCTGAATCTAAAATCTAGGTCAAAGGCTTGGATGCGAGGTGAGAGAACATGAAATTGGGCGTCACTTTTACTCAGAGAAATTCCATGAAGTGATTCTGGAGCCTAAAGATTGAAAAGCTATTGTGAGACAGATTGTTGCAGAAGAGATTTTAGAGGAAGATGAGAGGATCGTTGGGGGAAAACTGATTAGGTGTGGTACTCCAGGTCATCTGAGATATTTTAAGTGTAGTCATATTTAAGGGAGTGAAATGAATTAGATCGAATAACTGTAATTGGAATTTTGGTAAAAAATTTCTCTTGAATATGTTCATGTTTTATTATAAATGTTATTGGAAGCTTTTGTGAATAAAAATTTTGAATTTGGAAATGTGATAGCATCAAAAATGATGTCAGTAATTCTATAAGCAGTAGAAGTAAGAATGGAAAAAGAAGATTAGCTTTGATTTTTGTCTTGTGTGAAAGGATAGAAAAAGTTTAATTACGTGTAAGTATTGAGTCATCATGAGTGTGGGAGGGTCTAAGAGAGATTTGGCTAAGAGAGAGAAAAATATATTAATATATAGAAGGTGGGGTAATAATGGGAAGGTACTTTTACCGAAAAGATGCGAAACGTCTGACATTAATTGTGGAAGAGGCACCTCAATTCCAAAATCGAGGGCGGCTCGTACAAGGCCTAATAAATGCTAGTAGTTCGAGAGAGAAAGTATAAGTAATAGTTCATCTTCCTCATTCAAACATTTATAAAACTCAGAAAAATAAAAGAACATAAGGAGAGAAAAGAGAGAAGTTGGCATAGACTCTAGTGAGAAATTCGACTAAGGTGATCATCAAAAAAGGGGAGAGAAGGTTGTAGAAGTAGAGTCAAGACGTTAGTTGTACAGTGCCGTAGTAAAAGAGGGATTTGGCACTACTTCTAATTCATTCTCAGACATTGAAGGTTAGTAATAGAGTTTTAATTAGTGAATGCGAAATTTAAAAATTTATGGGTTTTTAAATTTTTCTATTTATAGTAAATTTTTAAAACAACCTGCTTGATTTGTATGTAAAAGGATATATGTATGTATAATTGATGTGCATATGTCAAATTATAGAAAACAAATAACGATTAAGAACATAACTGAATACCTGGACCTGTATGTAGGTTAAGGCGTAGGGAGAATCTGATATAGAAATAAACCTCATCCTCAAGCCTATCGCTGGCATGGATGTTTCATCTGATATAGAGACGTCAACTTCTGGTCGTACAGATGAGTTTGAAAACATAGAAGCCGTAGATGTAGACTCTGAGGGGGAGGATGAAGTACAATTTTTAGATTTCCCTGGTAATTTGTAATACTATCCTCTAAAGTCAGATGTATTTAAAGAATTTTGTAAAATGAAAAGCAGTATTGGTGGAACATGGGACAAGGTCGTAGAACATGTTAGTAGGTTGTTCAGGGAATGTACTATGGAGAGTGAGGAAGAATATATTTTTTTGGTTGCTTGACTTAGAACAGGAAATAATGAAGAGGAAGGTGGAGGAATCGATATATTTAAAGTATTTTGATAGGAATGTACAAAGCGACCTGAACTAGATATTTCTATATTATTTACCCCAGTTGGAATACTGACTAAGATTGCCTCTTAGCAATCTTGCTAAAGGTATACTGAATATCACAGAGGCCTGTCCTGCCCAACTGAATAGAAATATATGGGAGGTGATAAATGTTTGTGAGACTCTGAATAGATTGTGGGAGGAGAATGAGGTGGAGAAAAGAATAACTCCTGAGGACATTTTATAGTATTACTCTGTGAAATATTACGCCGCAACTAGAGACGCGTATTTATGTTCTAGTTGATCTCAACCTCTTTTCTTCGATCTGAATTCAGCAGGACGAGTTTAAAACGATAATATGATATGGGTAAAAGGTGATTGCCTTCATAGAGTGGACGAAGAACCAATGGATCTTATGTATAAAACCCTGAAGAAAAGTAAGTAATAGTATATAAAATCAAACTATTATAGTTACAGGGTATGTTTGATTTTTAACAATTTATTGTGTTGTATTACAGGTCCTCGATATAAGATGACGAGAAGATAATTGATGTTGGATACTATAGCCCGAAAAAGAGGAGGGTTGATCTGCCTGCTACTGTAGAAAATTGGCTGAGGTTTGCAGCTCAAAGAGGACCTGATGAGCTGAATGTCTCAGCACAGTTGGAGTTGAGAAGGGTGGTAAGTTTGTAACTTTGCGATTCTTTGAATTTTGTATTTGATCTCGAGCAAAAAATGTATTTTGTTTTATTGTAGGCTGCTCGGATGTTTAAGGGTATCTACCTCGGGCTCGAGGAAGGAAGGGTTGAGTTCGAGGGTGGAAGAGTTGAGCTTGAGATGAAGGTAGCACAACTTGAGTCCGATCTGGCTTTGGAAAGGGAGCGCTTGGTTTCTGTGAAAGATATGCATAAGGTATTAATACGCGAGCTCACTGACGAGGCACAGAAGAATGTTAATGATGTTATAGCTGCTCGGGATAGCCTCGGACAGAAGCTGCTGGAAGTGGGGTACTCTGTTGCTGATCTCAAATCCATTATAGCAGGTACCTACATCGAAGAGGATGAAGCGGAGGAGGAGCTTCAGGTTGATGATGACTCCCTTCTAGGTGTGGTAACAGGGCTGGACTCGGTTTTTGCTAGGACTGATCAAGAGAACCGTGGGGGATATAATGAGAAGGTAGAGTAAAATTGTTTAAAGTTTGTTTATATTTTTGTGTGGGTTGCAGAAACTATAAGTATATAGTACATTAATTTTTAGGATAAATTTGGATAGGCTATGAGATGTTTGTTAACATTGATTTGCAGGAACGTAAAGATATGCGCCTCAGAATTGAAGAATTAGAGAAAGAGCTCGCTAAGGAGAAAAATGGCTCAGCATCTCTGTTGACTTCACAAGCAGAGCTATAGGTTAGAAAAGAGCATGAAATATTTGACTTGTATGCTGCGCTACTTTAAAACTTCAATATAAAGTTAGAAGGTAGACATAGATCACAAAAATGTGTTAGAAAATTATAAACGATAGTAATCCCATATGTTCAGATGATTTCAGAGGGTTAGCAAATTTAAACATAAAAAATATGTACCTTGAAAGAGGATATAAATGTTATGCCGTTATTGTTAACTTGAGGTCGAAGTATAATCTCAGCTTATCGGCATGTTAGAAACAAAATTCTGTTAGAAATCCTTAAAGTTATTTGTAATATGTATTGATTGTATCTGTAAAGTATTGTTGAATCGATCATGATGATGCAAGTCGAATTAGAGATTATTCTCCTGAGCAAACAACAAATGCTCTAATACAATCATGAGTTTATGGCAGAGTTTGATAAGCTTAAAGAGGTATCTGAAGATATGGAGGATCGATATGTCAAAGTACAGATCCAGTTTTCTAAGGCGACCAAAATTAGGGATGACTTGAGTTGGAAGATCGAAGGTAAGGATGCTGAAATAGAAAAAGTATAAAAGGAGATCGCGGAAGCACAGACTAAAATAACGAAGTCTAAAAGTAGGATAGATTTATTGACGATGAAAGGTAAAGATGCGGATGTAGCTCAATACCGTATCCAGTCGTTAGAAACTACAGAAGAGTTATGTGATTTTATAGCTAGTTTGAAGGGTCAGAATATTAGGAAGGTAAACGAGCTTGAGATGGCTCAAGCTGATCTAGCAAGTTCAGAAAGTACGGTTGAGCAATTGAAGAGTGAAATGATTAGGAAAGAAAATGAGCTGGAAAAGGCTTGAGCTGACTTGGCAAACTCTGAAAGTATGGTTGAGCAGTTGAGTGAGCTCATGCCTGCTAAAGATATTGATCTTCATCTTGCCCAAAAATGATGTAACGTACTGAATGAGAGGGTTCCAAGGTTGAAGTAAGATTTGGCTATGGCCGATGCACGAGCAAAGAAAGTCGAGGCCGGAGAGCGGTCAAAGAAGAAAAAGCCTAACACTAAGGTATTGACTGCTAAGGGTGACATGATTAACCCATAGCTCAAATTAAAAAGTTGGAGGCAGATGTAGCTCGTGTTCAGGCTCATGTACAGAGAGGAAATAAATGTTTAAGGGAGAGCTAGCATAAGTTAGATATTGCTCTTCATAGAGAGCTAGAGCTATAGGGGGTGATCAGAAAGAAGGATGAGTTATTAAATAAGACTCCTGTTGGGGGACATGATAGAAATGACTAAGAGTTGGTAGAACTTCGTGCTCAATTAGAAAGTCAGAGGACTATAAATAAAGTTGAACTGGATAAAGCAGCGGGGATAATAGTACAGCAAAAGGAGGCGATAATAAACTTAAAAAAACAAGCAGAGTTGATAGATGTCTTTTACAAAGATTTAAAGCATCGTTATCAGAGGTTAAAAAAGCGGTTTGCTGAGATAGTCATGATTGACCGAGAGAAGTATTTCCCAAAAGAGGTGCATTCGAGGGAGCTATTAGCAGTCATTGCTTATTTTGTAGAAAAAGTAAAGAGGCTTGAGCTCAAAAGGGATACCTTGCATGACTGTTTGGCATTTCGAGGTTGTATCTGTAATGCTGATATAGATCGAGAAAATTGCTTGAACCACATGGAAATAGAAGTAGGCTCCCAACCTACAGAATTGGTAGAGTAAGGCAGGATTGTTATAACTACTCGAGCTCCAAAATTTATAGCTGAACGTCCTCCTGTATAGCGGAAAGCGTAGCTGACCTCCCATAAGCAAAAGAAACCTGTAGAAGTGACTTATATTTTCTGTAGTTATAGACATGTAGAGAGATGAAAGCTAGTTTTACCTTTGCTTTATCTTGTGTCTGACAAAGATCATTGATTGAAAACTAGGATTACCTTCATTTTAATCTTTGATATATATATAGATGGGTGATTGAAAGCTAGTATTATTTTTGCTTTAATATGTATAGATGTCGATTGCAAGCTAGTTTTACCTAACTTGAATCAGTATAGATGTTTAATTGAAAGCTATTACCTTTGCTTTAATCTATGTATAGATGGTCGATTGAAAGCTAGTATTACCTTTGCTTTAATCTATGATATTTAGTAGAATCTACGTGAGTAGAGAGTAATATGGGAAAAATTTGGAAGTTTTCATTGATTAGAATAGAATGTACACTATTAGAGATTGAAATCTTACTTTTGAAATGTAAAGAATGTGAGTAGAGTAATCTATAGTTGAGAAACTAAGGACTTAGCGATAATACTGTTTCAGTCGCCTAGTATTCCATGGATTTGGGATTCGAACTCATTTCTCTATCATGAGATAGTATGATCCCAAGCCAGTTCGGCCAACGATGAGGAAAGGACCTTCCTAATTTTTGGAAAGTTTTCCAGTATGTGCTTCCTTTCTACTCTGTAAGATTTCTTCAGGGACTAGATCATCGATTTGGAACTCATAGCTTCGGACTCTTCTGTTGTACAAGCTGGCTAGCATATGGTGATATCGACCTAGGTTGGCAATATCGTATTCCCTAGTTTCATCAATCCAGTTTATATTGTAAGCCAACTCGAACTCATTTTCTTCATCTGTAAGCTCATGATCTCTGATAGGATGGTGGTACTTTGTTGGAATAATAGCTTCTGTGCCATAAGCCAGGAGGAAAGGGGAACAGCCAGTTGATTGTCGTAGAGTAGTACGGTATCCCTATAAGACATGAAGAAGCTCCCGTATCCAATTTCCTTTCATCTGTAATTGAAGCCTTTTCATGAGTCCATCCACTATGGCTTTGTTGGTGATCTCGGCTTAGCCATTTCCTTATGGGTAGTATGGATTTGATGAGGAATGGATGATATTGGGTTTATTGAGGAAGGCTACTATAGGGACTTATCCCTCGAGCTATGGACACTCGACCTCATCAATACCTCGAGCTCTAGAAGACTCGATCTTATCCAGTATCAGACTCACGCATAAATAAACACGTTAATAGTTACACATCGACCACGAACTCAAGTAGAACGTGGATCGTCCACAACAGATGTAAACAGAACAAGTCAACATAGACCTGTCTCCCACGAGCTAGCAGTTACATACTCAATTGCCCATGACTCCGACTTTCAGGAGAACGTGTTCAAGCACAATGTAAAGCTGAGAGCAGGGTCTATAAAAGGGCAGAGCTCCTAAGGAAATAGGGAAGAAAGATAGACAATTCAATATATATAATTATCAGATCTCTAGCTATTTTTTCTTAGATTAACCCTTGTAATCTAATTTTCTCTCTCTCTCAAGCAATAATACCACTTTAAACAAAATCTACCACTCGAGGTCGTGGTTTTTACCTATTCACAGGTTTTCCATGCTAAATCCTATGTGTCAAGTATTATCTCTTATTAAATTCTTTCCATAGTAGTTCTTGGTGCAAGGATCGATTTTAGGCTAGTTCGAGCTTTACAAAATCCGGTCCCTACATTTTGCGCCGTCTATGGGAACGCACGGCTTTTCCACGTACTTAAGGGCCACGATTGATACTCATCAGTCAAGTAGTATTCAATTATGGTTCAACACGTCAATCTTTGGGAGCTCAGCCTAAAAGTTTGAGGGAACATGATCGGATTGCCGAGGTTCGGGCGAGCTTAATTGCCAAAGCCGAGAAACAGAGTCAGCTCGAGTGTCAGCTATTGGAAGATCGAGAACTCCGCGAGAAGGAGTCAAAATGAGAGCTTAAGCTCGAGTTCTGGAGACAAAGAAACAAGAAGCTCAGATGTTAGCTTTTCAAATAGCTCTGAAAGCATTACAGAGCAGCCAACCACCACCAGCCCTGAGAGAGCGCGAAGCAGTACCAACAATCTCAAGGGTTTCCATTCACGAAAGGTTAGGGCCACATGAGGTACATAGTACAGACATTTCCAGGATTCATGGTGAGGATCCACAAGCACCAATAGTCTTAATTAATTTGGGACAGGAGGCACAAACAGATATCAGTAGAGATCGCAGGCCTTCCAAGCAGCCCGAGGAAGTCTTGCGACCTCCTTACCGAGCCCCGCTTCCTGAACATATAAGCGAGGAAACAGGTGACCACGTTCCCAGACTCATACGTCAAGCGGTTCTAGCAGTTCTGGCAGTTCCAGTAGTTCCATCAGCCCCTATCCCTCAACGTTATATTTCTCAGGAACTCATGGACCAACGTATCAAGGAGATCATCGAAGCAACATCTTTAGACGCGAAGGATGACTTTTACAAATTACAAGGTAGTCCAATTGCTAAAGAATTATTTGATATGAATGTCCCAACAGGTCTTCATACACCTAAGATCATCAAATACAAAGGAACCGATCCTGGTCAGCACGTTCAACAATTACGCGACTCATTGGGTTTGTATTCTAATCTGAATCACATCCTTTGTTGGCTCTTCGCTACCAGTCTCTAGGACGAACCTCTCTATTGGTTCCACTCTTTGCCGAAAGGTTCGACTCATACCTTCGAACAGTTACAGAAAATCTTTATCAAGGCTTATGCCCACAACAAAGACAAAGAAGAGAACTTATATTCTCTTATCAGTCTCAAACAAGCACAAGGGGAGAAGCTCGAGGAGTTCTCCATGAAGTTTCTCGAACTGGCTCAGAAGGTCGCCAATCTAGATCAGAAGACAGCCGTGTCCGCATTCACAAATGCTCTGCAGTTCAATTGCAAAGCTAAAGAGTATCTCTTCCTGAAGAAGCCTAAGACTCCTGAAGATATGATCGAGAAAGTCAACAATTACATCGATCTGGAGGGGATGATGCCCGAACCGAATAAACTTGTAAAGGAAGTCCATAACACCAAGGTTCCTTCTACATATTCTAACAACAACTGCAGCCCGAGAGATCAAGGCGATCCTAAACGAGCAAAGGCAGAACCAGAAAGAGACAACAATCAGAGGTCGTAGAAACCATCCAGAACAGTCATACCAAAGTTGAATACCAAGCTTTCCATGATCTATCCTATTCTCCAGAAAAATAAATGTTTCCGTCCAGCTCGACATCTTGATCCAATAGCAGGTCGACCTTATTGCAAATATCACAAGATTAAGCACCACAGCACCGACAATTGCTATGGTTTGAAAAAGCTCCTGGATATTATTTTTAAGGAAGGGAGGATGCTCGAATACATCATCGATCTTCCCAGTTATAAAGATGGAAGTTATCTAAAATAAGATAATGTGACTCAAGCAACAGGACAAGCAGAGGAGAAGCATCTATATCATCTCTACTGCAGCAATATGATCGAGATCAATCAGGTTTCAAATTCCAACAGAGTCAAGCGGAGGAAGTTGGGAGAGTGTTGTGACCTTGCCGTCCAAGATAAGGAAGCCAAGCTCCTCCCAGAGTCGAGCAGTCATCGAAAGGGAATCTCCTTCGAAGACTGTGACACAGGACATGTGAAGTATCCTCATCATGACGCACTAGTAATTATGCTCAAAATGAGGAACTTTGTAATGTACACCATGATGGTGGACACAGGAAGTGGGGTTAAGATCCTTTTCCAGAGTACGATTGAATAGATGGGACTCTCAGATCAGGTCATTCAAAGTAAGACAGATATCAGTGGATTTAATGGGTCCAAAGAAGTACAAGTTGGGAAGATCATTCTCCCGATCACAGCAAGGCCTACCACTATTGACATTATTTTTTACGTCATCAACGCCAAATCAAGGTATTTGGGGATACTAGGACACTGTTGGATGTACAATATGGAGGCCATCCCGTCCACGTTCCACCAAACACTCTGTTTCAAGCATAACAACAGCATTTATGAAATCAAAAGAAGTCAGAAACTCTCTTGAGCTTGCGAGAATAAAGTCTCACCAGTTCTCGACCATTCAGAATAGATTACTGTATAGTAATCACAGAAGGCTGATCACCTCGATGGTCAGTCTTCTCTAGCCGAGCCCGTGGAATACGTCCAGGTCGATGAAGTTAACCGAGGTACTTATATTGGTACAAAATTAATTCGAACAGAGAAAGAAGCTCTTATTTCTTTCCTCCAATCTAACAATGACATTTTCGCATGGAACTTCCAAGAAATGTTAGGCGTAGACCCCTCAAAGTCTTACCACATCTTAAACATCCACGAAGGTGCCACAGCAGTTAAGCAGAAGCAACGCAGGTTATCTTTAAGAGTTAGAGACGAGGTGAACAAGGAGATCGACGAACTTATCGAGGTCGGTTTTATTTGAGAAGCCAAGTACTCAGACTAGATTTCTAATACCGTTGCTATTCCAAAGAAGAATGGGAAGGTTCGGGTTTGCATGGATTTTACAGATCTAAACAGATACACGCCAAAGGACAGCTTCCCTCTTCCAATCATTCATCAGATCCCCGACTCTACAGCAGGTCACAAACTCTTATCTATGATGGAAGACGCTTTGGGATACAATCAGATTCCACTCTTGGAAGCAGATCAAGAAAAGACTACGTTTATTACATAAAGAGGTCTCTACTGTTACAAGGTCATGCCATTCGGCCTTAAGAACGCTGGAGCCACTTACCAAAGGTTGGTTATAAGTATGTTCAAAGAACACTTGGGTGAAACAGTCAAAGTCTATATTGATGACATGCTTTGCAAGAGCCTAAAGAAAGAAGATCACATCTCTCACCTCTCTACAACATTCAGTATATTACGATCCTACAGAATGAAGCTTAATCCCAAAAAATGCCAGTTCGGCGTTCACTCAGGCAAGTTCTTGGGACATCTTATCAGCAAGAAAGGGATAGAAGCAGATCCATATCAAATTTGAGCCCTTTTGGACATGCCTTCACCATCAACAAAGAAGGATGTACAAAAGCTCGCAGGAAAGATTGTAGCAATCAGCAGATTATTATCTAAATCCTCAGACCGATGCAAATGGTTATTTATGCTACTCAGAGGTTCTACTCAATGAGGCAAAGGTTCAAAGAATGAAGATATTAACTAGACACCAGAATGTGAAGCAGCTTTTCATGAACTCAAAACTTACCTAGGGAGGGCTCCGATCATGAGCACTCTAATAGGTAATGAGGAGCTGATTATCTACCTCGCAGATACATATACATCTCTCGGCTCAGTTCTCATTCGGCTTGAAGGAAAAATTGAGAAACCGATCTTCTTCATCAGCAAGACACTTACTCCAGCGGAAACGAGGTACTCTAAAATTGAAAGATTACTTTTAACTCTCGTTTAAACTGCACAAAAGCTCAAACACTATTTTCAAGCACATCCTGTCAAAGTCATGACGAACTACCCACTTCAGGAAGTATTGTCTAAAAAAGAGAAATCCATAAGAGTACAGCAGTGGTCCGTCAGTTTGGGGGAGCACGAAATCAAATTTGAGCAGCGAATTTCCAAAAAGGTCTAAGCAGTCGCCGATTTTCAAGCAGACTTTCCAGTTTCAGATCCTGACTGGGAAGAACATGATCCAGATCTCGCCAAAGATGCAGCAGATGAGTTTCCACCCTACAAATCTTTTGAGGATCGAGCATCATGGATATCTCAAAAAAGGGTGGAGGCTCATCACCGATGGTTCAGCAGGGCCCGCAGGGTCGGGAATTGGGATCGTTCTCATTACACCTTCCAACGACAGAATCGAGAAATCCATCCGTCTTGACTTTGAAGATTCGAACAATATTACAGAGTACGAGGTACTCATTCACGGTCTAGACATGGCTCTCAAACTCAGAATTACCAAAATCTCAGCCTACACAGACTCTTTCCTAATCGTTCATCACTATTCATAACATTACAAGAAGAACGGCATCATGGTCGATTATGCAGCTCTTGTTGCAGAAAAACTAAACAAATTTCACAAAGCTACACTCGAATACCTCCCTCGAGGAGAGAATTGCCACGCTGACTCCTTGGCTTACTTAGCCAGAGTATTGGGTACAGAATCAAGACACCTTCAAATCAAAATTATTTCTAGCCCCAGTATTAATCAGACTACAGTATATGCGATTAACACTGGGGGTGATGAGATGGCAGAAGATGATTGGAGGAAACCTTTCATTACTTATCTCGGTCAGGATAACTCATGCAACGGGCCACTACCAGATAATCCACAACAGCGCAGACACATTATCGAGAACGCAAAGCGCTACACAGTCCAGCCAAATGGCAATCTCTACAAACTCTCAGTCACTGGTCCATACCTCAAGTGCCTCTCTAAGGAACTTGCCGACAACATACTTCGAGATCTACATGAAGGAATCTGCAGATCCCATACTGCAGGACAAGATCTTACTAACAAAGCTATTACCCAAGGAGTGTTTTGGCCAGGGATGCGGAAGCAAGCTGAAGAATACTCAAGGAAATGCGATGCATGTCAGTGTCATGGAAATCAAATTCGGGCCCCTGCCCTCGAACTCCATGCCAGTAAGGTATACCAGTCGTTCAAACGATGGGTACTCGATCTGGTTGGTGAATTCCCCAATACTCCGGGTAATAGGAAATTTCTCCTTGTTGCCACGGATTACTTTACTAAATGGGTCGAAGCAGTTCCTCTATGCAGAACTCGAGAAGAAGAGGTCATAACTTTCATTTGGCAGCATATCATCACAAGATTTGGTTGTCCACATTTGATCCATATCGATAACGGTACTCAGTTCGTTGGAGCCAAGGTCGTAGTTTTCCTTAACAAACACAATATAATATATTCTTCATCAAACCTGTACTACCCCCAGGGAAACGGACAGGCGAAGACCACAAACAAGGTCATCGTGGATGGTCTCAAAAAGTGCCTTATGTTACAGAAGAAGGGCAACTGGATACGTGAATTACCTCACGTCTTATGGGCTTATCGAACTATGCCCCGAAAGTCAACACAGTGCTCTCCTTTTCTACTTGCCTATGGAACTGAAGCAGTCATCCCAATGAAGTACCACCATCCTGTGAGAGACCACGAGCTCACAGATGAAGAAAATGAGTTAGAATTGGCTTGCAACCTCAATTGGGTTGAGGAGACACGAGATCGAGCTATCCCAAATCTTGGTCGATATCATCAAACACTGGCAAAATCAAACAACAAACGAGTTCATACTCGGGAGTTCACAATCAACGACTGGGTCCTTCGAGAAATCCCAGATAACAGAAAATATCTACATACTGGGAAACTAGCAGAAAACTGGGATAGTCCTTTCATGGTCATAGCTAGAACTGGTCAAGGTTCATACTATCTCATGACGAAAGCTGGTGACAAAATTCCAAATCCATGGAATACAAGAATATTGAAGTTATATCGACGTTGAACAGCTCCTCCGTCGCTCCACAACATTTAATCCACCTCGAGATTCCACCTCCAATGTATGTACAAACTCTTTTCAATCAATGAAATCTTTTTTTTTATCACAAGAATCCCTGCTATACAGTTCCACTTCATCCATCTTCACCCAAGGATAAAAACACAGTTGATACTAGCTCGATCCCTAAAGGTAAACAACATCCAATATTGGCAATGGCATAGTTAATACTAGCCTAACTCCTGAGGATACTCATACATCCAAAGGTGGGGGCCATAACGAACCTCTTAGCCTGAAGATAACACGCCTAAAGCACGAGTGAGGAAAAAACTTGCTCGACGCTGTTAAGCCTCCCTAAAGTCCAAAGGTTGAAGCACAGATAATACTTACTTCTACACCTACGGACTTCTTCTAATTCAATGGGTCAAACCAGAGAATAACATCTACTGCAGGTGTGGAAATATTAGTTTCTCATATCAACATTTCAAATTCAAAGCTCCTCTTAAAGGCCTACATCGAGCACTGAAGCATCAACATCCGCTAATTACAAAAGGTACTCGTTATCAGAATTCAAGTTTATTTATTTCCAATTCTGCTAGATTTTCTTGATGGGAGAGCAGTCGACCTTCCTCCGACGGCAGGAGTAGGTAAGACTGCACTCAAGCTTCCCTCTATTTCAGTCCTGGATGCCATATATTCTGAAGCTCATTCAGTAACAATCTCTCTCCCTCGAGCTATCTGTTCAGCCGTCGTGGTCCTAATACCACGATCCATAACCCCAATTGGATCTATGCTCGAAATATCAAGTTTACATACACAAATCCTCCCAGAGAAGCAATCTTGCATCAAATCTCTGTCAACCTGCAGGAATTTTATTTCCTCGACAAAAATTATAACCAATGCGCTTTATTGCCATTGATGCAAAGCTTCACCGTCACATTTTTCTTGTTACTGAACTACTAGTTCCTTAAAGGATTGGTGAGTAGCAGCAGCGCGCTTGTTATCCTTCAAATGACGAGCTTTTGATTCAGCCAGTTCAGCTGTTAATTGATCAATACATTCACTCATCTGCCTTGTAAGATCTATCGACTTCTGCCGAGAATTTGTGAGATCAATATGGATATTCTCCAATAACTCTTCTTTTCGACGAAGAAATTCCTTCACCTCTCGAATCCCCTCACCAGAAGTAATTTCACCGTCCCTTTTATCCAATTCAAATTTAAGATTTTTCTGACACTTCATTTCACGTACACGTAATTCCCGCTCCAATTCGAAAATTTGACCATAGAGTTGATTAATTCTTTCATTCATCTCCTTATCATATTGCAGAGCCCTCCTTACGTTTTTGCGAGCAGGGGCCAACTCGTCTACCAAACTTTTGTTCTTGGATTGAACCTCTGCTAAATCAGCTCTGCTCTGAGCCTCTCTCCCTTTTAAACGACGTAAATCGGCCTTCAAGCGATCTAACCTGGCAATCAAACTATCACATATTTGTGCAGAGTTACGCAATTCTAGATCTTTTCCCATAATACTACTGTTCATTTTTTTACAATCGGCCTCAGACACAGCCAAAGTTAGTTTGCGCGGTATCCAGTTTGATCTCTCCTTTCAACAACTGCTCGCTCAGACCACGAATGTTACATTTCATATCAGCTATCTCGTAATTTAACGCTCTAATACGGTATTCGGCTAACTCAGCCTCGTGCCGAGAACCTGACGCAGCCCTTTCCTTCAACTCAGCAAGTTCGTTGGTAAGTTGGTTGAAAGCCAAATCCCTGCTCAAAATTGTTGCAGTCCTATCCTCTACTTGTCTCTTAGATTCTTCGAGCTTTAAAGAGAGCTTCACACTATCATCCAATCGATCTTCATACTGAGAGATCAAAGCCTCATATTCATCTGCATACTCATCATTATACAAAAGAGACTGCTTTTTCTCTCTCTAGCAACATCTAGCTCCTTCTGCATAACAGTTAGCAGGGACTCACAGCGTCAGTACCTAATTAGAAAATAGATCGACAGAAGCATACTGACAAATTTGCAGAACATAGTAAGCTTGAGACAGCCAATGCCTCCTTGGCCTACCGACCATGAAACAAGTTTTGGTCGCAACACAGAGTGTACAAACACAAACATCCTAAGCTAGAATAAACTTACAAGGTACATATCCCTTCTTCTATTAAATTCTTGTTCATCTAGTTATTAATTTATCTGAATTATCTAACCTGCAATTCAGCAGAGGATTTTTTCTCCACTTCAAGCAGGCCATCTAAGTCCACAACTCTGAGGCGCGAGCTTGTTATCTCCTACAATACGGAGTTTCATAAGCAAAACGTTATTGGCATCAAACGGCAGTAAAATATTACAAAGCTCGAGTTCATGTTTCACAACAAATGTTACATTACACGATCATCCTACCTGATCAATAGTTTCCTGATTATCGGCAGTGGTCTTTTCAGCGACGTTTAGACCATCCTCCATTTCCTCAGCCTCCTCTTCATCCACGATTTCCTTCTCCTCATAATTTCCTTTGCTAAATGCCAAAATCTCTATCTTTGTATACCTCAGCTGGTAGACTTTCCTTGCAAGGTTGTTCCGGGAAGTAGCAGACGCGGTAACCAATCGCTCCGCTTCAGCTACACTTTCAGCCCTAACTTCTTTCAGCTTTAGGGCAGCAGCTTCCCCTTCTTTCTCCAGCTCCAACTAAAAAGTTCTCCTCTCCTGAGTCAGTTTCCCTTCAAACTGATTTTTCTCTCCCTCGAGCTGGGAGATCCTCTTTTCCAGCTCAATCGACCTATCCTGGAGACCAAGCTGAACCCCCCTCAGAGCACAAGAAAACTGTAAAAAGCAAAAGGTCAGCTCAAGCAACAAAATAGCTCGACAAAAGCAACTATTTACTAACCTTCTTAAACTCATCGTCCACAACAGCAACCATCTTCTCTCGAGCTTTAGCTCGACATTGTTCCTCAAGGCTTCAACCTCAAACCGCGGCCTCAAGTCCGCCCCCTCAGCGATCTTATTGCTTTCCTCTAGCACCACCTGCGACGTTGTGGGATAAGTTACCTTCCTCCTCTAACTGTTGTCGTCCACAATGTCCGATGTAACAGAATGAGAAGAGGCCCCCCTTTTTACGGCCTTCCTCTTCGCAAGATTCCGTACAACAGTGTTAGAGACAGTGTCCATGTCCATTGGCCCATCTGGCATTTCATTGAGCCGCACCAGCTTTAAAAGAGTATTAAGTTCGGGAGTTAACAATTCCTCATCCATAGAGCTTAGAGTTTTCCCAACCATTCTCCTCTTCGCCTGTATCTCCTGACCTTTTCGTCCTTACTAGCTACTCTTTTAAACCTAATTATCTCTAACTCTTTGAGAATAGCATTGAGCTCAGTGCCTTCATTGGCAACGGCGTCTATAAAAGATTCCTTCCTCAAAACTTTGCAGCTAATTCCTGCATAAAAGGTTGGCAACGTAAGATACAAATCAACTATAGAAATATAATTCAACATACAAATAATAGTTCGATTTTCAATGGTACACTTACCCTTTGTTATAGTTCTATTATTAAGTTCTAGGGGTTCCTCATTAGACCGCTGAAGGCATTTACCAGACACCATTAAAAGGTTGTCATTCCATACTCTCCCTGCTGAAGACAGATCGAAGAAGCATGATCTTGAAGAACTAAAAGAGAGATATGCACCATCAGCTGCTGTGACATATTTCACAGCATAATACTCTAGAAAATCCTTGGCAGTAATCCTCCTCTCACTACCAGATGCAGCCCATCTCTCATTAAGGGTTTCGCATACAAGGATAACTTCCCAAAAATTCCAATTCAGTTGCGCCGGGCAAGCCCCAATCATATTCATAACACTCTTAGCCAAATTTCTCAAAGGCAGCATCAACCCATAGTCGAACCGGGCTAAATAACAACCATCAGTTCGACTATCCTTCACCACACCTTGAGCGTACTCCAGGGACACTTCGTCCCCTAAACGCTTGCACTTCTTTTTTTAACCAAATCAGGCAGCAAATACAGGTAATCCCCTCCTTTACTGATACTGCAAGTCCTAAAGAAATTACCCCTATATCCGAAGGCGTGCCCCCAAATCCCATTTATACTACTTTTGGCCTTACAGAACTCCCTAAACCGACTAGAACCTGTTGGGTACTCAACTCGAGAACCCTTCGGATGAGGTTATTCTACCAATTCGGCTACAGTATCCTCCCCATCCCCTACTCCGATGGCGGGAGATAAATTCCCTACGAGGTCTACTTCATCAGCCTTTGCACAACCAGAAGTCGAAACCATACTTATCTACAGTAAAGGGTTTACTTTACAAGACGTTGGTCCAACAAAACCTACAGATAGGTCGAGGTATATATATCAATTTTTATCTAGCACTACTAGATCACTTCTACAATCACAAACTGTCACAAAATGATTTGTATCGCCCCACAGTCATTATTCCCATTGTTATTTTTATTTTATTTTTTGTGTTCGGGTAGGGATTACAACCTTATCCCGACACAATAAAGATTTTTATATAAAAACTCTTGTAAACCCAAAGACAGACTTACCTTCAACACCCGAGTGAAAGTCTACAGCGTTGGTCCGCACCAGTTTGCTCAATTTCTACAACTTTTTCAAAACCTCCTCGATCTCAGCCTCCTCTCGTAGTTTGCAATTGAGACTCCTAATCACTGCTTTCCTCTTATCCTTTTCTCCTTCGGCGGTAATGGAATTGTCAGCTGAGATCTCTCTCACTCTAACCCTTTTCTTCTTTTTCTAGTTTTTTGTATTCGGAGAGGAAGGAGAGAGGGTACTTATGCACCTTTTCCCGAACCGCTCGCGGCTTGAAGTTTTCCAATAAGCAGTCCTCGATTCCTGAACCGAGCTGTCTGTTTGTCTGAATCTGTCAGACATATTGTACCGCTTCAGTGAAACCACCTTCCCATTATTACACCAAATATTATACTTTACCGTATCTCTCAGCCTCTTGGTCCCACTCTTTTCACAATTCCCCAAACTCATGATTCTGAATTATCTACTTTAAAATTTCACGTACATTTGTTTGCCCTACTTATACACCTTGACTTTAATGTCAATATCAGTTAGCAACACAAATTCAAAATAATAGTTTCAACAGTAATCCTAGTCATAGCCTATTTGTGTGAACAGAGTTTTCTTCAAGTAAATTTGAGCAGTTACATTTCAAAAATTCAAAAATACAACAGTCAATCACTTCAATCCCCAAGATACTTGCATTTGAAGCAACCGGTGTGCCCAACAACACCACAAACTTTCAGCAGCCCTATGGTGATATCCCTATCCTCGTTGAAGATCTCCTCCCTGGCCATCATCAGGACAAACTTTTTGTGATCTTCAATAGACCGCCAATAGGTACGCATGGACTCAGACCAGTACACGCAGTTCATTTCCTCGCTCATTTCTACATCAGTCTTACCCTCGTAGTCTACTCGGGTTTCGAGCAGAACCACATCATAACCTTGCTGCCCGAAAACAACTTCCCTTATTTCATCAATCTTGAATGTTAAACGCAAGTCGTTCAACGCACGCGCTTCAACAGCCCTCTGAGAGCGAGTCTTCACCATTCTTTATGAATAACCTCCTTAAAGAACAAGTCACACTTTTATATTGTTCAATTAACAGGACTAATTTTTCAATTAACTATACGCAACGTATTTCAGTTTCTATAACCTACTCTTCCCGGGTTCAAACTATTTACTATTATTTTTTCGTGCTTAATCGAGCTCTCTAAAGTTTATATCTCGAGCTTTATGTTTACATCTGTTAAGCTCGATTCATTTATGAGGTAGGATAAGGTATGTTATCTCACCAACTATTCACTCCCATATTATGTACAGCTCGATGACATGTCGACTATTTCAGTTTTTTGCTAGTTATAAACAAACAAAATATTATTTTATCACGCTCGATTTTTATCTAACAAGTTGGTTACAGGACTACCCCTACAACGTTGCTTTACAATTATAGAATCAAGTTTTTTGAAGCTCGATATTACAAATACTTTCTCAAACACGAGGACACATCTCTAGTTCTTTTCTCATTGCCAAGATAATACTGATCTTCCAGAGAAACCTCAGCCACAGCTCAAAAATTGTAAGACTGCAACAGGTCAAACGACTATTTCCCCTTCATTTCCCTGCAGGAAGAATTAAAAGAAAAGACGATGGTACCGAAAGAAGCGATCCATCTTCCACCTCCACCACCGTCGTCTCTTCCTCCTTATCCCCACTAACCCAGAGTTCGTGAAAATTGAAGAGGACTCCTATCTTAGAAATCAGAACGTCAATAGAGACCAGGGATTTTGCATCCCATTCACCCCTGCCGCTAAATCGAACACTACATAATACCCAGAAATATTTCAAACAACACTCCTTCAATAAAACAGTAAAGGGAGTCTCTCTACTCTGATCACCACAAAGCCATATCTGAAATCCCTCCATGATGAAAGATAACCGGGTATGATACACTTGATTCCTCATCCTAACCATGATGTCGCAAAGGTATGCTTCCAAAAAACTTATATTTTTTTCTCTCACCCATACAAAACAGACATGTTTATTTTTCTCTACAGCGAAGATGTGTTTCAGGTTATTCGGCGATCAAATCTGACCACTATTTATAGTAATACCGCATTTAATATAAGTTGTTTCCCCAAACAGTCATTCGCTCAGGAAAACCAACAATCTGCCCATAACACTCAAGCGTCATAATGACAACACACTCTTCAATATAGACATTCTATTTTTCAAGCGTCACTTACGTCATCACAAGGTCTGAGTTTTAGGGTTTTTCTCAACTAAAGCCACACGTGACTTCAGTTACGCGGGGGCAATTGCAGGGACTTATCCCTCGAGCTATGGATACTCGACCTCATCTATACCTCGAGCTCCAGAAGACTCGATCTTATCCAGTACCAGACTCACGCATAAACAAATACGTTAACAGTTATACATCGACCATGAACTCAAGCAGAACGTGGATCATCCATAACAGATTTAAATAGAATAAGTCAACATACACCTGTCTCCCACGAGCTAGCAGTTACACACTCAACTGCCCATGACTCCCACTTTTAGGAGAACGTGTTCAAGCACGATGTCAAGCTGAGAGAAGGGTCCATAAAAGGGAAGAGCTCCTAAGGAAATAGGGAAGAAAGACAGATAATTTGATATATACAATTATCTTATCTTTAGTTATTTTTTCTTAGATTAACTCTTGTAATCAGATTTTCTCTCTCTCTCTCAAGCAATAATACTACTTTAAACAAAATCTACCACTCGAGGTCGGGGTTTTTACCTATTCACAGGTTTTCCACGCTAAATCCTCTGTGTCAAGTGTTATCTCTTATTTAATTCTTGGCATAGTAGTTCTTGGTATAAGGATCGATTTCTGGCTATTTTGAGCTTTACAAAATCTGGTCCCTATAGCTACGACCTTTTCAGCAACGAACTACGGCCCGTTATCGATTCAAATCAGGTGGGGGCGTCCGAACCGTGTGATAATATGTTCCCAGATAAAAGAGCCAACCTCTTTTTCTCTAGTTTAACAAAGAGGAACTGCTTCCATCCATTTTATAAAATAATTTATTACCACTAGAAAGTAATGTCGGTTACCTGACGTATTGAGAAATTCTCCCATGAGATTGAGCGTCCACCACTTGAATGGCCAGAATACCTTACTTACATGTAGTTCGAGTGAAGGGGTGTGGATCATATGTCCATGTCGTTGACATGTATCGTATTTGCATTAGTACTCTTCTTCTTGCTTGCACATCCCTAGCCAGAATACTCCTTGTGTAATTGCCTTATTTGCAAGTGATCGACCTGTGGCATGGGAGCCTCAAGTTCCTTCATGTAATTCTCTAAGTATTCCATCAATATTCATCTTGGAGAGGCACTTGAGATAAGGGCCTGTAACTAATCGGCGGTATAGACGGTCGTTCTGAACTGTGTAACTCTTTGAATTTTTGATTAATTGTTGTCGCTCTTTTTGATCTATCGGAAGGGGGCCATCGAATTTTTTCTTCAGGCCAAGATAGGCAATAAAGGGCTTTCGCTTATCGCCGTCTTTCTCTTCATCGCCCCCAGTGTTGAACTTGCATACATAATGGAGATCAATGTTGGGGGTGGATATCACTTCGATCTGTAGATATCGTACTTCTATACCCAAGACCCTGGCTAAATAATCCATGGAATCGATGTGTCTATTCTTACCTCGAGGAAGATAATCGAGAGTTGCTTTCACAAATTCTTTCATCTTATCGATAGCGAAGGCTGCATACTCGATCATCTTGCCATTTTTCTTATATTATTCTAAGTAATGGTGGATGATGAGTAAAGAATATGTATAAACTGATAGCTCAGGGACGCCAATCTTGAGTACTAAGTCGAGTCTATGAATCAAAGTTTCATACTTTATGACATTGTTGGAGGCTTCAAAATCCAAGCAAATTGATTTTTCAATTTTTTCATTAGAAGGTGTAATGAGTACGATTTCAATTCCAGACCCTGCGAATCCTGCTGAACCATATGTAAGAAGCCTCAACTCTTTCTTTGTAATCCATTCAGGTCGTTCGACAAATGGTTTCGTGGGTGGATCTTCTGTAATTTCATCTGTAAGGTCAAGATCATGTTGTTCCCAATCGGGATCTTCCACAGGAAAATCCGTGAGAAAATTGGCAATGGCCTGACCCTTTTCTGAATTGCGTTGTTCAAACTTAATATCATGTTCTCCCAAACTGACTGACCATTGTTGCACTCTTCGTGATTTTTCTTTTTTAGACTAAACTTCTCAGAGTGGGTAGTTCATCATGACTTTGACTGAATAACCTTGGAAGTAGTGCTTAAGTTTCTGTGAAGTATAAACAAGAGTTAGAAGGAGTCTCTGAATTTTATAATACCCCGTTTCTATTGAAGTGAGGGCTTTATTGATGAAATAGAGTGGCTTTTTGACCTTGCCCTTAAGTCGAATGAGGATCGAGCTGATAGAATTGTCTATAACTACGAGGTAGATTATCAGTTCCTCATTATCTACCGGGGTGTTCATGATAGGAGACTTCCCCAAATAGGTTTTAAGTTCCTAAAAACCTACCTCGTATTCTATAATCCACTGGATCTTTTCATTGGACTGAACCTTTACTCATTTGGTACAACCTCGGAGGGGTAAGAATAGTCACTGGCATCGATCTGAAAACTTCGAGACGAAGCGGTTGATAGCAGCAATCTTGTCTGTGAGTTTTTGTACGACCCTCTTTGTTTTTAGAGAGGGCATGCTGAGGAGAGCTCAAATTTGATCTGGGTTGGCCTGAATCCCTTTCTTGTTGATAAGATGTCCGAGGAACTTGCCTGAATGCACTGCGAATTAATATTTATCGGGATTGAGCTACATTCTGTAAGAATGAAGAATGTTGAAGATTGTAGAGAGATTTGTGATATGGTCTTTTGATAGTAAGCTCTTGCACAGGAGATCATCGAAGTAGACTTCAACGATTTTCCCCAAGTGTGTTTTGAACATTGCTATCATTAACTCTTGAAAAGTTATACTGGCATTTTACAAGCCGAAAGACATGACTTTGTTACAATAAAGTCCCCTTTCAATGATGAAAGTGATCTTCTCCTAATCGGCCTCCAAAAGAGGTATTTGATTGTATCTAGAAGTAACATCCATCATAGATAAGAGCTCGTGACCTGCTGTGGAATCAAGAATTTGATAAATGATTGGAAGAGGGAAAC